>OZ005741.1:23824658-24558723 GCA_963930735.1 Dioctria linearis
AACGTAGCTACTGCGAGACAACATGCAATAAATCCTCTCTGTTAAAGCGTCCTTTCTATCACATCTAAAAAAAATTATGAAATATTTTTGCATTCATGGGGTGATAATGTGATAAAAAAAAGCTCTAAACCCCCTTTTTGTATAATTATTAAAAATAAAAAAAAACTTTTTTTCATTTTAAAAACTAAAAATATAACGACGAAAATTCAAATTGTAAAGCTACATATAAATTCACGCCATTTGCCAGCGAATTCATTATAGGGCTCTCCAATTTCAATTTCAATTTCTTGTACGATACCGGTGTCGAGTTAATAAGTTTTATTTATGTTTGCCTATTTCTTAGGATTAAACAAGTAAAAAAGCTAGAATTGGTATAAGACCAATTCTTATGATCCCCTAGGTTACCCGCATGTAGTTTCGATGGTCATGGTCACCTATATGTGCAAGTTGCCTCTTGAAGTGGTTGTTCGCAGATAAAAATTTATTATAACCAATTTCATATTTTGAAGAACCTTTCAGTACAGTAAAAACGTCTAAATTTTTATATGGCTGTCCGCTTTAGTCTATTTTCGAAATTATACAATATTTACTATTGCTATGAAAATGCGGTGTACAAATATTCAGCTCTCTACGTTGACCCGTTCTTGGGCAATGTCCAAATATATAGTGAAAACCGAAATTTTAGTATGACAACCCCACGAAGGAGTTATCCGATTTGTCGTTCTTATTGTTTCGAGCTTAAATTTGCTTTTTTATAAAGCCTATGTGCAAAATGTCAGCTCTCTAGGTTGGGTTAATGTGGCGGCTCTCGTAACGGTCCCTTTTTACGCATATGTATATGCGTACTTCTTTTATCATTCAGATCGATCAGCATCACTCCAAGGTATTCCATTTTTAATTCCTTTCATTCCGGAATGTCGTTCCCTCGTATTCTTTTTTTCTCGGTGCGTAATTCCAAACGATTCCTTTAAACCCCAGATAAGTTTGGAATTTTCGGAAGTGTCTGACATCTGATATACCTACCTACCAACAAAAGTAAAAAATGATTTATTTCCTTGTGGATGGGAGTATTCACGAGTTTGATGTAGACAACACTATTTCACACGTATTGGAAACAGGTACTGAATTGAAAATTTTATAATTTTGTCTAATTACTTATTCAAATTAGTAGCACAAACATAACCTCAAACTTAAATTTTAGATAATGATTTCTGTAAGTGGTTTATTGAGAAACGATTAAAGAAGACCGTATGTACTTATACCAGAGTACTTTTAGAGTACAATGGAGAAGAACTAGGTGACACAAGTTTGCAGGATGGATGCGACTTTGAAGAAGTCTCACATAGTCCAGGAATTGATATTAAATGGAATGATGATGCTACTCGATATTTTCTCACAGAAAGGCCTGAAATGGAGCTCTGCTTCAAAAGCGGCAGGCAAAAAAGAAAACCCTCTATTCGAAGTTTGTTCGGAGGATGAAGGAGAGTGGTTATAATAATATTACGGCTCTAGATTGCCTCAATAAATTATTGGCAACATACCGCAGGAATTTAGCGCGCTAAAAATCGACAGGAGAGTCAGCGATAACGTGGGAACACTTTGCAGAAAGGGTTAGTGTATTTGGATGTCGCGAAATTATAAATATTCCACCTGATAACCTAGCAGACACAGCTACTTCACTCAATTTAAGTGATGCAAGTGAACGCGGCAGCAGTTCCAATTATAAAAGAAAGCAAAATGTGCTATATATGAAGAACGAAATGAAACTTTTAAAAGAAAGAAACATAAAAATAAAATAGAATTTCAAGATTTAACCAAAAAAGCTGTGTCCTTTGATTAATCAGTGTTAGTATGTTAAAAACAAGTTGTTGAAAGTAGTTTGCTTTATTTTTTAAAAAAGTTCTTGAATTAAATTATTTATTTTGAAATAACTCTTCACAAAGTCGTCCTTTGGTTTAAGACTTCCTGCACGTCGATATTTTCCACCGATGACAATGAGCATATATCTTCTATCTATCTATCTTTCAACCTAAAATGAGCCGGTAATATAACTTTTTTACTTTAAATTACATTATCTTAATACCGTTGCCATATACATGTTTACTTTGGGAATTTTCCTTCTTTCCGGTAGCATTTCTAAAATTATTTTACGTCTTTCGCGCCTTCGACGAAAAAGCTCATTGTCGGTCTCATCACTACTAAAGATTGGCTATTCAAAAATTTTATAAGGATATCCTTGACAGATTTCGAAGTTCTGCTAAAAACACTTGAGCTAAAAATTAAAAAGCAGGATACAAATATGAGAGGGTATTCCTGCTCATATAGATTAAGATTTTTGGACTGGAGACTCTTATTATAATTTAGTATTCAATATCTTCTCTTTCTAAAATAATTCCTGATGTATGCGAAGTTATTACAAATTATGATAAGCTTTCTCTTCGTTGCAAACGTCCTACGACTGAATATGAAATTGTCACAGTTTTCCTATTCGGAACGGGAGACCATGCCTACAGCTTTGCGCTGTGCTTCTAGTCGTACAAGAGCACAAACAAATTATAGGAATGGGAATTCGCTGCAAATGCGTATTGTATGCGCTCCGCATGCAATATAAGCACATGCGTAAAATAGCATCGTGCACAGGCAAATTTAGACCATCTATGGTCCATTGTGATTGCTGATGCCACTTTATTGAGAACTTGCCTGGAAAAGATATCTATGTAAGAGCTAGGGGGTGCCCACAACTCTTTGTCTGCTAATTCCCCCAGTTCGCCTCCACCAATGATCTTCCGACTGTAATTGTAGACGCTGTTTCGCTGCGGCCAGCCAGGCTTCCAAAGTGTGTCTTCGTATCTAGAGTACATCCTGACACTACCGAGGATGAGATAACCAGACATATTTCATCGCGTGTTGGTACTTCGACCTCTTCGATTGCCTGCAAAAAATTAACTACTCGACATGATCGTGAGAAACGCTCATTTCCTGCGTCCTTCAGGGTTTTGGTTCCGGAAAATCTATTTCAGGCGGTCCTTTCTCCTGAGATTTGGCCCCACAATTCTATTGTGCGTGAATTTATTCCAAGGGGGCGCTCTGGATCTTCTGCTAAGGCAAAAAAGTTGTTGGAGAAATATCCGTCCACTACGCCAATGTAACTGGTCTTCGCTCCAAAACGACTCGTCTTTTTACAAGCTCGATGAACTCATGTTTTGACGTGGTCTGTTTGACCGAGACATGGCTATGTGGAAAGATTGCAGACGCAGAGCTTTTTGGTCCCGAGTTCCTGGTGTTTCGCCGTGATCGCCATCGTCTGTCTTTGGATGCTCCTGTTGGAGGTGGAGTGCTTTGTGCCGTTCGTCGCAACCTTCCATGCACATTAATCGATATTGTTGAGTCCGGCGATCTGGAGTTTATATGTGTAGCTCTCAAGCTCTCACACAAAAACGTATATATTGCAACAGTCTACATTCCTCCATGCTCATCAGCTGTGATATTTGACTTGCTGGCTACATGTATTGATAGGCTTACCGAAGTTTTGCTGCCTGCCGATGAATTATTGCTTTTTGGTGACCTTAACTTGCCTAGTGTTAACTGGGAACACTCTCTGGACGATGAGGGCTTGCTTCCTTCTTTCTCGGCGACTCCTCAACATGCCATATCTTTTATTGACAACATTATTTCTTCAGGCCTAATGCAGTCTAGCGGCGTTATTAATGACTCTGGAAAATCTCTTGACCTGGTATTTTCCTCCGATCCCAATAGGACTCTCGTTAAGCGTTGTTTAACTCCTATGGTTCCTGAAACAAGTCATCATCCGGCACTAGATGTAGTTTTGTTTTTTGATCATGTAACTTCATCATTTAATGCTTCTAGTAACTACTGTTATAACTTTAAAAAAGCTGATTTTGATAAAATGAATGAATGGTTATCCGCTTGTGATTGGACCAGTGTGCAGGGTAAACGTGACATTGATGAAGCTGTTAACTCGTTTTATGACACATTATTTCTTTGTTTTATTCACTGTATACCACTTGTTCGTTCGAATCGTGATTCGAATTGTCAACCGTGGCTCAATGGCTCTTTGAAGCATCTTAAAAATTTAAAGAATAAAGCTTGGAGGAGGTTCTGTTCCTCAAGGAGTGATGCTGATTACGTTATTTATTCTAATTCGCGTGCTCAGTACATTTCGTGTTTGACTGACTCGTACAACGATTATGTATTTAGAATGAGATCGGCTTTGCGTGCTGAACCAAGGCAATTTTGGAGGTTTGTTAACTCTAAGCGCAACTGTGACGGATACCCTTCATCGTTGCAACTCGGTAACTTAGACAGCGTGGATCCGTTAGAGACTGCCAATCTTTTTGGTGACTTCTTTAAAACTGCATTCTGTGATAACCACTGTGATATTAGTTATAATGATTTTACCCATTTGACGAAGCTTCCGCTGACTTCTCTTCAACCTATAGACCTGTTTTTTGATGAAGCGTCTGTCTCCATGTACATTTCAAGCATAGCTGATAGTTCTTCTGGCGGTCCGGATGGCGTTCCTTCCGCACTCATAAAACATTGTGCTACGTCCATAGTTCCTGTTTTGTGTTATTTATTTAATTTATCTTTAACTTGTGGTATTTTTCCGAAACAGTGGAAGCTTTCTTTGATTATTCCTTTGCACAAGAAGGGCAATAAGAGCGACATTTCTAACTACAGACCAGTCGCCAATTTAAGTTGTATTGGTAAGATATTTGAAGCCCTGGTTTGTAATGTTTTGTACTTCCACTGCAAGCCCTTCCTGTGCTCTTTTCAGCATGGTTTTATGAAGGGGAAGTCTACTACGACTAATTTATTGGAGTTTACTAATTTCTGCATTTCTGCTATTGAAAACGGTAAGCAAGTGGATTGCATTTTCACGGATTTCAGTAAAGCTTTTGACCGAATCAATCATAAAATTTTAATTCACAAGTTGACTGTTATTGGTTTTCATACTGTCTTTGTTAATTGGCTTCGTTCTTATTTATCTGATCATACGCAGCGAGTCATATTCCGCTCAGCCCTTTCTGACGAAATAGATAATACTTCCGGCGTACCTCAAGGTAGCCATCTTGGACCACTCCTTTTTATAATTTACATCAACGATGTATCTCTGATTTTGGCTAATTCAAGAATTCTTTGCTATGCTGACGATGCCAAAATCTTTCGCATTGTTTCTAATGAAAACGAGTGCGGATTTTTAAACTCGGACTTAGACACCTTTCATAAATGGTGTGCTATAATCTGTCTTCCTCTTAATATTAGCAAATGTACTACTATGTCCTTTTCTCGTAAAAGGAGGCCATTGGAGTTTAATTATACTTTAGATGGATGCTTATTAACTAGACTTGACAAAACCAAAGATTTGGGTGTCTTCCTTAATACTCGTCTTTCCTTCGAACATCATATTAATTCAATCGTGGCCAGGGCTAATGCTACTCTGGGGTTTATAAAGAGATGGTCAAAAGAGTTTAATGATCCATTCATAACGAAGATCCTCTACTGCACATTCGTTAGACCCATTTTGGAGTATGCCAGTCCTGTCTGGTCTCCCTTCTATTCTGTATATATAAATCGCATCGAGGTTGTGCAGCGGAGATTTATTCGATTTGCCCTGAGAGGGCTTCATTGGGACAACCCTATTATTCTGCCTCCATATGTTGATAGGCTTAAACTCTTTCCATTAGATTCTCTTGAGAATAGACGTAAAACTTCCAGAGTTGTCTTTGCATTTCAGTGTATACAAGGAGTGATAAACTCCCCTGAGCTCTTAAATACTTTCGATATATCTGTTCCTGTGCGCTCCTTGAGGAACTGTGACTTCTTCGTTGTTCCTCAGCATAGTACAAACTATGGCATGCACGAGCCGGTTTCATCAATGTCTCGTCTCTTTAAGCGCCAGTTTGATTGCATTGACTTTCATCTTTCAAAAAGTCAAATAAGAGATCAGCTTAGTTAAAGTTACTTGTTTTTCATTATCATTGTTATGTATACTTTTTATCGTTATTATGGTTATGTATGCTTTTGTTATTTTACTGTTATATTTCACTTTTGTATACTCAGTAATCAGATCATTGATGAAGTTCTAAATAAATAAAATAGTTCTCTAAGTACACGCATTCTCGAACTAACGAAGGAAGGGACGGACAGATAGATGGGCATGCAAAAATCAAAATAACTTTTAATATTACGCGTGCGTCCAATCCATTTTGCTCTACCAGCGTTATTTCTCTGCGTTAGAAACGAAATGACAAAGTATACCCTACCCTATGATTTCATCTATGGTATAAAAATGAACTAAATTGAGCCCATCGAATGTAGCGCTACTCTACAAGATCTACACCAGACCTAGAATGGAATAAAATTCCCATATCTGGGCCGGGGCTGGTCGCACAGCCGTAGCTTCATTGCACACTGTCCAAAAGATAGCCTTCAAGCTCCTTGGCGATGTGGCAATAACTCGTCATATCGGCTCACTCGAGCACTCGAGTGTTGGATGCCCTTCGCTGCTTTATCGCTACATGCATAGTCAATGTTCTGATGAAATATCTAGTCTGATCCTTCTAGAATAATTCCTGCACGCAATACTCACACTGCAAACCGCGCACATCCTTTTACCCTTCAACTTACTTTCGGTCACACAGTAAAATTTCGTGATGCTTTTTTATTCCGAACTGTGAGAATGTGGAACTGTCTACCATCTTCTGTCTTTCCTCCGGCATACAATCTGCGAAAATTTAAGAGTGACATACATCAGCACCTCCGCCACTCTCATGCTCCCTAGCTCCTTTCCCTTTTTCCTTCCTGCTTAGCTGTGCTTTATATCATAGGGTACCCCCTGAGCAAAAAAACTTGAAATTTTCATATGCAATACGCTGAAACCTATAGAGCACGTGATTGAAATTACTACTTATCTCCATGCGACTCTTAAAACATACTTGAAAGTATCTAATTCTAGACGCGACGGTATAAATTTTCGAAGTATTTCCACCAAAACGTATCACCTCTATTGGAACACTCACAAAGTTAAGGTAGTCCCAATGGCGGGAGCCGTGTATTATCAACTTTAAATATTTTCCAGTATCAAAACAGCATATTTCCGCCATAATCAGATAACAAATAAATGGGGCAAAGCTACTTTTGTTGGCAATTTTTTGTGTCAATTGCTATACAAACTTCGAGTTAAAATCTTTGATGAAAATCTTTTCAATAGCTTTAACAAATTTTACTATGTATCACCAATTTACTGCTTAAGAACGTTCCGATAATATTGTTTACGTATGTTGTTGTACCTATGTCAATTGCAAAATAATAATTATTGTCGCCAGAATGAGCGTATACATTCTTTGAAATTTTGAGGAGAATGCCGATGAGGGTAATAATAATCAAGTCTGTTTATCTTGTCACTAAAAATGGCAAATAGTTGGGCAATTGAGGAAATTTTTTTATCTTGAGGCAAATATCCACAGTTATCCATAGAGAATTTAGTTGCGTTAGAAACTTAGGGCCGTTTTGCAAAGTGAAACTTAGTGCGACTGTATTTAAATCTTTATGTAGGCTTACTTGTCCATTTTAGGCATTAAACTATACAAACTAAATAAACTATTATTTATTTTTATTTTAATTAAATTGGCAAGGGAGGTTCGCGGTGTTCCCTGCGCACCGCTCTCACCATTCCATTTTTGTGCAAGACGTACAAAAGCTATACATATACCGTCTAAGCCATCTCTGAGTTGTTGTTGTTACTTTTGTAACTTGTAAATTGTCGTATTCAACGTTTCGTCAAATTTAGCATGCCGAACTTTAAAGGCCTATTATATTTCTTTTTCAATAAAGTAACAAATCCTTTTTCGGATCCGATTATTGAAGGACATCCATCCGTGCATACACAAACCAAATTTTTAATATCAATATCATTGTTTTGCAGAAATGTACTAATAGTATAGAGAGAGTCCGTGCCTCTGGTTTTATTTTTCACAGGAAGAAATTACAAAAAAATCTTCACGAATTGAATTTTGTCCGGTAAAATATCTAACAAAAACGGGACATTGTGATGTTGCTAAAATATCGGTGCTAGAATCAAAAGTCAAACTAAAATATTTGCAATTTTTCATATCTTCTATAACGCGATTAAATATGTGTTTTGCAATATCTTCAATGCGTCTAGCAAAGGCAGAATCAGAGAGCTTCATACTTTTGATCTGAGATATTATTTGATTTTTATTGCTAAATTTATTAATAAATATCAAAATATCAAAATATCAAATAATATGTTGGAAGCGCTGAGGAAACATTCTTTCACAACCTTTACGTCAGTAAATGGTTTCATATATTTACCAAGTATATAACAAATTTCATACGACGCTCTTGTCACCGCGGCGTCATGTGATACCGCCATTGATATAATATTTTGTTGATTTTGTAAGGACTTCTTGAAGAAGCTAAGTTTTCACGTCTTATTAAAGAGCCATGAGGAAAAGTATCATTAAATGTATTGAGCTTCGTGGTATAATGACGAAGAATGTTATTTTTTTTTAATATAACACTCTCACGACAGATCAAGCATGTGGTCGAACCAAGTTAATTTGCAACAACGAAATATTCTTCTGCCCATTTGTCTTGAAACACTCTCTTTTCGTCGGATATTTTTTGATTCCTTTTTGAAGACAATCCCGCCATTATGAGTAATTAAATTATAACAAAACAATACTTTATAGACAGGAAAAATGCTGTTGTATCCATGTTACGCGTAATGTTTACCTGAAATACAGCCACAACACTTAGTGCGTTCACTGCACGAATAGCGTCTTGTAACGTAGTGTTTAACTGTCATTTTCTATGCAAAATGAAAGCACGATAGCGTTTGGTAGTGACAAATAGTCACTTTTGGCATGCTATTTTGCCCACTGTCACGCGTTCAACTTTGGAGCTGTCAAACATATATGTGTTGCCACAATATTTGTTTTTTGGGAATAAATCTAGCGTGTGCAATAGCAACACTTTTATACCAGATCTGATGTGGACCATAATGACAATCCTCTTCGGTGTCACTATCTGTGCGTCAAAGTTGAAACGAATCTCAAGATATATGAAATTTAGAATACCAGATTTTTTTAAATTATGTTCCTGATAAAAGATATGTTTAGGGCCGCACATAAAACTTGGCGGGCCGCATGCGACCCGCGGGCCACAGATTGAGTATCGCTGCCCTAGAAGAATGCTCGTATGGTCACCCATCTGAGAGTAAAAACAATTATAACCAATTTCATAGGATTTCATATTCAGAAGAACTTTTCAGTACAATAAAAACGTCTAGGACTTTTCACAGTATACGTAAAAAACCTAAATTTGTATATGGCAACACCAAGAAGGTGTTGCCCAGTGTACCTAGTTCTTTTTTAAAATTGTGTTTACAATTTTTATGCAAACGTTGTGAGCAAAATTTCAGCTCTCTTTGTAAACGTATTTTCGATTTATCGAGATGCCTGCCTGACAGCAGACATGCAAAAATCAAAATAACTTTTACAACGTTACAAATGAAATTGTATCGTAACTACTAACAATATTATGACTACGGTTAGGTTTTTGTTTCAATTTTACCACCACTTTAATTTAACATTTTTTTAAGTATCATTTCATTGTACCTACATATTTTACGCTAACAAAAAAAAATTACTTATAACTTAAGTTTTTATAAAAACCTTAATTTTGTTGCCAGAAAATATCGTACAAGATTTCATTAAGTGTGCATGAAAAGGATTACAAAACAAGGAAATTTATGTATCTGTAAAAATAGAATTTCTCCAAGTAAGAAGAGCGCATTTGAAAGAAATAAAGCAGACAATTACTAATCTTTCAGCTTAATTTAATTATGTAGGTAATTTAAAAAAACTGAATTACATTTTGAAAATTTTTGAATTTATAGCTAATCTGATAAACACACAAATATCATTTGATTTTTAATGGCCCTCCCCCTCTCCCACATTTCGGTTTTGCGCAATTAACAATTTCCAGCATTATAAAAAAAAAACATAGGAATTATTTTGTTTGCCTTGTTTTAAAGCTACAATTTATGACAGAATGATGTTGATTCAAAATTTAACTAACAATGATAACTATTTATCTTCAGATAGCAAATAAGAGATGTCGAGATTATGATGGTAAACATGCAACAGTACGCGTGCCGTAAGATTTACATATTAAATTTTACTTAAATATTCTTTGTTACTTTATTAAATATTGAAATATTTCTTGGCGTCGCCTTTGTATGGCAGACATAATTTAAGTGCAAGTAAACAAACAAACCGGCATTGGATAATGTTAAATTTGTTTGCCACGGCTGTTTAATTTTCAACTAGTATTTCACTCTTATTTTACTTAAAACACTATAATATATACATATATGTTTCTACAATACTGCAGAGCGCACTTCATCACGATAAAATCAAAACTGCGGAGTCGCGATTATATAAAATCTCTTTCACAAATTATTATTTCACTACTGTTTCTCACCATTAAGAACTTATTTCACACAAAATCACTTTAACAATTTTGAACTTACTTTCATAAAATCTGAAATGCTCAGAAATGTTGAACTGACACAAAATAAGTCCAAAACACTATTGCTATTTGCCCTTCCCCCTTCCATGTCTATAAGTATAAATGCTTATCACACGTAAGCGTTTACACAAATCCTTTTTGCTGTATAATACCTACCCTAGAAAAGCTAAGACTTCTAAGATTTTTACAGAGTTTAGTACCTGCTCTTCCTTCAGCTGAGACGTCTTCTGCCCGATTTTTATACTCTAGCTAGAGTCTAGATGAAATCTATAGGGTATACTAAGTTTGTCATTCCGTTTGTAACGCACAGAAATAATGATGGTAGAGCAAAATGGATTGGACACCCACGCATAATATTAAAAGTTATTTTGATTTTTGCATGTCCGTCTGTCCGTCCGTCCGTCCGTCCGCACGATAACTCGAGAACGCGTTTACTTAGAAAGCTGAAATTTTGTACACGGACATTAAAAAAACAAAAGTAAAATTAAGTTCGAAAATGAGACAAATCGGGCAACTCCTTCGTGGGGTTGCCATACAAAAATTTTGTTTTCCACTATATATTTGGACACTACCTGAGAACACGTCGGCATAGAGAGCTGAAGTTTCGTACATTGTATTTTCATAGTAATAGCAAATAAAATTTCAAAAATGGACTAAATTGGGCAACTCTTTCTTGGTGTTGCCATATAAAAATTTAGGTTTTTTACATATACTTTGAAAACGATCAGTCCTAGACATTTTTATTGTACTAAAAACTTCTTCAGAATAAGAAATGCTATAGAATTGGTTATAATCATTTTTTCTGTCCGACGAGCCGTTCTAGAAATATATGCGAGAAAGCAATGCAAAAAATCAAAATTGCTCAAATGGCTGACCATAGGAAATTTCATACGGGCGTTCATCTAGGGTATCATAAGAATTGGTTTTACACCAATTCTAGAATTTTCACTTGTTTAAATCAAACTTCCTTCTCAAATCGCTAAAACATTAAAGTAGATTTCTACATATGATATAAACAAACAAATGCCTAGCATTACTTCTAGAGATAAATATTTATTCAATGTAAGTACATGGAGGTATATCTAATGATACATACCTAATATGTTTGCGTGGCTTGAGAGAACTTTGATATGCACTTTTATTGAAATGCTATTCGATAAGCATGGCATTGACTTTAGTAGCTTTCGTAAAGGACATAAACACACAATTATACAAATCTACTTATGTCGGGATAAAAATTGAAGTTTTTAGATACAGTAAAAATCCCCTTACCTACTTATATCAATGATGTACACAAATGTTAAACATATAATCTAACAATTAACCTGAATTCTATTGTATACACCAGAATGCACTTCTTACAAAAGAACATCTCAAGAGAATAAGGATTTCATTTAGTTGGCAAAGCTTAATCTTCAATTGTAAATTATTATTGACACACCATGAGAATGTTTCTAAAAAATTATATAGAACGTTTTAATAAACTTTCTGAAACAACAATTAGTTGGTGATGCTACGGATCTAAGTTCGAGCCCCACCGATACCTACCACATGTCGAATCATTCTGCTGAAAATAGATTACTCACTATAAAGCCATTGCGACGCTGCAATATGCACGGTGGTTCGGACTTCGGAGCCCACCTAAAACTGTAGATCTAATTATAACATTTGTCAAAAAATAGAATTATCCAGCTACCGCATGTTAGACGGTAGCTGCACATAGTTGGTACTTGGTTGCTACTACAAGTACAACTCATTTTCCCTCATGAGTACCTACCCTCAAGAGATTGAATGCAAACTTCCAAATAGTATTATCTTCACCCCGGGGATGTTTAAATTGCCCACTACTTTTTCAATTCCACCTTTCAGATCGGCTAGAACGGAGGACATCTTAATAGCCCCACTGCAACAAGTGGTACAAGAATTACCACCGACTATGATAACAATTTTTAGAACAAGCTACGAGTTTTATATGCCGAAGATATGGAGAGATATGAAAATATAGCTTGGAAGTAAATGCCAAGAGTGGAAAACCCAGGTCTTACAGGCATATCAACTAAGCTCCCAATCCCTTGAAAGAATGTAGAAAGTATAAGAGAAACACGGCAAAAATGGAATACTCAATTAGGCATCGCTATATGTATACAGATCAGCATACTTAATTCCCCGATACATAAGTAGACATACTTAAGACTAGACAGAGATCCTGTATTAGAATAAGATTTCTTAGAACTATTTTAGACAGGGAAAGGAAAAAGACTGAATAAAAATAGGAGATAATTTTCGTCTTATTTATCAGTATATAGTTATTGGCGTTGCTGTAAAATTTATTGCAAAATATCTTAACCAGCATACTGCACCCTATCTAAAAACAAGTAAAAAAGCTAGAATTGGTCTAAGCCCAATTCTTGTGATACCCTGGCATAGATGAAGACTCGTATGTAAATTCGTATGGTCACCTATCAGTGCAAGTTTGATTTTTGAAGTGGTTTTTCGCAGATATTTTTAGAACGGTTCGTCGGACAGAAAAAATGGTTATAGCCAATTTTGTAGGAAGTTTTCTGTACATTAAAACCGTCTAGGACTGATCGTTTTCACAGTATACGTGAAAATCCTAAGTAAATTTTTATATGGCAACACCAAGAAGGGATTGCCCGATATAATCCATTTTTCAAATTATATTTACTATTTTTATAAAAACACTGTGTACAAAATTTCTCTCTATATTGATGCGTTCTCAGATAGTATCCAAATATGTAGTGAAAAACGAAATTTTTGTATGGCAAGCCTACGAAGGAGTTACCCGATTTATCCCATTTTCGAACTTAAATTTACTTTTTTAAAAAAACAAAAAAAGGTCGTATGCAAAATCTCAGCTCTCTAAGTGAACGCGTTCTCGATTTATCGTGAGGACGGACGGACGAACAGACGGACATTCAAAAATCAAAATTACTTTTAATATTATGCGTGGGTGTCCAACCCATTTTTCTCTAATTGTTCCAAAAGGAATGACAAACTCAGTTATACCCTCGATTTCATCCAGGGTATAATAATGCACTACTGAGCAAATGGCAACAGCGCTTTGTTTGTCGTCACAGTAATAGGTACCAATGTTTAACGTTGCTTTTTTGAATACAACGGAACATATAGGATATACGAATAGACAATGAATGCTGGATAGAAAATTAGTTAATTAGCTCGGGAATAGTTAAATTATAGAAATTCAGGTGTTAATTTGAAAATTTAAAATTTTGTATTACAAATCGTGCAAATCGTGACTATTTGTAATGTCATTCGTGCATTTACATTAATAACATTTTGAACAAACTCATCCAGAGAGTACCTACCGCTCTTAAAATTTAATTACATAAATTAGCTAATTATCTTGTTAAACACAGTTGGAGGTTATGCAACCAAAATACTTGGTGACTAAGGAGACAATCCAAGTAGGTATGCACACTTACGTCTTCCAATTGTTTACACATTTACCTATGATAACATTTTTATTAGCACCTCATTCACCCGGTTTAAGCCCAACAAGTTCTGATTGAACCGAATAAACAAGTTCAAAGCGGTTTTTAACTGCTCTCTGTAGAAAAAACATACCAACCTCGTCATACTCTTAGTTGTGTCCACAATCCACAGCCATACATATGCATATACTCTATACATAAAAATATAGCATTTTTCTTCTAGAATCTAGATATGATCTACTTATACCTCAGTGTCAGAGCAGAGCTTTGTCATTTCAATTTCTCCCATCTCAATTATTGTTGCTTTGTTGCTTTTCTCAAAAATGTCTAAGAATTTTAAGAATTTCCCATCCAGTTGCGTCAACACGGCTTCATCGAAAAAAATAGTCTAATAAGCGCGTCCTGATATGTACATAGTTGTTGTGAAGGCACGTGTTACGTGAGGTGCTCGTCGAATTCGCGTGAAGTGCATTTCGCATTTCACTTTTCGAGTACATTACTGCACTCTATGTGTGATAATTTAAACGCGTCTGCTAGCTAAAAGATGAGCCATACGTTGCTGACAAATTTCATAATAATAATGACGGATAATATTTTAGTTCGTGATTTAATTGACCTGGTTTCAAGTCGCACCGGCGGCGCGGCGCTCACTAATAGTCCAGGCATTATGCAGTCAACAGATATCTTATTTTGTGGTTCATAGCCCGTCCCTCGTCACTTCATTTTAACTTGAGCATGTAATGAAGAGCGAAATGTTGTACTACATACTACATGACTTTTAAATAAAAATTGTATAAAAGGGTCTAAAATGGGCAAAATCTGGCATCGCCTTCGAAGAGTTGCCGTACAAATTTCGATTGGTTGAGACCTGAAATATTCTAGTAATATTACAATTTCAGGTGCAATTTCAAAAATGGACTACAAAAGGTGGGGTTGTTGTGATTTTTATGTTACTTATTTCGAGGCTCCGATGCAAAATCCAAGCTTTCACCCTTGGAGGGGTCTGCACGGTCCGACATCTTGGTTTAAAGGTACAAAAAATTGTTTTTTTTTTCAAAATAATTTCTGAACGGTTGATCCTACGATAAAAATGATACAAATTTGAAGAAGACTAAATTTTTTGTATGAACACTTTTTGTAAGTCTGTTTGATGTGTAACGAGTTACAGTTGCGGAAATGTGAACATTCTTCGAAAAAAATTTATACGTATACTACCCCTTATACAGGGTGCTTCGTCCATGGTGGTCCATAGGACAGAAGGTAATAGTAGTCACCTAATCAAACAAAAAACTGTATGGCAACGGGGGGGGGGGGGGGGGATGGCATCTCAACAGTTTCGGAGTTACAGGGTGATTAAGAAAATATGTTAGTTTTTCACAAAATACCTTGTATCTTAAAAAGTACAAGGTGTACGGTGACTTACAGAGCTCATTGTATGCAGAACTTATGGCTTTTCCAACGACTGTTCAACCAGCCCCGTGCTCTTCTCCCCTCAGGAGTTCAGAAGTAATCCTGCAATCTCGCTTTACAGATGTGGTATTCCCTCTGGAGCCCGTGAAAGTGTTAAACGAGTAAGCGAAATCAAGGGTGCTGTCACCTATGGATGGGATTGAAAGTAAGGGAAAGCTGATCATTGGTGAAAATTAAAAAGGGAGATGGAGCAATAACGGAGTCTTGGGGCACACCAGCATTGATTCATTTTTCACGTAGTATATTAGGTATATGTTGGGCAAATCGTCAGTTGAAGTCGTTTTTAATGTGTACTGAAGAGTTCCTAGGAATGCAAAACCAAAATTGGTTATAACCATTATTACCGTCGTGTCGGAGCAGTTTAGATAGAGATGTGAAAAACAGCTTTACCGATCTAACGAGAACATGTTCAAAATAGCAGAACATTCATCTAGGTTCTTAGACCAAATATAGTTATTCCGAGTTCTTTGACTATTTGTTGGTTGGATGGTTGATTGGACGATGAAGAAAAGTCAATTCTTTCATTCCCAATGGCAGTCACTCCATCGACAGCTCTTCTTAAACGTTGCCGAACACGCAAAAAAAAGCAATCCTACGACTGAACAAACAAATGAACCCATTTGCCTAAATAAGGTGCCATTTCACAACAGAGTATCAAGATATAATCAATCCGCAGATAAAACACGCTGCTGTTGCCCGAATGCCGAATGCCATAACTTCTTAATCCCCAAATCAAAAGTAATATCCAGTCATCCAAAATTCTTTTATTAGAAGCTTTAAGACTGGAAATGACAAGCGAAAGACAGTGTAAAGACATCTCCTATACAACACAGAAAGCAAGCATCATGCTGTAACTATTCTGGACATTAAAGAAATTTGAAATCACTGAAACCCTTGGGGCTGTTTATTAGCTGGAAAACGGAAATTTGTTTTCATTGTCACCAAATCAAAAAAACCAAAACAAATTTTTTTTTAATTACAAAATCCGCACCCGATAATCCCAATAGTCATCTAAGGTATCTCCAATAATTGATCTTAGACCGATTATAATACTATTTTCATAGCGTGTGGATATTATAGAGTAACTGCCTTAGTATGTATGTATGTACTCAATGCCTTCTTTTAGGAAAATTGCATTAAAAAATTTAAATTTTCAGGAAGCTCAAGCAGATCCAGAGGGTATAAAAATAGAGCATGGAATAAAATTGGGATGGATTGTCGGCGTAATGATACCATGTCTGCTCAACATTTGGGGGGTAATGCTATTTTTACGTCTCAGTTGGGTTGTAGGACAATCTGGAATTATTGAGAGCTTGGTCATCATAGGAATATCATCTCTGGTATGTGTTATAACAACTCTTTCACTATCTGCGATTAGTACGAATGGTGAAGTCAAAGGAGGAGGAGTATATTTCATAATATCACGATCACTGGGCCCTGAGTTCGGTGCTTCCATAGGCGTTGTATTCGCCTTTGCTAATGCTGTGGCGGCGTCAATGAATACTATTGGATTTTGTGACTCCTTGAACGATTTGTTAAGTAAGAATCACCTATTTCCCAGTGGTTTTTTTTTATATTTCTATGGACTGATTTTAGGGTCGTACGACTTAAAAATAGTCGATGGAGAAATTAATGATGTTAGAATTGTCGGATGTGTCACGATTTTGGTTCTGATTTTGATATGCTGCGTTGGCATGGAATGGGAATCAAAAGCGCAAAATTTTCTTGTGGCCACGATTGTGCTTGCTATAGGTAATTTTTTAATAGGAACTGCAATTGGTCCAAGGGGGAATGAGGAGCTAGTAGCCAAAGGTTTCGTTGGTTTTAGTGGTAAGACGGACACAAGTCTGTGAGTCCATTTTATGTCTAATATGCACTTAATACTTTGCAGGAGACGCATTTAAAGAAAATCTGGGATCAGACTATAGATTTAGTGAAAAGGTTAATCAGAATTTCTTCAGTGTATTCGCGATTTTCTTTCCAAGCGTAACTGGTATCCAAGCTGGAGCGAATATTTCTGGAGACTTAAGAAATCCATCTGAAGCTATACCGAAGGGAACTCTTTTAGCATTATTCATCTCTATGTTTTCATATGCAATTTTCGTAATTTTTGCTGGTGGTGCAGCAGCCCGAGATGCATCCGGAAATATATCAGATTTAGTAAATGGCACAATCATTGGATCGGATTTTAGTTGTAAATTGAACAATGTAAGTAAAATTTGCCCAGGACAATGAAATCAATTAACAAATGTAGATTTTGCATATTTCAGTCATGTGAATACGGTTTGCAAAATTCCTACTCCATCATGCAGCTTATGTCGATATGGGGACCACTCACCTACGCTGGCTGTTTTGCAGCCACTCTCAGTACAGCACTAACAAATTTGCTATCAGTACCACGCTTAGTTCAAGCTCTCGGAATGGATCACATTTATCCTGGATTGATATTTTTCTCTAAGCCTTATGGAAAACATGGAGAGCCGTACCGTGGTTACGTACTAACATTTTTCATCTCATCAGCATTTGTTTTGATTGGACAATTGAATGTTATTGCACCGTTAATATCGAACTTCTATTTAGCATCTTATGCCTTGATAAATTTCTGCACTTTCCATGCAGCATTTGTAAAGCCACTTGGATGGAGACCAACTTTTAAGGTATGAACACCCATTACGAATCACTTGAAATCAAGTTTCAATTTATTTTTTTTTTTTTTTAAGTGAAAAAATTTGGTTTGTGTTTCGTTTCAGTACTACAATGCTTGGTTAAGTCTTTTTGGATTTATGCTTTGCGTTGCGATCATGTTTCTAATAGACTGGATGTCATCTGTTATCACATTTGTGGTAATATTTGCGTTGTATCTCGTTGTAATGTATCGAAAGCCAGGCAAGTACAACCAGCTTGATTGAAAATTGCGAAAAATAACCAGCATATTGCTTCAGCATAACTTTAGACAACAATATCTTTAGACAATTTAAAATGTTGCTTCTTTCAGATGTGAATTGGGGGTCATCAACACAAGCTCAAATGTACAAAGCGGCTTTAACTTCAGCGCAAAAATTACAAACAGTATCTGATCACGTTAAGAATTATCGGCCTCAGGTTTTAGTTTTGGCCGGAGATCCACATATGCGGCCACCACTAATTGATTTAGGTCATTTAATTACAAAGCATAGCTCTCTTATGATTGTTGGCAATATTATACAGGTAAAAACAATTTTCCATACTGGCTTTATCTAATTATGTGTTCTTATTTCTTATTTCAGATGCCAATCGGTTACAAGACGCGAAAAGCTCTTTTAACGGAAGGTCAAAAATATCTTGGTGCCAAAAAAGTGAAGGCATTCTATAGCATTATAGATGGACTGCCGTTTGAGGATGGAGTCAATGCACTCATTAAGGCTAGCGGTTTTGGAAAAATGTCACCCAACATTATTCTAATGGGATACAAGTCTGATTGGAAATATTGTCTTCGGGAAGAACTGATTTCATATTTTCATGTACTTTAGTAAGACCTTCTTCTGAAGCTGTGTATGCCTTAAGTATTTCTTAAATTAATTAAAATTTCAATAGCAATTCTTTTTCCTGTCGAATGGCTGTTGCGATTCTACGTTTACCTGCTGGTTTAGATTTTTCTGATCTTTTACGTCAAGAGATAAAAACGCCAAATGGTAGTAGCACAGCAAATGGACAAATAAATACTATTTCTGCCTACGTTGCCGATTCTGGTACACCTGTTCTACAACCTTTAAAAACTTCAGCATTATTCCATGCTGATTCCAATTTGAATCTTCCTGGAATGATCAGTTCAACTTCATCAATAACTGTACCGCAACCACCACCTATGCCAAATATGTCTGAAATTGAGAAGAAATTAGCTAGTTCACCCGAACATCATATTGTTTATACTACAAAAGGAGGATCAGAAGTACCAAAGGATGTCTTGGATGCATTGACAATATTCACCAGAAAGCAACAAAAAGGAACTATTGATGTCTGGTGGTTATATGATGATGGAGGTAAGAAGTACTGTAGTGGAAGTTAATCTCATTGACAAACTTTCAATAATTTCTATTTTTCAAGGTTTCACTATGCTTTTGCCGTATATTATCAGTATGAGATCTAATTGGTCTCAGTCTAAATTGCGAGTCTTTGCCCTTACGAATAGACAATTGGAGTTAGAGGTCGAGGAAAAAAAGTATGGTGACAAGATATTTTAAAGACATTCATAGAAAATAATTTTGTCCAACAGTATGGCGGATTTGTTAACGAAATTCAGAATCAATTATTCTTCATTAACAATGCTACAGAGCGTAGGTGAACTGCCTACGCAGTCAACAATTGACAAACATGAAAAGCTATTAGAAGGATTTCAACAGGGGACTCATTCAGAATGTTATATTGCTGCTACAGAAAAGGAAACTTTAAAGGAGAAAACCTATCGACAACTTAGAATACATGAACTCATAGTAGAGCATTCGTCTGATGCGAGTCTAATTGTTATGTCTCTTCCAATGCCCAGACAGGTAAGAATTTATTATTTGAATATCCGCAATCAGGCTGGATACTAATATGAGATCTTTGACTGTTGATAAATTATATACGCAAGATCTTAGCTCTTCTAGGTTCTTGGTTGTATGTTCTTACAAAAATGTCTTACCATTATGGATGTTGTATAATTCTTATTTGCAAAGTTTTAATTTATTGGATGAGGTACACACGGCCAAAACTTTTACCTTTTATAGTACGTCATATAGTTCCAGGTTCCACAGAAGAGAAGATAAGAATACGGCCTCGTTCAGTTTTACTGAAATTTATCGAAAGCGACATATTGTTAAAATAAAAATAAGTTATCACAATTCATGTGGCATTTATGAGCCTCCTTACTGTTTAAGAGGAGTCAGTACAAAGATTTGCAAGTTTCATACATTTTTCAATGCGAATTTCTGGGGAACTATTGTAGCAGAATAATGATTTATACCTTAAATCAAAGATAACGTCGGGAAAAATAAAAAAAGTTGTATTGGAATGGAGATATTAGCTCGGAAACTTCTTACAAATGGTAATTCAAATTCCTGTTAGTAGGTATTCTCATTTCTTTAGATTGTGACTATTTTAGAAAGATAACGCCTAGATCTACTGCACAACGTCGAGTTTTTTCATTTTTAGTTATTTGGCTCTCATAGTACTTGATTTTTCTCCCGATATTTTGTTATGGAACTATGCAGAGTGATTGGCTTTGACGTGAAGTCCAGACTGCCATCATGAGCTGACAAATCACTCGGTAGACAGCGTTGACGTGCAGGGCGGCACGCTAGCTCGCCTCAGCTATTGGCGGAGAGTGTGGGAGGGTTCCACGAAGACCTGTCGCTGTCACCTGCCATATATAAAAATTGTCGTGCCAAAACCACAGAAAGCCGCAACACGCCCGGTCCAGAAGGGACCTTTACATCACTTACCATTACCTACCTGATGGCGCAGATGTTCTGCCTTCAGCTGCCTTGCCCCATCCACCCATATGACACTGAGGGAAGAGTATTTTTCATTGTCCCTAGTGAGCTAAAAGAGTGAAAGAGCGAACCTATTTAACCATCAACTCGAGGAGGGCTCCGGGAGAGTGAGAGAGCGAAATATAGCCCTACCACGTCATTACGTTATAAAATTGGTTTATTAGTTTTTTCTTGGTGGAATTTAAAATTAACATAATCCTAACATGTGTGGACAATACAGTACATCCTAGTAGAGTATACGATGCAGGATAATTTAACTCAGTAATAAATATATCCTAGTGCTTCAAAAAAGAATTCAAGATACTCTAATAATATATGCAAGAGTACAACACATTCCAATCACTAAAATTTTATAATTCTTTAACTTATTCCACATACTATGATATGATACTTTGGCATATATAAAAAAATTTTAAGATAATATGATAATAATAAATCTCGAAGCTATAGCGCGTCTCAACTATGTAATTTACGATTATTTGATTCCAGGTACGGTAGCAATCGCGACATAAAAAGTTCCAAGGAATATGATAACAATCTATTTCAATACTTAGCACGTCCTAATTATGCGTGTTAGGATGACCTGACGTTATGTAGGTATAGCTATTTAATATAGTATTTCCAGTAGTGAACAAGTTCAAGATTCCACCTTCACGGCAACTTGGCTGCATGCCCGCGACAAATGTTGGTTATAGGCATACTTAGTGGTATAAATGGGTCGATTGCAAAAACTAACAATCATAGTAAATTAGCGCGAGATTTCACCATCCGTATGCAAGTTGTATATTTTACGTTGAATAGCACTAGATGAAGTTCAAAGAAAAGATCTACAAAAATTCATGCAAATGTGTGGGCCTCATTGTGCAATACGGGCGAAAATAAACCGGACAATATACTAAATGGTAAATTACATACTATATGAAATTTAAATTATAATAACTTACCTACACCATTTTTTGTCCCTCGAAGGAGCGCCCTGGAGGCGAAAGTGTAGGCTTTTCTACTTTACGACGAGCTGTAATTTTGTGAAAATAAAGTTTATTTCCCTAAGTGGTTAGGTGTTCCACGCTATCGATTATCTTGCCGGAAATTTCCTTACTATTTGTAACTTAATACTTTTCAGGATATCTTAAACAAAACTATACCATCATGACTTGCAGTTGAGCCTATTGGTTAGAATCTGGAACTTAATCTGTTTACTGCTCTATTGGTACTCTGGAATAAGGATACTGCTAACTGGACTCAATAATGTCCATTATGTGTTAAAAAATCTGGAAATGCCGAACTAAATTTGCTTCATGTATAAAGACTAGTAGTAAAAAGAAGTTGATTAGCTTATATATTGCACACAAAATATCCAGTTACTGGGTTTGTTTTATCGCTAGTTACATCTTCCGTTATATAAATATATATTCGATATTTGGCGGTTCTTATTCAACGGGGCACAGCATTAACCACACTTTTGGACAATTAAAACATGGGAACCTGACGACAATAACCGCGGTGATCACCATATCTCTGTCCTAAGCCAGCCCCCAGTTACCAAGTCCTTGCTTTTTTTACGATTCTCACACAAGATGGAATTTCCTTGAACTTGTGTCTCGCTGATTATGCCGCCTTACAGGTGGAACGTCAGAGAATTTCTGGATTTCGTTCCTAAAATTTCTCTGTCTGTTTAATTCGTTACCATTTGACATGATAAAAATTCTGCGGTGATAAAAACAATACTGCAAGTGACTTATACCAAAACGTATTTCTCAAATTTTTACCTTTTGTAAATTTTCGTTGCTGATGCTGCATATACAGCTTCCTTTACTATCCAATTACCTTTGCGGTTTCCATTTTGTTTTTTTTTTTTAATTATACTTTAATACCAGTGGAATCTACTAAAAATGTATCACTAATTTTTGGTTCACCCGCGTGCGTGACTTTTCTTGCTAATCTCCGCACCAAAATTACAATGCCAGCAAGTGCACTCGGTTTCCGGCCTCTCGGATTCCTCTGCTTCTCCTGTCAAAATTGTTCCGTACTCTGTCCATCCCGGGTTGACTCGCGCAGTCTGGTCAGAGTGGCAGCACAATCGTCGTGTAGCACACGGTGCATACTGCTGCCAGCTTCAGTGTAGCATACTGATGCATGCAGTATGCTACGACCATAACAGGGCAGGGTTGTCTAGTCCACCTGTGAACCAGACGACACTGAAAAATGGTCGACTGAGCTAGCCGGTCTTAAGACATAGGCCTCATCGCTGCGGGCGCCCAATGTAAGACTCGACCCACAACCCATGAAAATATTTTCCCAACCGTAAGGCCATGTTGATGAGGAGGATCGTCCAAGGCTTGGTCAAATCTGTTCTAGGTGTGATGAATCGGAGGCACATCTTTGAAGTCACATCAGTCTTTGACCAGAGTTCGACATCAGACTCCGCACTGCAATTCAGAGGTGCACCAACAAGCTAGCAACCCAAAAATCCAGTCGGCCACTACTCCTCTGTCTTCCTTCACTGAGATGAGTTAAGGAAGCCCCGCGGTCAGTAACCTAACCAACTGATCGCAAAGCTCTTCTCTGCTCCTAGCATCCCCCTCTGAACGCAGACTAACACTCGTTCAAGGGTGTGTTTGCAAGGCATCATAAAGGTATGTGTATAACACACATTAAAATTTGCAAAGACATTGTGCAAGTGGGATTCCTACGGTGACATAGCCTCCGTAGGGTACCATATAGGACGCATTGTCAGGCGAGGACGTGAGGAAACTGAATCTATTAACAAGAGGTATACCGGTCGCTATGCTGGGAAGGTCCTAAGCGGCACATTGACATCCTGTGGTTTACCAGTTGAGCTGGCTGGATGCCTTCATAGGGCTACCAGGAATGAAAAAAGATGCAACAGGTAGATATGACAGGTCTTTCAGTCCCTAACAGCAATCAGGTCTTAATATCTTTTGCATGGTAAACGCCTATTGCCTTCCCCTGCAGATTCTCAAGCTCATAGAGGGAGTTTCCTTTCTTTGCTCTAATCCGACCCTTTAAACATTATCGTCCTAATTTGGCACTAATCTGTTGTGGAAAATTACTCTGTATAAAGTTTCTCCTATATACCTCTTGACCAATTCTAAAACTAACAGGCTTCGCTTTAAGATTATAAGCTCTTGAACGCTGTTCGAACACGTAGTTCAAATTTTTCTGCGCTCTCGCACGGATCAATCTTAGCTTGTCTTCCGCATCCACTCTTAGAGGTTCATTTAACGTTCCGAGACTTCTAAGGATGGGATAGGAGCTCGCGTGATCAACCATCTGTTGACCGAATAGTACTTTGTAGGATGAGAAACCAGTCGCTTGGTGGACAGAGCTCCTTAGGGAGCTAGCGATATGACACAGCTTCTTAGTGGATGTAGGCCGTAAATCCCGACAATAGAGATCGGTTCACTCGCTATGATGCATTCGCCTGCGGCAAATAAACTGCTGTTCGCATGTGCTTCACACCATATTTATCCAGCAGTCTGGAAAACATAGCCGAGCAAAACTGAACTGCATTCTATCGTCTCCGGCACTCCGAACGTGTTTCAATGAATCTACATACGTTAAGAGTAGATGGCTCTCTCATTGATTTGAGAATCGGGAATTTTGAGAAGCTGTCAAAGACTATTAATATACAGATATTTCCATTCGTTGTTCTAGGACATGGACCTAAAAATCTATGTACAACTTTTGCCACGACCCCTTGGGTCACAGACTGCGCTCCCATAGGTGGTCTAAGTATGGTATTAGGGACTTTAATTTATTTGCACACGTCACAGGCACCTACGTAATTTCTGACATCGACTGTCATTCGAGGTCAATATAGATGTCGACTTAAACGGTCCAGGGTTTTCCCTATTCCTCCATGTGAAGCCAGTGGCGGATTATGCGCTCTTGAAATGACGTCGGAGACAAGCCCACGCGGAATCCAAAGCTTCCTAACTTCTTCTTCCTGAATCGGATCGCCTGTCCTAGGAGCAGTACGAATACATACGTAGCCATCCCTGACGCAGATATCTGGTAGTTTATCAGAAGTTGATTTAACCTTTTGCCTCAGCTCCTCATATTCCAACGAGTTGAAATATGGAGAACTAAAGTCAACTTCTGGGCCAGGATCTTCAACAAGTATCAGGCTGTCACAGTGTATCCATGACAATGTATCAGGAACAACATTCAGGCTCCCTTTCCGGTGTTCGATAGTGAAGTCGAAGCCTTGAAGCTTCAGACTCCACCGAGCAAGTCGACCGCTGAGGTCCTTTTGAGACATCAACTATTTCAAGTTCGCATGATCGGTCACTATCTTGAACGACATAAGTTCAATGAAGGGCCGGAACTTCAGTACATTCAAAAGTGCTGCTAAGCATTCCTGCTCTGTGACGGTTTAATTCCGCTGAGCCGAATACAACTTTTTCGAGACGTACGCTATTGGCTTCTCGTGGCCATCGTCATCTAATGGTAACAGCACTCCCCCAATACCTTGTTGGCTTTCATCACACTGGATAACGAACGGTTTGGTGAAATCACACTAACAACGGAGCAGAATTAAGTTTCTGCTTCAACAATTCCAGAGACGTCTGGGTTTCAGGTGTTCATTTGAACTGACTGGGAATTTTAAGTTGTCAGTTATGGAGGCCGTTAGATCAGCATTGTTCGGAATAAACCAATGATACCATCCCGCCATACCCAGTAGGCGTCGGACTTGCCGAACATTTTTAGGTGACGAGTATTCGACTATAGCTGAAATCTTATCCGGGTCTATTTTTATTCCTCCTTTCCCAACAATGAAACCCAAATATTTTGTCTCTGTAATACAGAACATGGGATAGTAAAATTATATGAGAGTCAAAGTCTGATGACAGTATTAATGAATCGTCTAAGTGGACGAGAACATTCTCACGAAGATCGAAAGTAATGACCTTATCCATGAGGCGGCACATAGTTTGTGAAGCATTGCAGAGGCCGAATGGTATCACGGTGTACTGATAGAGAGGATGACCAGGTAGTGTGAACGCGGTTTTCTCTCTGGAATCAGCATCTAGTGGGATCTGCCAAAAAGCGTTTTTCAGGTCCAGGCATGTAATGTAATTTGCTGCAGGAAGTCTACTCAGAAGTGCGTCTATCTGCGGCAGTGGAAGTGAGATGGATAAAAATTACATTCCACATCGAATTCTCTCAACATGGACGACAAGAATTTAATTGCGCCATGTTATAGCACAATTTGGAATTTTAATTTTCATTCAATGAAATTAAATTATGATGGAGATCTTTTGATGAGAAAAGATAGATGTTAATATTCCTCATCGAATGAGATAAATTACACCTGATGGAAAATAACACATTCTGAGAAATGTGCATTATGGTTGCAGGTTCCACAACAAGACCCTATATAAGGCTGAGCATTTGCATGGATCACGCTCTTAAAATTTTTGAGTTCAAGCAGTTCAGTTCGTGGTATATTTTCTAAAGTGTTCAAATTCTTCCTTGCATTTTTGTCGGAGTTTTTACTTTGTTAAAATCGTGGAAATCGGTTTACAATTTGCCTACGATAAGCGTAAGCTCATATCCGATTTTTTTGGGAAGGTGAAATTTATTAAGTGATTATAATTTAATGACATTATTGTGGTTAAGTGACTCATCTTTCTTTTTGAATAAAGTACATCAATTTTAGTTTTTTATTTAATAACATTTTTTTGATAATAAGTCAATATTAAATTAAAGTGCTTTCTACAGGATAAATTCAAGACAGTTATTCCTATGCTTCTCAAATCGGGTTAACTAGAATATACCTACGAATTATCCTTTGTTTGCTTAAAAATTGTAAATTAAATAGCATTAAGATCATAAATTTGAAGAATTTTATAGTTATTGTAGATAAGTGCTTTGCTGTGAATTAGAGTGCTTAAGCTAACCTGCATATGATTTTTTTTATTAAATCGAAATGTAAATCTATTTATGCTCGTTCTGATTTTAATATACCGCTACACTAACATAATCCACCAAAGATAACATCATCACATGTGACTTGTGAACGGTTACACACGTGCTGAAATTACAGTATTGTTAAACAACAAGGGATTTTATAACAGCTTATTACACAAGCGCATGGTATAACCTTTCCATACATAGTGTTTTTTCATAGTTCCAGGAACTATTCTCTACGCATTAAGGTATTTGGTGATCCTACAGGAACATTGCGTAACATTTTTTGGTGGTTCCATCCAGGAACAAAGCTACTTGCGTAACATTTTTTGGTGGTTCCATCCAGGAAATAGAAACATTCGATTTGATATAATTCATTTGTTATATTCTTAAGTTTACTCGAGTAAAGCAAGCATCAATTCACATAACAGTAACAAGGTACAGTTATACAACACCCCTACTCAAAACAATATTAACGGCAAGATGTCTTCGGTACAAAGATTATTCACTAAGGAAACGGTGTTGAGAGATAGATTAAACAAATTTATTGAGAATGCAAAAAAAAACTGCAATACCTAAAAGCACTCAAGGATTCTACGAAACCAGAATTTCAGATTTAAAAAAAGTCTGGGAAGATTATAGCGCAATTGATTTAGAACTCAATGAATCATTGGCTGGGAAGGATTCAGATGAATCAAATACATTTCTGGAAGAAGATAACTACAGTAAATCATAATTCAAATACACAGAATATATGAGCGAGTTAGTGGAAAGCCTACGGAAATATTCAACTGTTATTGAGTCAGAACCCAATACATCTGCTTCAATGCAATCAACTACAATAATACAACAAGAATCCCCATTACCTACATATAATGGTAATTATGATCGATGGCGATCATTCCATGATCTTTTTGTATCATTAGTATACAGCAATGTTAGGCTAACATATTTACAAAAACTACTTTTGATTGATACAATACATTCAGAAACTTTGATGGCGGACCATCCCTAGTCTTAAGTACAAGTCGTGAGAAATATTGGATTTTAGATGCAAGACGCAGCATTATTATCAGACTACATAAATGTGTTACATGTGCCAAACAACGCAGTGCAACAATCATTCAACTGATGGGGAATCTACCTGCTCCCCGAGTAAATGTAACCAAGCCATTCTCAAAGGTCGGCATCGTGTATACCTGTAACGATGAAGATCTCATCGCTTCGAAAGCCAAACGACACAGGCAAATATGAAATGCAAAACAACCTAACATAAAACAGGGAGATGTCGTTTTAGTAAGAAATAAATACATGCCACCTACTAGTTGGTTATTACGAAGAAGTCGAAGAAGTCTACCCCTGTACTGACGGATTGGTACGAGTTGTTCAGGTGCGAATACGAG
The DNA here is from genome assembly GCA_963930735.1 of Dioctria linearis. Lineage (NCBI taxonomy): Eukaryota > Metazoa > Arthropoda > Insecta > Diptera > Asilidae > Dioctria > Dioctria linearis. The sequence continues at coordinate 23,853,033 of OZ005741.1, forward strand.
ACAGCACGTAACAGCGATTCATAACAAAAATTTGTCACCTGCCCTTAGAAGAGACTAACCAGCCAAGTGGTAACAGTCTAAGCGGACAATTCGGAGTACATACCTGTTTTCATGTTATCTGTCATTTATGTCGTTTGGTGATTGTCCGTTCTTACATTCAAAGTAATAATAAGGTACAATTTCAGATGTCCAATTTCGAGAGTCATGACGAAGATGTCTTGTACATCCTTGAGGACATTCGGTTCTCTTCTCCCAGGAGTCCTTCAGTGGATCTGGAATAAGGATCTGCTAACTGAACTCAATAATGTCCATTATGTGTTACTACGTTAAAAAATCTGGAAATGCCGAACTAAACTTACCTCATGTATAAAGACTAGTAGTAAAAAGAAGTTGATTAGCTTATATATTGCACACAAAATATCCAGTTACTGGGTTTGTTTTATCGCTAGTTACATCTTCCGTTATATAAATATATATTCGATATTTGGCGGTTCTTATTCAACGGGGCACAGCATTAACCACACTTTTGGACAATTAAAACATGGGAACCTGACGACAATAACCGCGGTGATCACCATATCTCTGTCCTAAGCCAGCCCCCAGTTACCAAGTCCTTGCTTTTTTTACGATTCTCACACAAGATGGAATTTCCTTGAACTTGTGTCTCGCTGATTATGCCGCCTTACAGGTGGAACGTTAGGCAATTTACAGAGAATTTCTGGATTTCGTTCCTAAAATTTCTCTGTCTGTTTGATTCGTTACTATTTGACATGATACAAATTCTGATAAAAACAATACTGCAAGTGACTTATACCCAAAGGTATTTCTTAAATTTTTACCTTTATGTAAATTTTCGTTCCTGGTAGCTTCCTTTACTATCCAATTACCTTTGCAGTTTCCTTTTTTTTATTATTATACTTTAACACCAGTGGAATCTACTAAAAATGTATCACTAATTTTTGGTTCCCCTGGTGCGTGACTTGTCTTGCTATTCTCCGCACCAAAATTACAATGCCAGTAAGTCCACTCGGTTTCCGGCCTCTCGGATTCCTCTTCTTCTCCTCACATAATTTTTCCGTACTCTATCCAGCTAGGGTTCAGTCGCGCAGTCTGGTCAAAGTGGCAGCACACGGTGCATAATGCTGCCAGCTTCAGTGTAGCATACTGATGCATGCAGTATGCTACGACCATAACAATTTCACCGACGAGAAATTGTAATATTTCATTGAAAGTTGTATAGATATAAAGCAAAAGAGTATATTTAACAATATGTGACATTTAATTCTCGTTAAAATTTGTCCATTTATTTGAACTGCAACTATTCATTTTTCGTCTTAAATTGTATAGTTTTGTCGCATTTTGGGTTTTTTTCTTTTACGCTAGATGTCTCTAAAGACACTTTCACATCGATACCGAAAACTGGGAACGGAGGCAAGATGTTATAACTTCCAAAGACTCGACGTTCGACAATTTATCGATAGTCGGTATGTTGTAACACTTTCGACAGGCGATAATTTCGATAGAATATCACTGAGTTTTGCTGAGAGTGATAGTACAAGCAAAGATTAAAAATGTATGTAAATTTAAGAAATAGATTAGATTTATATGTTTTTTTTTTAATTTATTCAATATAAATGATTTTATATATTAATTTATATATAGATTCTTCAAACTTGTAAGAATATTTCTTGAATTTAAAAATTAATAAGGCAATACATTTTGTCAAGCATATCCATAACATAATACCACTGCCTTAAAAAAAATTCTTTTGTCCCGGTAATTAATTATTTCTTCGTCATTTTCGTTACCCTCGACAAATAAAGCCACTGCGCTTGAAAAATTCATAAATTTCAATTTTATTATTATTAAAATTTATCAACAACTATAAAAAGAATGTATAAATGTCATTTGTGCTAGGGGAAAAAATTCGGAAATAGTTTCGAAATAAGCAAAATCGCCTGTCGAACGAAAATCATAACATACCGCCAGAGCGAAATCTTCGCTTTGATGATCGCTTTCGATGCGAAGTTAAAACATGTCGCCACCGATAAACTCTACACCGAAAATTCGGTTTTGGTTTCACTTCAAAACCGAAAACTTTTTTTCGGTTAAATAGAAGTACCATTTAATTATCATAAAAGTTGTATGAGACCTCATACTAAAAAGCGTATTTTAATTTTACTTCGAAATCCCTATCCATATTATAAATGTAATTTATAATTTTCAATGTAAACACAAAATATAGGTTTAGTACGACCGAAAAAATGTTTCGTCCCGAAACGTTCCACATGTGGAAACCGAAAAGAAATTGACAGATGCAACCGAAATTTCGTTTTTCGGTCGAAAAAAAAAGTTGTGCTTTTTTTAAAAGAAACCAAGATAAATATACTATTTTATTAGTAAAATTATTAGTTTATTCTATTTTCATGATTTTATTAATCATTGGAGCAAAAGTCTTGTTTTAAAGTGGAATAAATTGAGTTTTTCGGTTTACATTTTTCGGTTTTCGATTTTGATGTGAAAGTACCTTAATGTTGCTGAGCACTCACTCCTCTTAAGTCTCTTATTGTGTGATTTTTACATATATACATAAAATTATTTTTGTTCAATTACGTTTCTTCTTTCAGGAGGCAATATCAGCACCACTGTATATGTCATGGCTGGAGATGCTCACAAGCGAACTCAAATGTCCGTGTATTTTAGCTAGAGGAAACCAATTTCCCGTGTTAACATTTTATTCTTAGTTTTTATTGAAATCAAAATTTTAGGTAAAATTGTGTAAATAAAATGTTTCCTATAACTAAAATTAAGATCCCAAGTGGGCTGGCTACCAGTGAATAATTTAATTTTAGAAAATAATTTCAAAAGCGCAACATAACGTAGAAACAGAATAAAAAAAAATAAAAATAAAATATTTATTTAATTGTTTTAAGAAATTCAAATGCCGATCTTTTATAATGATTAGGAAAAGTAGGTTAATATATTAATAAATTCGAATGAAATAACCTTTTACGTATTATTAAGACGACTTTGTTGTTCGATAAAACTTTATTTCAGTTACTGTTCTAGTCAGTGCAATGCAACCAAATATGTTCTTCGATAAATCTGCGTTATTTCAAATTTTATTTTAATGCACCATAGAGATGTATATATACATTCAGCACAAGCAGCCTTCTCAAATTGTGACTGATAGCACGGAAAAACTAGTATCGGCAACAATACGACGATTTTCGAACGAGTGCATATTCAACAGTTGTAAACGATCCTCGTAAGATGAAAGATTCAAGAAATTTCCAGGTTTGGCGCCTAAGAACAAAATGTATGAAAGTGCGGCGAACCAAGTTGATATATAATTCCCATATTTGGGCAGGGGCTGGACGCACTGCATTGTCCACGTTAGACAAAGTCCAAAAGAACGTCTTCCGGCTTATTAACGATGACATATCAATAGCAACTATTGATTCCCTAGAGCACCGACGTAATGTCGGATGTCTGTCTTTTTTTATCGCTACTTCTATGGTCATTGCTCTGACGAAATTTCTAGCCTAATCCCTTGTAGAATTCTTCCCATGCGCACCACACGAGCTGCAACCCGAGCTCATCCTCACAACCTTGAAGTCAAATTCGGCCATACTGTGAAATTCCGTGAATCATTCATAAGCAGAACAATACGAATGTGGAACAGTTTGCCATTGCTATCATCTGTTTCCCCCCCCCCCCAACTATGAGCCAAAAACATTCATGCGTAATGCGCACCGTCACCTTTTGATTCAACCCAATAATCCTCGATTCCCCAGCCCTTATTCCTTTCCTACCAAGGCTGTGCTACGGCATCATAGGTTATCCCCTGAGCTTTGGCAACATGATAAAAAAAAAGTATATGACCGAAATGCACGATGTAATAAAGCGACCCGACCTTGCTTGTGTATTCAATAAAAGTCTTTCACCCTCAGGTGAATCTTTTACAACTAATTTTTCCTATTGAACCATGGTGGAGCTGCTTTAACATGTTATGGTCGTAGCGTATTGCATATAGCAATATGCTACATGAAATACTGCAGCGTGTAAGCCGACTACTGTCAAACAGAATATTTGAACGCACCCCGTCCGAGAGAAGTGCGTTTCCTCGAGCGGTGTGACATGCTGAGGAGAAAGAAAGGAAGGAAGAAGAAAACTAATTTGTCTTGTCACATTGCTGTACCGTGCGAGCATCAAGAAGTTTGTAGATTAAAAGGGTTTCCGTAGCCATCAGATAATAGATTAATCCTAGAGACTATTTTCATCAACCCCGCACCAGGAGAAAATCCGTACATGCCTGGGAGTAAGAACCAACGAGGCTCCTTTTCTCCCTGGTGAGGCTTGTTACGTGCAGTTGAACCTCCAGTCGTTCTCAACTTCATTAACTCAAATAACAAAGTGAGAGTAGCGGCGGTAGTTTCATACCACGAACAACATACATACTTGTGTTCCGTCGACTTACTCGAACTTTACATTATAACAACAATTACATCACATAAGACAACTTAATGATGGAAAAGAATGTTATCAGCGAGTGCGTGTCATATCAAAGAATATGGAACGTCCAGATGTACGACCTTAAGTGAGAAATTTTGCAGAGGCCAACACGGAACAATTAGAATAAGATTTTTTTTATATCTAAGCACCAATTATTAATAACAGAAATTGAAATTGACACCCAGTAGCAAGTAAGCAGACACTGCGGATCGTCACGGAGGCGCCTCGGGGATGGATCCACAGTATTAACTACATGTAAGTGTTCCCTCTGGTATTTTTCTTTTTTTTTGCAAATTTATTTAAATACATAGTGTAGACTTCTAAACACTTAAAAGAAGAACTTTGTTGTTTGACACATAAGTGCAGTAAAGTTGAAATTTATTTAAATGCACAATGTAGATTTATAAACACTTTAAGAATTTTTTCTCGGTTGACACATAAATACTTTTATTGCCTAATTAGTTAAATACATAGGACTCCACGTAATAGAAGTAATGGACAGAATAATCGTATTTTTTTATCAACGAATCGACCCCATTGGGTTTGATAATTACAGTGAACTTTGGTTAATAGAATTATTTATGTCGATGCTTAGATACGTACTTATTTAGAACAAGTGATCTTTATGTATATAATACTTTGAATGGATTGAAATTGCGCTTAAGAAAGCCTGATGTAATTTGCTAACTTTATCGTTTTTTACAAGTTCGATCTCCTATGAGTCTTAAGAGAAAAATGAAGATGAAGGTACATTTACATGGGTACATACATAGGTTTGACTAAAGCTTGTGCGATAATTGAAAACGTGTCAGCCTCAAAAGTTTGCTGTGAGCAAGTAAACAACTAACTGCTTTGAGACTGCTCTTGAAAGCTAACAAACTTCCAGTATAATTTTCGGTGCATTAATAATAATAGTTACCCAATTAATATCACATGCAGATGTTTTGTGAGAACCTGAAGAAACCTTGCATATTATCAAGCTATCACTGGAATTAACCTATATATATATATATAATGTGTCAACGTTCAATTATGAGAAAGGGGAAAACTCGCAAATTATTTCCTTAATTATTTATAATAGATATGTATATACTTACCTCTAACAATACTATAGGATTCGTAGTGTGATAATCTCACTGTTTTTTTTTTCCAAGTTTTCCTTTGAATACTGCACAGCTTTAGTTTTTCATTTCACAAAATTTCCGTAGCCTGTCAATAAGTTAAGCCTAAAATATATGGAGTTTCTTTTATAACGATTATGACGTGCTGAGTTTCGATTTTGTTTCCCCTTCCACGATCCTGGAGCCCTCTCGCATGAAGGTCGCCTTGGTCCGCTCTTTATTCTCTCTTTACAGGTCAACTAAGGGACACTGAAATTAATTTGCTGCCCTCAGTGTCGTATGGGTGGTTGGGGCATGCAGTGAAGGCATATCATCTGCGCCTTCAATATTGGATGTAGGTAAGTGACGTCAAGGTCCCTTCAGGCCTGAATGTGTGCCGGTTTTTTTTTGTTGATAGACACGAGATTTTTTTTGATTATGGCAGACGGTAGCGGCAGCAAAGTTTACCTAATAATAAGTTAAGAAGCTGGTGAGATATCCGAGTGTTTTACATTTAAAATGCACACGGCAAGAAAAGGAAGAAAGAAAGAAAAAAAATCGAAAAAAAATCGAAAAAAAATCAAACTCTCTTTAAAAATTTTATGAATAAAGATAAAAAATGTGAAAGCGCAAGTTGCATGCACCGAAACAGAATGACAAATGTTTCATTTTCGTAAATAAATGAGAAGGGGCGGAGTTTTCACGTTTTACTCTCATAAACTGCTCCCGCGCTTTTGTGCAGACCGGTTTTCATGAAATATTGAAATGTTTGGACAGACGTTGTTGCTGTAAAAGAAAACATGTTGTTGCTGTAATCCAAATTGATATTTGAACAGCACGTGTTTCTGTTTACATTCGTTTTGCTATGAAGAGATTAAGTGGGAGAACTCATGCTGGATTCTCTGATATTTTCGGGAAAAATGAGAACTTTATTTGAGAGGAACTTTACATCTCCTTTTAGGATCTTGGCCAAAGCGAAACACGTATCTTTTTCTTAAAAATGGGAGATAGTGTGCCCCGAAGTACATTATTATGAATAGGTTGAAAGGATTTTGAGGGATTTAATAAGATTTTGTCGTTCGGGTAATCCTACGTTCTCTCGATTTTTGTTTTTAACTCGTTGTCTCAGTTGCACTACAATAGTGCATAGACAAGTTCTTTTCCCCCATTCATGCAAAAGACGAAAGTATATAAAATTACTTGTTTCATTCTAAAAAACACCAGAAATTTGCCGATTTAGCTCTACAGCTTCTTAACGTATTATTAGGTAAACTTTGGCGGCAGTTTCTCGTGGAACCTCCCCACACTCTCCGCCAATATCTGAGGCGAGCTAGCGTGCCGCCCTGCAATCAACGCTGTCCGTCGAGTGATCTGTCAGCTCATGCTGGCGGTCTGGACTTCACGTCCAACCCAGTCACTCAACATAGTTCCATAATAAACACAATATAAGCACAGACAAGAAATACCCAGATATCGACGGTAGTACTAAGAAAGTGATGTATGGAAGAGCTCATAGCAAACCTCAATAACTCACTGATTTTGGCTAAATATATCTTGGGTACGACCCAAAAATGTTTTTCAATATAAGCAAAAATTCATTTCTTTCATAGAATGCAGAACAATCTACTACAAGATATTCAAATTTAATATATCAGATCAAAAGCAATATACATTTCTGAGTATATTTCTTTTTGAATGACTCAAATCCGTCAAAAAATGACAAAGTTATTGAAGTTTAAAAAAACGGAGATTGAAAACGGCTAGGGCCCGCGAATCTGGTGATGACGTCACGGCACAACACGCACGATGCCAGTCTGCACAATATAATATTTATAAGACGACATTTTATGAAGCAGCAACTACACTTGCGTTGCGCTACACCGCGAATTGTGTTGTGTATCGTGACGTCATCAGGTTAGAGCGACTTTTGAGAATGCGGCACTAAAATCGCTATAGCTCGTCATATTTTATCCGATTTCAATAATTCTTTCACTGAATTAATTGTGACTACGTTTCTGCATAATTAACTAAAACAGTCGTTGTTCCTCATTTAAATCAACCATATTTCTTCAGAATTTGTGTGCATTATCGGTGGCTGAATTCGATTCAAATAAGCTGTGTCTCGGCTTCGTGGAAGTTGGATTGATTTGGTTGCTTGGGCTTGTCAGCTGAAAATTTTTATGAGCGTAGATCTAGGTACATCAGCGCGGATTTTTCTGAGACACCTTTCTTTATAAATTGTTTTCAATGTAGGAAAGAATTGATTTATTTCTTAATTGAATCGACCATATTTCTCCACCCAGAATTCGTGTTTATTCGTGGCTGTAGACGTCCCGAACAAATTCCTTCTGTCGTCTTCATGAATTGTTTGTTTTTGATGCTCGAAGAGATGGGGGGGGATACATTAATGTTTTCAATAACTTGGTACAATAGGTACAATACTACCAACTTTTTGCTCTTAGTTTGAATCCCGATATTTATTTTCATATTTCACGACTAGTCAGGCAGGTAGGCCGAAATCGCTGAGAGTTCTTGCAATTATTGGTTCTTTTGCTGTATGTACATACGTGGTACATACGCACTGTCGTTCTTTGCATTCCACGAACTGAATTTTAGAGTAAAGCGGCCCACACACGATACAACTGTTGTAACAATCTGTGTTGGCATACAACCGTTGTATGGTGTGTGGGCCAATTGTACGAAGCATCCAACGATCGCAAGCTCGGTTGGATGGTTGGATGTGCATGCAGATAAACCGCTGATGTATATGCGACCGTTGCATGGTGTATGTACTTGTTGTTCAACCGTTGATCCGATTTCATTGAAGTTTTCATAGAGTGAGCATCGTTTTTTTTGTAATTGCATTGCAAAAAACAAACCAAAATGGTGTCTATTAAGTATAAGAACTTCTGGGAAGAGTTTATTGATATATATCAAAGTCTACCGTTACTTTTCAAAGACATAATCACAGCTGAAAACAAATGCACATTTTCTTTCTTTTTGTCAACCGATGACATTATTTCGTATTAGAGATATACTCAGTATGAAAAGTTACACAAGGCTGACAGCTGAAGAAATCGGTCCAACAGTTGTATCGTGTGTGGCCCGCTTAAGTGTTATGGAATTATGTTGAGTGATTGGCTAGGACGTGAAGTCCAGACTGCCAGCATGAGCTGACAGATCACCCGACGGACAGCGTTGACTGCAGGGCGGCACGCTAGTTCGCATCAACTATTGGCGGAGAGTGTGGGGGGGGGGGGGGGGGGGGGGGGGTTCCACAAAAAGACCTGCCGCTGCTGTCTGCTATATACAAAAAAATTCTTCGTGCCTACAACGAACAAAAGCCGGCACACATTCGGTCCTGAAGGGACCCTTACGTCACTTACCTGTATTTTGGTGGAAGGCGTAGGTGTTATACCTTCCTTTGCCAGCCCCATCCTCCCAATTGACAAAGTCCCTAATTGACCTGTCAAGGGACTAGAGCAACCCTACACAACCCTCATGCGAGAGGGCGCCAGGATAGTGAAGCAGGAAATAAAAGAGCTCACAGCATCGTTACGTTATAAAAAGTTCATCAAACACTTGTATTGATCTGAATTTAGGCTAAGTTACATTTAAAATACAAATGCCAGTAAAGCCTAGCCTAAATTTTAACATAGTCCTATGATTCCAAGTTTAGGGCTTCATTTACGGAAATTTTTTTAGAATTGAAGCGCAATTCTCAAGGAAATTTATACTCTTGCCAAGTGACTGTGCTAAGTATACCTAAATCTATTTATACCAATTGAAGGTGACTAGCATTTAGTCAAAATGCAATTCTTAAAATATAGGAATATATAATATGTATTCTACCGTGAAAGTTCAAATGCAAAAATATGTGTGACTAATATGTATGTCTAAAGGGAAAGCTTAAATGCAAAAATAGTTGAGCATCTATAATATCTGTCTAAAGTGAAAGCTTAAATGCAAAAATATGTGTATACATGATAGATGAGTATAACGAAAAACTTCAAAAGCAGATCAAAAGGATACTCACAGTCAAAATCCCATGGTCTGGTGGAGCGCTCCAACGTCCAGTGAGTATCTGTAGTTCAATTTCAATATATAAAAATTTTTAATACTTGTAGGTATTCGTTCCCTACTTCAGTGCTTGCATTACGCCGTCATTAATAACATAAACCTTACTATAGGACTTAAACAATCTGCCTCGTCTTATAACTAAATCGCCTTTTATGTGAAGCATTAAAGCACTCAATACTTTTTATGAGAAAAAGATAAAAAATATTATAGAACCACTGCACTTGGTGAACTTAGTGGAGACTCATCGTTGGTATATGCGTAACTTCTTAAAGCTGTTAATTGAACGGTTGGATTCGTATGCCGTTGCTCTTGCATATTTTCCAAGCATTTGCCTGGCCTCATCGGGCATAATGCAATCAAACTGAGTTTACTTGAGGCCCCAAATTATTCATCGATGAGCTTCTTCAGTTAGCACTGAAGAAGCTTTTCCTTTGTATTACCTGGATTAAAATTCACTGATTAAAATGTATCCATTTTCAGTATTTGGAAATTCTTTCGGATAACTTTCTCCCAATTCATTCTGAATGGGAAAAGACCTACTATTATCATCCTCACCTGGATTATAATCCACAGTTTCTTGGATCGATTCCTTGCACTCTGCGAGATTTTTCGGGATTTATTTTCTTTGGAACTACAAAAAAAATCTTTATCAATTAACAATTGCAATGTGGTTTGCAAGTCATACATATATGCGCATTACTTACTTCTGACGTATACTAAAATTCCTTGTTACCCAATGCGAATATTTGGTTAAAGTTTGCTTAGAACGCTCTTTTACAGAGATTTAGATAACAATTTTTAATTCTTTTCGGGGAATCGACACTTTTCTTTACCGCACTGATCACCATTCGAGGTTAAAAGTGACTTGCACCACCCGATTTTGTCTTCTTCTTCTTCTTCGCATCCGCATGTCATCTCGAGCTTGAGGAAACGCATCTCTCTCGGTCGTGGTAAGGTATATAAACCTTGGGTCGGGGGGTTATATACCTTGGGTCGGGGTGCGGTCATTTTTTTATGCTTAACGCAGCCGGCCTACACGCTTCAGTACGTGTAGCATATTGCTATATGCAATACGCTACGACCATAACATAAGTCGAAATTTCACTTCTATGAAAATGAATGAGGCGTTCTTTTTGTATATTTTGTTCTGTCCTGTTCTGTGGACACAAAAGAACACAGTTAATATCTTTCGAGTCCATTTTTTGTTTGTTAAATTTTGTAATTTTCTTAAATGCGAAAACCAAAAAATGCAAAATCTACCTAATAATTCACACGAATTCTGAAGAAATATAGTCGATTTCAATTCTAAGAAATAAATGAATTCTTTCCTACATTGAAATCAATTTATAAAGGCCTGAGACAAAAATCCACGCTGATGTACCTAGATTTACGCTCATAAAAATGTTTAGCTAACTAGCCCAAGCAACCAAATCAATCCAACTACCACAAAGCCGAGACTGTCCAGAGCAACTTATTCGATACGTCTTCAGCCACCAATAATGCAGACAAATTCTGAAAAAGTATGGTCCATTTAAATTCAATGAAAGAAAGAAATTTTTGCCTATACTGAAAAACATTTTTGGTTCGTACCCATGATATATTTAGCCGAGATCAGTGAGTTATTGAGGTTTGCTATGAGCTCTTCTCACTTTCTTAGTACTATCGTCGATATCTGAGTATTTCTTGTCTGTGATAAAAGTCTACTAGAAAGTTCCAAAAAGCTGAAAATATAACAATCTCAAATTCAAAGTAATAATTGACATGACAGGTTAGGTTAGGTTAGATAAGAGGAGTTCCGCTATACGACTAGCCTGCATCACTTAGACCTAGTGGGCCCATTGTGTCCCTAGACCTCATAAGATAACCTTTCAAGCCGCCCCAGATCCCCTTCGGAGTCTCGGGATATGTCTAAGACTCTTTACCTAGATCCATGCCGCTTCTCTCAGAAAACTTATGATATATCTGAACTCTTTACTTTGCAGCTCCCCGAGATTTGAGAGGAAGTAGCTACCCAATAGCCTATACCTCTATTATTCGTCAAAGCGGGGCACTTGCAGTGCACGTGTTGGACAGATTCAATTTCCTCTAAGTTCTTACAGCTCCTGCAGAAATCGTTCACCGCTACACGCAGTCTTCTAGCATGGTCTCCTATGGCTCAGTGACCCGTAATGAACCCCCCTAGATTCCTGGTATTTGTTCTGTTGCCATTAAACAGTTCTCTCGTCCTCGTCCTGTCATATGCAGGCCTCAATTGCCTCGCAATACGGCAGGTATTCCTGCTGATCCACCGGAAGCTTGCCTTTTTATAGGCGCCCCTGATATTCTCCTCTTTTAAAGCTCCTATTGGGATCCTCACATAAGCTACCGCTGCGGAGCTACCCATTTCAGAGCCCTTTTTGGCCAACTCATCAGCCATCTCGTTGCCTGAGATATCCTTATAGCCAGGTACCCAGCATAGGGTCACCTTGTGTCTAATAGTCAAGGCTGTGTGATGAATCCACATCACCTTGTTCAGATTCATAACTCACCTTCTAATAATTGCATTCTCTAATTGCCTAAATGTATCATCGCAAAAACCTAAAAATAAATCATAAACAAAAAACCTTAACCCATTAACACACTCAAAAATAGGTGTCATATCTCAACATTACCCGGGACACCCGCAAGACAATAAAATAAACAGATCACCGCGAAGTAGCTAGTGTTCACCAGCACGAAAACATGATATACGATCCCTACTGAGTACTGACCGTCGATCTAGTACTCTTATGTAATTTCCTATCTGTTTATCATTTTTCATACGCTACTGGTGACCCTGGAAATTGCCTTTGATTGCTTTTATCATTCTTTTTTTGTGATATTCCCAATTTGTTAACGAATTTTGAAATTCGAGCGTTTCCGTTTAGACGAAAATTAGAACTGTGATTTTCAATTGTTTATTCGATTTTTGCCATTTGAGCGTTTGGAATATGGAATTATCTACCCGACAATTCCCACCAAATAGGAAAGAAAATGCATAATAGACCAATTCTAATTGGTTAAGGAATTAGTTCGATTTCAAATAAATAGGCTGTTGAAGTGAAGCCCAGAAAGAGAAGCTTTTTTAGTTCAACCTGGAGAGTCCCCCTATCCAAGGTAAGGCCTCCAGTGTCTTTCCAGTGAAAAACAAGTGTAACGTAATTATTTTAAAGTCTAGTAATATAGTATTCTGTACATTGTAATTCAAGAAATTTCATTGAAGTTTCGGAAGTGAAAGCAAAGTAAGGTTTTTCTACAAAAGTAAAGTGGAGTTACTTATTTAAAACCCCATACGAAGAGCCAAGTATTTAAAAGGAAATCAAGCAAGTATAAAGTTGCACGTTTGCTAAAAGCAAAGATTATTCTCGAGTAAAGTTGCAACAGCTGGTCTTGCATAACTGCACCAATTTTGATTTTACCAGCACAGCATCCAGCGCTTTGATGGCTACTTGGCTATCGGTGAGGAGTGCTCTCTGCACATGGATAACAATATTGCAGCCTATTAAATCACTGCGAGCTCTGCCTGAAATGATATGATAACGGACTATGTTCAACACGCTACCCAAATCAATGGAGAATATCAGGTCTAACTGCATAGCATTAACATTGCTGATTTGGGTGTGACTGAAAGGTAAAAGAGGGTAAAGAAAAAATGGTTTTTCATTGAGTTATATTAGGAAGATAGGCATCCTCATCTTCGTTTAGTTCCCATTGTAGGCTGAGTAAGTTAAAATCTAAAGTAAACAATATCTTGTCGAGAAGTTTCAGCACACCATGGATAAAATTAGATTTTCCAATTTGTTTAGTGCTACAAAATCTATATTTTTTTTTTTTTGTATTGTATTTTGCGATACCTTTTATCTATCACTACCGTTTGTTTACTCCGCTCTTTGAAAGTACATCACTTCATTGAGTATTAACCATTTATTTAATTCGTTCCACTTATATAATAAATTATAAAATTTAAAGAAGTTTATAATTTAGAGAATAAATATTTCCATCAAATAGTTTCATCAATCATCAAGGTCGAAAACGCCCATCGACCAAAGTAACAATTTATTTGTGCATATACGAACGACTTGTGAAGAATATGTATTAGACGTGCTTACAAGACCTCCGAATTCTAAGACTTTGTTGTCTAAAAAAATGGATTCTAAATTCTCAAGATATAAAATACAAGATAAAGTTTATGAGACCTAAATCCCACTTAAGACCGCTTGTGCTAACAATCGTTTTTCCACTCAGTGGTATCAGTGCACACCATCTTTTCTTTTCAACTAACTGGATAGGAATATTGATGGAATGTTTGCCTGAATGAAGTAACCATGTTAGCGCATTACTGCTTAGAAGATAGATCTGGACGTTTTCCAAGATTTCTGTTGCTTTATAAAGTGTGTTTATGTTAGCCATTATCTGATCCATACGTCCAGATGTCTCATGAAAAACAATTACTTTATTTATCTGAAAAACTAAGAAGTTGACTTTTTATTTCCAGAGTTAATTATGTGACCTACTTGATTTTCAACCGTATATGGCTTAAGAACTCGTAAGGCTTTTGTAAAATCAGTCTCATCCTGATCTGGGGTATGAACTTTTCGGCACTTTGAGTTGTTACTCAGAGTTTTTAAAGCCTCTGGGCTGATTGAATCAAAATCGCCAGTAATTAAATCAGGAAATTTCCAGCATTTCTCTTTCGAATTATTTTGAACAAAAGAGAACCACCTGTCCGCGCCAGCATCAACAGTTACACGAATTTTTGCTGCAATTTAATCATCGTATGGTGAATATACCTGCGTGTAATAATAGTTACCGTTTTGCCAAAGATTCTTGACAACTCTAGCTGGTATTTTTATTTCTCTGTTCAGAACTACTATTGCATAATTATCATTCAATATTGTTTCGGTGTCCGTTATTTCCTCTGGAAACCAAGGAGCCAAGTCGGTAGCGGGTGATTTCATCTGGTATTAGATTTCAAAATATTTAGTTATGTACAATCTTATTTTATTGTTAATTGTACATAAATGTGTCTTTACCAAATATCTTAACTGGCCGCAATGTTTTTGTAATCCCCCAACTTCTATCAATCCAAAACAAATTTTAGCTTTTTGCAACACCATTGTAACATTAACATGCTACTTCAATTTTATGCTCACCTCATATCAACTTTGTAGATAGTATTTAAAAATACCTAAATATGATGAAAAGGTCAAATCACCCCAGAACCTAACAGTTTGTTTTACAATTATAATTATTGTAACAAGAACATAACCAAATTAACGAACAACGATTTCTGATCAAGGTATAAAGAAGACAAAAACTCCCATTAAAATTTTGACACATTGCAGCTGATAGCCCGTGACGTAATTCTGTGAATACCCGGGAGTTACACGTAATAGTACAGCTTGCATGCAAGCTGCACTGCCATACTTCTTGCACGTGTAACCTCTACTGCCAAGCTGGCAGCTCACGGGGGTGATTCTGATCTCTTTGTCGTAGCTTAGGCGTATAATTTAGTCACATATTTTGACATTTCACCTCAAATTTGTCGTACTTTTATATACACCATATTCATTTTAATTTATCCTTTCATCAACCACAAAATAAACTAAAATGAATTTGCAATGAATTAATGAGCCCGTTTAGACCGAGCCATTTAGAACTAGTTTTACAAGTGGTGTAAACATGCCGCATTACGAAAAACTATTCCTACTTTAATCCGGTATTTGATGCGGTATTGACCTACAAAATTAGTATTAAACGTGGACATAAACCTCAGATAAGGAATTGTTTACAAACTTGAATGCGTTATATTCATTCATTGAGAATTGATATTTTGTTTTAATGAAAATGAGTGGAATTAAGAAGGAAAATAGTGCGACTGGTCAGAGGAAGGGACACATTTTTTTACAGACTTTTGAAGAAAGTACTGCGTCCGTAACGGATGGTAAAAAAAATTAGAACGCGGCGTTTTGTTATTCACAAACAAATTAACATGCACAACACAGCTGTCTGCTGTCAGGCTCTATCTATGACACAGGTCAATAAATCCAGAAGTACGTTTTCAATACGTTTTCGTTTCACTTTTGGTGTACACTCT
This sequence comes from Dioctria linearis, assembly GCA_963930735.1. Taxonomy (NCBI): domain Eukaryota; kingdom Metazoa; phylum Arthropoda; class Insecta; order Diptera; family Asilidae; genus Dioctria; species Dioctria linearis. The sequence continues at coordinate 23,868,843 of OZ005741.1, forward strand.
CAAATTCTTAGAGGGAGGTACGTTTTCAGTACGTTTTTGATACGCTGTGATTATAGTGTTCATGTACTGTAGAGCCGTGGGTGCATTAGTAAAAGGCGGTTCGTAAAGTTCACGTTTTCGTGTCACTTTAGGTGTATACTCTCAAATGTTTAGGCGTACACAAATTAAAGACTGAACTACATAGAAATATACGTAAGTACATTTACTTACGTAAAGCGAACGCGCCCTTTAATTTAACAGGCGTACACAAATTAACTTTTCGTGTGAGGGGAACTTTCGTAAGTATAGTGCGGTAAGAATCGCACATTCCGTAAGAACGCGATGTGTCAAACAGTTAATTTAGTACTTCCAATTGTTAATTTTTTTCACTTTTATCACATTTTAAAATTTAACACATAAAATGTCATTCGGGCACTGCGAATTAATAGAAAGCACAAATCTTCAATTACATCAACTTCCATTTGATAATTTTTTCACTTTTACCACTTTTCAAAATTGAAATCATTAAATATCAAGATAATAACTCTTACTGAATGTGGTATATATTTAGGCTAAAAGTATCAATTTTTTGTAAGTAAACCTCAGTTTCGTTTAATTTCGTAATGTTACTTACTTCTATTGTAGTTCAGCCCTTACTTTAAATCGTTGAGGGGAACTTTCGTTAAGTTTAAATATCCAATTTTCCGTAAGTATAGTGCGCGATGTGTTCAAAGAAATAAATTTTTACTAATTGATTAAAAGTGCAATGTAAAAATTAAAATGGATTAAAAATGGTACTGCGAATTAATAGAAAGCACAAGTCTTCAATTAAATCAATGTGACATATATTTAGGCTAAAAATATTAATTTTTCGGAAGTAAACTTCAGTCTCGTTTAATTTCGTAAAGTTATTTACCTCTATTGTAGTTCAGCCTTATGTTATGGCAGTATATTACATGGCTTGTCTTGTTTACCATGCGTGAATCATAGCTCTTATCGCATGCGTATCACGGGAATTACCGCCTGTCGTCATAAAATTTTTCTATCAATCTTACCCCTAGCTTAAATGAAGATCTGATGACGTCCTGGATCTATCAGTTTATCGATATGTGATGTGATACGGCAAGAAGCACTCAGCAGCTGGCACTGTTACATACATTTGTATGGCTTGTCAGTACGATAGCTGAAGCTGTTAGTAGACGGAAAAAACTGCGTGAGACTGGTAAGAAGAGCTGATATCAATCATTTTTTTATTTTCGAATACCACTAATATTTGTGTGCAAACAGGTAAGCAGTTGCTAGTTTTAACGGAGAAAGTGGATTTCAAGCCGAGCCGAGTTACATTTTTAGTTTTAGTAGTAAGGAGAAATAGTACAGTTTAACAAGTGAGTCCGAAAAATCATTAAAGATGAGTTCATCAGTTTCCACGAACCCACTTTCTGGATGCACTTCACTGAAAGATATGTATTTATACGAAATTCCTACAATTGCCAGACAAACTTTGTGCGCTGTTATGGATGAGTTGAATATTTGGACAGACTTGGCGCTACTTCATATGGGATACACGAAAAACGATTTGCAAGTAAGTTTACTTTTATTTTATCAAATGGCGTAGTTAATTATTTACACTTTATAAATGAAGAGTAATTAATATGTGTACATATTCTTCGGTGAAAAATTGTCATATTTTTAAAAATACTTCTTCCAACATTTGAAAAATCTCTTTTCTTATCTAATCCAGAATAGAATCTTGTTTGAGGGTCTTGTTCGTTATATTATTTTTTTTTAATTCAATAGATACTTATTACAACTTTCTCTTGTAGATACATTGGATAGTGCTCAAAACAGATATATATTGAGAGAAGAAATTTACTGAATGGCGTTAAAATCCTATACATATCAGCAGGCAATTTACAGAGTTTAGTGATAATAGTTATGACGAAAAAACTTTAAACTAGCGTTACTATAGTCTCACCAAAACGATTCGCATTTATGATACAGATATAACTTATCAGTATCAGTAAACAATTCATACCTTAGGAGATACAGACCGACGCCCCACTATATTTTCTGCTTCACCAGAGCTGCAGAGTACGGCAATGAGATTAACCGAAATTGGGAGTACAGCTTTGTTTGTCAGGGAGCAAAAATATAAGCCTTTTCCAGTTATTATATTCCTTTAAAAGACTTAGTGTCATGTATTAGATGATCTGCTCCCGATCATGTTACTTGAAGGTGTCGACTCAATCGTTTCATATATTTAATATACGTACATTTTATACAGTATACGTCCTGCACTTAGAATATTGATTAGTGTGCTCAAGGAGCATCATGCCTGTTTTTCTCTTTGGGTCCTTCGTAAGCAGTTTAATTATCAAAACGATCCAAGCTTAACATCAAAAATAGTAGGTTTGGGTCATGTATTTTTTGCATCCTCTAATCTACTAAACTGCATGCGAAAAATTGTGTCAAATACAATTTGAAATGCCCATTAAATGCCTTAGGCGTTCAAATTTCCCTTTTTGTATTGGTTTTGTAAACAGGTCAGCTACCTGATGTTCAGTTGACACGTAGATGAGCTGGAACTCTTCATTGATTAATTTTTTCCTTATAAAATATCTTACATCGGTTGTCTCGTGCGTCGATGAAACGTAAAAACGTAGCCACTAATCGAATGTTAAGTTTTAATGGCTTCCGCATATTCGGCATCGCTGTAACTAGCTAGAGAATCTTGCACATTACTTTGAAAAAATATAGCATAATTCTCGGTATATGTATGATGTATATCAAAGTCCGCTTTAGTGCACTTATATGTCACGACGTGTAGCTGTCGCCAAATACATCAAGCTACCCACTGCTTCTCGATAAGGAAAAATTTTATTTGTGCAACCATGGCCTTGAAAATGAAGTAAATCATCCGCAGGTGTTGCCACTGGTTTAGCATCCCCCATGCCAATTCTTGTTAAAATCTTTTTTTCATATTATGACTGATTAACTCTTAAAATGTTATTTGTCCATCTACTTTCAAGGTCGAGAAAGCACTTAGTGTCGAGTACTTTGATTTCAAACTCCTTTTAAAGAAACTGCACAAGATCTAAGATATCTGATTCTTAGTTGCAGCTATTAGGCCGTCGTCAACATAAATTGCCATATGATCTTCCTGTTGTGATGACTAACAAATACACAAGGGTCCGCATCGCTGACTTTGAACTGAAATCGTTTTACAAATTTCATGTTCCATACAAGCTCCTTTTTAACTTGCATACTCGACCTGATTCGTTGTCGTAACCTTGAGGTTGTCTGCATTTATAGCTCTTGAAGTGTGGCTGTTTTTCTTTTCTCGCAAATCTGTCCTCAACAGTTATACTGTTTGATAAACGTGCTGGTCCTAGGTGTAGATGATATTTTTGCATCCATGTTGACTTTAGATAAGAATTTCTTTACTGCTCCGTGATGTTCACTTGGGGGCTGTTAATACTTATCACAGTACTGTATTGTATGGAGGGTATTTTGTAAACGCTAAACAAATTTAAATGACTCTTTATTTTCTGATTCTTGTGTACAGAAAAAAAAAATCAAAATCTAAATAATATTTCAATATTATCTTTTCTATCAGGATATCAAGCGAGCAATGCAATTTGGTGGTTCACCATCAGATGAACTGCTTACTATGTGGGGCGAACAAAATCATACAATCACAGAGCTTTTTATACTGCTTTATCGGTGAGTACTCAACAGTATAATTTACCGAAATATAAAAAACAATATAAACAAACATATCTGATTTACAGAATGCAACAATACACAGCAATGGATACAATCAAAGATCTGGTAGATAAAAAGTATCACAAACTTATAATGAAAGATCAGCCAGATCTCAGCAAGTTGATAAGCAATATAGAAATGGGCAAAAGGAATTTCAACAATTCGAATCAGAGACAAATTATCTACAATTCTGTTAAGATACTCAACGACACGCCGGAACCCACCAGCAGTTCAAACAACGAAAGCACAACAAATGAGACAACCAGCTATAGTGAACCTAAGAGTTCATCTATAAATATAAAGCATGTGAACGAATATGCCAGTACAATTCCACAAATTGAATATAGGGAGCTATCAGATGCCACAAATAATTGGGATGAGAAGAGTATTCTCGGTAAAGGAGGATTTGGAACAGTTTACAAAGGTGTATGGAAGTACACAGCTGTTGCTATAAAACGAATCGAGTACCATGGCAGTGAATCAAAGGAAGCTAATAAAATTCAAGTCCAGCAAAGTCTTAACGAATTGAAATATTTAAATTCATGTCGACATGATAACATTCTTCCTCTGTATGGGTATAGTATTAACGGGGACGAGCCATGTTTAGTTTATCAATTAATGACTGGAGGTTCACTTGAACAGCGGCTGGCTTTAAGAAAGCAGAATCCTTTAACGTGGGGCCAAAGACTGAACATTGCTCAGGGTACTGCAAGGTATGTATGCTCACTGAAATTTATATATATGTATATACTTACATTCAATTTGTCAGTGGTATATGTCTTAAAAATGAACAAAGTGTGCAAAGAGATTTCTATCAGTTGTTTTGAATCAAATTACGTTTTATTTTTGAAAATTATTAAATTTTCCGTGTTTTGTTGCTTCTAATATTAATTGATCAAAATGGATGAAATTCTGAATACTCTTAATTACGACTTCAACTTCCAAGTTCACTTATTCAACAAGGAAGTTGACAATTTAAATAGCCACGATAAAAATTTAGCTATATCCTGGGTTAATAAGCTTAAGATGTCAGCATCATCGGTACAAGAGGCTCGTCTGAGGAACGATTTTTTGTATTATCTTGTGAAAATGTGCACAGCAGGAGTTTTAAAGCCTCCCTTTAAGGAAAAACCACCTAAGGGTCCTCTTCAGAATGTCATGGGTCTTCTGGTAATTTATATGTTATATAATATAGCACTTTTCTGCAAGTATGTCTATTTATATGCTATTAAAGCCATCTGATGCCAGAGGATCAATTGGGGGGAAAGGAAAAGACAAGAAATCTACCAGAAGAGCAGAACTATTTGAGAGGTCTCCTGACAAAGGTGCTTTTTTGGCCGCTCAGCCAGTTCCTCGTTGTGGAGCATTTTGTTATTTAGCTGTGATTAGCAAAACACCCGGAGAATAAAATTGATTTGTCCACCGGAGTTTTTAGTACAGAGTGTAATTCAATGGGTAAAAATAATTAAAAAGTATAGTGGAAATTGATTTTCTTTTTTCAATGAATAACTATGGATGCAATGTGCTGGTTTCACTTATAATTCGCAAAGCATACAATGTAGTGCATATTTTTGTTTTATAAAAACTTCTATTCTCTTTAAATATTGACTTTAGGGTTTTAGGAGGGGGGCTGACACAAGCTAAAATAATTCGGATGTGATTGCTTCTTTCTTAACGTACAAAAATGTTGCATCTATGTCGCAAAACATTATATGTATATAAGCTGTCGATAAAGCTGCGCTCAATACCGACAGATTAGCGACATAAATGAAATGTGTCTAAAGTTTTTATTACATTTGATATCAATTATTATATTTTTTATAAAAAGAATTCACACTTTTTCCATTCTTTGCCCAGTTTTCTTTCCCATTTTGAATGTTTTTATTTTGTTTACTTGTTATTAAAAAATAAAATAACGTAAGTTACTTCAACTGCGATGCAACAGTTTTGGGGGGTGGGGGGATATTTTGTGTCAGTCCAACATTCTGACATTTCATAATTTTGAAAAGTTCTCGGATTTGAATTCGCGATATTGTGAAAAATAAATAATTAAACGTGATTTTTACGTAATAGTAATGTGAAATAAGTGCGAAATAATCTTTTGTGAACGATATTTTGTGTAATAGAGACTGTGGAGTCTTAAATTATCATAATGAAGTGTGCTGTGCTCCAGAAACGAACAGAGCTATTGTCGTGGGAAAGCATTCTTCAAGTAACTTTAACAGCTTTACTAATTCATTATAGTGTATTAAACAAAATAAAAGTGAAATATTTATAAAAATTAACATTTTATCAATGCCGGTTTGTTTGTTTACAATTGAACTGTCATTGGTGGCTAAATTATTCCAGTCATACAAATGCAACGCCAAGAAATATTGTCTGAAAATAAGGGGCGCTAAAAATTTGTTTATTTTACATAGAAATTTGGATTACAAAAAATGTCCCTCTTCAAAATATCGTGGTTTCATTACTGCCATGACGAAACGAATACAAACCGAGCACACTAATACATTTCGTCGAGTGGTCAATTTCAAAAACATACTGCACACGATTACGTCAACATATACGTTTACCTTACGTTAGATCAGATAAAAAACTAAATAGTTTAAAACATACAGCTGTGCTCATATTAACAGAAGAAATAAAAAATACAAAGCAAGTGGAAAAGTTCAATAAACTAATAAATAATTTTCCATTAGAAAGTTTTTAATGAAGTAAAGTGTGAATCTTGTAGATATATAGACATACTATAGAAGTGAAGTGCAGTGATATAGGCACATGCAAAACCCTCGAGAATACTTTCCAAGCCATGAAACATATCTATATGTGTGCGTGTGAGACCGTTCTCTAAAATATTCTATATTGATACTTATTGAAAAGTGCCAGGAATTGACTTTTGATATGCTAGGGAGCAGGGCCGGATTAACAGTCAGTGGGGCTCTAAGCAGTGAATGATTTGGGGCCCCTCATTTTTTTTTGTTATTTAATTTAATTGTTAATAATTTTTTTTTGTTTATGAATGCAAAAGTGAGACACAATTATTTTTATGTTGTATATTTATTGAAAGAGCAATATTCAAACTAAATTCATTTTTAAATTTATTTACAAAAATACTTAAAAACGATCGCTTACAAGTTAAACCTTCTTTTTTCTGCACTTTTGACGAGCAAAATCTTCTATCAATTTGTCAAAATTCATGCGACGCATTACATCCGATTCGATACACAGAAGAGCTAACGAACATAATCGATCTTGTCGCATCGTTGTCCTTAAAGGATTTTTTATTCTTTTCAACTGCGAAAAAGAACGCTCTCCAGAACAATTTGTTATCATTAATGATAAAAATATTCTGAAGCAGATTTCCAAGTTAGGGAAGACTGTTTGAAGTTGATCATTCACAATGATCTTGTAAAAATCAGTGAAATTCGCACTAATACTTTGATCCTTTTCCATTTTTAAACGAACATACTGGTGAAATTGTTGTAATTCATCAGCAAGGTTTGAATTTAAATCCTCAGGATACGATGCGACAAGCGATTCAACCTTGGCAAACAACTCATCGTTGCTTAAATCCATTTTTAATAAAAACGAAAACTTGTCTGCCAGCTTTTCGTAAACCTCGCCTCTCGTTTTCATCTCGACTTGAAGAATGTCGACAATGAAATAAAAAGTCGAAACGCGAAATTTGTCCCTTGCAGATAAAACAGCATCTTCAGCTGGACCATCATTGACTTGTACTCTCCGAGTACGTCTTCGGTTACCATTTCCCCGATAATCACCGTCGGGCAAAATTTCTTTGGACTTGTTTTCGAATTCATCAAATCTTTCTCTGAGATTTAGTAAATAAAAAGTTAACGTTTTATACAAATCACTGCAAACTTGCAAATTAAGTTCTGCATTTTGAAGGGCTTGTGATGTCCTATGAAATTGATGCAAAATATCATTCCACATCGTAACCATGAAAACAAACTCAAACTCTTGCATTTTTTTTGCAATATTCATTGCTTCTTGTCTCGTTTCCCCTTTTTGATCCTTATCTTCCGAAATAGAATCTAACGCGTCGAGAATTTCAGGATACGATTTTAAAATTGCATCTGTGGCAACTGCGTGTGCTTCCCACCGCGTGTTTGAGAGTTTCTTCAAAACTTTTTCATCTTTGATATGATCCTTTAGTACTTTCCATCTCTGTGTGGAAGCAGAAAAAAATACGTAAACTGTTTGTACCAACGAAAAAAAGTTGACAGCCTCCAAACAACAATCGACTGCACTACGACCGACAAGATTCAATGAATGTGCTGCACACGCAATGTATATTGCATATGGGTTGAGTTGTAAAATGATACTTTGCATCCCTTTATAAATACCGGACATGTTTGCTGCGTTATCATAGGATTGCCCTCTGCACTTAGAAAAATCAAGTTTGCAGTCTTCGATCAAAAATTTTAAAACCGCATCCGCAATATCTTTTCCAACGTGACTTTTTAATTCTAAAAATGTTAAAAATCGCTCTACAGGCAAATCATCAAACGGTGAAACGTATCTTATGATGACGCACAACTGGTCAATGTGAGATAAATCAGGAGTTGAATCGACGGACAAACTAAAATATCCAGCAGCTCTTATTTCAGCCAAAATCGCAGCCCGGACTTCCTGACTCATTAGTTCAATGAGCTCCTCGCAAATAGTTTTCGACAAGTACGACACATTCCCTGTAAAAAATGAAAAGTATACGATTATTATTCATCTATAATATAGTAAATTTTCTTGAAAAAGGTCACATATTGACAATACATTGACAATATATTAATACTATATTGACAATACATTAATAATATATTAATAATATATTGACAATACATTGATAATATATTAACCATACAGTGGAAAATTGATCCGAAAATTAAATCATGATTAAAATGTTACCTTTTCCTTTGTTTCCATAATTTGAAATGTGGGAGGCCAAAAACGGATCAAATTTAGCGACAAGTTCTAGCAATCCTAAGTAGTTCCCGTTATTCACGGATCCAAATTTTTCATCTGAACCTCGGAAAGGCAGTCCTCGTTCCGCCAATGTTTGAACGACAGATACAAGTCGGTGCAAGATATGCTTCCAGTATTTAAATTCTTCCTCCATTTGGTCATCAAACTGAGATTTTATGCCCAATCCCTTTCGTCGAATCAAATATGCAAGCATTGCTTCTCTATGAGACTGAGAATTTTCGTGTTGATCAATGACACAAGTGTTACGCCAATCACTGAATCCAGATACCAACCGCGACGAAACATTAGATGAAAAAAGTTTACAAACGAAACAATACACGTCGCCCTTTGACGGAGAATACAGCAGCCATTCTCGAGTATACTTTTCACCGTTGGCCTTGGTACCATTAAAAATGTTGCGAGAGCAGAATCTTGTTTGTTTTCCATCTTGGAAAACTCTCCGCGAGTTTTCCAACGAACTAGAGTGGTGTTGACATTTTTGTGGTCCCTCATTTGTCCAGTAGCTAATATCATCCTCAGAGAGTTCAGTCCACGTTCCAGAATCATTGTCCCTGTTTCCTCGGTGTGCGAGATTTGGAACTGTTGCATCATTGTTATTGTCAACAGCGAGAGGTGGTTCCTGAATTTTTTGCCCGCCGTCTTCTTCCGCCACGCTCGACGCACCAGCAGGATTCTTCGGCAGCGATGTAGAGGGTTGAAAGTATGTCGTTAATTTCGGCACTTTTCTGACGACTTCTTCATCTTTTTGTTTTTTTTCTTCGGCTAGTTTCCGTTTTCGTGATCCACTCGGATAAACTCTCGTCATTTTTACACGTATTTATCACACATTCTAACACTCAATCAACTTTTAAAAACGTTAAAAGCAACTCTGGAGATGTAACGTCTTCGCTCCTCAATTAGAACTAACTTGCAGTCAACAAGGTACAAACATTTATACTTAATTTTTCTATTGTTTGATGAAAACCATATATCCCCACATTTTCGGTTTTTAGTTCTTAGAATTTTTTGCCCGCCGTCTTCTTCCGCCATCATTTTCGGTTTTTAGTTCTTAGAATTTTTTGCCCGCCGTCTTCTTCCGCCACGCTCGACGCACCAGCAGGATTCTTCGGCAGCGATGTAGAGGGTTGAAAGTATGTCGTTAATTTCGGCACTTTTCTGACGACTATAATAGCCTGATCTTAGGGGCCCCACTTCAGAAGTCATTATCCAAACTTTTTTCAATTGAAAAGACTCATTGTATGGGAATTCTGATGTTCTTTTGATCCAGAATTTCCTGTTGAAACTAAAAACAAATAATACTCTTAATCTTTGGGGCCCCCATTTAAAAAGGCATTTTCCCAACTTCTTTTATCTGGCTAAGAAAGACTCATTTTATGGAAATTGAAATATTGTTTTGACTTAAAATTTCTTATTGATACTTGGAAAAAATTAAACGCCTGATTTTCGGGGCCCCAATTTTACGGGGGCCCTAAGCAGCTGCCTAGTTTGCTTATGGGTTAATCCGGCCCTGCTAGGGAGCCTAAACTACTATCCATACAGGAAAATAGTCTTCAAGTAATTTAAAGCTTAGTTCCGTACCTTCGCAAAGGCTATACTTACTATATACCTACTTTACTTAACAAAATAATAAAATAATTTTGATTTAAAATTAACCTTACCATTTTGCGCTCCATTACTCTCAGCTGAGTAATAATTGCATGTGTGTATGTTCAGCCGGAGTCCGAATCTTTAGGCAGCCATGATACCGAATCACCCACAGCATGCAATGACGGGACAGCATCATATACAATGATTACTCAGCTGAGAGTTTTTGTTTGAAGAATCGTATCATTTGGTTTAGATGAATTTTGTTTTAAATAATTTTTTCAGGAAAGGTATAACAATTTTATTTCGGTTCGGAAGATAAGAAAACATGCTTAACAGAACACCATTTTTCTGTATGAGTAGTAGTTTAGGGCGGAGGAGCTATTCAAATCAAACTTGTCCGTTTTACATAAGAACACTGCAAATATGTTAGAATGTTAGGACTCTGTTGGGGCTCTCATGTGGTAGTGAGAGTGTCTGTTTCATGGCTTGTGAAGTATTCTGGACGCTTTTGATACATGTTATTAAAAGAGTTGTGAGTATTGTGATACAGACACATAATATAATTTATGATAAATGACTAATGTTGTGATTATGTTACAGAAACATTAACAAAGTGATACAGACACATATAATTAAAAGTGTTGTGATACAGACACATAATTAAAACTAAATGACAAGTGCTGTGATTGTAAGTAATTTAATTAATAACAAGTCCCGGCTTGGAACCGAAAAAGCGACACTCATTGCCGCTGTCGAGAGCAGCTTAAGCCAGCTGTATATAAAGTATGAGATGGACCCCTAGGAAGGAAGCAGCCAAGAACCTCTTCAGCGACGGAGTTGCTTCGCCACCTGAGGAAATAGGGAACGTAGCCAGAGAGTAGAAGATGTCTACTGCTGCTGCTAGCTAGGAAGAGTCCAATGACATTTCTTAAAATTGGCGGAACGCCATCGGGGTCGAAGCAGCAACCACCCAGGGAGGAAAACGCTTGTGCATTTTATCAAATTCTGGGAAACAGGAAGGACTTTGAGATTCAGCCCAAAGCAACTGCGGCCCAAGTAGTTAAGGCGGTGGGACCCCCATCGGTTGTCTGCTAGAGCATTTAACAGCAAGCTTGATAAGCTAAACGGCAAAGGGCAATTACTCAGAATGACCACAGGGCGCTGTTCAGTATTACAAAGGACATAGGCGTGAAGAATTACACGTTTACCCTAAGTGTGACAGGACGACAACACTTTTTCTGATAGTAGTACAGCATACGTACCACGCCGAGGATGTGAAGGCAGCTCTCGTGGAAAAACTGCGTGGATTCACAATGAACTCTGTCGTACATTTTAAAACGCCCAGGATCAAGGAAGCAAATTCCTTCGTTATTAATTTCGGCGGTAATTACGATGTGAAACTCATCATGGCCACAAATTGCCTTCTAAATCAGATTGTTTACTGGGAGAAATATCTTGCTTCGGGAATCTCCCAATGCAAGCGCTCACAGGCTTTCGGACACGTCGCGGGAGATTTCGCGGTCGATTATCGTTGTGTGAAGTGCATAAATTACCAGTTGCCAGGAGAGTGTGAACGGAAAAACGAGAAAGAAGGTGTCCCTTTATGGCAAAATCAATTTCCTTCCTAAATATAGGAAGCTCTTCCATCTCGGAAAAATAAGCAGCTTATCTTCAATTTGCATTCGGACTATGTCTAGGCAATTAAGTAAGCTGAAAATGATGTCAGTTAACTGCAATTCGCTGGTAAAACACAGCAAAAGAGCAGCACTAAACCTACTCCTCATTTAACGTAAATCCACGTTTATGTTCCTCTCTAAAACTGCTCACTGAGCTCATCGTTTGAGCTCTACAGCCTCGTCCGCCAGGACAAATCTGAGTCTACCCTAGGCACTACCCTTCTGATAAGGAAAACCTTAAATTCGAGGAGATGGAAATAAGTAACCTTTCCAATATGGAATACACTGCTGTCAAGCTAAAACTTCGAGACAACGAGTCTCTTCTCTTAACCGTCCTATATAATAGATGTCACGCCACGGGAGCTATATCCAGAATAACTTGAACAGCATTTCTCCGATGTCGGACAGTTTGACATAACGGTACTTGGTACTGTTGTGGAATGACTGGTAAGTCAGTCAGGCAAGAAAGTACACGACTGGTTACTCTTTAACTCCACCATGATTTTGTCGTTGTCCCGCAAGATACTCGGACCTTGCCGCGATCTGGGTCAATTTCTGACTTCTATATCGCAACCTCTAATCCAGTAAATCTGCCCCAAATTTCAAATTACGTCTGCACAGCGCATGTTGCTGAATCTTACCACTCGGCAGTAGATCTCTCAATCACCTCAAGCGTCTACCTCGCTGAAAGACGTTGAATTTCAAGACAGACTCTCAATTCCTTACAGGAAATCTCCTTGACTCGCATCAGCCAAACTTTGAAATTGACTTCCTCAACAATGCCATTGAAATAAATTTCGCCTTCTTTTCTAGTGTAGTGCCGAGAAAATACTACAAATACAAAAATCTCCCACCTCAACCGCAAAAATTATACAAATTTAGGTGGAAACTTAGAAAAATACTAAACCGTACTTTCCACCGAACCCTTAAGCCACAACCCAGCCTACAGAACCGCGTTGTCGCAAATTAATTGCTTGTCAACAATTATTGAGGAAAAAACGAAAATGTTTCTCGATAAAGAAACTGGCTTCCATTCAACCTGGTCCACACTGCTTTCAGGACATAAATAGGGTTTGCAACAGAAACGCAAAACTCCCAAAAACCATATTAAGCGGCTGGAATGCTTACAACCTTCTTCAAGAAAAAGGTAACGCTTTCGTGGAATATTTCCATTCCACTTTAAGAGATAACTCGTCTCTAAGCGATGCAAATTTTAGGACCACTGTAGACTCGACCGTTGAAGACTTCATTTTCCAGGCAGTGGGCTCCTGCGCCACATTCTTTAATTCCACGAGCACGTCCTTAGGTCCGGACGATTTATATATCTTTTCAAACTGTGCTAACATTTTCGCCCTAATCAGGACTATCAGAGGCAAAAAGTCCGCCGGCCCAGATAACATTTCCAACAAAGTTATCAAAAACTGCCTCAATAACTCATACTCCTCTGATGTCTGGAAAACCTCTCACATAGGTCCAATTCCCAAAGAAGGAAACTCGAAAAACTTTCCTAGAAAGTAGTCCGCCAACACATTTCAAATACCTGCCTCGACTTAAATATCAGGCAGGACACCCAATTCGGCTTCAAGCCCCCACTCCACTTTTCACGCTTTGCTCAAATTCCTCTCCGATTCCACAAACGCCCTTAGTAAAAAGGAGCGCACAGTAGGCTGCTTCCTTGATGTAGAGAAAGCGTTTGACTCAGTTTGGACAAACGGACTAATTTTCAAAATTATAAATCTCTAGCTCCCGCCTTATCTCACTCGGGTTATTCATAGCTTTCTTTCATCCGAGAACTCTTTCTCTCTTTCTTTCTACATAGAACCCGAGAATGCCAAGTCTCAGGCAACATCAGTCAGTGCTGGTGTCCCCCCAGGCTCGGTCCTCGGACCAACTCTCTTCAATCGTTTTACCTATGAGCAGCCTTCCAACGACTCAAACTCCCCCACACTGCTCTATGGTGATGACTCCCTTACCTACGCCCACTCCGTGTCAGCGAACTTCGCTGCTACCAAAGTGGAGTGGCATGTTCTCAAACTAGACGAGTTCTACAGAAAGTGGGGCATCAAAATCAATCTGAGGAAATCTGAAATGATTTGCCTCCGCAACTCCTCCACAAGGAGAAGGACCAATATTGCCACACGCGGCAACAACATCGAAATCGAAGTCAATAACGAAAAACTTCAGCCTTCAAAGAACACTAAATATCTCGGTGTCTCTTTCAATAATCTGTTGAAATTCAATAACCATGTCAAACTGACCATGAGCAAAACGAACTATGCCTACTCCCTACTTAGTTCTATTATCAGAAGGAGAAACGGTATCCCGAAAGATGCAAAGCTGCTTATCTGCCCAATTATCTGCTATTGCTTGCCCACCTCTGGCACACAATTTCGCCATCCTATATGAAGCAAGCCAGCACCCTCGAAGAAAGCATCCTACGGCCCTGTACAGAAGACCCGACGAACATTTCTTTCCCAACACCTTTTTGTACAATAGTGCAAACATCACTCCTATAGAAGACTACCTCCTAAGTCTCTGGGTCAAACAACTCGAGAAGATCTCTCAACATCCAAACCTCCTCATTAGTCAGCTTTCAATACAACTTCAGGTTAAAACTTGCACTACTTATGACGTCTTACCTTATTCACTCGGAAGCTGGGAGCATTTATTACCTGGGCGATGGGCGACAGATTTAATTTTTCACTAGCACGGGAAACTACCATCGTGGATAGGACAACATGCTGGACGGAACTCATCAGCATTACTGGTTTAGCTTCACCATCGTGGGATTTACCAACGCTGGACCATTTAGGACGTGCGGCATAAGTCTCGCCTTGCAATTAACGTGTTAAAATATAATAACGTCTTAAGTGAAACCTAGACCAACATAAAAGCCTGTACGTAAATTTTCTATTCAAATATCCGGGGATATCGGTTCGGTTTAAAATAGTCAAAATTCGTTTCCTTTCGTTAATCGCGTGTGAAGGACTTTGATTGATTGATTGAGGGTGATTAAGAAAAAAAGCTAGGTTTTCTCAAAACAGCCTGTATCTCGAAGTAAAAAAAAAAGGTAAGAAAATCCGAAATTCTGAGTTTAGACCCCCATAACTCCTTAGAGGAGAAGAGCACGGGGCTGGTTGAGCAGTTGTTGGAGGGGAATGAAGTTCTGCATACAATGAGCCGTAGTTTTGTGAAAAACTATTCTTTTTTTCTTAATCAAAAGGTTGATATGCGCCCCGCCCCCTGCCCAACAATTTTTTGTTTATCTAGCCGAGTACTATCACCTTCTGCTCTACTGACCACCATGGAGGAAGCACCCTGTATATTTAAGAGTTTTCAATTGATTCTCGTAAGGTGGAAGGATCGAGGAATTATTTCAGGATAGACTCTTAAGAGCGAAACGTTGGAATGTGACATGCAGAGTCCAAAGCAATTGTGTAATCTCAATGTAATTGAAGTATTCGTGACTGTATGGACCATCATTTTCAAACCCAGCATAGACTTACTCTTATGGGAGATGAAGTTCAATTTATGATGTTATGGTATTATGAGGAGTGATTGACTTGGACGGGAAGTCCAGACTGTCAGCATGAGCTGACAGATCACCTAGCGACAAAGTTAAAAATGCAGGGCGGCACGCTAGCTTGCCTCAGCTATGGGCAGAGAGTGTCGGGTGGGTACCACGAAATACCTGCCGCTGCCACGTCGCCATTAACAAAAGAAATAGTGCCTAGTGAAAGAAAACAAAACTATGAAAAGCGCATCACACATTAGTCCAGAAGGGACTGCGTACATCACTCACCTTGAGATGGTCCTAGGAATTCGATGATGATATCCCTTATGCCGTCCTTGGCCACCCATGACACCGCTAGCATCTTTATGCGATGTCCCTATTGACCCACCTGCGGAAGAGGATAGACTCAGGGAGGTGAGAGATGAGAGAAACGCTCCAGGACTCACTTCATACTCAGTGTTTTATTCATTCTTAATAATTTCAAACATGGTATTTTTATTTTTACTTATATTCACCCCCGAACAGATACAGATGTCAGTGGTATTACCCTCGGCGTCAGGCTCCCTTTCCATAAGGTTATCCTCAGAATTTGTGCTTTCTTTTGATCACTTTGTTGCTGTCTTTCGAGCAATCATAACGACGCTCCAGTGAAATTAGACACCTCGACTATAGGCATGTTAGATATCTTATTACTCAAGGACAAAGGAATAATTTTGTCTGATTACAGCGACTGTAGGGATTAAAAACAACGCCGTAGAGCATCTTAGGGAAAAAATATCATAATATGTACATTTTTCAACTTGCAATTTGGTATACGATTCTTTTCTACTTGCTTGGTTACTAAAGAAATCTTCATTTGTCCTGTCCTTAAGATCTAACAACTAAGAGTAACATTAGTCTAGTAACATGCAGCCTACTGCATCGTGTGAGCCTGCGACCATAACAATGTTCACTTTTGATAGAATATATACGTCGAATAATGGAATATGAGAATCTATAGTTATAGGGCTCTTATTACTGCTGAAAATCATAACTTCACCGATATTGAGTTCTAATTATTGCTTTTCCGTCACTGTAATTTTTGACAATCAGTAAGGGATGTAATTGTCGTTAGCATAAATCAAGATTTCAGTGTCTCACAAAACAGACAGTTGCAATTCATCATTTAGGGACAAACAAAATTGAAAATATGTTAATTCCACAAAGATGCAACAATATTTAACCTTTATATTAATTTTTAAAGTAACTTTCCATAAATATGATTCTTTGTACCAGTTTTCCCTTATTCAGCATAGCCTCTTTATGACGTACATAAGAAAACAGTTGACTTAGTTCGAGAAATTCAAGATACTCAAATACCATATTACGAGCTTTCAACATATAAATATTCTTAATTTGTTTTTTAATTAAGGTATTGTAAAATTGTCAGTCAAAGAACAAGCTTTGAATTTTTTTCATAACAAATTAAATTAGTTTAACAGAAATTACAAATTAATCTAATTTCAGAGGCCTTCAATATTTACATACGTTTAAGGACAAACCATTAATACATGGAGATATAAAACCGGCGAATATTCTCCTCGATCCCTGCAATCAACCAAAAATTGGAGATTTTGGATTAGCACGCGAAGGACCCAATGCGCTTAATTCCTCCATGGAAGTTTCACGAGTTTATGGAACCAAGCCGTATTTGCCAGTTGAATTTTTGGGCTACAAAACTTTAAGCACTAAAGTCGACACATACAGCTTTGGAGTAGTGCTGTTGGAAGTGGTAACTGGACTTCGAGCTTACGATAAGTCCCGATCGCATAAATTTCTAACAAAACACATACTAGCGAAATGTTCGGAAAATATTCCTATTGAAGAATTAATGGATCCAAGTTTACCCATTGACTTGGATGCGGTTAGAATTTGCGGGACTTTGATAACGCTTGGCAAAATTTGCATAGCAGAAAAGCCTGAACAGAGGCCGGAAATGGTAAGAGTGCTATGGCATTTGGTAAGTCAGCAACTGAGCTAGATCATTTATTTTTTGAAATGCATTCCATAATTTTTGTAGATTTCAGTCAAATTTCTCGAAATTTTTATCTTCTTCAAATTGAAGTATTTTTTTTTCTATAATATTTTTAACGAACAGTTCTTTTAAGCATTAATGATTTTTGTCAGTTTGATTGTGTATTTAACGGGACTTTCAAATTGTTTAATTCATTTATAGTATTTAGTATTTAAGAATAACTTGGTGATAAAAGTAGATTCATCTATACGTAGGCATACATATAAGAATGTTATACTTATGTACATATCTAAATATTTTTATTGCAAAATAAATTGTAAGTTCTTATTATAAAAATTATTTTGATAATGTTCCCTATTATACTTAACGACGTCTGGCAAGGCTTTACGTGTAATACTCTGATTACGCCAAGAATTATGATAAAAGGCAGTTCACTTGATGTATTACCTGGGGATTACACGAGCAAATACACCTTGCATGCAACCTATAACAAGTAGAGACAGAAGCGAACAAAATAGAATCCTTTTATCATCAGCAAAGAATTTCGCGTTGCTTTTGCTACTAGTTGTTTACAGTGGTTACAGCGGTTTATCGGATGTACAGCGTCAAGGCTTAAGCACAATTGCGACGACAAACGACGACGATATATCGCTGTCAAACTTCTAAAAGCACAGCATCTTATGCGAATGCACCAAATTGCGACGAACGTTGAGCGATCGACGACATTATCGCCAGGATTGATCAGTTTCTAATTTTGCCGTCGTCGCTGCAGTCCTACCAACAAAATTAATCGAATCAAATGGTTGTGACATTCACTTTTGTCTTTTTAAGGTGTTAGCACGCCGCGGTAATTTTAAAATAATAATGAGCTTTGAGGAAAAATTGATCGAGGAAATGCGAAATCCATAAAATAATTTATAGTTTACAAAACAGGCAAGACAAGTGGACAAAATAGACGTGGGTTGAATGGATATTTCAAAGCGTCTAATTTACTTAATTTCCGCATTTTCAGTTTTTTTTTCCACACTTTGGTTCATTGCATTTCTTTCAATATAATATATAATATTCTTGATAAAAATCTCTTTTTAAAACGCTCGAAACATTTAACAAATGAAATTTCAATATCTTCTTCTTTCACAATCGGCGCTCATCGCCTGTCGTTGCAATTGTGTTCCCAATTTTTCGACTGCCTGTTTCGCAGCGAATTTTTCGTTGTGGTCTGTCGTTCTGTCGCGCTATCGTCGCAATTGTGCTTAAGCCGACAGACGAACTAATTTGTCGCGTCGCCACAGATTCATTCCAAACTATGCTGATTTAACTGCCTCCATAACTGACACTTTGAAGAATCCTAGTCAGTTCCAATGGACTCCTGAAGCCCAGACGTCTCTGGAATCATTAAAACAAAAACTTACCTCTGCTCTGTTGCTAGTGAGCCCAGATTTCACCAAACCGTTCGTTATACAGTGTGATGCGAGCCAACAACGTATTGGTGGAGTGTTGCTACAACTAGATGCTAGATGACAATGGCCACGAGAAGCCCATAGCCTACGTCTCGAAAAAGTTGAATTCAGCACAAAGAAATTATACAGTCACAGAGCAGGAATTCTTAGCGGCAATATTGAGCATACAGAAGTTCCAGCCCTTCACAGCTTAACAACACCTGAAGATTCTTGCCCGGAAGTTGACCTTAGTTCTCAACTCGGTGGAATATGAGGAGCTGAGGCATAAGGTTAAATCAGCTTCTGGCAAACTACCAGATCTTTGCGTCAGGGATGGCTTCGTTTATATTCGGACTGTACCGAGAACAGGCGATCCGATCCAGGAGGAAGAAGCTTGGAAGCTTTGGATTCCACGAGGGCTTATCCCCGACGTTATTTCAAGAACGCATGATCCGCCATTAGCTTCTCATGGCGGTATAGGGAAAACTCTGGAGCGATTAAGGAGACACTTGTACTGGCCACGAATGACAGTTGATGTCAGAAACTACGTAGGCGCCTGTGACGTGTGTAAAGAAATCAAGTCCCCCAATACTATTCTTAGACCACCTATGGGAGTCCAGTCTGTAACAGAAAAACCCTGGCAAAAGCTTTCTAGGTCGATATCCCCGGTCAGTGAAAGGAAATGTCTGCATATGGATAATTCTTGACCACTTTGCTAAGTTTCCGATTCTCAAACCTATGAGAAAGGCATCTACTTTCAATGTGTGTCAGTTCATCGAGACTGCAATATTTCATGTGTCCGGAGTTCCGGAAACCATAGTCTCTGACAATGAAGTCCAGTTCTGCTCAGCTCAGTTCGCCAGATTACTGGATAAATATGGCGTGAAACACTTGCGAACGGCAGTTTACTCGCCGCAAGCAAACGCCTCGGAGCGAGTAAACGGGAGGGTGATTCTGATCTTTTGTCGTACTTGAATGTCAAAATAACCGACTAAATGAAATGAACTTTTCTACTGATTTTTTCGTGTTTTTATTCAGTTCAGCAAGCCTTGCATGACGTAGAATGAACTGAAAATGACACTTCACATTACAAATTCAAAATAATGTTTCGAATTTAAGCACTTGTAATGCTCTAATTAGGTGTAGAATTTCCATTTACCAGTGTAACATTTTTGTCACAACCTCTGGGAGCAGTTGACTAATTTGTCGTATATTTAGTCGTGGTTTTTGACGTTTGTTCATCGAAAATTCATTATACTTCATTTTGTGGTAGATAATAGTGAAGACTGAAATGAACTGTGTTGAGAAAAAAAAGTAGACAAAATATGTCAAAATTCACGACTAAATAGTACGACAAAAGATCAGAATCACCCCACAGGTGTCTATTGTCAGGGATTAGGGCATACATCCGGAAGGAACATACGAGTACCAAGTGGATGAGAAGTTAAGCCATATAGCTAACTCCCTTCCATTAGGAGCTCTTTCCACCAAACAACTGGTTTCTCTCCCTACCGAACACTCTTCGGTCAACAGATGATTGATCATGCGAGCTCTTATCCTATCCTTAGGAGCCTCGGAACCCTTAATGGGCCTTTGAGAGTATATGCTGAAGACAAGCTGAGATTGATCCGTGCGAGAGTGCAGGAGAACTTAAACTACGCATTCGAACAGGGTTCAAAGGCTTATAATCTCAGAGCGAATCCTGTTAATTTCAAAGTGGGTCAAGAAGTATTCAGACGAAATTTTGCCCAAAGCAATTTCCAGCAGCAGACGAGTGCTAAACTAGGACGTAAATTTGTAAAGTCTCTTGTCAAGTCAAAGAAAGGGAACGCCTTATACGAGCCTGAGGATCTGCAGGAGAAACCGTTAGGAGTCTATCACGCCACCATCAGGCCGTGATACATATATTGTCGGACACGTCATCCGTCTATTGTAATGTTTATTCCTGGTAGCCTTAATAAGGCATCCAGCAAGCTTAACTGGTAAACTACAGGATGCCAATGTGCCGCTTAGGATATTCCCAGCCTAGCGGCCGACATAGCTTTTGGACAATAGAGAGATTTTAACCCCAATCTCTAGCCTAATAACACTTCAGAACCCCTCCTATATGGTAACCCTACGGCAGAATTTGCCGTGAAAATTCCACTCGCATAACGTCTTTATAAATTAAAGGGAAGAAAATCGGCCATGTCACTACCTCGACGACGCCTTGAAGACACACCTTTGAACAAGCGTCGGTCGGAGATCAGAGTGAGATGTCAGGGCTGGGAAAGCTTTGCGATCAGTTGGTTAGGTTACTGACCGCGGGGTTCTCTCGGCAATCTCGGTGAAGGAAGGCAAAGGGGCATTGACCGGCTGAATTTTTTGGGTTACCAACTTGTCAGTGCACCGCTGGCTTCCGACCCGGAGAATGATGTCGAGGGCTGATCAAAGACTAACGGAACTTCAGAGATGTGCATTCGATTCATCACCTCTCGAGCATATCAGACTGTCTTGGACAATCCGTCGCATCCACCTGGCTTGGGTGAAAGAAATGCTTTCATGGATCGTGGGTTGGGTCGAGTCAAACATTGGGCGCCCGCAGGGATGAGACCTATGTTTTAATACCGGCTAGCTCAGTCGACCATTTTTCAGTGTTGCCTGGACAGCTGGTTAACTAGACAACCCTGCCCTGTTATGGTCACTGCAGGCAGCCGTATGCCACACGGCGAATGTGCTGCTGACGAGACTCGACCAGACGATTGAAGTCTGAAAAAGAGGAAGATTTTCCTTTTCTGACTGAACAACAAAAAGAAAGAGCTGACAATTTCGTGATTTTAATATTAAATTAAAGTAAAAAAAGTTCTGACAGAGTGAAAAAGTCCACTAGTAGGGGAAACATCCAAGATAAATGTTGTATAGGAACCCGGAAAAAGACAAGCAGACCCGAAGATTAATAAAATAAATTCGGAGGAAGAAAATCATAAGCGGGAAGCGTACACGAAAAGCAGTTTTATCAGGTATGAAATTCAATTCTCCTGTGAACCAAAGGGATATTCCTGCAATTCAAGCTAATATCACGTTCATGGACACTACGTTGGCCGTGTGGTAACTCATTAGTAAAGTCATCTCTATATCACATGTCAAAAGAGCACCCAACACCTGTTCTGTTCTTTACCAAGATGGTTGCTGGACTCCCAGTAATACTTCTCTCAAAACTATTGTAAAAGAAAACACAACAATCGAACCGGTGGAGATGCAAACGACCTAAATAGGCAATTTCTTTATTTTCAGTCAATTCGGCCCAGTCATTGCAGTCCTATATTCGTCGATAAAAACATATCCGTCAACTAGGGCAGCGTAATCACAGCGGTTCCATATGGTCATGGAAATAACTTTTGAAACTCGCAGATGAATTTTAAAGATTATAACGAAGCCATCCAGTGAATATCATCCGTGGAAATCTGAGAAGCTGGATTTTTATTAAACAATCGAATCAAGTATTTTTCACGCCATAGTCAGCGAATATATGTTAATATTGTGAGGTTATATACATATTTTTAGTGTTGGAACATACCTATTTGCATTACAGTATATACTTTATATTACATATATATATAATTTCATATTATATATGTTTTTATTTTATATGTAGTTGCCATTATCTTGCCTATTTCTGTTGACTTTATATAGGGTAGCGTTTACCAGGATACAGTTGTAAAGGGCAGAGTCGTTAAGAGGAATATATGTAGATCTCCCCACTTTAATTTTACTTTCAGGAAACCAGTTGCTTCAGGAGGCCTTCGTGGAGGGACGTCTTCTTAACAAGGTAATAGTTTTTTTTGTCTGGGGCTTGCCTCCAGTATTTCCTATCATTCAACCGTCCCAAAAGTTTTTTGTATTCATGGTACGAGATCGTAGGACTAGATAAGTTGTTGTAGCACTACCTTAAAGTAAAAGCCGAATAAGACGCTACAAATTGGAATTACGATAGGATAGAGGTAGCATGAAAATCTATAATTAATGCATACATATAGCAGATATATTCTTTATTCTTTATTAAAAAGAAAATATTGAAAATGTAGGGATCAAATTTTTTTATAAACATTTTTGTGCTATTGAAAAGAGAATATTGAAAAATGTAGGGATCAAATTTTTTTATTTAAACATTTTTGCGCTATTGAAAAAATTAAATAAAAAAAAGGGAGTTTGAATTGTAATAGAGTTGAGGGACAAGAGTATGTTGTATAGAATAAATGATTTATAACGTAACGAAATGAAGCACTAGAGTGTTTATCTTTCTCCTTTCATTCTCCTGGAGACCTCTCACTATGAAGGTTGACTAGGTTCGCTACTCCTCTCTTTCTTTCAGATCGGATAAGGGTCACTGAAAACAAGTTGCTGCCCTCAGTGTCATATGGGCAGATGGGGCAATGGCAGTGAAGGCAGAACATCTGCGCCTTCACTAAGGTAAGGGTAAGTGGTGTAATGGTCCCTTCAGGCACGATTTTTTTGCATATGGCTGGTGGCACAGCGGCAGGTTTTCGTGGAACCCCCCACACTCTCCGCCAATAGCCGAGGCGAGCTAGCGTGCCGCCCTGCAGTCAACGCTGTCCACCGGGTGATCTGTCAGCTCAGGCTGACAGTCTGGACTTCAAGTCCAAGTCAATCACTCTACGTACAACCATAACATTCTTTTGTGTATCTTTTGTTCTGTTCTGTTCTGCGGACACAAGAGAACACAGCTTATGTTTTAAAGGGAGTGGACACGAAATCCCGTTTCTAAGATTTCGCTTTTTAAAGTTCCGTGTAATTATAATCATCTGGAAAGGAAAAAAATTTGACTGAAAACATATGAAAAATCAAGTGATCTATCGAACGCTCAAATAATAATAACATTATGTAGCATTCTGGGTGTGGCTGAACGCACGGCATTAGTAGCAATAATCATATGAGTGAACGTCAACTGTCATTTTGCTCTAGACACACAGCGCTCTTAATGAAGAAATAACTAACAACTCATTAGTCGATGACGGCGTGGGTAATGTAATGCATTTCATACATGTAGTACTGTTTCTAAATACTTTTGACATAAAACGACGACCACGCCGGCGTCGGCGTTGTTAATGTAATCCGGCCATAAGGCTGAAATAAAATGATTGCGACACGAATTTGTCGACGCCAAAATAATTTTCGAATATATGTTACGACATTAGGGCATAGCAAATGCTGCTGCATCGATAATGTCGTCGTCAAAAAGTAGAGCAAATTTCTAAAATTGTCGTTGCGCAGTGCGACACTTGAGTTTGACAGTTCATCTGTTGGTAAATTTCGAGCCCCTTTCTTTTAAATCTGGCATAAATGCATATAAGCTTTAAATACAACTTATACTTATTCTTAAAAAGATTGAAAAATGTCCTGTAGCGTAACCCCCGGAATATAATACAAGCCATGAAGTCGCCGAAGGTATCGACACATTAAAATGGCTTAACGTGCCGGGTACAGCATGCAGTAAGTGCTCACTCTCACTGCTTTTTGTATACTCGTCATGGAGGAAAAACTAAAATGTCATCTTAAACAGGTCCTAAAGCCTAAAACTGTCGCTCCCACAGCAAAATAAGTTAAAATAAATTGCAGCCAAATATGTTTTCTTCCTAATAGTTTTAAAAAAATATAGCATGTAGAACAAATTTACGGAAATTATAGCGTTTGAACAAAATACAAGCAACTTTTCTATGAAAAACTCCTTCAGTAAGACAAGGCAAGAAGACTGCGGATGTCGCCTGCTGACCGGCCCGCTGCTCTCTTTTTTCGACTTTGTTCATGGCCGTAGCCCCCGGAATATAATACAAGCCATGAAGTCGCCGAAGGCACCGACAATTAAAAGGCCTTACCGTGCCGGATACAGCATGCAATAAGAGCTCACTCTCACTGCTTTTTGTATACTCGTCATGGAGGAAAAACTAAAATTTAATCTTAAACAGGTCCTAAAGCCCGAATCTGTCGCTCCTACAGCTAAATGAAGTTAAAACAAATTGCAGCCAAATATGTTTTCTTTCTAATAGTTTAAAAAAAATAGCATGTAGAACAAATTTACGGAAATTATAGCGTTTGAACAAAATACAAGCAATTTTAATATGAAAACTCCTGCAGTAAGACAAGGCAAGAAGACTGCGGATGTCGCCTGCTGACCGGCCCGCTGCTCTCTTTTTTTGACTTTGTTCATGGCTTGTATCTTGCGGGGGTTACGTCATGGCTTGTATCTTGCGGGGGTTACGCCTGTAGACATCGCATTCATTGTATTACGTCTGCGACAAACGACGACGCCAATTGGCGTCGACAATTTTGTGTCGCAATCATTGTAATTCAGACTATAGTGTGTTATGGCCTTTAGTATGTATACGGTTGACTGTAACTGAAGTGTCAGTTCTTGCGTTGTGGTGTTGAAGACGTTGGAGAGCTTTGCATATAAAATTCCAAAAAAAAAACATTTTAAATTATTATAAATAAAGGAAAAATCTCAAGAAACAGTGATGAACTCTTACGGTTGTGAGTAAATAGAAAATTTGGTATTTGGGCACAAACATACGTTTTTAAGAACACCAAAATAATCACTTTTCAACTTCGATTGCTGTTTTGTTCAAGCGTCCTTTTTGTTTCTATTACATATATATTTATTTTTCGTGTAAAAAGCTTATTAAAATAACATTGTGTTTTTGCATCATTACTGAAAATATTATTGTAACTAATTTCTTTGTACATACATAAAAAAACCTTTCCATTCATCCATTATGGCTAAGATGTATGGGAAAGGTAAGAGTAAGTAGTCGCATTTATTTTTTTTCATTATTTTTAAGTATTTAAAACAATATATTTTGCAATTTCGTTTTTACGGTTGGAAGAGCAGTATAAAATTTGGTTTTCACCACTTCATAAGATAATTCATATATGTAGAAAAATGACAGTGCAAGGCGAATCAAATTTTTTAATACACTGTTTTCAAATTTCCATCACCTACAATTTTGAAAATGAGCGCATAGGTAATCAGGTTTACCGGGAAATTAGGTTCGATCGAATCAAGGTTTTTCGTATATCATTTTTTACTAGTAAATAAATAAATAAATAAATGGATGTTTATGTTTAAATTAATATTCTTCAGCGTCAATAAAAAAAACGCAATTGCCTTTTATTGAATTTATTGTATTAAACAGTAGAAAATGGTCATTGAAAAATTCGATTCGATATAGATCTGATCGCATGGAATTCCCCGGTAGGCATGATTGACTGTAAAGGAGATTTGCGGAAACTGTATATTTTAGCTTTCATAAATAAATACAATATTTACCGAGAAAAGTCTTGGTATTTTGTAAAAAATTTGTTTTTTTTGTGCTTAGAATTGAATTTTTCTCGAAATTTTATAAAATTATGATTAGCGGATCCATCGTAGCTATCAGAATTATCCAGATATCCAATCGTCTTAGAGAAATTCGAAATGAAAAATATTAGCTATTGTAAGAAAGGAGTCTACCTACAAAATATATGGTTCATACACATTGTCAAGGATTAACTTAATCTTCGTATCATGTTCATTCATATTATGTATATAAAAAGTTAGATATAAAAAAATGGAGGTCCTTGACTTTTTATGCACTTACCAAGTTATAACAATATTTTAGTCTAAACAAAAATCAAGTTTGTGCTCTAGGATAGTTGCAATTCTACTGCTGTATTATTTGGGGACTTTTGTGATGGAGGCTAATGCCAGATCTACAATGAATGTACCATGTGTACAGGGTTGAACCATGGTTCAACTCGATGTATACGCGGCACGAGTTGAAATTGGGTTGACTCGACCGCGCTTGACGGACGTAGTCGAGTCGATATGGTGTCCTATAAACGCGGACTGAGTAGTCGAGTGGGCAGCTTACAGTTAGGATTTATTTTGTTTACTCTTTACTCGAAAGTGTTGTTAGGTTGTATATTTATTGTGAGTTTATTTTGTTTATATAAACAACATTTATAACTTTTATAGCTCCATCACAAAAATTCCGTTATTAAGATGTTATGTTTAACTGCAAGTTCAACTATATTTGGACACGTTTCCAATTCAATCTCTCAACCCTGCGTGCTTGCTCAAAAACACGAGTCGAAAACTCAATACAATCTCGACTTAATCTTTCAACTCTGCATGTAAACATTGTAATGGTAAAGCGACATCAAAACGATATCGTTACACGAAATATGTAAGTAGTGGTAAACTGCTAAACTGTATACAGACTAACCACTGTATATCGTGCAGCTGGTGATCTGTCAATTATCATAAATGTAATTGCTTTTTCGATTTCATTGCAGAATTACATCAAAAGAAGTGCTTGGTCTGAATAATTTATACAAGTCGAAAATATAAAATATTGCTTCAAGACTGAAAATACAAGTTCCAGTTTACAGCTGTTTTGCTTTAAATGCTCCCACATGGTTCTAAATTATGCTGAATACTCCTGAGGTATAGCTTCATGTGGTTTTTGCTGATTAGCTACTACCATAGATGGCACAAGAGCTAGATGTCGCATGCAGTACCAAAAAAGTATACAAAATTTATATGGCTGGGTGGTCCATTCCGGAATGAACCACATTTGAAATGATGTATACGTCGAGTGTGATTCATATTTTTTTGTATCTGAGCTGTTGAGAAAGTTGATCAAATGTATTATACAAAACTTCTATTATGAAAACAATTGCTTTCGGCACGCTCTAAAACATGTTATGGTCCATTCCAGAATGCACTACCCATTTCACACTTTGTATACTCTGCTCTAGTATGCCATGCGACATCTAGATATTGTGCCATCTATGCACATAGGCTCGTGCTCATGTTATCAAATAAATGAGGGAGAAGAGACATTTTTGCAAGAATGAATTTCTAAATGTAAGAGTGGGAAGCAAACACAAAACTCCATGTCGTTTTGACCACGTGGTCTTATCATGCATTGTAGATTAGGCATTAGGGCCTATTATTGAGCCCCGAAATGTAACGAATGTTTAGTGAAGACAATTCACATCCAAAACACCATTGAGTGTCCACTAGGAATTCGTTAGAGAGCACGATCACATCAGTTGGTAATCTGGAAAATAAAATAATCCAAGGTAATTGGGCAAATTTCATTTTTCCTGTATCTTACCCGGTGGTTACACGTAATAGTACAGCTTGCATGAAGCTGCACTGCCATACTTCTTGCACGTGTAACCTCTACTTTCATGATGAAAAACCATGGCAGCTGAGGTGATAGTAATTTGACATTATACAGATCTCAAGATGGCGGAAAAGAAATGATTAAGAGTATTTGATAAATTTATTCTGGGAAAATGAAATTTTCTGAGATCATTTGCATTACATCATTTACCAACACCTTTATCTTTTCTTGGGTTTTTAATATTCTGCTACTTCTTTTATTGCTATAATTTTCCAATATACGCAAGACTTTACGTCTCAATGCCATTTTTTAAATGAACTTGCATGCAAGAATATAAGAACTGTATTCTACTGTCAAGTTAAAAATGGCATTGGAAGGGAGGCTTGCATGCAAGCTGTACTATCTCGTAATCCCCGGGTAACTACAGGTCTATACGTCAGGTTCCAAACAAGAAAAACAAAAGTACCAAAGTACTAAGTTTCAGCTTTGAAATTTTAAGCCATAGCTTACACAGTCGAGATATTGGCACTTTTTACGGGTGAGAAGTATTCGGGGTAAGGCCGAAACAGATTACACTTTAGTGCGCGGCGCGACATCGCGGCAAAATGAACGGTGAAATTGTTCCGCCGCGCTGTGTCACAGATTGCAATAAAGAGCGCAGCAGTGCAGATACAGCGCTCTTATATTGGTACTACAGATTTTCATGAGAAGTTGCCTACCCCAAACATAATTTTTTTTTTGGTACCACTGAAAGTGAGCAGCAAATTTTGGATTAGAAATGGCTATGCGGCAAAAATTTTCGCCGCGCTGTCGCGCCGCGTTCAATGCGTGATGCACAAAGGAAACACATGTTCTCTAACATTTTGCCGCGTTGTCGCGCCGCGCACTAAAGTGTAATCTGTTTCAGCCTGTAGGAAAAAGTCCGTGCTACCAAGTTTCGATCGGGAGTACGGGCAGCATACCAATACTACAGCAAGTCGGCCATTTTGAAATTGCGAAATTTCTCATCGGACGGCAGATGTTTATTGGCGTTTTGAGGTGATAATATAATAATTTAACCCTTTGCACTCCGAACAATTTTTAATATGACCTGTCAGGAACTCCGAGACATTTTTACTATGGGCTACCAGCTACCCCGGAATATACTCGTCCGTATGTCGTCAAGCTTTTGTATGTGTTGAATGTGAGCTGATAACGCCCGATTTGGATGAAACTTTTACAGTTTGTATAGGATACCAAAATCGCTCACACGTATTTTTTTCTTTCCCCCCACCATGCCCCACTCCCCGCTAGAGGTTAAAATTGGGGATTTTACTTACAATGAAACGTCATTTTCAAAAAATTATCTCTCGAGAATCCGAGCAACCGATTTTTCTGATACAAATGTCGAATGATGCATATTGCTTTATATTTTTTATAAAAAAATATAGCAGCACTGAACTAGAATAAATATTGCTAATAATAGTACTTCGTGATTTTATGGTATACGGTGACTTTTTAAAAATTCATAAAAAAATAACTTTACGTGGGATGCCCGTAGAGGAATGCGGTTTTCTTAGTTGTATTTGTCGTATTCGGGAGTAAAACATAAATCAATAAAAATTTGGTTTAGGGTTTGTAGGGTTGCAAAATGGGGCGTGTGGGGGATCGAATTAAAGAGGGAAGAGAGTGTGATCGAATGGAGAGGTTGTTGTTTTGATCCTGTAAACTTCATACGGACGTTTTTACCGTTAAAAGAGGATTTTTTGGGACTTGGGTCATATACACCCCCTTCCTTCATTTTGCATATATTTTGCCCGTCCTTTGTTGCGAATGCATTAGTGGTCTGTTGTGAACGTTTTGTTTTGGTTGGCAAATTTCGCCGACGTAACGGTTCTTCGCAAACACAAGATTAAAATAAAGCCATTTTTTCACTCAAAAAACGTCCATTTTCCACTTTAAAAAGCATCTTCCTTTTCTTTCGAGTTATTTCCAAAAGTAATTATCGGATTCAAAAACTAATTAGATATGTGATTAGGGGACAAAATGTAGATACAATTCGCCAAAACTATTTAGCACCGAAAGGGTAAAACAGCGCGAGCGCGCCTCTGAGGAATATTGAAAATTCTCCTTTCTCATTGAAAAAAACGTGAATACATTTTTAAAAACGATTTCTTAATACATTATAATAAAAAAATATATAAAAATACAATAAATAAAAATTACTTTTGAATTTCTTCATTTTATGATATCTTGAAAAACAATCCCCAAGGTGCATTCTTGGTTTATCAGGACAAATATTGCAGTATTCATTTGTTTCATGTCCTTCACCTTTCGTCTGTCTATTGGAGCAAACAGCATTTTAATTTCATTAGCTCTTCTGCCAAAGATATACTGGTATAATATCTATCAGTAAACATATGGTAACCTTATACCTCGGGGATTTGATCTAGTCCGCCATAGTATAGATTCTTATACCCCACTTCGTAGGCTTAATAGAGTTGTAAGTATTGACAGACATTTTTCCTTTAAATTTTACTATGGATTCATCTGCACAAATATTTTTATCAGGAATAAAGTGTTCAGAAAATTTTTGTATACGTGTTTTAAAATTTTTGCTCCCCGAGTCGGGTGTTTTTAAATGGAGCATCCAAAATATTTGATTGAATCGAGCTGTTGTAAATATATCCGAAAAAAGGGATCCTACTGTTGTGTTTAGTCGACCAATATTCTTCTATGTTAGAAACACGCATTATACCCATATATAGGATAACTCCAATGAAAGCCCAGAATTCATCTTTATTTACATCATGCCATGTTTGCCATATAGTCTTTAGTTAAATTCTTTGAGATCAACACAGATTTCGCATAATTATTTGTTTCCTTATTTCATCAACTAATTTGTCAGTGAAAAATAATTTGAAAAACTGAATCGGTTATTATTTCATCAACTAACTGGTCGGTGAAAAATAATTTGAAAAACTGAATCGGTTCAAAAATGTTGGAGGAAATTTCGGGGCCCGTTACTTTTGGTCCTATTGATAATTTTACTCTTCGGGGCATGTATCCATTCTCTGTAATACTGACCCATTCATCTTCTTCCGAAGAGGTACTTGCATTATCATCGGTGTCAGATTCAATTGGCCGTGCTCTTCGATTTCGATGAACTGTCATATCGCTGTCATCACTCTCACCCTCAATCGGTTCCAAAGTATAGAGGAAGTTTGGGGGTCCGTTACTTTTGGTCCTGGCCGTACTCTTCGATTTCTTTGAACTGTTATATCGCTGTTATCACTATCACTCTCACTCTCACTATATCCATTATTTTCATTTATGTTAATTTCGTTGTATAAGCAAAATTCGAATTGATCTTCACTTTCCGAAAATTCATATCTTAGATTACTATTTTCTTCCATTTTGAGGGTAAATATAAAAAAATGATAGTAATTTTAGCACAATTTTTATACAAACTAACAGCATAGACTTCTATGAAAAACTAAAGAATATTTAGCACGCTTAGTCCGACAGTGAACTTTCAGTTTATTTTCTTAGAAATTTGCTAGACATTTTTATACCCTAGATGAAATCTATAGGGTATACTAAGTTTGTCATTCCGTTTGTAACACCTCGAAATAATGATGGTAGAGCAAAATGGATTGGACACGCACGCATAATATTAAAAGTTATTTTGATTTTTACATGTCCGTCCGTCTGTGCGCACGATAACTCGAGAACTCGTATACTTAGAGAGCTGAAATTTTGTACACGGACTTTAAAAAAAAAAAAGTAAAATTAAGTTCGAAAATGAGACAAATCGAGCAACTCCTTCGTGGGGTTGCCATACAAAACTTTCGTTTTCCACTATGTATTTGGACACTGCCTGAGAACGCATTGATATAGAGAGCTGAAATTTAGTACATGGTGTTTTCATTGTACTAGCAAATCAAATTTTAAAAATGGACTAAATCGGGCAACTCCTTGGTATTGCCATATAAAAATTTAGGTTTTTTACGTATACTGTGAAAACGATCAGTCCAAGACATTTTTAATGTACTAAATACTTCTTCAGAATACGAAATCCTATAAAATTGGTTATAATCATTTTTTCTGTCCGACAAACCGTTCTAGAAATATATGCGAAAAACCACTTCAAAAATCAAACATTCATGAATCGGTGACAATACGAAATTTCATACGGGCATTCATCTAGGGTATCATAAGAATTGGTCTTAGATCAATTCTAGCTTTTTTACTTTATAAATTTTATGCATATTCGAGGTAGACAGCAATGCCTCGATCCAATATAAAATCAATGATGCCTCGACCTGACGTAGGGCAGGCTTCAAATTTTTCCCAGAAATTTACTGAGATCAACTAAATACCCCCACCATTTCCCCTCCCCCTCCAAAAAAATCGAATAACGTAGTACTCTAGTAATTGTCCTTCTAGGCGATTGTCTAAAAACCACTTTGAAACCAAGTCAATCGAATGGGTATCCTCGGAGATTACCCCAGCAATTTATTTCATACATGAATGGGACGAAAAATTGAGATTTAGGCTCCCCTTATTCGGCCCCTCGCCTACCAGCGACCCCACCCGCATCACCACCTCCCAGCGACTACTCGTAGTCCCCGACGGTAGCTTTCATTTAAGCCCTCAACGAGCTCTGTGCGCCTTTTTTATAAGGAGTTATAAGCAAAAGAATTCGAAACTTTGCCCTCCTACCCCGCTGGATGCGAGGCGCTCTCCAAAAAACCAACACCACTAAAAGATGTGCGACATCGAGACGAACACACCTACAAGAAATGGTGAAAAAATATTTATATTTAAATAAAAAAAATGTTTCTTTTAGTTGTCGCCGCTGCGGTGACAACGGAGTAGTAGCTTATCTTAGTATGTCGCCGCAGCGGCGACAACGTAGTGCAAAGGGTTAATAATCATTACGTGATGTGAATTTGTGATACTGTAATTGTTTATATCAAAAACTGTGACTTAATTGAACACGTACACAATTAATTTCGGTAATCATATAAGGAGCCTAAGACAGTGACACATTAAAAGCAGAAAGCATCGACAGAAGCAGAATTTTTCGAACACATGTAACTGACTGTTCGAGCACTAACAAATTGAAAGCAGAGGCAGCGGCAGCGGCAGAAGCAGAACTTGAAAGTTGATCAAATCTAAGAAATTCTGCTTCTACTCAGTACTGCCAATATAAAGAGGGCTAAAATTTTAATTTCGTTGTTGGGGTCCTTTCTTTTAGAAGTGTCAAAGAGGTTTGATGCGAGAAAAACGAAATGTCTATGGAGGAAAAACGCAAGTTTGTTAGATATAGCAAATTAATTAACAATTAACATCAATTTTTATAAAACTATAATACCTGACATTTGTAATTTATGCTTCTGATTTCAATGTGGTTAATAAAGCAGAATTTCTGGATTTCTGCTTCTGCCGCTGCTTTCTGCTCTTAATGTGTCACTTTTTTGACAGTCAGGGTCCAATATGGCCGAACCTCACGCATACATAAAATGGCATTTTGGTTATGCTCAAGGTATTCTTATTACGAACCACGCTCCGCCATTAGTGACGAGATATTGTGAAAATGTATAGGAAAGTACGGTACAGAGAACACAATACTCTCTCTTCTCTCTGTCTTTCCTATAGAAATGTATATAAATTAGTCACAGAATTACGTCACAGGCTATCAGCTGCAAAGTATCAAAATTTTAATGGGAGTACTTAGCCTCTGTACCGTACTTTCCTATACATTTCACGATATTACGCCACTACGCCACCTAATGGGAATACCTTGGGTTACGCTCATGTACCACTGACATATATAAAATGGACTGCTGATACTACTGAAATTACTTACGTTATTTGACATTATTATGGGATCACTTTTCTCTTGTTGTCTCTTTTTGGTTTAACTACTTTATTCCGCGGAACTACAAATAATAAGTTCTATACAAAATACACCATAGTCCAGTTTCAGTTCAATGGTTTTCCAAATAAATATATAGAATAGAAATATATGGCAATACAATATTCGTAATCCTTTCTCTGTCGCCCATACCTATTCTTAGGGGCAGGTAGACAAAAATTGCTTAATTTTATTTCTTTAAAAATCAAGTTTAAAAAATATTTGATGTTGTAGGAGATAAGCTTCTAACAATAGAAATAATTTCGAGTGCTTCTGTAATTTGTTGAACTTTTAATATGAATATTAAAACAAAAGTAAAACTTGACATTAAGATAATTGTCACACCCTGCCAAAAAAAAGTTGACCCATATGCATTGAATAAATAACTAATAAGGAAGCGGGGTTTCGTGCGAATACAGTGTACGTGAGTAGGCAATTCAATGACAGTCAAACCCTCGGAGCGGGGGGAGAAATGACAAGAGGGCTGGTCATTTATTTGAAATTTGGCTTGACTAGTCACTTAAATTATCATAGGCAACGCCAAGGAATATTATCTGAAGATAAGGGGGCGCCAAAGATTTGTTTATTTTACATAGCAATTTGGATTATAAAAAATGCCCCCCTTCAAAATTTTACGGTTTCACTACTGCCATGACGAGACGAATACAAACACAGTACACTAATACATTTCGCCGAGTGGCTTAGGCTTTCACCCGATATGCCGTTTCCTTATTAGTTATTTATTCAATGCCCATATGAAATAGAAAATCAGGCAGTCCATGTTGTCATGTACACAGATTTTATACGCAATGCCTACTCCATTAGTATTTTGCTCGCAGACCCTGGCCTGTATGATGAAATCATAGGGTATATTAATAGACACCCCCGAATAAATCCCTATTCACGAGCGCGATATTCTGGGTATATTGGGTTTACAAACAGTGCAAGCCAATTTGGTACTATAGGTTTATTCTTCTAAGGACTTAAGATAATTACAGTCACTTTCTCAAGAACACAGAATTTTAAGCAAAAAAATGCCAGCATTAATGAAAAAATCTTATTTGTTCTCAAAAAATATTATAGCTGTGTTCTTTTGTGTCCGCAGAACAAAAGATAAACAAAAGAACGCCTCATACATTTTCATAGAAAGATTTAAATGAGGCGAACTGTACAAATAGTTCGCTTCAATCGACAGAACAATTTGTTCTCTCCAGTATATGGGAGTTCTAGAACAAGGTACACCAAAGAACACAGCTTATATTTATTTCCTTTACTTTTTATTTCTAATATAATTTTCTTAATCTACGAATCTATAAGTGTTATTAGTTCTACTTTTAATAATGTCTTGGACCTCCGTTATTGCGAATTATTTCAAAAAGAGTCCTGATAAGGATTAGTAGTATTTCATTCCAGGCTGTCAAGACACCTTCCTTCAATGTTTCCACGTCTTCGTATTGCTGGCCGTTTTCATACACTTTACGCGTAAGCCATCCCACATTTTCGATGACGTTCAGATCTGGAGAAAGGGCTGTCCTGTTGAGAATTTCATCTATGTCAGCGGCTGCTCCTTGTAGAAGGTTTATGTACTTCATTGCGTCTTGTTTTCCTGTTAGTATTTGAAATTCTAAGGGCCCGTTATAAGTGATTCCTCCCCACACCATAAGTGATCCTTGTCGACTATGGTGACGGGCTAGGAAAAGTTTTTCTTTGCGTAGATCGTAAAACTAGTGAGCAAATCCATCCATTGCTCTTTCACGTGATGTATTGTAAATTCCAAGCGAATACTTAGGCGGCGTTGTATAAGGGCCGGTTTTTCTTCAGTCGGCTAAGGTCCCTGCTTGTAATCTAATTTGCCGCGCTGATTGTAAAGAGTTTGAGGCAACTCTCAACATTTTCAACCGTTCTCGTTCTGTAGTAGCTGTAACTACTCATCTTTTATAGTGATTAAAACTACGAGCAATTCCTTTTCCAGAATATCCTTCTTCTTCAAATCCCGTATTCTACCGATTTCTTCTTCTATGAGCTTTTGTTTGCGTCCCCTTTCTCTTTCATAATTCTGTCAGTTATCTACTACTTAAATTTTTATATCTATTACACGAGTACGTTTTAATTTCTGTTTGAACTGAGCGAAAGCACAAAATGGAGTAATACCTATTCAAATGCACCCCTTTTATATGAAGATTTTTCCTTAAATTCCGGTATAGTTTTTCTTCGAATTCCATGTTCATGGAAAACCGGCTATAATTATCCTAAGTTCTTAGAAGAATAAACATATTATACCGGATTGGCCTGCATTTGTTCGTATTACGCATCTCTAGCATTTATAACCGTGTACCTAATCAATTGCTCCGCAGTATATACTATAAAATCGATCAGTCCTAGATGTACTAGAAAGTTCTTCAACGAATTATCGAACACTCTTAATACATCTCTGTATTGTACTTTACAAAAAAGTTTATGATGTGGTTATAACACTCTGGTGACCGCCTGTGGCGACAAAGGAGTCTTCCACTTGGAGATGGAATTATTCTAGGATTATGATTATGACATGACAAACAGTTGTCTGCTTTAATGCCGTAGCTAAAGTAGAAGCAAGGAGTTAGGAACTAGGAAACAATCCTACATGAAAACAAATATTGTTTTAAGCTATTTTTTTTTAATTCTAGTTTCTCTTTCCAAGTCTACAAAAGATAGACGATGAATGGGGAAAGCAGCGAGCTTTGATCCTCTTCCAATTCTACAAAATACTCTTCTTGAATGGGTGTTGACAGTCGCTACATGTGGTATATGTAGTTCCTTTAAAAATTTAACGGATCAGGAATTCTTTAAAAAATTATCACTTTTAGGGATTTGACGATTCTTCAGTTTTCCCTAAACTTTGTAAATTATTGTCTTCCTCATGCTAATGCAGAAAGGGGTTCTCTGTATTTAACACTAATAAAACCAAAATTAGAAATATCTCAATACAATCTCTGGAATTCTTTATTCAAAATATTACTCAAAATAGATGTTTTACGCGACAGGAACTATTAAATCATAACATTTATGATTTTAATCGCAATGAATAAGTTTTTTTTTGTAACTGACAAATATCTATTTCGTTATTTTTTGGATTTATATGCTGGACTTTTGGTGTTAGTGTGCTGCTGATACAGCTACTAGCACTCAATTTATGAAATAGTCTTGATGTTAAGTTTTGGGTGACTGGTGCGCTACTTTAGCCAGCTACCAGCACTCAATTTGTTACAGCAGTCTTGAAACGATCCAGAGTCTCAATTAAGAGGTCAGGAGAACTCTTGTACGGACTGATGCGCTACTTTAGCCAGATACCAGCATTCAATTTGTTTCAGAAATCTTGAAACGATCCAGAGTTTCAATTAAAAGGTGGGGAGAACTATTGTACTGGGACCAAATACATTGGCGATTTGATTACGTTACGCAATGTATACAATTCGGGACTTAATGAAGGTTGAAGAGTTTATTGATATGAACAAATAAAATTTAAGCGGGACACGAAACGTGTCAACTTTGAATTTCGCTTCAGTCGAGGCTCTCTCGAACAGAGAAGGCAGAAGTCGAATCTCGCTTTATTCTCAAGGAATACAGCTCTGTCTTCTACTTAATTTATCAGCTATCCGAGAGGTCCTGTCTATTCTGCTTACAACCACTCGTCTTATCTCTTACAGAGAAGAACAGACCCAGCTTTTGGATCTATATGAAGGGCAGGATCTTCCTCAAATACGTCAGAACCTACATTTGTTTTATTGAAAAAGATTATTTTTGATATACTCGGATTCTCTTCTGTGGCGTCCAGAGTGGGACTCCAATGAAAGGCTGTATCACTAAGTCCCTGCAGCGGTAAAATGGGAACAGAAACTTGAGTATTGTATATACCTCGACTTGATGACGTAATCAAAAGGTAAGCAGCCAACAATGCCTCGCTCCAATATAAAATTAACGATGTCTCGGCCTAATGTAGAAAAGCCCTCAATATTTTCTTAGAAATTTACTTAGATAAGCAATAAGTATTCATTTTTTTTAGAAAATGTTTCGGCAGAATTTTTATTCACTCTTGTTGTGCCGACAGTTCTCCACATCAAAGAATGTATATATGTATTTTTCTTTAATCCCCTTCAAATTTTAATTTTACCTACGGGTTTTGTGCTAGGGTACATTTTTAGAATATAAAGAGAACAGGAAGTGTGATACGCCAAATTTAGTGTAATCAAATTCTGGATATGTTAGGATCTGTTGCCGCTGCTGTAGTGAAAGCTCAGTACAGCGTGTAGTATGAATCAATATAAAAGCGGGCAACAAGATATATGTTTGAAAATATTGCACTTGCTCCCACCGAAAATGCTAATCGCTATCACTAAGCCAGGAGTTTCTCAGCTGTTTCAAATGTAAACAAATCAAGCAGATGAACATACATTTTTCATAAGGTATCTTCTTCTTCAACATATTCTGTTCAACTTCAAGCACCTCTAGAAAAGCTACATCATGTACACGAATTTTATAGGTATCGACACTTCCTGTTTTCTTTATATTCTATGGGTACATTTCATTAAAAAAACAAACATAAATGACACCTAGGATACATGTAAACATGAGAAAAATCACCAAGGTCGGCCCCAAAAATATAATGCATATAATAACTATATCGTAACTAGCAACCAAACTAAATATATGTCGAATTCGGTATAACTACGGAAATGGGAGCACAATTAGATGCATCCAAGAGGCCTCTCTCAGAGAGGGCTTGCAATATTTCCCGCTGGGTAGGTCGAGACGTCTTTTATGTAATACAGAAAAGATGTTGGAGATCTAATACAGTCTAAAATTAATGTCTGATATCTATAAAGAAATTCTGAAGAAAATAAAGGTTCAGCAAATTTCTGAAAGCAAAATAGTGTTTATCTGCCCCGACATAACTTGTTTGATTCGTCTTCAGCCCAATGACATGTATAACATAGACTGCTTGATTTTCTATTTCATTTGGCTCAACTTTTGTTGGCAGAGGTGTGACAATTATCTTTATTTCAAATTTAATTTTCGCTTTAATATTCATATTTCAAGTTCAACAAAGTCAAAATACATTCGAAATTATTACTTTTATTGGAAGCTTATCTCATATAACGTCAAATATTAATTAAACTTGATTTTTAAGGAAATAAAATAAAGCAATTTTTGTCTGCCCGTCTCCATAATTGTAAGCCATTTCAGTAGTGTCAGCGTTCCATGTTATACGTGTCAGTCACTGACATGTATATAAATGGACTGTTCGTTGAACCAAAAATGCATGAAAACAAATGGCATCACTTTCATATTCCTGTGTCTTTCCGTGAGAGCATTCTTTCCCACTGAACTGTAACGATTGGGAACGAGAAATTGTTTGAGGTTCGGCGGTATTTCCAACCAAAACAGCCTTGTAAAAATACTTCCTTTGACTCATAATTAAAATTTAACAATATAAATAGTCCCAAATACTTTTGTGGTAGATTCGATAAATACCACTGACATGCATATAAGTAAACTCCCAAATAGTTTAAATATAACGCCAGTTTACGATAGTTGGTAGCATTAACAGTGAGAGCATACTTTCTAAAATCAAAACTGATGCCACATGAAACACGTGATCAGTCAGTCAATTTATATACATGTCGGTGGTTTCAGTGCTTCAGCTACTGATATATAATAAAAATTGACTAAGATTTTGAACAGACTGAAAATCTTAAATTGCGTACAATTGTACACTGATTCATAGTTTTTTATTATTCGTCGATTAGAAACACTAAAGATATTGTAAAATAGTATTACATTACATAAAAATTGTTTAGGAAGTTAAACTTGTTTTAATTAACACAAGAATTAATTTTTGATATGACTGAAAAATGTGCTTCTCCGCAGATTTGTTGTCAAACATATCGAACTTGAAGGAGATAGAATTATATACAGGGTGTTTCCCACTAGGAGGTCAATAGAGCGGGAGGTGATAGTACTCACCTAGACGAACCAAAAATTGTATGGCGGGGGGGCCATATCAACCGTTTAGGAGTTACATGGTGATTAAGAAAAAAAGCTAGTTTTAGCAGTTAAGAGCTCATTGTATGCAGAACTTTATATAGGTCAACTTAAAGAGGAGAGTCTACAGTTTACAGTTTTTATAAAAAAAGTTATGTTAACGATCTTTTTTAAAAAATAATAGAGGTTAAATTTAAAAAAAGGTAAGAAATTCCGAAATTTTTAGTTTAGACAACAATAATTCTTGATGGGAGAGGGATGTGGTGCTGTTTAAGAAGTCGTTATAAAGGCCATGAAGTTCTGCATACAATGAGCTCTTAACTGTGACCGTACGCACTGTAGTTTTTAAGATACAGGGTGTTTTGTGAAAAACTAGCTTTTTTTCTTAATCACCCTGCAACTCCTAAACGGTTGATTTGCCCCCCCCCCCCCCCTGCCATATAATTTTTGGTTCGTCTAGGTGAGTACTATCACCTCCCGCTCTATTGAACTCCTAGTGGGAAACACCCTGTATAGGCAATATATAGCGCTGAATTTATATGTCAATTCCAATGCATTCCATTTAATACAACCGTACTGTTTCCAAAATTGTTTACAGTTCAATTTACATTTTGAGCTTGAAGGAGACAAACAGATTTTACCAAAAATTTGTGCCATTTTTGATTACCGGAATTAGATAGGATGGCTCAGTCCATTCTTATTATACAGGGTGTTTCCCCTTAGGAGGTCCATAGAGCGGGAGGTGATAGTACTCACCTAGACGAACCAAAAATTGTATGGCAGGGGGGGGGGGGGCAATATCAACCGTTTAGGAGTTACAGGGTGATTCATAAAAAAAGCTAGGTTTTCATAAAACACCCTGTATATTAAAACTACAGGGCGTATGGTCACAGTTAAGGGCTTACTGTATGCAGAACATCATGGCCTTTCCAACGACAGCTCAACCAGCCCCGTACCCCATCTTCCCTCAGAAGTTATGAAGGTCTAAACTAAAAATTCGGATTTTCTTTCCTTTTTTTTACTTTGACCTCTATTATTTTTGCAAAATGGTCGTTAACATAACTTTTTTTTATAAAAACTGTAAACTGCAGACTCTCCTCTTTAAGTTGAGCTATTACATCCTATGTGTTAACTGTAGCCGTTAAACAGTTATTAACTCATAACCTATTCAGGTCACACCAAAATTACACGATATTTTTTAAAATATCGTGCTAAGGGAACAAATTATCGTTGAGAATAGGTTTGAAAATAGGTTTGAGAATAGGTTTAGAGCTAATAACTCTTAAAGGGCTTCAGATAGCACATTGGGTGTAATAGGTCATTTTAAAGAGGAGAGTCTACAGTTTACAGTTTTTATAAAAAAAAGTTATGTTAATGGCCATTTTGCAAAAATAATAGAGGTCAAAGTAAAAAAAAAGAAAAGAAAATCCGAAATTTTTAGTTTAGACCTTCATAACTTCTGATGGGAGAGGGGTACGGGACTGGTTGAGCTGTCGTTGGAAAGACCATGAAGTTCTGCATACAGCGAGCCCTTAACTGTGACCATAGGCCCTGTAGTTTTTAACATACAGAGTGTTTTGTGAAAACCTAGCTTTTTTTATGAATCACCCTGTAACTCCTAAACGGTTGATACTGCCCCCCCCCCCCCTGCCATACAATTTTTGGTTCGTCTAGGTGAGTACTATCACCTCCCGCTCTATGGACCTCCTAAGGGGAAACACCCTGTATATGTCAGTGGTCTTTACACTGCTTTCCTTTGTTTCAAATTTATAATTCTTCTTCTTGGTATTCTAAGATCTAAATTGCAATTTGCAAAATTTTTAACAATATAAAAAATTCACAAGCACAACACTAAAAATATAAAATGAAAATTGCATTGAATTGTGATTTAACGTAGTCACGGCAATTTCAGTCTGGTCCGTCAGCAGTTTATTTTCTGCGATTTTGTCATTAGCTGCGGACTACTGCGAAATCTTGCGTAGCATTCTGTTCCAGTGCTAGCACCCTCCATTTCCTCAATTATTCTGAGTGTCTTAAATCTGTTACAAATTCTACATACAATGTGCACTTATGTATAGCACTTAAGAGTTTGGTATTATATGGTTTGGAACAGGTTTACTTTAGGAGCACTAGTTCAGATTTTTTTAAAACTTTGTGTACTAGTTCAAATTTACTCACAAATCACGAATATCCAATTTTTATTTGGTGCTCACTTATAGTTTCCCGAGATATTTAAGTTTAAAAATAGCGAAATTTGCACTGCAATTTGACATTTTTGCAATTATTTAACTCTTCTTCTTCTTCTTCTTCTTCTTCTTCTTCTTCTTCTTCTTCTTCTTCTTGTTTTTAGTATTAAAAAGAGGCAGTGGTAGGTATATACATACCTTCCGAACATTCGGGTTACCAGCATTGCATTAAACTGGAGTTTAAACCGTGCCATCCCTCGGTTTAAACTCAAGATTATTTTATTTTGACAGTAGCATTTTTTGTTTCTATCAAGAAAATAATTTCATCATAGATTTAGATTTAGAGATTTCTAGCGATGAAGAAGATTTTTTTGAGTTAAATTTACAACTCTGTCGACAACTGAGAGTAATTAGAAATCGGCCAAATCATTTTAATGAGTGGGACTACGTTGATTTTTGTGCTAGGTTCCGTTTAAGTAAAGAACTTTGTCACTTTGTCTTCGAATCTATTCTTGTCCCTTTTCTTGCGCTCTATGATATATCTTCACTTAAGCTAAAATTTCCATCCTTTTTGAATGTTGTCATATTTAAAATTAGCAAATAAACCTACATTTTTTTAATTTTTTATTTCTGATCTGTTTACTTTTTCCGATTGACAGATTGATTGATAGAAAAATTGCTTCACAATGATGGGGGTAACATATTTAGTTCACAATTTAATCAGTACTACCAACGTTACTAAAAGAATGCACTGTGAAACCCGATTTGGTTTAAACTAAGTTTAAACTTGGAGGATGGTTTAAACTCGACTGTGAAACTGGCCATAAGTGCAAATTTCACGATTTTTAAACTGTTACTTGTCGCCTTTCTATTTTTATATATCTATTTTCTGGCAATATGTAATATCATATTGCAAAATCATACTACAAATCATACTACAATTTTTGTGTGCTTGCTATTTTTATTAATTTGCTATGGAATTATAATTTTTCTTTTGCTGCTCTAACGCTGCTCCAGCCTCCAATGCTTTGCTCTTAATTGTTTGTGTTTAATTTTGCTAATATATGTTTGTATCTACTATGTAACTCGCTAAGATGTGCCCAACGCTCAGCGTGCTTTTGACACGGGTGCTCAAATAAATAAATGTTTATGTTTATG
This sequence comes from Dioctria linearis, assembly GCA_963930735.1. Taxonomy (NCBI): domain Eukaryota; kingdom Metazoa; phylum Arthropoda; class Insecta; order Diptera; family Asilidae; genus Dioctria; species Dioctria linearis. Next base: position 23,912,255 of record OZ005741.1, read on the forward strand.
TTAAATATCTCGGAAACTATAAGTGAGCACCAAATAAAAATTGGATATTCGTGATTTGTGAGTAAATTTGAACTAGTACACAAAGTTTTAAAAAAATCTGAGCTAGTGCTCCTATTGTAATCTTAAGCCTATGGTTTAGTTTAAACCATCCTCCAAATTTAAACGTAGTTTAAACCAAATCGGGTGTTACAGTGCATTCTTTTAGTAACGTTGGTAGTACTGATTAAATTGTGAACTAAATTAGTTATCGCCACCATTGTGAAGCAATTTTTCTATCAATCAATCTGTCAATTGGAAAAAGTAAACAGACTAGAAAGACAAAAAATAAAAAAATATGAAGTTATATTGACTAATTTTATATATGCCACCATCAAAAAGGGCTGCAAATTTTAGTAGAAGTGAAGTTGGCCTATTGCTTTCCCTTACATAAAAAAGGCATATAGTAAAGTGCAAGAAAACGGACAAGTATAGATTCGAAAGCCGGTCCCACACAATGTATTTGTCAAATATTTTTCAATGCGTCTCATTTGACGAGGTGTGTGTAAACAAGACGCAGTGTTAAATATTTGACAAATGCACACATTGTGTGGGACCGGCTGAAGACAAAGTGACAAAGTTCTTTATTTAAACTGAATCTAGCATAAAAATCAACGTCGTCCCACTGATTAAAATGATTTTGGCTTCTTCATCGTTAAAAATGTTTAGATCTGAGTCCATGATAAAATTCTTTTCTTGATACAAAAAAAGCAATTCTACTGTCAAAATAAAATTATCTTGAGTTTAAACCGAGGAAGGGCACGGTTTAAACTCTAGTTTAAACCGGGGTTTAAGCCAAACTGTGAAACTCATTCGTCGAGTTTAACTAAATATTTGGTTTAAACTCAGACTGTGAAACTGGCCATTAGACCCATTCGTCGAGTTTAAACTAAATATTTGGCTTAAACGCAGACTGTGAAACTGGCCTAGCGTGATAATTTCACCAAGCTGATCAAGGAGGTGAATAATCTTAATTCAGACTGTTTCTTCTGTAGTGTACTCTGATTCTGTGAAAACTATAGTAATTTAACTATTAGTGCAATTCTTCTAGAAAATTTACCACTGTCTGTGAATCGTTTACTATAATGAAGATATCTGGCTCAAAGGGGTTTCACTTAATATCAAATTGGTCGGTATGTTTAAAAATCTTCTAATAACGTCTTTTCCTTTCCCCCCTAACTGTAAAATATTTACGAACGTTTTGTTTTAACTAATTTGATTTTTATTCCTTCTGCATTAAGACCTTAAATTTTATTTGATTTTTCCGATATTCTTCACACTATATTTACTTAAATAATTTTCAAAATTATCAAACTGTTTTTTCCCTAATTGTAATTATTCTAAACTATTAATTTAGGAATAATGAAACATTTACCATGCGAAATAAAATTAAAAGAAAATTAAACATTTTCCAGTGCCCATAGAGTCCGAAGAACAGCAAAGATTACGTCTGCAAGTGGAATTAGAGTTCGTTCAGTGTTTGGCCAATCCAAATTACTTAAACTGTGAGTAAAAAAAAAATTAAAATAAAAAGTGTGAACTATAGAATTAAAAGTTAAAAAACTTTCTAGTTCTTGCACAACGGGGGTATTTCAAAGATCAGGCATTCATTAATTACCTCAAATATTTGGTGTACTGGAAAAAGCCCGAATATGCCCGTTATCTAATGTATCCAATGTGTTTGTACTTTTTGGATCTTTTACAGTATGAACATTTTCGGCGGGAAATTGTCAATTCCCAATGCTGCAAATTTATAGATGACCAAGCCATTTTATTGTGGCAACATTACACTCGAAGGAGAACAAAACTTTTCACTATAAACAACGGAATTGTTCAAATGGAGCCTAATGTTAATCAGAATGGACCTCAGCAGAATGGTGTCGGTGGCCAAAAAGTCACATAATTTTTATCTTTATTTTAGAAATAGAACCGACTGTGTACATATTGAGTAAATAAATAAATTTTGTTAGTTTTTTTCATAGGATTTTTGGATATATTTACCACTGCCCTATATACATGTGATATATTCAAAATGGAATTACACTTGTTTATTGTTGCTATAATTTCTCTGGTGTTATATGACGAGAACGGCGATAGATCTCATCGGACCCTTATTCATAATCTTCCAGTTGATGCGGCTGTTTGATTATAGATTATAATAATAGGTTTTTCCAGAATCATTCCTGTTTCGTATAATAATGACTCTACTTGTCATTCCCATTGGTTTTTATCGATTCGGAAAGATTCTCGTTATTGATATTTATGTCCTCTTTAGAACATTAAAGAAATGCGTCCTAAATGACTCCTACTCGGTAATCAGCAACCTAGCAACATACATAATTTTCCATTATTACTGCAAATATTACCTCCGAAAGGTTTTCAGTGGGTTGTTACAGAATACCACTCTTCTCCGCGGTATTTTCTGGGAACAGGTAGTACATTTGATGAAGATTTGAATTGGATTTGCAGGCAAGAAATAGACTGCAGTTTATCCAAAAAGTAAAACAAAGCATGCTAAAAAGGTGAAAGTCATATAAGTTTTGTCGCCAGGTCTTCTAGAAATTTTTCCAATTCCTCGCATATGTCTGATAGAGTAAATCTTTTCTCAGTGATATGTAAAATGTAACCAGAACATTTCCGCTCGAGTAAAGAAATAAAAACAAATATAATTGGCCATACAGGGACCCTTCTTATTCCTTCAAGAACTGATTGTGCTGAATCTGAAGATTAACGGTTTCCTGAAATTTATGAGGGTACCTCATGTAGCGAGAAAAGCTCTCCCCAGCAAGCGCGCTTCAGCTACCTGTTTTCCAGCCGGCAGACAGTTCCGTTCTCAACAGGTTATAAATTCTAAAATACTTTAGATATGAAAATATCCTTTTACCCACGTGTTCTAAACATTTTAATGGTGATAATTTGTAAAAAAAAAAAAATCGAATTTTTCATCGTGATGAACACGGTAACCTCCCCTTAATACGATTTCACCTGCCCACCGGAATAAACAACTAAGAATGACGATTTTTAATTGAGTTAATAGTTTGAACCAAGGAGCTCCTCGTCATGCACTGTTACGGAACCAGGTTTCGGTCACGCAAATAGTGTCGAAGTCGCAGTTTATATAGGAACAATAAATAACATCTGCGGATTAGTATCAATTTTGAGAAACTTGCAATAAATAAATGTTGATGACGCCTATTGTCTAATTGTTGCACCTAAATAAATTATCCTACTCAACTAATCAAAAACTGGAATGAATACGTTATATATATTTAAAAAACTTCAACATTTATGCACATATTTCATTCGTTTAATTAAACTTTGCTCTTCTTATTTGCATACCTTCGATATATTTTAATTATTCACTTTTTTCTTCTTAGATTAAAAAACATAGAAAATGGAAGTTAGCGAAAAAATTGAAGACTTCTATGGGGTATACTTGCTGTGCAGTCAAAGCCAAGAAAAACGTTATCAAAATCGTGTTTATATTGGCTATACAGTTAACCCAAATAGAAGAATTAATCAACATAATCTGGGGATAGACAAGGGAGGAGCAAGAAAAACAAGTAATAAAGGCCCATGGAAAATGATTCTAATCGTACATGGCTTTCCCAACAATATTTCAGCTCTTCAGGTATTTATGCATAATCCGCTATTATCCACCATCGTTTCTTACTAAAATTGTTTCTGCACAGTTTGAATGGGCTTGGCAATGGCCAAAAAAATCTTCTCGTTTAAAAATGATTCCTGATTTAGAGAAAAAACATCGCGCTGAGTCTTACTTTGATTACAATTTTCGAATTCTTTCAGAAATGTTAAGAACTGGGCCCTGGAATCGACTTCCATTGACTGTTAGATGGCTATCCCCTGACTATGTAAAAGAATTTCCGGTAATTTAACTTATATGTGCGACACTTTCTTCTTAATTTCACTTGACCATACAAATATTTTCAGACTAGCAAACTTCCGCCTCTTCATATGCAAATATGCCATGGGTGGGTGACAATCAAAAAGAAATCAAAGAGCACGTATGTAGCTGAAGAAATGGGGCAAGCTGCGCTGATGGAATGTCATTTGTGCATGGAAATAATAACGAATCCACAACGCTCACGAGTTACGTGCCTTAACCCGAAATGTAAATTAACCTGTCACGTTGTTTGCCTGGCTAATCAGTGTCTTGAGTCAGGTCATTATGTTCCCATCGAAGGTGATTGCCCTATTTGTGAGACACACTTTATTTGGGGTGATCTAATACGTAAAAAAAACGGCTGCAATGATTTAGAAGATATTGCTAATGACGACAGTGAAAATTTTGTTGAATATTTAGATTGCGATGATGATGAATAGCACTTAAGATTAGTGGAATATTGATAGTAAGAAGTAGTGAAAGTTTTTATTATACTATACATTTTTTTTTCTTTTTTGAAGTTTTTTATTTTTTAATTCTTAATCTTATCCCAATGTCTCTTAAAATAAAGGGTATCGCTTCAAGGTTAGGTTATGATCCTCACTAAAGTGAACCGCGTTGAATTCGATGCATCTAAGACCCAAAGTGAATTTTATTTCTTCAAAGCAAGGTTACCAATCTATAATCACTTCCATTTCTTTCGATGGAGCATTTATGTCAAGTACTCCGTCACCTCGATCACAGGTGATACCTAATCTGGGGAAGAACAAACTTCAATAGGTGAAATAAAGCAGATTTAAAGTACTTATTATTTAGGTAATAAACTAGCAGAAAGCCATAATCTCGTAATTCCGGAGTCAATTTTACTAATTTTATATTGCCACATCACTTCCTGCTTTGTTTCAATACGATGTAAAGTTTTGTTACCTTAATTTTCACAGATATTTCTTGTATGACAAGGCGGTTGAAATTTACTGTTATGAAATGTATATAATGCAATAGGATTTGTTTATGGATTGAGTTTCAAAGCATTTATTTTGGCCCCTAGCGATAGGTATATATATATGTATATAGGCATCCAGGGACGCACACATGTTTTCTTTATAATGCCTTCTCTTCCCTTTATTTGTGGTTGACTTTTACGGAGAAAAAGCGTTAATTTTAGAAGGTAAAGAGCTTCTAGTTACCCCAAGTCTAACATTGAAGAAGTTACCTGATACTCCTGATATTCCAATTTTCTTTTTAAAGAAATGCAACTATGCCCCTATATTTTATCATTTATTTAATTTGTCCAGTGACTCTTTATCTAAGTTATCGAAATATTCTGATTATTCCACTACATCAGGGCAAACAAATTTGTGATTGCTAACTTAAGTTGTAATGCGAACATGTTCAAAGCTTTGGTTAGCGATGTTTTTGTTATATTGTTCGGTAGACGTAATTCTGGGGCCATTTTTTATGTTTGTTGTCGTTTTTTACTTGATGTTGTCTTAATACATGCACTACAATGATTTTTTGTATTCAAAAGTCACCATATATTGATCTCTACTGTAGAACGTCTTTACATAAAGGTTCTTTATTGTATTTTTTTTTTTTTAGATCGGTCGTTGAATATGTTATCCCGTGTGGGTGCCATATCATATCGATCGTATTGAGTAACTGTTATTTTGCGTACTATTTCGACCGGCTACATCTGATTTCTTTATATACCTACCTTAAATCAGTTAGTAGAAGAGGTAGTGATATTAAATATACATAGAGCGCTTTACGAAGTTGTGTTTACATGGGAGAATTTACTTAACAATAAATTCTACAGTAGGGCTCGAGCAGTGTCCACACGTATCTATCTATCATATTCTGCACATGTATTTTATTCCATACACATGGCTTAAACTGACATTGGCATGTTCATATGGTTTAAAAACAGAACAGTAGTTCTTCTCATGAAACTTTAGCGATTACAGCCAGATTTAAAAAAATAAATCATAAATACTTTAATCCTGATTGTTCGATATTGGAAAAAAAATCTTCTCAGAATCACACCTTTCAGGGGGAAATATCCTCACATTTCAGATCGTATAGAAAAAAAATCTTTATTTCCGGCCCCTGCAATCAATACATTCAAAATAGGGAATAATTGCGTTTATTGACACGCACCAATTCTATATATCTTCCTTTTCTGCTTCTAATAAAGACATAAAGTAACTATCGGCATACTTAAACATTTTATTAAAGAAAACTCTTTGCCGTCCTTTATATCGATAAATAAAATTTAATTAATATTTTTTCATTGTTCACAACTCATTCGCACTTAATAAATACACATACATTCGTACTAGCAGTGAGTACTTGACACATAAATTTTGGTACATATTTTATTCACTTCAGTAGTCATCAAATAATCCACCAAAGCCAATATCATCGTAGTCGTCTTCTTCAGCATTTGGTGGTACAAATGCTCCATTGAATAATCCGGAAAGCCTTTCCTCAAGACCCATTTGTGTTGCTAGACCATAGATAAGTCGCATAACTAGCAATCTTATAAAATTTGCTGGAGATGTTTCCTTTGATTGAATGAAAAGCTGCTTGTTCTCCTTTTTTGTCAATTTTTTCTGTACTTTCCCAGCACTACATTCGCTTAGAACTAAAACGATCACAACAAAACCAGTTAAGAGTACACCTTTTGTAAACCGCATTTTCGTTTTCCTTAAGCCAGCCAACAGGAAAGTGCAACAACCAAAACCATCAGAGTTAAATCCAACAGCCACCATTTATAACTAGTTTTGAACTGACTACCATTATCGCTATGCCTTCGGTATAGGCCTGAAGAAAGCCGACGCGACGGTCTGTGGATGTGGACTATGCTCTGTGATAAATCTGAAAAACTCTTATGACTTACGTTGCATAAATACAGTGACTGTGTAGAGGAAGCAATGAAGCAGCTCACGCGGGTGAGTTGATTTATCGAAGATCTACATATAGTAATATAGAGATACCGTTAAGCTTTATTCCTACTAAACATTATTTTTCTCGCATCATGAAAACAAATGAAGCGCCGTGTAGGTACTGTTATTATGAGATTCCGTTCTGCTGAGCCTTGGGGTAATGATAGTGAATTTGCTTGACGTTTGCCCTGAACCTGTTTAGAATCTTGCTCCCGTTTTCTTTTCACATCTACTTTCTTATACTCTTATTTGTTCATTTATTTATAGTAAAAGCTCGAACTTGTGAAGAATACCGTGGTAGGTAAGAAGTTTTTAGTTTCTTGGAATGGTTGTAAAATTTCTCCCAATACAAAGGCTGCCGTAAGCCGATCACCTGTCGCGATGTTGGAATTATTCGAAATTATCGACAAATTTGCATTTTTGGATAGTACCACACCTCTGATTTCACCTGATTATTATTTCGTTTGTCTATAACTCTCCTTTTGTATAAAATTATATTTTATAACCTCCACTCTTACTTTTGTGTCATTTTATAGAAAATAAAATCATATCGCTAACTTATGCAGAAAACATGAAAACTTTATTTTGAAGATCAACGTGTTTTTGAAAAAAATTTCTCATGTATATTTCTGTAGTAAATAAAAATTTTGTATCATCAAAATGGTTCCTCTAATTTTCGAGTAGTTGATTTTCAGGCATGTGCGAGAACTATTGAATTATGTACATTTAATAAGCTCTTTGAAAACTTTGAAGTTCATGTGCATGCATTAATTAAATTTGAATACACCTGCATTTAAGTTCATGTGAACGTATTTTATTTTTCGCTGGATGAAATCATAGGGTATACTAACGCTGTAGAGCAAAATAGATTGAACACCCACCTACGCATAATATTAAAGGAGCGTTTACAATGACAGAGTAGAGTGGAGTCACCAGATTGCGTTTGCTCTCCTTCTCTCAAGGTTGCACTTTAATAAGTTCTTCACGCTTCCCACCAGGGTGGATTTCATAGAGTAGCGTCAGATTGGAAAAATTCCTAATCTCACGTTGGCGACGTGATGAGAACAAATGCAATCTGGTCACTCTACTCTGCCATTGTAAACGCTCCTTAAAAGTTATTTTGATTTTTTCATGTTCGTCTGTCTTTCCTCAAGATAGTTTGAGAACGCGTGTACTTAGAGAGCTGAAATTTTGCACATGGGCTTTAAAAAAAAAGTAAAATTAAGTTCGAAAATGGGACAAACCGGGTAACTCCTTCATAAGGTTGTCATACAAAAATTTCGTTTTTCACTACATATTTGGATACTACCTAGAGAGCTGAAATTTTGTACACAGTGTTTTCATAAAAATAGTAAATATAATTGAAAAATTGGCTAACTCGAACAATTCCATCTTGGTGTTGCCATATAAAAATTTAGGGTTTTTACGTTTACAGTGAAAACGAGTCCTATACGTTTTTATTGAATTAAAAAAAAAAAAATTGGTGATAATTATTTTTACTTTTCGACAAACCGTTTTAAAAATATATGCGAAAAACCACTTCAAAAATCAAACTTGCACAGATAGGTGACCATACGGAATTACATCCGGGCATTCATCATTTAGGGCCGTAAACACAAACGAGGATAATCCTATTTCCTGTGTAAAGATTATTCCTATCCGAGAATAATCCTGCTTGCTATGGTCGTAAACACCAACTCGTGTAAAACAATGAGTTTTTTGCCTATGTAGCATTACTTTCAAAAAAATATTTAGTGGAGAAAGAACTTAAGATCAGTGCATCTAACCGAAATTCTTTGTTGTCTGCTGTAATTGGCACTTAAATTCAAATTTTTCTCATCTGTCACCCATTCGGGATAATCCTCGAATAGAAATTTTACACCCATAAAATCTCATAAAATATTACACCGGTGTAATACGATGGATTAAATCGCGATTAATCTTGGTTGGTGTTTGTGCATTACACGTGAATATGGATTATTTTGGTTGGTGCTTTAGGGTATCTTAAGAATTGCTCTTGCTTTTTTACTTGTTTATATAAACTTCAAGAGTATGAATTTTTTTTTACAAATATATGCTTGCGCTAGTAGGAGACCTTCGGTTGGAAAGTTTTTAAGCATATGAGAGGGAAACGTAGATATGAAGGAGAGAGAGGTGCCCATTATTGAATAAAGATTTTAATAATTTTGTTTTACCAATTTCCTGTATTCCCAGGCCGGGGAGCTTCAATGGAGTTTTGGATATATCTTCCTCGTATGGACCGAGATAAATTCCCCCTCCCCCATCCACTAATCCAACCGCCTCAATTCATTACTATCTTTACCTAATACTTAACAGGTGTACTGGCCTTCTTCGGTTACTTTCTCACAGAAAGCTTGGCGGTTGGTATACACCAACCTTAGAAACAACGTAGATGCACGAACTTTAGAAAACACACGTCTACTTGGATTTTGTGTAAAGCAACATATACCATAGCTCGTGTATAAGCATGTGGCGAGACTTTCATTCCGGACCGTACAACATTTATTCAGTGCGTAGGTACAACCGATGGTTCCCGAAAGCCGCTGTAATAGCTGTAACAAAATATCTGAAAAATACTTTGAAATAAGTTGTTGATTACAAAAGGGGAATTAGCTAGATAGGCGTAGAATTTGAAAATGTATAAAAAACAACCAATTTTGTCATAAGTCTGATGTCAACACTCAGTACGTTTACATGAATACCTTAAAGGCCTTTCACATCTAAACCGAAAACCGATAAGTTCTACACCGAAAATTCGCTTTTGCTTTCACATCAAAAACCGAAAACTTTTTTCGGTTAAATAGAAGTAACATTTAATTGTCATAAAAGTTGTATGATGAGAGCTCATACATAAAACGTATTTTAATTTTACTTCGAAATCCCTATCCATATTATAATAATATAATAAATAACAAAATAAAATAATTTAATTTTCAATGTAAACACAAAAGTGAGGTTTAGTACGACCGAAAAATATTTTCGTCCCGAAACGTTCCACATGTGGAAACCGAAAAGAAATTGACAGAAGCAACCGAAATTTCCTTTTTCGGCCGAAAAAAGATAAAAGTTGTGTTTTTCTTAAAAATCTGAGATAAATAATCTATTTTATTAGTAAAATTATTAGTTTATCCTATTTCCCATGATTTTATTAATCATAGGAGCAAAAAACTTGTGTTAAAGTGGAATAAATTGAGTTTTTCGGTTTTCGGTTTTGATGTGAAAGTGCCTTTAGATCATATAACAAACAGGATAGGCTATGAGGAAGAAAAACTTAAGCATTTTTCTTGATGTAGTAGAATCGCATCGATTTATTTGTTTAGTCATGGAAGTCGTAAACTACGATATTTTCAGAGGGGCACATAATTTAGTGGTTGAAACTTTATTAAAGAGTTGAAGAATTATAATTTTCTGTCACCGTGGTTCCAATTATTTTTCAAAACAAAAAACTATTCGCGGTATAAGCATAGGGAAAAGTACAAAGCCCTAATATGTATTTGAATTTGTTATTACTCTATTCTATTTTACTCATTATGACTTTCGATGTGCAATTTATGAATAATTTATTTGATAGAGAATATTGTATGTATGTTTATATAATTATTGTGCATATTGAGCAAAGTAGAATAAGTCCTCCTTCTCTTTAGCCAAGTCAAAATGGGTTCTCTCTTCTGCGTATGACTTGTTTCCAGGGACCACCACGGAGAGGTTAGAGTTAGGAGAATTAGGTTCACGTATCCCCAGAATGCAATATACAAAATAAATATTTGTAAATGAGCCCTGGACGAATCGTGTACCAAAAAAAAGTACCTGGTCTGTAAATATTTTTCAGTTATTAATTTGAGAAGCGAGCTATAATGTCCGTTACTCTGCATGTGTGCGCATTGATCTTCAAACAATGGTTTTCCACGAAAATGTTGCTGAACTTCTATTGAAATTTTCAGGAAATGATTTTCTAAAATAGTACTAGTACTATTCAGAAAATGAATTCGGCGACGAAGAACGCTTTCGGTTTTCTCGCAGATACTCTTAACGCTTTGTGAGGGTGTTTGGAGAAAACCCTTGCTTTCGTAAGCGATAAGAGAAAAAGCAGAAAAATTCCCTTGAAGGCTGAGTCCTACTTTCTCAACAAGGTCCCCACTAATTGTAATCTGCCCTTCTGGGCCGCTCCTAACTTGACCGTCTTCATAAATCTGTTGAAAAGCTTATTAGTATTTATATCTGAAATGAAACAAAAAAAAGTGCCATCATTGCTGGATAAGTAGACTGGCTGAGTCCTACTTTCTCAACAAAGTCTTCAGTAATTGCAATGTGATTAGTTCCACTCGTGTTGAAACTCGCATCTCTTCCGTTACAAAAGAAGTATCCCCAATCGCGTTCTCTTCCTTTATCTATAATACAGCTCATTAGTAGTTTTATTTGATATATGATAATATAAGTACCCTCGTTGCAGGAAGACTAAGTTCATTGGATAAATTAACTTCATTTTCATTCCCATATGGGTTGCCTCTCTGAGAAGAAATATAACAGATAAATATATTCTAGTACATACTTAATAATATTATACATACTGGATTTGAACAGCAATCCTCACATTCAGTAAAATTATGAAATGGTATTGCACAAATTTTTAGGGTTTTACGTATGTTGTTCTTGTTAATGCAGTTTGCACTGAAATGATCCTCACATACGATGCTTTGTTTTTGTTTTGTTCATCCGACCAATAGCTTCAAGCCATTTTTTTACACAAGACCTTATGTTGAGGGAACCTAATTTGCAAAATTTGGGAAAATTATAGATAACTTGCAAATAAACGAAATTTAGTAAAAGAATCCCATTATATCGCAGTTTTTATTAATTTTTATGTGCCCCATTTATTTTCTGATAATATTTCTTGGCGTTGCCTTTGTATGACTGACATAATATAAATGACCCTAAACTTTCCGTCAACTAACAATGAAAATTCAATAGTCAACATACAAACCGGCATTGGAAACAGTTTAAATTTTTTGGCACGGCTGTTTATTTTTATAAGTATTTCATATATATTTTATTTAAAACACTTTAATTTATTGTTGAAAAAATTAAACTTGCCTGAAAAATGATTTCCTACGGCAATAACTCCGGTTATTTCTGCAACACAGCACAGCACACTTTTTCACCATAATTCAAGACTCCCGGAGTCTCGGTTAGATATATAAAATCTTTTACACAAATACTTCACTGCTCTTTCTCACTATTAGTAAGTATAACTAAATCACTTTGTATCACTTCTTTAAGGAAAAATCACTACGAAAACACCGGAATATTTTCGATAAATTCAAAGAACTTCAGAAATGTGAGAAGTATCGAACTGACACCAAATAAATAACCCAGCCCTCTTGTCATGCTTATCACACGTACACGAATTTTACACAGCATAGTCTATCCTGTTTGTTATATGATCTAAGATGAATACTTGAAGTATACTTCAAGTAGAGATCAAGTAATCAAAATATCATGTAAACTTGAACATTTTTCATTTGTGCGAGATATGAAATCGGCACAGAGGAACAAGAAGAAGATAATTTTTGATAATTCAGGCTGTGATTTTTAGCACTTTTCTCAAGATATTTATCTAAAAATCCGCAATTATATATTGAACTTAATACAAAGTTGTCAAAGGTAAAGTGTCACTTCAAGTAAATTTCAAGTCAAGTAATTGGAATTAATTCAACCAAAACCCTACTTGAGTTTCAAGTGGATTTCAAGTCAAGTAGTGAAGTATTCATGTAAACGTACTGACTGTTTATGTACACATCGAGAGCAAAAATTAATAAGCAAATCAACCAAAATATTGCTGCCAGCGTGGCCTTTAGTTCGTTATTTAAAACACAATATTAATTATTTAATATACAAGATCTTTATTTCACTTCTAATTATATAAAATTCATAAACCTTCAATTAATCAACTCAACTTTAATTATCGCTATTACTATACTTTCAATTATCGCAATCCAATTACAACACTTTCGCCTGTTTATTACTTTCGCTTGTTACCACTGTAACGTCTAAGACAAGACTCTTTTTTGGCGGTGACAACTGTTATATAGCATTCTCAGATTTATTTAAACCATTAACAAATGCGTTTAAACTTTAAGCAAATAAATTTAAACCTTGAACATATGATTTTAAACCCTTAACAAATAAAATTAAATCTTGAACAAATATATTTAACCCCTTAACGAATGAGTTTCAACTGTTAACAAAAAGACTTAACCTTTAGCAAATATATTTAAATCCTTAACAAATTTATGTATATTTAATATATTTTATTTCAACTTAAACATTTCATAAAATTTTGCTCAAATTTTGGGTGCATAAATAATCTGCAGTACTTCTGACTTTTCAGTGCAACGGTTGAACGTCCACTGCCTCAGGAATAAGTACAACCAAATCCATTATATAGTTCGAACACTCATTTAGTGTGAATTGTTGCAGGCTATCTTTGATCACTGAGAGAAGATTATGTTCTCTTACTCATGTCACCTAAAACTGAAAGAAAACGATTTTTCGATAGGATTTAACATAGGCGAGTAGAGTAAAGCGTCAAAAATTATAGTGTTACATTCGTGGTTTTAATCTTCAACTTAGAAGATCTCAACCCCACTCAAAAAGGGGCACCCGCACTCGAGTTATAATTCTAGCAGAACGTGGCAGAAACGACGTCCTTTTTGCTGCGATAAGTAACCAAGGAATTGACCGATAGGTTTTCTCTATTCCTGCACGAACTTGTTGAAAAATTGGAAACAAATCCATGGCTTAGTGACGCATTTTAAATTATGGATAATGTAAGAATACACAAAATACAACAAGTCCGTGATGTGTTATCTCAGACGAGTTTGACATTAAAAGTTTTTCGTGTCGCAGCTGCACAAAATATCAACAGAAAAAAATTCCTGACAATAGACTACCGCTATGCTGAAAATGTTCAATTCGATATCCACTGCCGTCGTTTTTGATTCTTATCAGTCTGCCATCGATCGCCGCTGTCTCTGCTGTTTTTTCCCGCAAAGTAAAAGACTGTGCTGATTCAATTATTGTGCCGGTTAATGCGTTTATCAATTTAAATATTTTTTGATAATAATTTAAAGTTAAAGCCATTAGAATAAGTCATTAAATATACAATGAAAGCGCATTTCGTTATTGTTTTAAAAAGAACATCGAAGTCTTTCTTTTCAAAAACCCATTAATCGATTCCACAGATTTTATGGAGTTAGAAGTGGGACTAAACTGAATTATATAAAGTTCAGATTAAATTAAATTTTGTGAAAGGCTAGAAATCATTCGAGAGGTTCTTTTGAAAATATAAAATATAAAGAGACAATTAAATTATAAGCAGTGCGGTACAGTAAAAACGGGTCGGAATAACGAACAATTTATTTAATTTAATTTCATGCTGTAGTACAGTAGATTTCGATTCGCACAACATTTTGAAGAGAGCAAAGAAACTAAAGACTATCTTATTCGTTTGTTATACCCGATATATAAATTTTGCGCAAGAAAGAAGGATTAATTTTAATTTTGTTATGCATCCTAATTAAAACTGACGAATAAAAGAATAAAGGTGCTGAATTTTTTTCTTGATATATAATTTTGTATGGAAGGTACCGAAGAATATCCTCAAGAAAACGCACTGCAAGAAATTTTTGGAGAACGGGAGCTTCGTGGCTTTTCTAATCGTGAGAAAGATCACACGATCGATATTATTCTGGAAATTTTTAACAAAAGCACGCACGGAGAACTAACCGCTGAAAGTACTAGTACTGAAAATCAAAGCATATCCGAACCAAAGCTAGAAGATCATTCATCTATGACGAACGCAAGCGGTGTGCAAACCGAGATGAAAAAAAACACATTCGTATTCAAAGACGTGGAGGAGTCCTTAGAGACCTTTAACGGGGAATCCGCCAAAAGCGTCAAGTCATGGCTCAAAGATTTTAAAGATATCGCTGAAGTATGCCAGTGGAACGACATTCAAAAATATTTTTATTGTAGAAGGCTGTTGAGAGGTGCTGCTAGGTTTGCAGTTGAAGCAGAATCAGGTGTGCATAGTTGGGATTTGCTTGAAGCGACATTGAAAAAAGAATTTGAAGATACCTGGACGAGTCTGAGTGTTCACCGTATGCTGGAAGAAAGAAAGAAAAAAACAAATGAATCATTTTTAGAATACATTTACGCTATGAAGCATATTGCCACTCGCGGAACAGTATACGAGCAGTCACTTGTAGCATACGTCATTGCTGGAATCGCGGATGAAGCCCAGAATAAAATCACATTGTATGAACCCAAAACGTTGGGTGAGTTGAAAGAAAAGATCAAAGCTTATGAGAAAATGAAGGCGCACCAGAAGTCAACGCACAAAAAGGTTCAAACAGTAGCCAATGTACAGAAAAAAGTCGACAGGGTATGAAAAGATGTTATAATTGCGGGTCTAAATCTCATTTAACTGCAAACTGTCCAGACAAAAATAGGGGTGCAAAATGTTTGAATTGTGGAAAGTATGGGCATATGTTACCATAGTGCCTGGAACCGAGAGCAGTAAGTCCGAGCTCAAGTCGAGCAAATGATGGGGTTGCAAGGAACCAAGTCAGCACTATTTCAGTGCCTGACCTTAGCGTTTTAGTTAAGCTTGGAAAAGGAGAATATAAGGCATTAGTAGATACAAGGAGTGGAGTCACACTAGTACGCAGATCAATAATTAGCAGCAGTGAAGTAGACCTCTCAAATAAAAGACCAAGAATTAACCTAGTTGGATTTGGACAGAACCTAAAAAGTACACTTGGGTCATTTCTAACAAATTTGAATATAAATGAAAATTGCTATGAAGTTAGATGCCATATTGTACCTGATAATTGGATCAGGAATGATATTCTAATAGGGCTAGACGTTATTAAGCTAGCTAAGCTGAGTATAGAGATAGAAAGTTTTTTAGAAAAGATGGACGGACGTGGTGCAACTGGTTGAAGAATGTGAGCATGAAAGTTTAGCTGGAGTAAACAATATTGTATTTAGACAACAAATCAAACTACTCATCACTCAATATTCCCCAAGGAAACCCAAAGAGTCGTGTATCAAAATGAATATTCATCTAGAGGACAATGATTCTCCTGTCTATTTCAAACCGCGAAGGCTTGCTTCAAAAGAAAAGGAGGTAGTCAGTCAACAGATAGATGAACGGTTGAAGGATGATGTAATACGTCCTAGTTGCTCCGACTATGCTAGCCCCGTTGCTCTTGCAAAGAAGAAGGATGATAGTTACAGACTGCATCGATTACAGGAAATTAAATCAACAAATCATCAAAGACAGATACCCTCTGCCAGTAATGGAAGACAACTAGAGAAAGAACCTTCATGCTGCCCTTGTCTACACCACGTTGGATTTGCGCAATGGTTTTTTTCATGTGGACGTTGAGGAGTCTAGCAAGAAGTTTACCGCATTCTTAACACATGACGGACAATTTGAATTTAATAAAGTCCCTTCGATCTGTGTAGCTCCACAGCTGTTTTTCAAAGATTTGTAAATACGATCTAACAGCCGTTAAGTAGATACAAAACATTGCTACTCTACATGGATGACCTAATCATCTCCGCATCAACCGAAGCTGAAGGACATGGTTTGCTGATCAAGTGGACCAAATGTAAGTTTTTAAAAAGAAGCGTTGAATTCCTGGGACATAATTGAGTAAGGTAACACACAACCGTCGAAAGATAATTGTACCTGACTATTCTACGATTGCGAAACCTCTAACTGATCTTATATGAAAAGATGTTGCTTTTCAATTTGGCTTGATACAACAAGGAGCTTTTAAGCTTTTAAAAGAACGGTTATCTGCAGAGCCAGTCTTGTAGTTATTTGACCCCCAACTGGAAACGGAGTTGCACACTGATGCTAGTAAGGTAGGATGTCGTGCTCTACTCCTTCAAAAGCATCGTGACAAGGAAAATTTCATCCAGTATTCTACATTAGTTTCAAAACCACGGAAACCGAGCAGAAGTACTCAAGCTATGATCTGGAAGTCTTCGCATTTGTCAAGTCTCTTAAGAAGTTACGCCACTATTTACTTGGATTGAAATTTATTATTTACACAGACTGTAAAGCGTTTGAACTAACAATGCGAAGGAGAGAAGTAAACAGTAGGGTTGCAAGATGGGCGCTGCTCCTAGAAGAATTTGACTGCAAAAATATCCATAGATCTAAGTCTAGGCATGCGTGAATATATTCCGTATTCTTACAGCAGATCTCAACAACAGCAAAATCGCTCTTGGTTTAACGATAAGTGCAACCAAGCTATTAAAGCGAAAGAGTCTGCTTTTCGCGCCTATCAAGTGCATCCTTGTCCAGAACTGAAAGAAATCTACAAGACTGCACGGAACACCTGCAAGTCCATTATCCAGAGAGAAAAATTTCTTTTTGACCAGAATGTTAGACAAAGAATCTTGGCAAGCCGCAAAGGTAGTAAAGGTTTCTGGTCCCTGGTCAAAACCATCAGGAACAACTTCAGCAGTTCCTCTATACCGTCCCTACTTAATAATGGTGAAGTGGTTGTTGACTCCCAGGATAAAGCTAATATTTTGGCTGCTAGATTCGCATCAAATTCTTTTCTTCCACCCACTTCACAGGCACCTGTTGTGCATCCCCCGTGCGGATGTGTACAAGAGCCAATACACATCCGTACGAGGGATGTGTTCAAGGTCCTTAATGGTATCAACGTCTCTAAAGCCGCAGGCCCTGATGGTTTCTCGCCCCTATTAATTAAAAGCTGTTCTACCTGTCCTATACGACAGGAAAATTTCCAACTGCTTGGAAACTAGCTCACGTTCAGCCTATTCCCAAGAAAGGAGAGGGTAGCGATCCCTCAAATTATCGACCAATTGCAATCACTTCGATTCTTTCAAAGGTTTTTGAATCCATCATTAACTCCAAATTAATGAAGTATCTGGAAACCAATCAGCTCATCAACGATCGCCAATACGGCTTCCGGCACGGTCGCTCATCTGGAGACTTGCTGACTTTTCTTACGGAACGTTGGAATCGTAGTCTTCACAATTTTGGTGAGTCCAAAATCGTTGCTCTAGATATTTCAAAGGGCTTTGATAGAGTCTGGCATCCAGTCCTTTTAGCCAAACTCAAAGCACTTGGTCTTTCCCCTCCTCTTCTATTATGGATTGAAAGTTTTTTATCTAGTCGCCAAATACGTGTTGTATTAGATGGGGTTATATCTGAACCTCATCCTATTAATGCCGGTGTCCCCCCAAGGCTCTGTTATTTCTCCGACTCTATTTCTAATCTTCATTAAAGATCTGCTTTCCCTTACTTTTAATCCTATCCATAGCTTTGCTGATGACAGTACCCTTGATTTCGCATACTCCTTTGACACCATTGCGGATTCCAGAGGGAACGCCACATGTGTTAAACGAGACTGCATGATTAGATCATTGAATAACGATCTTGACAATATTCTCGCTTGGGGCAAAGTGAATCGCGTCGAATTCAATGCATCTAAGACCCAAAGCTGTCTCATCTCATTAAAACAAGACCATCACTTAACCACTCCCGTTTCGTTTGATGGAGCATTAATTTCTGATTCACCGTCACTAAGAATTCTTGGCATTAATATTTCCAGTAAGTTAAGCTGGACAGATCACATCTTCTCGGTTGCCAAAGAAGCATCAAAATGTCTTGGTTTTTTGAAAAGGTGTAAGAAATATTTCAGCCCATCAAATATAGCGCTCCTCTACAAGTCCTACATCAGACCTAGAATGGAATACAATTCCCATATCTGGGCCGGGGCTGGTCGCACAGCCTTAGCTTCATTGGATATTGTCCAAAAGAGAGCCTGCAAGTTCATTGGCGATGTGGCAATTACTCGTCATATCGACTCGCTCGAGCACCGTCGCAATGTTGGATGCCTTTCGCTCCTTTATCGCTATATGCATGGTCAATGTTCTGATGAAATATCTAGTCTGATCCCTTGTAGAATAGTTCCTGCACGCAATACTCGCGCTGCTTCAAATTACCTTCGGCCGTACACTTAAATTCCGTGATGCTTTCTTATCCCGAACTGTGCGAATGTGGAACAGTCTACCATCTTCTGTCTTTCCTCCGGCAAACAACCTGCGAAAGTTTAAGGGTGACATACATCGGCACCTCCGCCGCTCTCCTCATATCCCTTAATCCTTTCCCTATCTCCTTCCTGCCACGCTGTGCTTTGCATCATAGGGTATCCCCTGAGCTTGGCTTAATGATATAAAAAAAAAAAAAAAATCTAATCTGGATCCGCGAAGCGTCACGTCGATGCCTTAAGCAGGTATTCTTCAATACTTACAGTTGATGCCGAGATTTTGTTGCGTATCAAGCAGGCACAAAAAATGATCAGCTTTGCCAGCTTATCAGAAGACAGGGAGCATACGAAAATTTTCTGCTGAGGAATGACATCCTAATAAGTTCGTAGATAGTAATAATCTGCTTGTTGTCCCCAAAACGTTGCAAAAGGGAATTTTGTTGAACATGCATGAGCAAGGTTATATAAACGCCCGGAAGACGGAAATGAAAGTACGTCAAGAATACTATAATCCGAATTTGGCGAAACAGATACAACAATACGAAATTGTGTTGCATGCATACTCGGAGCTAGAAAAACGAGAAAGCCGGAAGGTTTCTTGAATCCGATAGAGAAAATAGACCAGCCGCTGTACACCTATCATATAGATAATTTAGGACCGTTGAACTCCACTGCAAAGAGTACAAATACCTTTTTGTCGTTATTGACGCCTTCACCAAATTTTCATGGCTATATCCTGTCAAGTCAACCTTCTCAGATGAAGTCATTCGCAAGCTTGATGTTCAGTTTTGGAAACCGGTCGGTAATCATGAAGGCTCAAACATCACCAGCTCCGCCGCAGACTTTATGAAGCAGTGGTCTAATTTAATGCAAATCATGTTTGACCCATGATAATTTTTCGTATCGCAGCTGCACAAAATATGAACAGCAAAATATTCCTGACAATAGACTACCGCTATGCTGAAAATGTTCAATTCGATATCCACTGCCGTCGTTTTTGATTCTTATCAGTCTGCCATCGATCGCCGCTGTCTCTGCTGTTTTTTCCCGCAAAGTAAAAGACTGTGCTGATTCAATTATTGTGCCGGTTAATGCCTTTATCAATTTAAATCTTTTTCGATAATAATTTAAAGTTAAAGCCATTAGAATAAGTCATTTAATATACAATAAAAGTGAATTTCGATATTGTTTTAAAAAGAACATCGAAGTCTTTCTTTTCAAAAACCCATTAATCGATCCCACATATTTTTTACATTTATTCACCCCACAACACACATTCATTTATTTACGCACTCATTAATAAATGAGATCTAGGCACAGACCTAGATATGTACCATATAAGCACTAATTCATACATTTCAGAACAGGATAATACCTCAACGCAACAATTTCTCTATGTATAGTGATTTCCAAAATTTAGACTTTTATTTTAATTCAAATTATCATACATTTTGATCCTTGACCCATCTCAAAATCGCGATCAACACTTCAAAAATTCATATAATGTTTCTTGACCGCCGTTCACAAATCGTGACCCATGTGCAGGCATTGTTAGGTTAGTCTGTTTCGTTCACACAGATTTCCATCAGATGAATATATCATCACAAAGCTCCCAACTATATTATTAACACATATTAATATAAGAACAATGACGAGTGTAAATATGAGATTTGCGAAGCAAAGTTCGTACCATTCTTAAAATTTTAATTATAACAATTTCGGGATTTTGTCGTTTCTGAATTTTCTCATTTCCGGATTTTTTTATTTTTTCTGGATTTTGTCATGTTCCCCTCCGGAGACCTGGAGACGACAAATGAACAAACTTCGGAGACCGAACCTGGAAAAATGTTTGTTTTAAAATACATGACGATACCGGAGACCGAAAAAGTCGGTACAACTACCTAGTCTCTTTATAAATGTTTGGGTCTCTAGCCGTGTACCTTCACTTGTTTCATATAATGGGCAGTAGATACAACAAAATCAAAAGAAATTCAGATTTAAATTGAATTTTTCTTTTTACGTCGATTCTCAGATCTTTTGTGCCCCAATAGTTTGTAATTTGATAATTAATCGAGGGCGAAGACAACTGTAAAAATGACAAAACAGTCGTCGTGGCATTTTGCTGTTGTCGCTGCGCGATTGCTCTTGCTAAATTAAATCTATAAGCCACCCCAAGAGCGGCGCGACGTTTGGAGATTAAAATACAATTTTGCCACTGCCACTGGCGGCAAGAATTTTTATTCATTCGTAATAAGTCCACGCAATTCGTTAAATTTTGGATGCCAAATTGGTCAAATTTAGATGCTTTCCAAAAAATATATGTATCATTATTTTAAATTTGCAATATATATTATCTTCTATAGTCTTTGCTCAATGTACAAATAATTTCAATAAGATTACTTTCTAATCTTTGTCCTCACTACTTTTTTCCTTAATTTTCCTTAACTGACTTTTCGTATTTAACTCAATACCGTGAAAATTCCTCGCGTGAACAATCAAATTATCCCTCCTGTTAAAATTTATGTTACATCTCGGGCATGCAAAATTCTCTTGCACATGTATTGCTTTCCGATGCTTGTACAAACTACTTATATTTCTGAAACTGGCGATGCAAGTTTCACATTTAAACCTTCCTCCCGAATGAGTTGTGAATTTGTGACGCAGAAAGCCTTGTTCCGTGATAAACTGTTTTTCGCATTTATCACATTTGAATGGTTTTTCATCCGAATGTCGAAGAAGATGAATACTTAATCTGGTAACATTTTGATGGCAAATCGGACACTCTTTCCGATTCTTTTCCAAGTGCACATCCTTATGCTGTCGGTAACTATTGATGTGACGAAATTTTTTATTACAACTTTTATAAGAGCATTTGAAAACCGGATTGGTGGAGTGTGTTATTATATGTTGTTGCAAATTATATTTTGTTTTGAATAATTTATCTGAAAAGCAGATTATGTTGAGATTTTCAAGTTTTGTTGGTTGGCCTTAACTTACCGCAAATTTTACACTGAAGATTCAAACTTGCCAAATGAGCGTTTCTTAAATGTGTATTTAGTTGGCTTTCCTTAAAATAGCGCTTATTACAATTCGGACAAGAAAATTGACAATGATCTCCTTCAATATGACTTTTTAAACTGTCTATGCTAAGAAATACGTCTCCGCAAATTTGACATCGGTGCTCTTCGATTTCGTCCAAATATTCCCATTCTGATTCCGCTACAGAAAAATAATTTTTTATATGTCCTGAAATTTCTTTTAATTGTAGGTTCATTTTACTGATTTATATACCTTTTATTGTTATTTTTTTAATCTTGTTTATTGATTGGTCCATTATTTCTACATAACAATCGATCTTGTATTTTTACTGTCAGATGCAAATGCAGTAGTTCTGTTTAATGAGCTGCTCTAGAGCAGAAAATCGTGTTTGTGTTTAATGAGGCGGGGTGCCCAGGTCGTATAAAAATTTACAAAATAGTAAGTAAAATGAATACATATGTTATGTTTGGCATTTTATTTTCAAATTAAAGTTGTTAGCTTGACAGTTTGTAGTTGTCAATTTGGTTTTTTGCCCAAGAACACAGAAAAGTTGTTCATGTACTTTCCAAATTTGATAGCTTCCCCTCCTGCACATTAACACACAAAAAAGCCCAAGAAAGAAAACACCCGAGAAGTACGTGAACAGACCTAATATCACGTATCCGTGAAAACCCAATGAACGCGGCAGGCGTCGCGTCGCTTTGACAGTTCTCCGCGGCAGACGCGTGTAGGATTTGAGCAAGGCCCAATGGAAGCGTCGCATTGTTACTCTTAAGATTTATTTATAAAAAGAAAAGGTGATAGAAAAGTTTGAGTTATTATTTAAAAGTGAAATAGTGGATATATCAGAGTTATTAGATGTGGCAGTTCTTGAATTTGCAGCTTACTAAGCATATAAACAGTAATCAATCAAAAGAACTGTCATGACGATCTGTCCCATGATTTTATTAATCATAGGAGCAAAAAACTTGTGTTAAAGTGGAATAAATTGAGTTTTTCGGTTTTGGGTTTTGATGTGAAAGTGCCTTTAGATCATACAACAAACAGGATAGGCTATGAGGAAGAAAAACTTAAGCATTTTTCTTCAAGTAGTAGAATCGCATCAATGTGTTTGTTTAGTCATGGAAGCCGTAAACTACGATATTTTCTGAGCGGGCACATAATTTAGTGGTTGAAAGTTAATCAAATATTGAACAAGTTTTATAATTTCCTGTCACCGCGATTCGTATCATTTTTTCAGTTTATAATTTTATAATTCTTTTATAACTTATTACATTTTTAAGAGTTTTCCTAGTGCCCCATTTATTTGCTGATAATATTTCTTGTCGTTGCCTTTGCTTGACTGACATCAAACAAGAGCCCCAATGACAATTCAATTGTAAGATCTAAGAAATGTCAAATGAGAAATGTCAAAAATATCGAACTGACAAAAACTAATACCCCAGCCCTCTTGTCATTTCCCTCCCGTGCCCACAAAAAAATTGCTTATCACACGTGCACGAATTTTATACAAGGTAGCCTATCTTTCGTTTTATGATCTAAGACTTAAACACGTATATTCTATTGAACTGTCAAGGCGACGCGACACCTGCCGCATTCATTGGGTTTTCGCCTTAAACATTGACACTGATATTGTTTGTACATAAGTGCCGTATTTACTGAATTTGCAAACATGAACATAAAAAAGTTAATAATTAGGAAAAAAAGTTTTTAAGTAATATTTGCTTCGTGCCCCTACGGGTATTTCATGAGTTTTCCTGCGTCAATGCGCCAAGCCCAATTCAAACCAACATGGATCTGACAGCGAAGACTAAAAATGGCGGAATGAAACATACATAAATGCAGAGCAATTTTGAGGACGCTCATGTGCACGCATCTCCTTTAGCTCGTTGGGCATGCCGTGCGGTCAGGTGTCACACACCGATGTGTTTTGAAGCGCTGTGATGTACATGACACGTGATTTGGAAAAGTAGGGATACACACCGCACACCCAATTGTAAACTGAACGGCTGGTGTGCACTTCGATCCGAAATGTCACTTTTGAAAGTTGTCAGTGTAATTTAAAGTGAACATTTTGCAAATAAAAAAGGGAAATGAATAACAAAGTTGAATTACTGGGTGCAATTGAAACCTCAAATGAGTTTTTGAAACGGATTGCCTCTTTTCAGGTGTAGTAATAATTACGAACTCATTCATGTAAATAATAAATTTGTAAAATTACAAAGGCATCTGCTATTCAACTGGACGAAAATGATGATAATGATGTTATTATGAGAGCAGGAATTGATTCTTTACAAAGAACTCAACCCATAGGATAGAGATTGATTTGGATGAAAACAATGTTGTTATCTGAAATAAATTCTTTTATTAAAAAATTATTTTTTTCTAAATTAAGGAATTTTTACTATCATTCAAAACAGCAACCGTATTTTCCTTTTGTGGAAATGAGCTGTTTTCATTTAAAACGAAATTATAATTTTGCTCCATTTTTTTTTTGTTTATTAATTTAATTTAATTTAATTTGAAAACACCGCACTAAATGTCAAATTATTAAACGCACCGAGACACTACGCTAACAGACCGTAGGTAAGAATGTGTAGACCGGTGTGGACATTTTTGACGGTGGCGGCTGAACGCTGCGATGTGCTTTGATATGTTGGGGAAATGGCAACGCATCGGTCGCCTGAACGACATGGTGTGTAAAAATGTGACATTATGTGACATTCTGCGTATGGCTGAACGCACGGATGATCGTAACCCCCGGAATATAATACAAGCCATGAAGTCGCCGAAGGCACCTACACATTAAAATGTCTTAAGGTGCCAGGTACAGCATGCAGTAAGTGCTCACTGTCACTGCTTTTTGTATACTCGTCATGGAGGAAAAACTAAAATTTCATCAAACAGATCCTAAAGCCCAAAACTGTCGGTCCCACAGCAAAATGAAGTTAAAACAAATTGCAGCCAAATATGTTTTCTTTCTAATAGTTTTAAAAAAATATAGCATGTAGAATAGATTTACGGAAATTATAGCGTTTGAACAAAATACGAGCAACTTTTATAAGAAAAACTTCTTCAGTTTCTTCAGTCGCCTGCTGACCGGCCCGCTGCTCTCTTTTTTCGACTTTGTTCATGGCTTGTATCTTGCGGGAGTTACGACCTAAAAAAATTTTCAGAGCGAACCTGATGCTTTTTGGGTTGCCACCAGAGACAACCCATGACGTCATTTTTGCTTTAAACGGACGCTTTGACAGCACTTAGGTTGCCTCCAGATAAGAAAGCGACATTAATTAGTTCCGAACGTTAGCTTCATTTCAGCCATTTTGATTATAAACGTCAAATTTATAGTAAGCAATTTTCTTGGACATATATGGTACGCCATGTGGTCTGCCATATATGGCCTACCATGAATTATTGCCATGGCTACACGGTCTACACTGGCAATTCCGTAGCAATAACGTATGGTAGGCCATAATTTATGGCCAGTGCAGACAGGGGGCATGGAATAAATAACTAATAAGGAAACGGCATATCGGATGAAAACCTAATACCCTAGACATACGGGACATATCAATGATCATTGGTTCAATTACGTAATTGGACCAATGATTATTCCTGTTTTGGGGTGGCAGACGGCAATGACGGTCTTCACGTAATTAGATTTGACCCATTAAATGGGTCACTTGTGTATACTGGCGATTACTCCAATATCTTTAAATTTCACAGACATATCCGCGTATATGTGGCTATTTCTTCGTGCCTTTCTCAGATCTTTTATATAAATGCGCCACAGCTCGTACAACTTATAACTTTCAGCAGTTTTCCACAATCTTGCTTTTTCTTCGTCTCTTTTTCTATTTATAATGTATGAAATTTTTTTAAAGAATTCAATAATTTGGGAAACATGCAAAATTTATCAGCCAATTTCACAAATGACATCTGACAGTGATGGCTGGAAAATCACCTGATTTTTCCAATAATTTGCAGTTCCTCACCGCTGAAAGCGCGCTTATCGCTAAAAAAATTACAAGCAATGCATAATTGCAAACGAATGAGCTTGGGGGCGTAATTGGTGCAATTACTATGCTATGCAATGATCATTGCTCCGTCAATGATATGTCCCGTGTGTCTACGGTATAAGCCACTCGGCGAAATGAATTAGTGTGCTATGTTTTTATTCGTTTCGTCATGGCAGTAGTGAAACCGTGAAATTTTGAAGGGGGCCATTTTTTACAATCTAAATTGCTATGTAAAATAAACAAATTTTTGGCGCCCCCATATCATCAGGTAATATTCATTGCCGTTGCCTATTATAATTTAAGTGACTTGTCAAGCAGAATTTTCAAATAAGTGACCAGCCCTCTTGTCATTTCTCCCCCCGCTCTAAGGGTTTGACTGTCATTGAAATGCCTACTCACGTACACTGTATTCGCACCCTTATTAGTTATTTATTCAATGACAGGGGGTTAGAAATAAGAGACAACAGGAATGTTGATACCTGTAAAATTCGTGTCCATGAGCGTGGATTTTTTCAGGGTGCCGTGAAGTAGGTCAGCATTATATTGAAGAAAGAGACAAATCTATTTTCAGCTGTCAAACGAAGTGTCTAATTTAAAACTTTTGATAAAATTGTAAAGTGAGAGATATTTTTTTTAAAGTACTAGTGCTAAATAAAGTAAAGAGTGAAGTAATTATCTGTTGATATTATAGTGATAAGTGTTCGGTGAAAAATTACCACAACACACCACGATTGGACGTGGGAAATCATTTTTTAGGCACGTATATGTAGTTATAAAATATTATTTTGTGTACTTTACACATCTTTTCAGATTAAATTAAATTAAAAATACGTAGAAACATCGAAAAATCCTTCCTCCACCGAGATTTCTTTACGTTTGTGACAGCTGAGAAACTCCCTGGGTAGACTGGCGTAGTGACATCGAATAAGAACCTTTTCGGTGGGAGCAATCGCAATATTTTCAACCGGGCGTGTATCTTTATTCTGCTCAGAGCACTCCGAGCGCTCTGAACACCGATTTCTTGTATCTTACGCTCTGAACGCTTATTGCTCAGAGTTGATCGTCGATAAACCGCGGAGCATTTCAAGCTTAGATCATATAACGAACTGGATAGGCTATGAGGAACAAAAACTTAAGCATTTTTCTTCAAGTAGTAGAATCGCATCGATGTGTTTGTTTAGTCATGGAAGCCGTAAACTACGATATTTTCTGAGCGGGCACATAATTTAGTGGTTGAAAGTTAATCAAATATTGAACAAGTTTTATAATTTCCTGTCACCGCGATTCGTATCATTTTTTCAGTTTATAATTTTATAATTCTTTTATAACTTATTACATTTTTAAGAGTTTTCCTAGTGCCCCATTTATTTGCTGATAATATTTCTTGTCGTTGCCTTTGCTTGACTGACATCAAACAAGAACCCCAATGACAATTCAATTGTAAGATCCTTAGAATATAGAGATAAGAGGAAGTGTTGATACCTGTAAAAATCGTGTGCATGAGCGTGGATTTTTCAGAGTAGCATGAAGGAGCTCAGCATTATATTCAAGAAAGAGACAACTCTATGTTTAGCTGTCAAACGAAGTTTGTTTAATTTGCAAAAAATTTGAAATAATTTAAATGTAATTGAAAAGTTGTGAAAAGTGTTTTAAAAATAGTGCTAAACAAAACAAATAGTGTAAGTAATTATCTGTTCAAATTATAGTGATAAATTTCTAAGTGATGTTCATGTAATTTCAGAATGAAGTGTTCGGTAAAAAATTGCCACAACAACACCAAAGAACGACGTGGGAAATCATTTTTTAGGCACGTATAGTTATAAAATATTATTTTGTGTACTTTACACACCTGTGTATGTTAAATTAAATTAAAAATTTATAACAAAAGCGATGCAATATCGAAAAAATCCTTCCTCCACCGAGATTTGTTTACGTTTGTGACAGCTGCGAAATTCCCTGAGTATGATGGCGTAGTGACAGTGAATAAGAACATTTTCCATGGGAGCAAACGTAATATTTTCAACCATATATCTTGTTGCCCCACTCTCTATATTGATTCTACTACACGGCTGTACTGAGCGTTCACTACAGGGGCAACAGATGTTAACACAACCAGAATTTGACTACACAAAATTTGACTTATAAACTTCCTGTACTCTCTATATTCTAAGGTAAGATCTAAGAAATGACAAATGAGAAATGTCAGAAATATCGAACTGACAAAAACTAAAACCCCAGCCCTCTTGTCATTTCCCTCCCGTGCCCACAAAAAATTTGCTTATCACACGTACACGAATTTATGCCTATCCTTTCGTTTTATGATCTAAGATTTCAAGCAATTCGTCAGTAATACCAATAGCGCGCAAAAAATCCTATTGAAAATGTGAATACTGTTTTAAATTCCATATTTCCTTCCTTTCCTTCACCCCTTACTTATTTTTATAAAGAATTTTGTATTATCAATAGATATTTCACAAATCATTAGTGCTGCCAACAAAAAAACTACCAGAATACTCAGAGCACTCCGGATTTGTATCTCTTTTCCAGTGCTCTGAGCGTTTTAAAAAATCTCTTCGATCTACGGAGCGGAAAAAAGATACACGATCTTGTTGCCCCGCTCTCTATATTGATTTACTATACGGCTGTACTACCTTTTACACAACGGCAACAGATCCTAAACCAGCCAGAATTGACTGACTACGCTAAATTTGGCTTATCACACTTCCTGTATTGTATTCTCTGATTGGACAAATCATGATAACAGCTGATTATGTCAGGAGCACAGCTCTTCTCTGACGTATTTTAATTCTTGAATTTGACGGAAATCATATTAAACTTTGATCTTTGGCAAATAGAAAATTTAATTTTCAATGACAAACTTATCCTTAAATTAAGGAAGAAATTTTAAATTGTAAATCAAAGCGTTGTGTACGTATTACACGTTTTTTTTTTGCATTCTTCGATAGTAAATTGTGATAAAAATTAATTGATAGCACGTTGCTGAGGAACGGAACCACAGTTTCTATGAATCGAATTATAAATTATCCGAAAAATTTAACGACAGCGGTTGCAATGGGATTGCGAAAAGTTACTCATGTTATTTTTGATATGGATGGACTAATACTTGGTATATTTTCTATTAAAAATATATGACCTTTTTGCATTAGAAACATGTACCGTTGTACTTATGAATAGATAATATCTTTTCTTTAATTTGAAATTGCTGTTAATTAAGAACAAAAACAAAACCCAACAGATACAGAAACCTTATATACTGAATCAACACAAAAAGTCCTAGACCCTTATGGAAAGACCTACACCTGGGATATAAAGGCTACCTTAATGGGACTCCATCATAAAGAAGTTGCCGAAAGAATTGTTGAAATTTATGATCTACCTTTGACTTGGGAAGAATATTCCGATTTACAAAGAAAATACGCCATAGAAATAATGGAAAACGCTGAACTAAAACCTGGTAATTTTATTTCTGAAATATTAATAAGGGATGTTTTTATTTTCAGATACTGAGCCAATATATGAGGATATGATACGGCAAATTGCGCAATCTTTCGGAAAGCCCTACCCCCATGAAACTCGTATGCGTATAATGGGAACTACAGAGGATCTTACCGCAAAAATTGCTGTAACTGAACTAGGTCTCCCCATAACCCAACAACAATTTTTAGAGAAATATCATGCAATGTCGCGTAGGAGATTAGAGGAGGCTGAGTTACTGAAAGGTAACTGAGATTTGTTTTACTGTAAATATAACGGAATATTTTGAATTTGAGGGTACCTAATTTTGTGTGAATGAATGTCCAAATGAAGAGTTGTTAGATTTACGCTCAGTTGCCTTTCTTAAAAATGCATCTTAGTACCTAACACCAAGATTGGTACTAGTTTTTCATTTATATATTTTTATAATTATTTGATTTATACTTTTCTCAGCTCTGTAGTTCCTTTTTACGCTTTCAATGGGTTTTATCAGATTTAATTCAAGCTCGTTACATAGATTTTCACGGCATTATATTGGTTCAGCTGTAGGTACAAATTAGTTTTAGGTAAACAATGTAGGTGTAGTGAACTTTTTTGACACATTTTCTTTCCCTGAAAATTATTTAGATTTTAATAACATTATCGATTACACTTGATGGCACATTAGCCCACTTAAAATACAAAATTTCTTTTTTAAGGTGCTGAAAAATTACTCCGACATTTGAATGCGACCAAAGTTCCTTTTTGCCTGGCTACAAGCTCAGCAGATCATATGGTTGAAGTTAAAACAACAAATCATAAAGATCTTTTTACTCTTTTCGATCATAAAGTGTGCGGTTCATCAGACCCAGATGTAAAGCATGGAAAGCCCTCGCCTGATATATTTTTGGTGGCAGCGTCTCGTTTTCCAGATAAGCCCGCCGTAGAAGATTGTTTAGTTTTTGAAGATGCACCAAATGGTGTTGCAGCAGCCAGAGCAGCTGGTATGCAAGTGGTGATGATTCCTGACTCTCATGTACCTGTTGATATGTGTAAAGGGGCAACAAAGTTGCTAACATCTTTAGAAGAATTTAAACCCGAAGAATTTGGTTTACCTCCATATCCAAAGTAATTGTTGAATTAGTGGCAATTTCGCTGTTGATTTTGAATTTAGGGAACAAAAATTACACGATTTTTAATTTTTCAACTATAACTTGTTTTATTTCATAAAAAGAACGCTCCAAACATGATTATTTTCCAACGGCATCAATTTGTTTTGCTATATCTGCAGCCGACTGATTAGTAAGAGGAACACAAGTTTCTTTTCCCATTTCTGAAAAAAAATATAGGTATATAATCACTATAGATTAGTTAAGCTATATAATTGAAACTTCATTGTTATAAAATTTGACGAACTACAGATTTGATTTTGTGTTAGCGCTACCAGCACTGAAACCTTAGAATTAAAATTCCCAATAAAGCCAGTGTTACAAAATATCAAATTAAATCAAATCAAAAAGAATTTTGTTATAGGCCCCTGCTTGAAGCAACGTACAACGTTGGGCATTACGACATTAGTAGTTTAAGATAACATAAATCAGTGTAGCTGGTCAGACAATAGGATATCCCGATATTATACATAAAGAAAAAGAAAATGAGATAGCATTGTGAGATCTGTTGACGGTAAAAAATCCTTACAGATAGCCCCAGGAGAAGTGGACTGAGAAGCCAACCGTATTCACAACTATGGATGTAGCTGTCATTACCATTGTCTGTACATAGATGTTGGTTAGCAAAAAGAAAATAAACAGATATATACAAGAATAAAATGATAACCCTTTAAACCATTTTTTGCACTATATAAATGGCGATCGGGATCAAACACGGTGAAATTTATGCATCTGTATAAAAGCTGTTACCAAATCTAGCCCATAATTTGGGTTGAACTCCACTGCATTCCCGAATCAAAATAGGTAAAGCTGGATTGTCCTTTTTTAGCTGAACATAGTTCTTTTGAATGTAATCCCTGTGGTTAAGATTGCGTGATATATTTGATTTTTAAATTATTAAAATCGTTCACCTTACTCCCTGTGATTCTTTGCTAGTTTGGCATAAGTGAATCCTAAGCTCTTTTATTTGTGGGATTAATTTAGCTGCTCTAGAAGTTGAGAATCTCATCTTTAATCAAATTTCACTTAAAATCAGGAGACGTCAAATATGTTGTATAATGTCGATTTCGATGGGACATCAGTGCAACACCAGTATTGTACTTTTTCCAGCAGTGCAACACTGAAAATGTTCAATGGGACAACTTTTTGACTTCCCCTACTTTGCACTGGATATTTTGTCGGTGTTACAAATACATATTCAAGTTGAATTGTCATCTGCTCTGTCAAAGTGTACTGTCGCGATTATTTGTGAAATTTTGGAGTTAAATGAATTAAAAGCTTTTATGGCATAAGACCAGATTTTGAAACGGCACCGAATTTCTTCAAACTTTGCACACTACTCCCTTTTTACTCACAAATCACAAATATGAAATCAAAATTGCGCGGAAAGTTATAGTTTCAGAGATAATCGACTTCAAAATTCCCGAACTTTGTACTGCAATTCACAAATAATTTACTCTTCTTCTTCTTTTAGGTAGCAGCAAGAAGGCAATTCAACTGTTAGTGCGTGTACACATACTCTTCTTCTTCTTTTAAGTAGAAACAAGAAGGCGATACATAGCTTCCGAACATTCGGGCTACCAGCAATGCGTTTTTTTATACATTATAAATATTCAATTGATGTGTAGTAGCAGCATTTAGGTAGAATGGAATAGAAAAGCATTTATTAAAGAAGCACACACATGCGCGCTCCGCTGTGTGTGTGTGTGCTTCTTTAATAAATGCTAACTAACTAAATAACTTTCCGCGTAATTTTGATTTCATATTTGTGAGTAAAAAGGAACTAGTGTTGAAAGTTTAAAGAAATTCGGTGCCGTTTCAAAATCTGGACCTGTTCCCTGACAGTTCCGTGTATATAATACGTGTGCCCACAAATCCAAGGAATATGACAGAAATATGTTCGATGGACTTCAGTGCTCCCAGTTCTCCTCTGCCCAGAAAAAGTTCAACACTGAAATGGTCCCAACACCAGTGTTGCACTTTTTCTAGTAGTGCAGCACTGAAAATGTTCGATAAGGCATCTTTTATAGCAGAACTGCAACACTGACTTCCCCTACTTTGCACTGATGAGTTTTATCTAAGGGAAGGTAAATAGAAGACTAATATTCCCATTAAAATGTGGACACATTCCAGCTCATAACATGTGACGTAAATCTGTGACTACTGTATATACATTTTTATAGGGAGGAGGATTACGAACCAAGTTTCCCTATTAGGTGGCGTAATATTTTGAAAGTACGATACAGAAAACAGAATACTCTCTCTCTCTCTGCCTTTCTATATAAAAATGTATAAACATTAATCACAGAATTACGTCACAGGAATGTGTCAACATTTTAATTGAAGTAACTTGTCGTCCATGCGTTCATCGAAAAAGTTTTTAAAACACCGGGTAAACCTAACTAGTGTAATGACATCTCTGAATATGGGTGAAGACAAATAAAATGTGCTCTAGCTATTTATTTATTTTTCTAATTTTTGCTCAAAAAGTAATTTATATGCCCCAATCAGCAACAAATTGCAAGTGACAAATGTCAACCCATACCCCAAGATATTTTTAGTGTAAGTTTGGGGTAACCCAGGCGGGTGATTCTGATCTTTTGTCGTGCTTTTAGGTGTAAAAAGCCATTTATCACAGTGTAAAATTTTTGTCACAACCTCTGAAGCAGTTGGGGAATTTTTCGTACTTTTGGGCGTGTGTAGTCTGACATTAATTCTTTGTAAATTCATTTTATTTTATTTTGTGGTTGATGAAATGGATAAATGAAAATGAAAATGGTGAATATAAAAGTACGAGAAATTTGTGATAAGATATCAAAATATGTGACTAAAAAATATACGCCTAAGCTACGACAAAGAGATTAGACCCACGTTTTTAAAAAAAACCCGGTGTAGCCCTAAGTTCACACGGGGTTTCATCAAACAGACCTGATATTTTCTCAGTGTTACACATACATATTCAAGTCGAATTGTCATCTGCTCTGTCAAAGTGTGCTGTCGCGATTATTTGTAAAATTTTTGAGTTTAATTAATTAAAAGATTTTATTTGGATTATTTGCATAAAATTTAAGAAGAAATTTCTTTCTATGTATCAATAAACAACATTTATTACGTACCTAAATGTCAGAATATACGCCTAACGAACATTGAATAAATAACTAATAAGGAAACGGCATATCGGGTGAAAACGTAAGCATCTCGGCGAAATGTATTAGTGTGCTCTGTTTGTATTCGTTTCGTCATGGCAGTAGTGGAATCGTGCAATTTTGAAGGGAACATTTTTTATAATCCAAATTGCTATGTAAAATAAACAAATTTTAAGTTCCCCCTTATTTTCAGATAATATTTCTTGGCGTTGCCTTTGTATGGCTGGAATAATTTATCAACCAATGACAATTCAATTGTAAACAAATAAACCGGCATTGGTAAAATGTTAAATCTTTTGCTATGGCTCTTTATTTTTACAGATATTTCACTTTTATTTTGTTTAAAACAATAAAATTAATAAGTAAAGCTATTAAGCTTACTTGAAGAATGTTTTCCCTCGACAATAACTCTGTTCTTTCCTGCAGCACAGCAAGCGCACTTCATTATGGTAATTTAGGACTCCGGAGTCGCTATTACACAAAAAGTCGTTCACAAAAGAAATATTCCGCACTTATTTCACACTACTATTCATAAAAATCACGTTTAATTACTTATTTTTCACAATATCGCGAACTCAAAACCGAAACTTATTTTGAAATAATATGAAATGTCAGAATGTTGAACTGACACAAAATAAAAACGACGTCCTCTTGTCATTTATCCCCCCCCCCCCCCCCCCACCTTAGGTCACACTGTCATTGAAATGCTTAAACACGTACACTGTATTCGCACGATACCCCGCTTCCTTTTTAGTTATTTATTCAATGCTAACGAATGATTGCTTTTCTTCTTCCTTTTTATTGTTATTCAACTCATTCAAAGGGTGGTGATGGTGAACTAAACATGAAGAGAAAATGACACGGAATTACAATGGATGCAACGGAACGCAACTGAACGGTGTGAAATGTCAAATTTACGCAGTAAAACGGACGTCGAGGTTAGCTGCTTACAATGGACGCATGATTAATTGAAAGTGACAGTGATGTTTGACCCAAAATTTATAAACAAATATGAATAAAATCAAAAAACTCTTTTCATTCCATTGGGGTAGTTTAGACGGTGTAGTTTTTGCGTCGCGTGATCGGTTATTCTCTTTTGTTCAAGAAGGGAAAAACTTGCTGTGCGTTAACACGGTATAGTTTTTGCTCGGCGCGCACGAAAACAAGAGCGTTCTTTAATCGCTTATTTCGTCGTCTTTGACATTCTTCTCTGGGTGGCGTTCACGTTAACTGAAAATTATTTGGACTGCTAATATTTTTAGTAAATATCTTGCGCATTTTGAAAGGTATGTTTATTAACATATAATAATAGCATTCAAAACTCTAATGATTCAATTTTAGACATGAATATGAGTTCTAGCAGTGAAGAAGATATGGAAATGGCTTTGAGCTTAGAAAATTTTGTATTTTATTACGTATGTGGTCCACCGTATTTGCGCTATTGCTTTTTTGCAGTGCACTGCAAATTATTTCAAGGGATTTCTCTCTCTTGTCTCTTTTTATATAGTCTTTGTGTTTAGTGTTATAAAAGTTTTCAAAGTTTTGATAACACAACAACAGTTTTTCCACTAATTGGCGGTCCCAGCTCACGCTCATTATTTTTTTTACACAATACTTAAAAAAAAAATCTCAATTTAAAAACAAGAAAATCAAACAATATTTTCACTGTAATTGTTTTAAGCTTTCACAAATTAAAATCCCGAATTTAAATCACACATCAATGGTCCACACTTCAATAAATGAGCATCCCGGATTAACAATTGCACATAATATTTTTCAACGACATCTTTGAATGATCAGCTGATGTTAAAAACATTTCCTGAACTCCCCCGAATGCAAAAACATTCGAAAGAGGAACTGCTGAAAATAAAAATTTTTCTGAACTCACCCGTATTAATAGAAAACAAGTGAAAGAGGAATTGATAAAAACTTCATGATCGTGCTCGATGCGCGCTCGATGCTCAGTCGCTGTTCTGTGCACGCCCTCCCCCATCTCCGCTCATCTCCCTCTCCTACCATTTTCGTGCGCGGCGCGCAAAAACTACACCGTCTAAACTACCCCATTTCCTCTCTGCTTATTACACACTTACCGCAGCACAACAGTTTCACTTGACGGAACAAAATAAACAATCCCAAAGCTAATTTGAGGTTAAGTTTATCCGTTCAGTTGCGTTGATTTCAGATTTTATTAAACTTGCTGCGTACGACTGCGTTTTCATCCGTCCACTGTGCGCAACTCCATTTGAAAAGCATGCAAAGAAAACCGGTTTGACATTCCTCTCCGTTCAGTTGCGTTCCGTTGCGTCCATTATAATTCAGATAAGGCATCTGAAATTCTATTGCGTATGAAACGTTTAAAAGGATCTTGTGAAGGTTTCAAGATATATCCTAGGGTGCCACATGGAATGGTTCCCGAGATATTTTCAAACTAATCTGACCTTTTCTCGATTCGGGAATTTCGTTTGTGATTTATTATAATTGGTTAAATGTTTGTTCTTTTAAGGAAAGTCCACCGTATTTTTGGACTGGATTACTATTTTAACGTTTAAAAGGATCTTCTGAAGGTTTCAAGATATATCCTAGGGTGCCACATGGAATGGTTCCCGAGATATTTTCAAACTAATCGGACCTTTGCTCGATTCGGGAATTTCGTTTGTGATATGTTATAATTGGTTAAATGTTTGTTCTTTTAAGGAAAGTTCACCGTATTTTTGGACTGGATTACTATTTAAACGTCAGTGCTTGAAAGCTGTGCGTACAATAATAAAAAAAATAAGCAACACGAAAAAAAACAACAGACTCGTCTTCACCGCGACTTCAGACGGACGGACAGACAAAAAAAAACCCTTACGTCGCCTCCACTATGGTGCAACCTGTACCCCTGAAAAAAAGAAAGTGCTGCAGTGCTGAAATAAAATAAGGTCAACGCCGTACAAATCTTTGTCCACCCGGAGAGAGTTCAACACCGAGAAAGAGAACGTGGACTCCTGATGAAGGTGGAGTCCTGACCGGACTTAGATTGGGCCCATCACCCCCATCCACCCTGGCTAAGACGTCGCAGTCAGTTACCATGTTTACATGCAGAGTTGAAAGATTGAGTCGAGATTGAGTTGAGTTTTCGACTCATGTTTTTGAGCACGCAGGGTTGAGAGATTGAGTTGGAAACGGGTTCAAATATAGTTGAAGTGACAGTTAAACATAACATATCATTTATGGTATTTTTGTGATGGAGTTATAAAAGTTATAAATTTTGTTTAAATAAACAAAATAAACTCACAATAAATATACAACCTAACAAAACTTTCGAGTAAAGAGCAAACTAAATAAATCCAGCTGTTAGGTGCCAACACGATCCTCAATCCGCGTTTATAGGGCACCATTTCGACTCGACTACGCCAGCTAAGCGTGATCGAGTCGACGCAATTTCAACTCGAGCCGCGTATACATGGAGTTGAACCCGAGTTCAACCATGGTTCAACCCTGCATGTAAACATGGTAAGTATAAGATTCTTAGCCCCATTATGGCCGCGAGGATGTGTGTGTTAGGCTGGATGCTCCATGAGGCTTGACCCCACCCCCATCACGAGCGACCTAGCTAGTCATAAGGCTGAGACGCATTTAATATCAAGCCGAAAAAAAAACCAATCTTTCAAACCAAAAAAAAACATAAGCCCAGCTGGGTTGAACTGTGGTCCTGTTTCACCCTGCCTTTGGCCTCACAACGGTTGTCTCTTATTCATATCCTAAAAAGAAACAAAAAAAAAACAACAAAAGAGTCTCGTAAATTGATGTTATCTTGGTTAAATGTAGATCTCTAGAAATATATAAATTCTTCCAGTTTCACTGGTTACTTAACTACGCCAGCGACTAGCTCACTTACTACTTGGAGTATAATATAAAAACAATCGGTGGAACTTGATATGACGGTATTAATATTAAGAACAAAAAAATCCACTCTCACGATTACTCTACCCTACCTTAGGTACCTTCCTAACTCGATCTAACCTACGAACTATTTTTACTTGTTTTGGAATCCCACGATTGGTGGAACTCGTTTTAGAGGCGAAATCAGCAACTTCCAAGCGCCATGAACAGGATGCCAGGATCTCCCCAGTGTGCCAGAGTCACCAGAATTTCACAGGGTGCTCAAAATAACTCGCAGACCTTACTGAAGTCTCATATACGCATACACAAACTAATTTCTTTTAGATTTCAGAACTCAAAGTTAATGTGGTAATTTTTCCCAGATGAACAAAGTCACTAAATAATCATCGCAGGTAATTTTCACAAACTAACTCAATTTGGATTTCAGAACTAAACAAATAATATGATATTTTTCAGGTGAACAACGTCACTAAATAATCCAGCTGATATCGCAGGTAATCTTCACAAACTAAATCAATTACGTTTCACACCGATAATTAATATGTTAATTTACAGGTGAGCAAAGTCACTAAATAATCCAGCTGATGGCGCAGGTAATTTTCACAAACTAATTCGATTATGTTTAACACTAATAACTAATATGTTACTTTCTCAGTTGAACAAAGGTTAACTACAGACCCTATCTGAACTGGTCCAAGGTACAGATAAGACTGAAAGTACACCGAAGCTCAGAAAATGCGGAGCAACATGCAGGCACCAATAAAGGCCCTGGTGACAAAGGCACTGCTGGAAACGGGAAAGGCTTCAGTATCTATATCTCAACACAAAAGATGGTGCCAAAAGCAACATCGTTGAGAGATAGAGCTGAGGATAGAAAGTAGGCTGGACCTTCGGGCCATGGGGATAAAGGTTCTGCGAGAACTTCCAGCAGGCCTCCAACCGAGAAAAAGACTTCAGTCTCTACACCTCAACAAAACATGGTGCCAAAAGGAACATCGTTGGGATGTAGAGCTGAAGACAGGTTGCATGCTGGACCTCTGGGCCTGGCCGCGGAAAAAGGACTCGGTGCACAAAGTGGGGTAGTGGGCAAGAAAGCTAAAAAGAGGGGGGGGGGGGCAGTGTGCTGATGCTGGGTGTCAAGGCTGCGGCAAAACGCGGCATGACAACAAAACAGCAAAAGGGCCTAACCAACCGTATGATCTTCTACCTCAATGATGATCAAATGCATCCAAGTGAATCTCTATGATGCCTTTAGAGCAACCGCTGTACTAAGCAGGAGATTAACAAAACAGCAACTAAATGTAGCCCTGATACAGGAGCCGTGGATAAGTGACGGAATAATTAAAGGGCTAACAAATGCGGGTAAGTTGGTATATAACAAAACCAGTAACAGACCAAGAGCCTGCCCACTTTTCAATACACATATTAACTACCTTCCAATTCCAGAGCTCTGTACGGAAGACCTGGCAGCAGCAATTATCAATGTCATTTTCCTGGAGACAATGAAGACGTCCCACCTACTGCCGTCCAAAAACTGGTTGAACGCTGCAATCGGGAAAAGATCCAGCTAATACTCGGGTGCGACGGAAACGCCCACCACACCATCTGGGGAAGCTCGGATATCAATAAACGGGGTGAGTCACTTATTGAATTTATATTTTCGAATAAGCTCCACGTGTTGAATCGGGGCAATAATCCAATCTTTACAAACATTCTAAGGCAAGAGGTACTCGATATAACACTTGGAACCTATATATTAAATTCTAAGGTTAGCAACTGGCATGTTTCAGAGGAACCCTCAATGTCAGATCACAAACAAATAAGACTTGATATTGTAACTGATTCTACTAAAACATTGACATATCGTCTTCCTAGGCATACAAACTGGAATGCCTACAAAAGGCAGCTAGCAGAAAGCCTTAACGGATCGATTCACTCTATTAAAACAAGAGAGGATATTTAAACAGCTTTTAGTTGCATTCAACAAGCTGTGATACCCTCATACTATGAGAACTGCCCTTCTTAAGCTAAGGGGGACAAATCGAAAGGTCCCCTGGTGGAATAACCAGCTAACCAAACTCAGAGCAAAGTAACGGAAGCTATGCAACAAAGTCAAACACACTCGGATTATTAGAAAAAGATGATGGTAGCTACACTAGAACAGGAAAAGAATCTCTAGAGCTTCTTGCACAGAAACATTTTATAGGATCTGTAGTTAGTGAACGTCGCTGCCAAAATCTTCACACCACACTCAATTAAGCTATACAAAACGGCGGGTGATGATGATATCTTCCCCGCTCTCTTACAAAAAGGATTGGAAGAACTCATTCCAATCTTGATTAAAACCTTTAGAGCAAGTTTTGCACGGGGATATATCCCAAAGCATGGAGGAAGGTGAGGGTGAAATGTATTCCGAAAGCAGGAGGCAAACCTGAAGCCCACCCGAGGTCATATCGGCCCATAAGCCTGACTTCATTTGTTCTTAAAGCAATGGAAAAAATTGTGGAAAGACACATTAGAGACGGAGCGCTCAAGGAGCATCCACTAAGTTCGAACCAATTTGCGTATCGAGTGAAGTGAATCCAACACATAACAGATAGATTCAGGCAATGCTTTCCAACAGGATTATAAAGACGCAGCTCTCTGGGGAGACACTGGAAGTACATACCACCAGAGGTTGTCCCCAAGGAGGAGTGCGATCTCCTCTGCTGTGGTCGATGGTATTTTTGTTATGGAACTATGCTGAGTGCTGGCTTGGATGTGAAGTCCAGACTGTCAGCTTGAGCTGACAGATCACTCGGTGGACAGCGTTGACTGCAGGGCGGCACGCTAGCTCGCCTCGGCTATTGGCGGAGAGTGTGGGGAGGTCCACGATAACCTGCCGCTGTGCCATATAAAAAAAATCGTGTCTGACAAACAAATGCTTCACACACATCCAATCCTGAAGGGACCTTTACACTACTTACCATTAACCATGTGAAGACGCAATGTTCTGCCTTTCCCCAGCCACCCAATCGACACTGAGGGCAGCTAGTTTTTCCCAGTGTCTCTTTTGACCTGAAAAGAGAGCAGTATTGGACCTAATCAACTTTCACAGTGAGAGGGCTCCGAGAGGGTGAGGAGAAAGCAAGAGGCTTTACCGTACCATCACGTTATAAAAATGCTTTATTTTAAGGATGTTGAGTACGATTTTATGTATAGATATGTCGCTAACGAATTCAATAAGATCTAAACCTTCTTTGCTAAATTCATTTTATAGCCATATAACACAAAATCTTATATAGATCTGTAGTAAAAAGAAACTAATGAAGCTACCTGATATCACTACGTTCATTCTAATATCGTATATGCATACATGTAGTGACAAAAAGGAATTTACTCAAGACCACTACACTCATTCTAATGGTAAGATAAGCAATATTATATATATATATATATACCTGTAGTGAAAAAGGAATTTAATAAAGACTAACTGTGTTAGTTCACTACATTCGTTCTAATAGTAAGGTAAGTTACATTATATACATATATATATATATATACAGGGTGTTTCACAAGTGGTGGATAATAATGGAGGCGATGGGTCATGCCGAGAAATGAAAAAAATTGTATGGCAGAGGGGGGTGCATTCTCAACCCTTTCCGAGATAATCGGGGTTAAAGGACTAAGGGTACGTGAAACGTAGGTTTGTACTAAAACAGTTATATCTCCTAAAAGACAAACAGTAGAAAGATGGTCGGGGTGCTAATTTATAGAGAACCTCCTGGCCTTTGATTCAATGTGTCAGTGCTTCTTCTACAGTATGTAGTTTAGAAGATACGGTCTGTCAAACTTCAAGTTTCAGCTTTTGTACCTCATTTTTTTACGTTTGAAGCAAACAAACTAAAATAAAAACCTTATTATTTTTTTTCTGTCTTACTTCTGTTAGAAGCTAAGATTGTTTTCTGTAAAACGCACTTTGTTTTCATTTTGTACCTTTCACCGTTTATGAGTTATGACACAAAAATTCTTCCACTACATGTAGGAGAAAATCGGAATAAGTATTATAAAATCATAAAATACACGCCTCTCATTTTGAATAAAAAGTAGAAAGTATGACGAATCGTCATTTGCTACCTGCTGGCATCTCTTTTGGTTGGAAATCTGCGTAAATTTGTAATAAAGGATGGCTTACCTTACATCCTTTTAAAGAAACAAGCAATTTATTACCTGCAACTCATCTTATAACGGAGTTAATTCCTTATTGTAAGCCTTCCGAGATACGTGTGTATGTTCTGTAGCCCAGTGGTGTAAATTGTGTAAATTTGTTATCCCAGTTTTTGTAAATTGGGATTCATCGGTCCACAGGATTTCCAATGACGAATACGCGGACATAGTGTACTGTTACGGTTACAGTTAAATACTATGTTTATCAAAAAACACGTCATCAATATCAATTTTTCATATTGAATTTGAAAAGCCCAAACGCTTAGCTTTAAAATGACCTATCACACTCTGTACTCAAAATGTAACCCTTTCTGCCTGTTTGCACTTTTTCTTAAGCAAATCCAGCGAAAATCGCTGAAAAAGTTCAATAAGTGCCAGAAAGTAGGCAATTATCTTTTGGAAGTGACCCTTTTCAGCCATTTTCGCTGGATATGCTTAAGAAAAAATGCAAAAAAACGCAAAAAGGGCTACATTTTGGGTACAGAGTGTGATAGGTCATTTTAAAGCTAAGCTTTTGGGCTTTTGAAATTCAGTATGTAAAATTGATATTGATGACGTGTTTTTTGATAAACATAGTAGTTAAATAAAAAAAAACGAGTAAAAATTCCGAAATTTTAAACTTGTTGAGCCATAACTTCAAAACGGAAAGGGTGAGGCAAAAAATGTATTAACCATTGGAAAGGCCCAAAGATTATCTATCTACCAAAGTTTAAATCATCATCATAGGGTGTAACGTTCAGAAGTTACAGGGTGATCTATAAAAACATACCCAAATATCTTAAAGTCCCGTTATCTCGGAAACCGTTAACATTTCCCTCCCCCCCACCCATACAATTTTTTGTTTGTCTAAGCATGACCTATCCATAGCCTTCGGGTGCCAGACCACATACGGGACACCCTGTATACATATGTATGTGTTAGGAAAAGACTTTAATCAAACAAGCAATTGGCAACAACTTACATGAGTTTTGTTGATGAGGATCTCTCGCCGAGGCGCCTCCGAGAGGTTCCACTATGCCACTGGATTCTATTTTAAAAGTTTTTTTTCAAGTTAACAATGAAGTAATGCGTGATTCGTATGCTCACACAGTTGTTAAGATTTAATTCTAACTCTAACCTATTCTTAGCAACTTTAAATCTCAATATGGGAACTTTACTTCTACCAGGTTGAATTGCTCAAAACATCACATTGCGAGTGATCATCTTTCAGTAGAGTTACGTTAGACAGCTTCCATTCTTGGATCAATCTACAAGACAAATATAGACATCAGACGTATCAGCTCCAAATCATGATTTTGTTGAACCCACCAGATATAGACCGTAAAGTGGATGGCCTTCTTAAGTGACACATAATATTGCCGCCACTGGTACTTTTTATTATGTTTTGCTTCCGTTTGTTGTGATGTTACGGAATTCGACTAATTTCCCTGTTTAACATTATCGGTTTTATCTCCTCCGATATTTTAACCTTACTTTTCAGGATTTTATTTGGTTACTTTATCTCAATAAATTAAACTATTGGATTATAAGCAATTTACTTGGCAACCAACTGAGACGATTAAAGTAATCTCCAAGTTACAATAT
Organism: Dioctria linearis; assembly: GCA_963930735.1. NCBI lineage: Eukaryota > Metazoa > Arthropoda > Insecta > Diptera > Asilidae > Dioctria > Dioctria linearis. Next base: position 23,955,784 of record OZ005741.1, read on the forward strand.
TTCTTCAAGATTTTATTTCCATATATATATTTTCGACGGATAAAAAAAGTACTCAGGATTAAAAGAATCTACCAGTCACGAGTTAGCCTTCTTCTTCTTTTTCCCAACTCGTTTTCCGGGCACTTGTCCCAGTCAGACTTGAAACGTCTGGTCGAGCCTCGTCAGCAGCACATTCGTCGTGTGGCTGTGTGCTGCAGCTAGCCGTCGGGTAGCATACTGTTGCCCGCAGTACGCTACGACCTAACAAGTTGACGACCTTTTAGTTCAGCTAAGCAACCAAGGTATTGAATCTCAAGGTTATGACGATGTCGTTGTAATCATTATCAGAGGTAAATATGAGCGCTTGCTTTCTAGAAATCTTCAAGAAGCCCTAAGTTTTGTTCAAGACTCGTGTGCCGCGCACAAGCTATCAGTCAATCGCAACAAAACAACAATTATACCCTTTACCAAAAGAAGGAAAATGAGGAATATAATAAGCCCTATCCTATTTGGTAAGGAGATCTCAATGTCCAAAGAAGTCAAATATATCGGGATAACTGTTGATGATAAACTGAATTGGAATAAACACATTGATAAGACAGTCCAGAAAGGGACACTAATGCTGTGGAACTGCAAAAAACTGGCTGGCTCAACATCGGGACTCAAGCCAAATATCATGATTTGGCTATACAAATCAGTAGTTAGACCAATGGTCACCTATGCTGCAGCAGCATGGGGGAATAAATGCACACAAAAGACTTCCACCAGGAAGCTAAATAAGCTCCAAAGGCTTGCCTGTCTAAGTGTAACTGGTGCCATGCGCACAATATCCACCGGCACTCTAGAAACACTATTAAACTTACCGGCACTCGGCGACATGGTTGCAAAAGAGGCTGGACTCATGGTGTACAGAGCCCGAACAGATGGTTATAGTGAATGGGACTCTGAAAGTCTACGCACGGTAGCCAGGAGAACTGAAGCAAATCCAATAATGGATATGATGTCAGACAGAATGGTTGCTGAGCACAACCTCCGTCTGCCCTTCAAGATACTAATACCAGATAGGGAAGAAACAGATACAAGTCTAGTAAAGCAAGCCCCAATCTGGTACACCGACGGTTCTAAAATCGAGAAAGGTATAGGAGCAGGGATATATGGGGTTAAGCCAAGAGCTCTATCAAAGCCTAGGAAAATATGCCTCAATAGTTCTGCCTGAACTAGCCATCACTAGATGCTCATACGAAAACCTCGGCAGATGCTACACTAAAAAATATATCTATATCTACACAGATAGCCAAGCGGCTTTGAAAGCCTTCTCATCACCTGAGATCAAAACTACATAAGTTAATGTGGGAATGCATTCAAGCATTAACGAACCTTGGCACATGTAACCACCTGACGCTTCAGTGGGTGTCAGGTCACTCGGGAATTGATAGGAATGAAAATGCAGAACTACTGGCCAAAAAAGGAGCAGCCGTGCCCCTTATAGGACCAGAACCCTTTTGCGGTATCTCCTACAATACCGTGAAGTTTATCATGCAAACCTGGATCCGGAACCAAACGGACCAGAGATGGAAGGCAATGACAGGATCCAGACCATCCAAAAGATTCATCAAGAGACCTTCCTCAGAGAAGAGCCTGGATCTGTTGGAGCTATCTAGAAATCAACTCAGAATCATTACAGGAGTCTTAACCGGACACTGTAAGCTTAACAAACACATGCATCGGATTGGAATTTCACCCACTGATGTGTGTAAGTTATGTTTCGAAGAGGATGAAACATCGGAGCATGTACTGTGTGAATGTGAGGCCATTGCACAATGCAGATTCCAGGCCTTTGGCTCATACTTCTTAAAGCCTGCCGACTTCGAAGAAATTTCTTCTAAAAAAATACTGCTCTTCGTAGGAAGAGTGGGTTTGTTAGAAGAACTGTAATATGAGCGGTGCACAATAAGCCAAAGATGGCTGGCTGCAGTGCATAGGCCACTTGCCCCACTTAAATCTAAATCTAAAATCTAGGTTTTAGTAGTGCTAGAGTTACAATTTTGTAAGGTTCGTTTTCTTTTATAGTAAGAATAGGAGTGATTGTTGGCAGTAATACTAGAATAAAGAGTAACTTTTTCGGTAATTATTTATTATTTCAAATATACAGTGTCTACAAGTTACTTCTAAATCTTGACATGTTTGTAAAATCCTCATTCAGTAGTAAAAACATTTTCATGGCCTACTTAATATTCACATATAATAGCTGAACAAACGATATCGCATTTAAAAATTAGAGAAAATCGAAAAGAACTGTTAATATAAGGATAAGTTGAGCAATAGAACTACTTATAATAGTATGTATCTATTGATTAGAAAGGATACGAACCGTGGTAGTAAGGCCACCGATGTACAAATGTGTAAATATAGTACTAAGCAACTTATTATAACGTAATGGACGTATGTATAAAGTTTTTCTTTTCTCCCCTCACTCTCCTGGAGCCCTCTTCGTGATAGTGGTTGACTAGGTCCGCTCCTCTACTTCTTTCAGGTCATCATAGGGACATTGTAAAATCATGCCCACAATGTCACAGGGTGGATGAGGCAATGGCACGAAGGCATGTCATCGTCGCCTTCAGTAAGGTAAAGGTAAGTTGTGTAATGGCCCAGGGTTGGATGTTTGCTTTGGTCGTTTGTACAGGCACGAATTGTTTTTTGTATTATGGTTCGTGACCAGCGGCAGGTTTCGGTTAATCCCCCTCACTAGTCGAGGTGCTAGCGTGCAGCCCTGTGGTATCGCTGATCATGGGAGTGAGCTGCCAGGATGCCATGGACTTAACGTCCAAGAATAACTCACTCGAAGTAATTTCATAACAAATGGGAAATAGATGGGAATGGGAATGAATAACAAAGTTGCATTACTCGGTGCAATTGAAACTTCAAATGAGTTTTGAAACAGTTTGCCTCTTTTCAGGTATGGTAATAATTACGAACTCATTCATGTAAATAAATTTGGAAAATTACAAAGGCATCTGCTATTCAACTGGACGACGATGATGATAATGATGTATTATGAGAGCAGGAATTGATTCTTTACAAAGAACTCAACCCAATAGCACAGTATGTATCATACAGTAGCCCAGCTTAGAACAAACTACTGAAAAGTGAATTTTAGAATTTTAATTATAAAAAAAAAACATCAAAATTTCTCCCATAAGAGGCAACTATTAAGTATGATACGGATGTAAATGAACGAACAGTAGCTAGTTGCACAATGGTTGGGAGAAGTATTAGTTTTATGTAAGTACACATTCAGTGCCAGCCTGCAAATGTATTGTTCCATTACCAAACAGCTGTTTTAATGCAAAGTGGTGTTCGTTCCATGGACAGTGTAACAGGCAAATGGCTGTAATAACCTTAGAATATATAGCAAACAGGAATGGTGATAAGCCAGATTTGTGTAATGAATTTCTGGTTGTGTTGGTAGTCCATTTTTACATGTATTTACACGCCATCCCTATTCTAAGCAACTTGTCAATTTGCAAAAAGTAAACAAAGGTTTTGAGCGGATCATCTGTGGTAAAAAATGTTCTTTTTCGACGTTATTTTGAAACAATTCACATAATTAATTTATATAAATCTTTGCTTCTATTGACAAAAAAGATAATTTAGATAGTGCAGTTGCCTCGAACAGGATTCAATAGTTTAGAATCATATTTATATTTGCAAGCACTGACCGAGCACTTCATTTCTGTTTTTCTAAATAATATGAAGATTTTAATAGGCAGTAGTGGTACTATAAAACTTTGCACTAAATAAACTTCAAAGATAAATAGTTTTGAAAAGAATTGATTACGTACTTTTGTTAAATTTCACAAAAGAATTTTAAACTGATTAAATCTGCTCACAAAACAAAAGCCAAAACCCTCGAGAATACTTCCCAAGCCATGAAACAGAAATCTATATGTATGCGTTGTGAGTCCGTTTTCTAAAATGTTCTATATTGATACTTATGGAAAAGTTCCAAACATTGACTTTATATATGCTATAGAGCCTAAACTACTATCCATACAGGAAAATAGTCTTCTAGTAATTTAAAGCTTGGTTCCTTACCTTCCCAAGGGCAACACTTCCTATATACCTTACTTAACAAAATAATAAAATAGTGTTGATTACAAAGTAACCTTACCATTTTACGCTCAATACCTCTTAGCTGAGTAATAATTGCATGTGTGTATGTGCAGCCGAAGTCCGAATCTGTAGGCAGCTACATTCGATATCATTAGCCCACGCGGCCCAAGGCATCCCATGACGGCACAGCGCCATATACAATGATTACTCAGCTGTGAATTTTTGTTTGAGAAATCGTAGTCATTTGGTTAAGATAAATTTTTTTAAATAATTTTGTTAGGAAAGGTATGAAAATTTTATTACGGTTCGAAAGATAAGAAAGCAAGCTTAAGATTATCACAACACTTTTTTTCTGCATGAATAGTAGTTTAGAAAGGGGGAGCTATTCAAATCAAACTTTTGTCAGTTTTACATAACAATACGGCAAATATTTTAGAATATAAGGACTATGTTGGGCCTCGCATGTGGTAGGGAGGGAGTCTGTTTCATGGCTTGTGAAGTATTCTCGAGGGTTTTGCAAAAGCACATTTCACAAATTGCGCTCATGTACACGAATTATACACGATTCAACCATTCCTATTTGCTACATATTCTAAGGAAATAATGTTTGTGACAGTTTGATATTGCTACCAAGCCGAATGGCATGGGACGTGGAACAAATTGTTTTTAGAAGAAATAGTTTTGATTGTCATTTTGTCCCTCTTCCTCTAGTACAAGTTGGTGCATGCTGCAAGCTCTGTTTCTTCCACTTTAGATTTACATAGGAACCTTTGCATTAGAAATTGACTATTGGTTAGTTAAAACTGTTGAAAGAGAAAGTAGTCTCTTTATAGAAGCATCCTACTCGCTTGACAATTTTGACAGAGCTCGGCTACTGTATGATTACTGTGCCAATAGGATACAGATTGATTTGGATGAAAACGATTTTATCTGAATTAAATTATTTTATTAAAAAATTAATTTTTACTAAATTAAGGAATTTTTACCATCATTCAAAACAGCAACCGTATTTTTCTTTTGTATCTTCGTTTAAAACAAAATTATAAATTTGTTCAATTTTTAATTTTAATCAATTGAATTCAATTTGTGAATTCGCGCTAAATGTCACTTTTGAAAGCATAAAACCACGCTAAACGTCAAAACTACTAAACGCACCGAGACACTACGCTAACAGAGCGTAGCGTAAAAATGTGCACATTTTGGGCGGCTGAACGCACGGATGGTAAAGTGGATGAGTAAATTCATTCTTTTATTGCATTTGTCATTTGAAATTAGTTGTCTTGTCAGTGCGATTTTTTTAAAGCAAATAAGTGCGGTTTTATTAAAAAATTAAATTAATTAAAGAACAAGTGCAATTTTTAAAAAGCTAAAAGTTGTAAGTTCAAATATTTTTAATTTTTTTTCTAAATTTAATAAATACAGGGTGTTTCCCACTAAGAGGTCAATAGAGCGGGAGGTTATAGTACTCACCTAGACGAACCAAAAATTGTATGGCGTGGGAGGGGGGGGGGGGGGGATTTCAACCGTTTAGGGGTTACAGGGTGATTAATAAAAAAAAACTAGTTTTTCACAAAACACCCTTTATATTAAAAACTACAGGGCGTATGGTCACATTTAAGAGCTCATTGTATGCAGAACTTCATGGCCTTTCCAATGACTGCTCAATCAGCAACACGCACCTCTCTCATCAAGAATTATGATTGTCTAAACAAAAAATTTCGGATTTTCTTATTTTTTTTTAATTTAACCCCCATTATTTTTGAAAAAAGGTCATTAACATAATTTTTTTTATAAAAACTGTAAACTGTAGACTCTCCTCTTTAAGTTGACCTATTGAGCAGTCGTTGGAAAGGCCATGAAGTTCTACATACGATGAGCTCTTAACTGTGACCGTAGGTCCTGTAGTTTTTAATATACAGGGTGTTTTGTGAAAAACTAGCTTTTTTTATTAATCACCCTGTAACTCCTAAACGGTTGATATGGCCCCGCCCCTGCCATACAATTTTTGGTTCGTCTAGGTGAGTACTATCACCTCCCGATCTATTGACCTCCTTGTGGGAAACACCCTGTATATTTATTTACAAAAACTGAAATATTAGAACTGTCTGCAGGAACATTGCAAATTGAATGCTTTCCTGGAACATTGAAACTTGTAGAAAGTAGTAAGTAAAAAATTGTTGCAATCCTAATACGATTTAATATAACAGATATACAATTTCAGATCCGGAAATGCTTCAAGAAGCTTTATGTGAAGCAGGAATGGTAAACTGGGAAGAAGCAGCAGTGGAAGAGCCATGGGTAACACCCGTTGACACAAAGGAAACCGTAATTGGTAGATACAATAAATAATTTGCGAAGATTTTATTATATTGATTAAGTTTTATTACAGTCGAAAGAAAATTAATTGGTTGGATGCTCACGTGAAGCTGCTACTTTCTACAGTGGAAGAGCTGAGACCTCAGGTCGGAAAGTCCGCCAAATTAAGAAGCAAGAGGAAAATGTGGCGCGGAATTCAACGACGGTTTTTAGACGGTTTATGTCGCGCCACATTGCACTCAATGGGCCGCCGTACACCTTTTTTCGCATACTACACGCGCATTTCACTTTTTAGTGTTGAGACCACTGACATGTATATAAATGGACTGCTCGTTGAACCAAAAAGCAAGAAAGCAACTGGCACCACTTTCATGTTCCTGTCTCTTTCCGTGAAAGCATACTTTCCCACTGAACTGTAACGGTTCAGCGGTATTTCCAACCAAAACAGCCTTGTAAAAAACACTTCTTTCGCCTTATAATTAAAAGTTAACAATAGTCCCAAGTACTTTTGTGGTAAATTCGGTAAATCCCACTGACATGCATATAAGTTCCCAAATAATTTAAATATAGCGCCAGCGAGAGCATACCTTCTGAAATCAAAACTGGTGCCACATGAAACAGGAGATCAGTCAGTCCATTTATATACATGTCAGTGGTTGAGACGGTCAGGGGAAGGAAATCCCCCCCCCCCCCATCGAGTGTCTATCATCATCCATCAACAAATGGGAGCGTGGCCAGCCTATCCCAGCCACGGTTGCTTTTAGGCTCTAAAACCAATCCGGTTTTAACGTGATCGTATGTCGCCTTCTAGTTATTCAATTGGGATTCATTTAGTTCAGGGAAAATCTAATCCTATGTCGCTGCCCTGCTGCCCCAAAAGCTGGAAACACAATACAACGGCCATCAGCGTTCATCAGCTCAGATTTCATTCTATTCTATTATCATATATAGGAATAAATTGAAATCTGAGCTGATGAACTCTGATGACCGTAGCATTGTGTTTCCCGCTTAAGTCTCGATATTTGCTACCAACAGCCGAAAGATGTAATACCAGAGCCTGTATTACACAAATTTACACGGTGTTCCAGTTTTTAACTCTTATCGTCTAAAATGGCTGAAAAGAATGAAATTTTTACTAAAACACCTCTGAAAAAGCAATTATTCGAATTCCTATTTTACGAGCAAAATCCGTCAAACAATTTGAAATAAATAAAATCTAAAATGCAATCAAGTCTAGTTTGTTCCATACAACGAATTGGTAGGAGCATGGTAAAGTTAAACGACAGTTTATATCGTACAGCGAGAACATCGGGTTTTTTATGTTCAAATTACATTTTATACACCATTATATTCTCTGCAATATAGATTTTTACAAAAATAGCTGTCTTTTTAACGGAAAAATATGAAATAATTCTGTATTGTTGATAAAATATTGTAAAATTTCCCATCACTGTTGACGGTCCAGTTTGTAACCCAAAATTTCTTACTTATGACACTCTACGGGACAAAGTGCGATATGCTGTCATCTGAGTTCTTTATAAATCAAAAATCTGATTCTTATCAATCATGAAAATTAGAAATTTTCCAGACACAGAAAAAATACATTTCACCTGTCAACAGCAAAACACGCCCAAATCTATCTTAAGTTGCCCAGATGACCAAGTAGCCGTGGGCCATATACATTAAGATACAATAAGCTTAGGCTTTTGCGCTAAGAAATGCATTCCAATGTGAAAATAATAATAATAATAATAGAAATTTTCCAAGTGGGCTTGCTTTAAAAAATGCAGCAGCCCCAATAAGTTTTTAATCTTCAAACATGGATTTCTGCTCGATAGTTGGCTTCGCTGAATCTGTTAAATGTTAAAGCTTTAAACTTTGCATTGAGTGCTTAACTACCCTCCAAGAGGCCCTTACACAGGTACCGTTATGTCGGAGATTTCAGGGTCACCAAGGGATTACAATTTACTTTCCACTTGCTTGTTTTATTCTATGTCTTACTGTTTTCCAGATAATTGCAATGTCTATTGGAATATCCTCTACTCAAAACGCAGCATTCAAAAGTCGTTCTTTAGCAATTTATATTAAACACCTTGTAACTGCCAAACTGAATTGATTTTATGATTTTTTCAAGTATTTTTCTACACTCAGAAAGGCTCCGAATCATTTAAATGTAACTGATCCTAAGGCAACTCGGTGGCCGCCACTCCAACCTAACCTAACCTAAAATGTCTTCAGTGAGTACAAAAAAAAATCATTGTTCTAAAATTTGAGATTTTAGGTCTGTTCTCTATCTTTATTTTATTTGATCAAATCCAATTCTTTCGCGTCCGCTGTCTATAATTCGTACGTGAAGAAAGATAATTATGTTTGGGGTCTCAATGTTCTTTGTTAAAAAGTCGCCCACAAGGACTCTGCGAAATAAGAAAATTTCAAATATAATCGAATGGACAAAAAATGAGAAAGATTATAGAAATGTTAATATCTTTTGTTTTTATTTGTCTTTGTAGCGTCAATAATAACATAATATTAGTTTCTATTTTTTTTTTCTCGTTTTACAACGTACCATTTGTGTTTTTTTACAGACGTTTTAAAACTCAAATATGTAATAAAATTTTTTCTGCACATCAGTCTACATCAACTTCGTATTTTCTCATCGTAATAAAAAAATTTATTATTTTATCGTATTTTTATCCACCATAAGAACTAACAAGTTTAAACTAATAAACATCATATTAGTTGAAGAGGTGAATTATATTTTACTTTAGACGTTTTACCATTTTTAACATACTTATTAAGATAATATTCAAAAAAGAAGAGAAAATTATTAAAAACTCCATAAAATAAACCACCCATTCAGACACGTACGTATGATAAAAAGCGACGTGTATTCAGGTGAACTTTTCACTTACATACTCTCATTTGACACTAATTAAAAATTACTGAGAACACGTACAGTACACAAATACAATATGTTTATAAAAAATTTGAACAGAATTCGAAACGAATTATGGTTTTAACAAAATCATGCTTTATGCGCTATTAATAATATATAAAAAATAATATTTTTTATAGAAGGCAATAATAATAATATTAATAATATTGTGAAACGGTGTAAAAGCATTTTAACATGGAACATTCAGAAAAATACAAAAACGGAGATAATGTTCGATCGTTCTTAATTATTCACTTGTCCTAGATACTCTTAGAATGGGTGGTTGCTGAAAAACAAAGGCTACTTTTACTCATAATAAAATGTATTATTTATATATTGTTTTGTAAGCATCATCATTATCCACATTAATCTTACTTGATTTGGGATATTTGCGTGGATAGTACAAATCACAATATTGTTGTTGTCCGTTTACAAACTGTTCACTTTCTCGAATTAGTATTAAATTTAGCGCAATATTTTAAGTTTTATTTATGTTTATGTTTTTTTTTCACTGTCCTTTTACTGACCGAAATAATATATCTCACCACTTTCATCGAATTGTTTTTATTTTCTGCTTCTGCTGCTTTTAAAATGTTTTGTTTTATTATTGTTAAAGTCAAAAGGAAAAGTGTTTTTACACTGACAACTTTACTGACCAAAACTGTTTCATTAAACCTTTGATTATAAAAATTTTGCGTTTTAATATACTTTTTCTATGATAAACTTTATGAAAACCGCATCACTTTATTCACTTGAAATTATGAAAAATGAATTTTAACTAGTATATTATTTCATATTTAATTCCTGTGTTGTCCACCTCCAAGTCCGCTCCCCCCTCCTCCTCCGCTACCACCACGGCCTCTTCCACGAGAATAGTGATCACGATCCTGGAGCAGAAGAAATTGTATTGAATTGCAGAAACAAAGAATATAAAATAGCAGTTAGTTTTAAAAAGCTAGAATGTACTCGAAATTTGTAGTCCGTTGTAAATTTCGAAATCGTATAGTTTAAAAACATTTTGGTAACGGTTGATTCGGAATTGCGCTGTTATCATATTACACCCTAATTAAACCAATGAATAAATATTAAAAATATGTTTTTTTTTTTTTTTTTTGCTTTCCAAAATAAAAATTAATACAAACCTACTAAATATGAGTTTCGCTCCGTTAAAAATTTCAAACTACTACGCCTCGATGAGAAACGTTAAAATTTTTACTTTGGGTCTGCCGAACAAAAATGTTTCTGCCATGACGCAAAATTTCGACCAGCGTAAATTGTTCAAATTTCAGATTTTATGCATAGTTTAAAAAATAACTTCCATAAGCTATGTATAATATTCGAGAGGTGAAAAAAAGTAATACCACAAATTTGAGTAAACGTGTATCTAAGCAAAGACATAATTACGTCGCAAAAGGGGACCGGTTACCTTGATTTCAGACAGCCTCGTATTTATAAATAAAAGTAAAAAAGACAATTAAAGCTATTACTTACTCTGTTATAATTATCTCGGAAAGGACCTCCTCCTCCACCACCACCACGATTCTCATTACGCATAAATCCCCCTGAATTTCCATCATTATATGGATCGCGATCCCGATTATTATATCCACCAGGATGTCCTCTATCATCTCTTCTATTATATTCACCCCTTTGAAATCCACGATTATTGTGAAAATCTCCATTATTTTCACGATTATGATTGAAATGACCACCAGGACCATCTTGATTATCTTTATTATCCCTTGGCATTCTATCAAATCCTCGATGTTCTTCATTACGACGACTGTCATAGTTCTGGTATCCACCTCGACCGTAATTCCTGTCCCGATATCCACCTCCGGCACCGGCACCGGATCCTTGATATCGATTATCATAATTTCTATCAAAATCTCCCCCTCCTCTATGTGATTTCATTGAGGGCGGTATAATTTGACTCTCGTTGTGTTGCCTTAAATGTGGTGGTTCGTATTTCTTTGAATCTTCCTCCTTTTGTCGCAACTCATAATGATTAAAATCATCAAAGATCGATGTTTCATGCTTGTATGCATGAAGAATTCTAAGAACCTCTTGACCCCTCTGATTTGGCACTTCCTGAGTATCCCTTGAATTAGTTACGGACTTGTTTTCATTATTCTCTAAGCGAATATGTCGTAGCTCGGTATTAGGCACATCTTTTACATAAACCCATTTCACTTTAAATGTTCCCTTCCACTTGTCCTGAGACCATACACTCGAAACGGAATTATAATCAACCGGAGTCATCATTTGTGCCATTCCACAAAAGTGTCTTGATCCGTTTACTGAAAAGAATAAAAATATAACTCCGCCGTCATTTTCCCGTTCTCGGAAGGCCTCATCAAGTCGTTTGTTTCCGTGTTCAGTTGAGCACCAAATCTCGTACTTTATGCTGCGATGAATGTCATCCTCAGAATATGATTTAATTATAAAAAATCTAAGTAAAAAAATATAAGTCAATTGAGGAAAAAAATTCATTTGATCGTTACCTTGCTACGGAGGCTCTTTCGAAATCTATTTCCGCTGGATTATAATTATTCTTATCTCTAAGCTCTTCTAAAACAGGATAATTAGAAGACGAATTGCTCAGTGTAGGAGATGCAACTGGCGCTGGACGAGTTGGTTGCGATTGCGCAATTGGTTGCTGATAATTCGGTGATTGGCTATGATAGCCGGTGTTTGATGGAACACCTGCGCCAGACATGATATGCCCTTGATTGGTGTTCGATCTTGAATGCTGCGATGGTGGTGGATGAACATTTTTGGAATTTTGGGGTGGATTATTTTGCGATATCCAAGGAGGACGGACATGCTGATTAGAGTTTGAAGGCGCTGGTGCAGAGCTTTGGTTATTATTTTGGGATTGACTATTATTAGATCCCAAAGGCTTTTGTTGCGGGGCAGTTATCGAACTTGACTCTTCCTTCGTGGAAGACTGTCTAATATTTGAAGAACTGGAATTTATTTTCGATGGACCCAAGGGAAATGGCTCCATGATTGGGACTGGAATGACGGGAGGAGGTGGTGGTGGAACAAGGGGTGGCCCGTTTTTAGGAGAATCCCATGTTCCTATGTCCATATTATGTTTTCCGGGAACCATAGGTGGCGGTGGCATACCAGGACCCTTTTTCTTAAGCGTTGAAGATGATGAACTTGTCTACAAACAAATATCGTGATAAATAGAATAAAATATTATAACTTTTGTTTCACTCACTCGGAGTGTAGGCTTAGCTGGTTGAGATGCAATCGAAGCCCACGTCATCTTTTTGGGTACTGAGGCAACTTGTGTATCCGCTTTTGTATTTGACATGCTAGTAGCGTTCGTATCACTAGTTGATCGGGTGTTGTTGCTCTCAAGGCCCATATTTTGCATTCCTCTTTGAACAGACTAGATAAAATAATGAATTTACAATATTTTACAAATAAAATTGAACTAGCAAATTTTCAAAATACAAGATTGCTAAGAGATTCGTCAGTGTGCGTTGTTATCTGATTGTGTACCACAGAGGTTCAACCAACTCATACATAGAATTCCTTTCGAAACGCAAATAGAAATTTTTATGATCGCAACCAATTTGTGTTTTCTTATTCTTGCTCCTTCTCGTTGAAAAGCTATGAATTATTTTGTTAATTCGATTGCCTAGATATGGCGAGAAAGCAGAACATATAAAATTTTTAATTGCATTTCTAAGTGAATGCTATATACGCTCTAAAGTTATGATTACATGCGTTGGTATTGTATAGATGGGATTCATTTGATAAATTTGGGTTTAATTCTCTTCGTTTTTAAGTGAAACTGGCTGAACTCTTTTAAATCTTCACAAGGGGGTTTAATTAAACCCAATTCTTGCAAAAAAAATTTACTCTATGCATTTAGATTTTTCTTCATCTTAGAAAGCCACTCAATGTTATTACATTACATCAAATAAAGTGTAAGACTCTGCTAATGATCTTCTGCAGTAACCAATCAGAGAACAAGTCACATAACGAGCTCTGAAAAGAAAATTTCCTGTTAAACAATGTGAAAACATAACAATTTACCTTAACTGTGTCATTTTGATGACTGTTAGCTGCTGCATCGCTTCTGTAATCATCGTAATTTGATCTTCGAGAATGTTGAGAAGAGTTCATCGCCTGTGAGCTCCATGAATTATATTCGCCATTATTTTTAGCGAAATAGTTATAAGTTTGTTGTTGTTGTTGTTGTGGTTGCTGCTGCCCATAATTCTGGCCATACATTCCTTTTAAAATGTAACAAAATATAAAATTTGAAAAATCATAACAAGACAAATACAAAACAACGGATGGCAACTGAATTAAAAAAAAAAAAATTAAGTTATGAATTTGTTTGCAAAGAGTAATCGAGCTGTTTATAATGCCAGACACATTTTCTTAACTAATATAGTGGACAGAAACTTTTTTCAATATATTTATGGATACGAACCTTGCGAAGAAGTTGGAAGTTCAAACCGATGCGATGTATTGTACAATTTTAAATGTGAACCATCAATAGCAGTAGGAGCATAAAATCATAGAACTAGAAGAATATCACTTAATAAATTGACATAATTATATTCCAGCGATCAATTTATTGGTTTCCAGATATCCAATTCGTGTGGAAAAATGTTTATGGAAGTAGTAAGTTAGAAAATAAGTAAAATTGAATATCGGTTTGTGGTAAAATTTCTAAAGATACTTAAAACTGGTTAAAACTTCTTGACAGACTCGTTAAAAGAGGACCTTTTTCTCTTGTATTACGGAAAAAAATGTGAAATTAGTTGAAGAAGTCGTTTTGTGAAGAATTAAAATGGAACAAGCTGAATTTGCCAGAGAAACATTTTCCGCATCCTTCTTGATCATCTGGGTATGATAAAAATCAGTAAAGAATGATTATACATCGAGTGACATGAAGAATGAGAGCATACACCAAAGAAACATAAGGTCACGTAAAGGATGAAATGGAACTACGAGAGTTCTTTAATAAATTTCAAAGAGAGGAATATGACTATAAGAAACTTGCTGAAAGGCTCCGAGTAAAAATTACTTAATAAGTCACGATGTATTGCTCTTTGTGCTAAAGCGCGCACATATTTCCAAAACTGCTGTGGAGTACTTAGTACTTTTTATTTGGAAATTTAAAACGGATCTCATACGAGAACAATTTTCAAGAAGGTAATTTTGGGGCATTTTTTAGGATTAAGAATAAAAGATACTTATATTACGGTATAAAACTTAATTTGATGATCTAAAAAGCTTGTCGAAAATAAATGAGAATATAGTAAAAAATAAGAATATTTTTTGTGCTTTCCTATTTACTTTTGTTTACATTATGACGACTGTAACGCGACACAATTTGATGCAACAACTACAACTTGTCAACTTATAACCCGCCATTAACTTCGTCTACCAATTCTGTCCATATCCCTCCTATAAGATAAAATATTACCTAGCTGCACGCTCAATTCAACCCAATGCACTCCCATTTGGAATATATTTTTTTTAACCAAAATTGGAATGCTTAAAGAGATAGAGAAAAGTTCAATGAATTGAGCCGTTTTATTTCAAAGTCGTGAAAGTCGTATAAGTCCAAAAAAAAGTGAGATATTATCTCACTAAAACTACCATTAACTGACTCAGTTTTGTCCAAAAGTGCACTTATCCCACTTTCAAATAAAACATATCAATTCTAAATCTTTATTTAAAATCGCTGCAGTCCTCCTCCAAATGTAATTGCATACTTAAAATTCTCTCAAAATAGCACTATTTTAAATAAGTCTAATTTAGCAGTGAACTGTAAGTACTTTTCGTCTAATTATATAAATTTGAAAAAATAGCTTAGTGCGAAGTCAGAGTAAAAGCTTTTTAAATGCCGAAAACGGTAGGAATACAGACCTCAAAACGTTTTAACATGATTTGGAGGTGGGGAAATCAGTTGAATTTTGTGCATTTGAGTTGCCATCCGTTAGTTAAAAATACAACTACCATCATTAACATAATT
Source organism: Dioctria linearis (assembly GCA_963930735.1). NCBI lineage: Eukaryota > Metazoa > Arthropoda > Insecta > Diptera > Asilidae > Dioctria > Dioctria linearis. Next base: position 23,971,140 of record OZ005741.1, read on the forward strand.
ATTTGATGAAGCACGTCTCGATGATTTTCCGGACCAACCACTTTCCTTAACATTAAAAGGAGGATATTGAAATTGTGTGCCTCCGCTGCTTGATGATTCGCAACATCCTGTCAACGAAATTATGCGTTTTGAATACGTATGGCTCATATTTTAAAGAATAACCTCTAGAAATGTATTATTATAAAAAAAGAAATAATTCACTTTTACCTGAATTCCCCTCTGTAGGTGAGGCTAAAGTAGTTTCATAAGCTTCATCGACTTGCTGACTCCAAGGAATGCTGGTACGCTCTTCTGTTTCTACATTTTTACTCGAGGAACTTATAACTTAAAAAATATAATAAAACGATAAGAAATGGGTATTTCTGGCATAAACGAAATAATCAAAAATAATATTGCAAATGTTGGTAACTTTTAGATCAGAATCAATTTTGAATTTTTAATAATTAAATGAAATGAAATCAATTTCGGCAAGTAGACAGTATTGTTGAAAATGTTATACTGATTTTTTTTGTATGAATTAAGAACATTATGCAGCGGAAGAGAATCGCATTTATAGAATGGGCTAGTTGAGTTTGGGTTTCTGTTCTTCATGGGATCATTTGTCTGACATCCAAAATAATGACAGAAAAAAAGCTCTTCAAAAATCTATGCTCAGATAGAAAGTGCCTTTAAATATTAAGCATAGCTTTCGTTTTGCCCAGAAACTTTCAGTCAGGAGTCAGCCAGAATAACTGGCGGAATTAAGTGAGAAGAACGCTCTGAAATGTGAGCGAAGGGTGCTTGATGAACTATCTTCAGACTACAATCGTAGCAAATTTGCTACAATTTTATTAAAGATTTTGCTACTTTGCTACTATATTTCGAAAATCCATCATATTTGCTACATTTTCGAATTTGCCCCAGAAATTTCAATTTTATGTCGAAATGAATTTTACCAATCTAGAATTTTCGCTACAAAAATTTGTACAGCAAAGACACATCTCGATCTAAGTAATAAAACCAAACTTGTATATTGCCCTCTTCTTTTTTAGAGTTCATATTCATGTGTGCTAAAGCTAATTTTTTTTTTGTATGAATTTGTGATGGCGTGGCGGTCTGCGGTAAGGTTCATAAAATATTTGTCTTGCTTATCTTACATAGTAATGCAACCATAGAAAGACAATTTTCCAACCTCGACAACATCGAAATAAAAAAAATTAAACTCATTCAAAATTGAAACCATAATGGCTGCGAAGAGTTTTGTTCCGATAACAACTTTTTGGATTCAGAATTTAGAAAACGTCCAAGATTAAATGTGACTTTATACTACATAATTATCAGAAGTATTATAGTAGGATATTTTTGTTGCATGTATTTATGAACTGTTGCCCTATTTTTTTTAGTTGTTGTAAAGGCGATGTAAAGACCTGTTATTTGTTAAAAGAGTGCCCACATATACTTTATATTTATACTATATAAATTGGAAAGGAAAAAGAAACAAAAAAATATATGCAGGTACATACATATGTATCCAAAACCAAATTGACATGTGGCTACATTTTTTCAATGATGAATGACGATATAATTATTCCGAGTGGCAGCACTGACTGTTTCAATTAATTGAGCCGTTTATATTAAAAGTGGAATAAGTCCATTTTTTAAGACGAAATATTGTAATATTTTAGTTTAAATTCATTTAAAAAAATAATTTAAAAATATTTATAGGATCTAACTATGAACTTTTTTGTGCTTTGAATTTAAAGAGACAGTGTAAATTTATTAACCAATTATGTTTACTAAAGAATTCTGAATAAAATAGAAATACTATACCCAAATGGACTCATTCTACTTTCAAAATAAACGACTAAATTATGTAACATCTCTTGCGAATACTGCTCCTTTACGCTCAACTAAATGAAGAAGAGAAAATGTTTTTCGTTATTAGCTCAGGACCTTTCATCTCGAATTTTCTGACGAATTACTTATTCCTTTTTATATTATAATAACAACGCAAATCTTTTCTTGTACATAGCCTTCTTAGTCTACGCCTAGTGGTACCATAATTCTTCTCACATGATATATTACACGAAATTGCCGACGCGCATTTTTTTCTGATTCACTCTGTAATCGCACAAAACATTGCGATCTTTGAGGGTTGCGCGATATGTAATCACCTCTAAAACCAGCAAAGTTGCGCAACATTCTCGATATCCTACGACCACATGTAATAATTTCATTACAAATTCCTTAAAAGCCATAGTTGCTTTTTAAGAAATGTGTAGTCAATTGGAACTGGATGGGGCGTAATATCTGCAATATTCAGTATCACGTGAAAATTCTTCGACTAATACTTTATTCTTACATTAATTTGCTAACGACTCCAGAACACTCCTTATTACGGATCCATTTTTTTTGCCAGTATTTTTTTTTTTTTGATTTAAACCAAATTAATGCCAAACAAGCAAACATCGAAATATACAATGATTACTTCCTCGTGAAAATTCTGTCAACCAAAGGCCTCAAGAGTTTGAATGTAAAATGCTCCAGTTAAGTAAAATAATCATGTTTTTGAAGATAAGACGCATAAATTTTAGTGAAAAAGTATTCTAGAAAAGACATTTGAATCATTAGTTCAGTAATAGAGTTCGAGTTATTTTTTCTCTTTATAATTAAGTGTCATAGTATCTAATTGGTAATTTTTTATACCCCAGATGTAATTAGATAATGCATATTAAATTTGTCGTTCATATTGGTATGGCTAAATGGATTAACTTCCAGGCATAATATTAAATGCATTTAATTTTCGCATGTACAAGATTTTTTACTGACTAACTTCAAAAGACCGCGTGTTCGAATGTGGGTTTCCATTTAGAGTTGTCATAAAAAACTATTATTTTTATTTCTAACGATAAGATAAATCATTTCATAGTTTTAAGTATACAAACTTTATTTTATTTGAAAACTTCTTCCCTCGAGCTTCATAATAAATGTCTAAATTTTAATTTGTTATATTTACGCACTAACATACTGTTTGATATGTGGACGTAATTTTGTGTGTCAAAAAGTGTGCTTAGGTTGGTGCCAACATTGAAAAAACCATTGGTGGAAAGTTGAAAAAGTGAGCGCGCCGCTCGGAAAGTAATTTTAATAAAACCTTTCGAATTTCTGATGTATATCTACGGAATATAATGCATTTTTATCTTAAATTCTAAATAATTAATTTAAAAACATTTATTTCGACGAAATCACTTATTTATTTGTTGTTTACAGTTCTCTTTCAGTTTGTATTTGATGCTTTGCTTACACCGATGGAGACTGCTATAAAATTAATTGCGTATGACAATGAAACTCAAAATATTGAGCTTTATTCAAATAGAAAAGCTTTGAGCTGCTCCCAGCAGATATCTGCATGAATGCATTCAACAATGACTTTGAGACACTTGTTAAAAAAGGAGCCTCAAGCTGACATTTATGTTCATAGCAATACGCAAGTGTGAGATGTGTTCATGCCAACGCCGAGCTGTAAAATACTCGAATTCACATGCATTGAGTCTCTCTAAGCTCATGGCTCGTGAATTAGAATTTTGTAAAGCTCTCAATCGAACCAATGACTTGCAATATTCACAAGTTGCATTGAAATATATGAGCCTATGAATCCATTCAAGTGTCTCACATGCATACTTTACTTAATTTGTCTCTTTGGATTTTCTAATGTGATTTAAATGCGAAAGAAACAATCACGCCCGATATCACTTGTACCGTTATCCTTCTTCTAATCATGAAGTGAAGCCAACGAATACTGGACTCACACTCAATACGCCCATTAAAAGTAAAATGGATAGTGTGAGTGTCTCCACTGAAGGAATGCAAGAGAGATTTGACTTCATACTGTGGCAAGGAAGTGAACCAGTGCAGTCGCAGCAAACAATTTTTTCTTCCGGACGAAAAGTTAGCGATCTCTTCCATCGAAAAATTTATCGCAACTTTGTTATAATTTTATTGCTTGGGAAATATTACAAAGATGATAAAAATTCAATAAGAATTAAATTGTAATTTTATTGCTTGGGAAATATTACAAAGATGATAAAAATTCAATAAGAATTAAATTTGAGGTGGGGATAATAAGAAGCGATATTATCCTTCCCGCGAAGCGCATTCTTGTTTACTTGCGGTCACGCCAAAATCTCTCTTAATGGTATCGCATATGCGGACCATTTTATACCGAATGAAGGATTCTCCTCAATAGGAATACGATATCATAGAAAATGGAGATATCTCCAAAGGCGAATGGTTTTCTATATTCCGGAGGATAAAATTTTGTTGCTGGGTGCTCACCGTTTATTTTTTGAATATGAATGAACGTGAATATGCCTAAAGACAGTGAATAATTAAGTGGCTCATGAAACGAGCTACTTGCAGAGCTTCTCTGGTTCCCAGCAAACAATTGGACGATAGATCGTCCAGACGAAAACGTAGCGATCTACATACGAGAAATTTATCGTAGCTTTGTTGTATTTTTATTGCTTTAGAAATATTACAAGGATGATAAGGATTTAATTCGTGTTGGGGATAATAAGAAAATGAAAAAAAGAAAATACGTATCTCCATTTTTTCTTTCATCTAATAAAGAGTCGATATCATTTTGTTTCGAGTATATAAGAAATAAGACAAGTATACCTGTTATATCTTTCTTCTCATAAAGCCACAACAAAAATATCTTCTTATTTACCTCAAGGCAATAAACGTGCGTGCAATAACATAGTGTCAATTGAAAACTCCGTCCATAGATGGGTTGCAAATCGCAAAATGATCCAACTTACAATTATGGCCTATTTTATTTAATGTCTTTGATTCAACCACTAAGCAACTAATAAATAGAGAACTCAAATCAAATAAAAATGTGTGCCTTAAAATTTTCTTCAGCTTCATCTACTTCTGGGTCCCACAGAATTCACCCTCACAAGAGAATAACAACACAATTCCTTAAAGGGAATGAACGATGAACCTCATGTTGGTTGGTTTCGGCAACTGCATTGCTCGCTGTAATGTGGGTATACGGTCAGGGACACTGAGTAAAAGTGGCAGAAGAGAAGATCAAATGAGACGTGGAAAAGAGAATATGGCCTGGATGGGCATGCGCTAGAAAAGCAATGCGAAGGCGAAGGGAATAAATGCTCTTCATTCTCACTCACGTCCATGCCGTGAACAAAATAATTTTTTTTACACTCTGTGTATCGTTCTGGCTTCTGACTGTCACTATAAGACACATTTGAACTGCTCACTGCACAAATCGATTAAACGCAATTGCGACGATAAAGCGACCAACGAATTCTTATGCAATATACGCTCCATAAAACGTTCCTAGAGAAAATTGTTCTTATGACTGCAATAGTCATCGCTCGTCGGCCTCTCTGGTCGTCGTAATTGAATTAATTCAGTAAAGTGGTCGACAACGAAAACTGCAGATTCCTATGTAATACACGTTCCATAAAACGTTCCTGGAGAAAATTGTTCCTTTTACTGCAATAGTCGTCGGTCGTCGCAATTGTGTTTAAGCCTTAACTCCATAATAGAAAAGGTAGGAAACATTGATACATTTTATGCATTTCTTGGAGTTAATCGATTTGTGCAGTGAGCGGCTCATTTTTGGTTAATATCCGAAAGCGATTGTGTGTGACAAATTTATTTAGCAGAAATTAATTCATCTGAGGAAATTTTTTAATTAATTTTATATTGACATTGGCTATTCATTTTTGGAGAATTCTTTGTATCTTTGATAGGGTTTTGTATTTAATTTAATACATTATTATTAGATTTCCGTTGACGACTGGGTATAACAATAATTATTCGTTTCAATATAACGTGTGTATACAGCAGTGGATAATAAATGTGCACAAAAACTTAAAAGAAAAATTTTCAAGCAAATCTCATAAAAAAAATGCACGCTCTCTGCGCTTATAAAAATTTTCAGTGGCCCAGGCGCAGACCCAAATAAATAGCAAACATTGGGACCGAAGTTGAACTCTATGTCGCCCACAAATTCCTATTCGCGCGTGTCTTGCTATACGTTTTTCGCTATATCGCAATTCATGAATCGAATAAAATTTTTATTTACGAGAATGAACGCTGTGGGATCCAGTGTCAACAGAAGAAGAAAACTTTTAAGAAATTTTCTCTTCAGTTCGAGCTCTCTATATATTAGTTGCTTAGTGGTTCAACACAACTTGTTTTATTTGGTGCGTATGAGGGACATTCAAAACCATCATCAGTCAATCAGTATGTGTCATTCATAACTGAAAATCAAGAAACCGAGAAGAACGGATTCAGTTTTGAAAACTAACAATATAAAGTTCGCGAGTAATACGAATATGAAGCAAATAAGAATGCGATTCGCGGGAAGGATAAGATAGCGAGTTGATAAACTAGAATATCTATTTTGAATTATGAACGAGTCACAAACTCTTATCCTCACCGCTTCATATTCTTATTACACAAGAATCAAATTGTTCTTTGCTTCCCGTCACGCCAAAATCTCCCCGCATATGAGGACCATTTTCTACCGAAAGGAGTATTTTCCTGAATAGGAATACGATATCGTAGAAGATGGAGATATCTTCAAAAGCGTGACGTATTCTATATTCCAATTCCGTTTCGTTATGTATGCCTGTATGACCAACACAAATATCAGTCCGGCTTCACAAAAATTTATGTTATCACTATCAGCATTTCTATATGTATATATTCTTCTACTTCTGTAATATTATATTTTTTTGTAAGTCTGGAACCAAAGTCAGTCAACCAATTCAAGAATTGATAACTTAAGGTGTGTCTTCAATTTTTTTTACGAAATTAAATGAAACTGCATTCATCTCGGTCCTAAACAAACTGTGAATATACAATCCTTCCGTATTTATTCTAAATTAAATGAATCATATACGTATTAAGTTCCTAACTCTCTTCTTTTGTCCGTCAGGTAATGGAAGTGTGAATAACACATGATTATACTGTGCTATGTACTCTTTTTTAGTTCAGACTGTGTTTATTGGATAAATAATTTTCTACTGAATTGTACTGTGTATATAACTGATTCCCTCTTATATATTTCATTGTTTCATTATTATTATATTATTTTGTATTATTATTTTATATTATTATTTCATTGTTTTCGATATAGTTTATATCATTGTGTATGTCATACCCTGTATATATTAATAATGAATTCTTTTCTGCGACTCGGTGTAACCTCCGCCACCGAAGCTGTTTTTCCCCGGCACTTTTCTTCCCACCACAACAGTAGAGAAGAAAAGAGCACGAAAATGCCGGGTTTAGTAGCACTGTTAACACTAAGTCGCAGAAAAGAATTCACTATAAGTTTTCACCACTATTCTGTTATTGGTTTGGCTAATGTTAGTATTTATCTTAGCTCACTCAGCACACTATGCTATGTTCTATGTATATATATATAATCTCGTTTATCCGAACATCGATTATCCGGACTTATTCTTTACGGCTCTAATGTACCGATTTAGAAATTATTTTACGGCGCAACGAGACATGCTACGACGAGTTTATTCCCGCCTCCAACGTGTAGGTAGGTACTCCCGCGCTCTCATTTTTTTGCGCGATAGTGTTTGTTATTGTTTTATTTTATTTGATAGGTTATCTTTTATTTTTGTTTACGTTTGTTCGAAATCTATAATGTCTAAGCAAAAAGAGTAGTGCTATCTCTTAAAGACAAAGTGAAGATAATTGACAGTTTAAAAAATGGTGAATCCGTCAGTAAATTGGCGCAAATGTATGGTGTAGGAGCTTCTACGATATCAGATATCAAAAAGAATTCTGATTCCATATTGAAATTCACCTGCATGCTTGAGAACGAAGATGGAAGCTCGCAACATAAAGCCATGAAAAAATCTCATAATGAAATTCTGGAGAACGCAGTTTTTACTTGGTTCTTACAAAAGAGAGCATGGGCTGCCCATATCTGAACCTCTTTTATGCGAAAAAGCAATGGATTTTAATCAAAAGCTTGGTGGTGATCTTAATTGGAAAGTTCTTCCAAGCAGATCATTGGCATCGCGGCGTGAAAATGCAGCGCCGAGGCACAAAGTGAGTGAGGACAGAGTTATTGTTATGGTTTGCGCGAACGCTAAAGGAACACATCGATTGCCACTGTTAATTATTGGCAAATAAAAAAATCCGCGCTGTTTCAAAAATGTCAAAATCCCCTTGACTTACGCTAACCAACAAAAAGCATGGATGAACACAGATATTTTTCTTACTTGGTATGAAAATACATTTATTCCTGAGGTGAAGAAATTTCAAAAGGACGTGGGAAAAGAAAGCGATGTGTTATTGTTGTTAGATAATGCGCCAACTCACCCTTCCGCTGAAACACTAAGTCGAGAAAATGGGAAGTACAGTAAAGTTTTTGTCCCCTAACGTAACATCGATATTGCAACCTATGGACCAAAGTGTCATTGAAACTTTAAAGCGTGTATACGGAAAGCAGCTACTGCGTCGTCTTTTGTCAGCAGACAGCAGTGAAATAGAAGAGACGATGTAGAATTTTTTTAAAGAAATAAATTTTAAAGATTGTTGCTATATGCTAGTAGAAGCGGGGAACTCTGTGGAATCTCAAACATTAAAAAGGGCATTGAATAAATTATTAAGGACTCCATCCAATTCTTCCATGAAACCCACGACGATTTCAAAGAAATAACCGAAGCAGTGAAAATTCTTAGCCTTGGTGAAGGGTGTGATAAAGACAATATAAGGAGTGGCTGAACTGCGGTGAAGACCCTGGATTCCAAATTTTAGGCTGAACTACAATACACGTTCTTTAATTTAACAGGCGTAAACAAATTAACTTTAACTCGTGTGAGGGAACTTTCGTTAAGTATAAATATCCAATTTTCCGTAAGTATAGTGCGCTAAGAAACGCTCATTCCTTAAGAACGCGATGTGTCCAAACAATTAAATTATTACTAAATTATTAAAAGTGCAATGTAAAAATTAAAATGGAATAAAAATGGTACTGCGAATTAATAGAAAGCACAAATCTTCAATTAAATCAACTTCCATTTGTTAATTTTTTCACTTTTACCACTTTTTAAAATTGAAAACATTAAATATCAAGATAATAACTCTTACGGAATGTGATATATATTTAGGCTAAAAATATCAATTTTTCGTAAGTAAACCTCAGTCGCGTTCAATTTCGTAAAATTATTTACTTCTATTGTAGTTCAGCCTTTTAACTGATGTCTCTATGAAAAATATTCGTTACTTTTGATTCGTTACTTTCTAATTCGGTACCTTTCGTAAAATACTATTTAAACAGCACACTTCTACAATCTTTTTGTGAAAAGGAGTATATAATTAAATATGAAAATAAGAGTTTACAATTAGAATTTAAGTATTGAAAAATAAAAAACAAAACATTTCAGAAGTAAATTAATCGATTATATATTGAAAATATTCTTTCAGAAGGAAGAGAAGTTGCAACTGAACCCAAATATTTTCTTGCAATCTCTCTTTGCTCTAAAGAAATTAAGTACGTGTAAAAAAGTGAGAATTTGATTTTAAAGAAATTATATACCTACTCCTTTTAGAATGTTGGCCAAAGCAAATTTTAACTTTTTCTAAAAAATTGAGGTAGGGTGACCCGATGTACGAAAAATCTTTTATTATAAATAATTGAAAGGATTTTGAAGTTATTCAAGAAGATTTTATGATTCGGGTAATGCTTTGTTCTCTCAATTTTCGTTTTTATGCATTTTTCATTCATGTAAAAATCGCCTGCATATATTTCTTTGTTTGTTCCAAAGTATCGAGTTCACGTAAAATTTCCATACAAATTTTAGCGCTGGTAAAATCACAAGCAAAATTTTTAGTGAGGATTTTACTAGTGCAGTACTGAGTTCTCAGGTAAAAACTAAAGGCTCCCTCTATATGAAATAATAATAAATGGCACTATAAATTCTCCACACATTTTGATAATGCACAAAACCTAGTATCTAGTTCAGGCAAAATAAAATTTACTGACATGTATATAAAGGACTGACTGATGTTCTGTTTCATGTGGCACCAGTTTTGATTTCAGAAAAAGTGCTCTCATTGTCAATGCTACCAACTGTCGTATACTGGCTTCATATTTAAATTATTTGAGAATTTGCTTATATGCATCCCCCTGACATATTTACCGAATTTACCACAAAAGTATTTGGAGCTATTTGTATCGCTAAATTTTAATTATGAATCGAAGGAAGTGTTTTTTACAAGGCTGTTTTGGTAGAAAAGATTTGATTACCAAGGTGCCAGTTCTGGAAATACCGCTGAACTTCAAGCAATTTCTCACGGAAAGAGACAGGAATATGAAGTGGTGCCATTTGCTTCCATGCATTTTTGAATTACTGTTTTATCCAAATTAACATCCGTCAAAATTTTACTAGCGATTTTAATGTGAAATATTTGGAGACCGCGTTAAATTTTACTTTGCCCGAGCTCGATACTTGGGTTAACTTCTTATTAGGTTAACTTTGGCACCACCATCGCAGCTTATTGCTCACTTCTCACCGTCACTGTCATACTAGTGATAAAAAAAAAAGATTCGGTACCGTATAAGTACAATACCTACTCAAAGGCATGAAATATTATCGAAAACTATAACGAATTGTAGTTATTTGATTTCCGTCATTACATGGTATTCGTATAGGTAATAGAATACCGAATTTACTTTGAAATGAAAACTTTGAACTGAATATGAGTACAAGTAACGAATAATTATGTGAGTATGTATTCGGTACTCAGTTTTTAACGAAGTAACGAATACTTTTGTAAGATGAAGAATAAACTGAAACTGGTGATGTATCTGCAGTACCAGCTCACACAGAAGCTTTTGAAGCTCTAGATGTTGCTTTTAAATGGTTTGAAAGACAGGACGAATCGGGTCCCATACAGTTGTTACAACTGAAGCGCATCAGGAACTTGGCCGCAATGAAAAGATGTGATTCATTACGTCAAAGATTAATAACTAATTATTTCCAATCAAAATTTTAAATTACATAGGTATTATGTAAATCATTATCTTTATATCTCATAATTTTTTTATACCGTATTGTCTAACCAACGTATGTAAAACACTTTATATAATAATAAAATATTAAAATTTAATTATTGTTTGATTTGACTTTGAAATCGATTATTCGGAACACCCCTGGTTTTATTTGATTCGGATAATCGAGATATATATAATTTGCATAAATGTTCCATCTCGTCCTACACGTCAACTACTAGTATTCAATCCTGAATCACATCGCACAAATATAAGATTGAAGTCTCCTATCATTAGAATTCAAAGATCTTATAATGATTATTTCAATGATCTTGACCTTTTCCATTCTTGTCCTGCACTTATAAACGCAATGCCATGGATAAAATGCTTTCTTAGATGGTGTTTCTCCTTTTCATATGTATATTTTTATTTTTGTCTCTTGCTATGTCAATGTCTCTTTCTTTCATTCCATCATTTTCTCTTTATTTTTTTTCCCCTTGATATTTATTATTAAGTATTAAGTAGTAGTTTTAAATTTTTTACTCAAACTTTTTTCCTTCTTTGAATTTGAAATGAAGTTTGTTTTGTTTTGTGCATAATTTTCTATTTCCTTAGCAGTCTTTTATTTATTATTCATGCCATTTTTTACATTTTTTCTTAATTTTGAATTTTATTTGATTACTTGTAGCATGACTTTTTATTTTTACTATTTTTTATTAAGTTTTCTAATGTTTATTTTTACTTTTTTAATTTTTTCTAATTTTTTTCTTTTTTATTAGTTACATTGCCTTAGCTTTAGTTATAGTTTTGTATTTCTGTTTTACTCTTTGTTTTAATTTAAGTTCAGTCGCTTTTTCTAGCAATTAGATGTAGATATTTTTTCTCAATTTAAATGGGTAGTAAGTAATTGGTGTAAGCTGCATAATAAAATAAAATACAATTTAAGTTCTTAATAATGGTTATGTTCATGTAATTTGAATTATTTTACTCGCTCCTAGCAAATGGACGCATTACTCATTTGTTTTGAATAAACAGAGAAAAATAAAGGCGCACAATTTAATGAAGGAAAGAAGAGAATTATGTAAATAATAAAATTAAGGAAGACTAAATTAGAATTTTATATTATATTATTTTAATATATACTTTTAAATCTTATGATGCTGTAATAAAATTAGAACAACAAACACTTCGCAATTCATAATTTCCTGCTATTTCAGATTATCTTTAGAACTAGCTTCCTCCCATTCCGATTAGATTTAACCTAATAAATCTTAAGAAAGTGAACTTAATAACAAAAAAGATCATATCTGTATAGATCGGAATTTTCAATTATCTAAACTTAAATGAATGCAGAGCAAAATATTTAATCAAAAACCATGGTATTAAATATGATTTTTTTAACAGAAGCACAATACATGTACGTAAACTCGAAGAGCTTGTAAAGATCTAACGCCAAACTTAAAAGTTTTTCAAAGAAAACACACTTCTCTCGTTATCTACTTTGTTGGCAGTTGAGTTTTTCAATATCACTTTATTGTTAGTAATAAGAATTTCAACACGTAAACTTCTTTTATTTAATGGTGTATCTTGATTGAACTCCCGCTGCAAGCCTCATGAAAGCAATAGATATTTGCGATATTTGCATGCCTCAAAATTTATCTTTACAGGTTATGTTGAATTGAAATGCTCGCCTTTTTTCGACCACAAACAAATTCCTAATGAATGGAAGGTGAGCTGTTGGAACAAGAACGACAGCAAAGAAATGTTATTTTATTTACTTGTAGCCTTCTCTATGCTTACACTTCCTGCTTCATAAATATTTTCAAATATCTGTGTGGTAATGATAATTTAAACTTAAATCTTTTGTTAAATAAAGCAAAGGATATCATAAAAAAATTAAAAATTTAGCCAATTACTGAACGGGAATTTATCAACAAGTTTAGGAAACAATAATAATTCAATAAATTACCTTGATTGCTTTGTCCTTTCATTCGCTGTAAATAAAAATTTAAACAATCTCAGAACATTCAACTCAATCCACTGTGTTAAAAGGTGAAGAAACTTCAAACAATTTGTACCTGATCTGACACGCCTGCTGACATTGGCGATGGTAATAGAAAAATCTCCTTCCGATAATTAGTAAAGCACTTTGTGTTCTTTTTTTCGTCTCGTTTTACAACACTTCGGTAGGCAATTTACCATTTAACACTGGTTTTTTAGTACTCTTAAAACACTGAATTAGTTTTTATGCCACTTTAAATGTCTTTTAAGGCGTATTATTAACAAAATCTGGATTAAACTCCTCCACTTTATCGTCCCTTTGCCGCAGACGTATCATACAATGGCGGAGATCTATGTTTCCGAAAACATGTACTGCCATATGTACGGTATGTTTTTACGGTTTGTGGAGATTTGAAATTTTAGTATTTTTTCAATGTTTGCAAAAATTATAAATGAAACAGGATTTCAAAAATTAATTGGACAAAAACTTTGGCCCAACCCAGACGAGAATTTCCTTCCCTTGGCCTAGACTCGCCATAACAATAATGTTGCTTCGCGTAGTTCCTTGTAAGATTACCGAAATTAATTTTGATATAAACAATTCACAAATTCATAATACGTAATGATTATTAAATTATTATATTCCGTGCGTTCAATCTCACGCAGAATGTCATGTAATGTCACATTTTTACACATCATTCGTGCGTTCAGTTGCACGCAGAATGTCACATAATGTCACATTTTTACACACCATGTCGTTCAGGCGACCGAAGCGTTGTCATTTCCACAGCACATCGATGTGCACATTTTACGCTACGGTCTGGTAGCGCTTTGTAGTTTTGTTTTTAAAGAACTTTCAAAATTGACATTTCGAATCGAAGTGCACACCAACCCGTTCAGGTGCTATCCTTACTTTTTCCATGATGTGATGTGCGCACCGATGTGCTGAAAAGCACATCGGTGTGTACAACTGAACGCACGGCAGGTGTACACACCGATGTTGATAGCAACTGAACGGTTGGTGTGCACTTCGATTCGAAATGTCAATTTTGAAAGTTCTTTTAGAATAAAACTACGCTAAACGTCAAAACTACTAAGCGCAATGGGACACTACGCTACCAGACCGTAGCGTAAAAATGTGCACACCGATGTACTGGGGAAATGACATGAACGACATGATGTGTAAAAATGTGACATTATGTGACATTCTGCATGCGGCTGAACGCACGGCATGTCGTTCAGGCGACCGGAGCGTTGTTTTTTTCCCAGTACATCGGTGTGCACATTTTTACACACTTCACAACACATTTGACATTTTCACAAATAATTTACTATTCTTCTTCTTTTAAGTGCACAAAAAGCATGAAATTGATCTTATAATGGGTATATTTCGTACCTCCGCTCCGCTTCGCGCGCGTGTGTTCACATGCGTCTGCATGTGTGTGTGTGTGCCCTGCCTGGACCGGCAGGCAGTTTGTGTGGTTCTTTAATAAATAAAAAAAAGCAATGCTGGTAACCCGAATATTCGGAAGGTATGAAATATACCCATTATAAGATGAATTTCATGCTTGTTGTGCACTTAAAAGAGGAAGAATAGTAAATTATTTGTGAAAATGTCAAATGTGTTATGAAGTGTGTAGTGTAAAGTTCGGGAATTTTAAAATTAAATATCTCATAAAATATAAGTTTGCGATCAAAATTATTTTGATATTCGTCATTTGTGAGTTGATTAGAATGAGTGAGCAAAGTTTGACGAAAATCGGACGATAGCCGCGGATATTAACATAAGCCACTTCTTGAAGTGGTAACCATTTGCGATAGAGACAATATCAATATTTCTGGACGCTCATTATAATTTGGGTAGCAATTCAATATAAAAATTCGCAATTAAATCTAAAGATTTTGACAATTTACACATAAAAACAGCTATTTCTGTATTAATGAACAGACCCCAGGATCACACTTCGACTGGCAACATTTCGAGCAGTAGAAATTTGTGCATGAAGTGCCATGAAACAAGCAACCATGAGTTCAACAGGGTTTTGTCTGAAGTTGTGCTAATGGTGTAGCAATTCGCCCAATTGGTATGTTAATTACTGCATGTGCAGACTTCATAGGTCACACGAACCAACGCATAAGCATAAACAACCTTTTCCAACCTTATGTTATCTGAAGAATTTTCTTTCAATATATTCTAAAAAAAAGGATTAGCTTATGAATTTATATTTGAAGTCCCAGCATCTCCCTCCATTGAAGCATCCAAGAATTACAGGTCCTCGTAGCATCATAACTTTGGATTATAAACTTCGTAGGGTCCACTATCGCACTTTTTGGAACATTCTACAGCCTTTTTCTCGAGAATACTGCCCACGCAGAATCCTTTTTTTATTTTAAACATCTCGTACGGATACATCCTTCCTAATTTTTCTTAAATTCTCGCAAATTGTTCGGATTGTCATACAGAAAACTATTTTGCTCCAATAGTATTATTAATAAACTATAGTTTGCGATTTTGTCCAGTTACTATTAATTAAATTATTATTATTATTATTATTATAATTACAAAAATTCACAGTTGGTAAGGACAATTTAATTTAATCACCCAAAATTGCAAAGCTGCCCGGCTAGAACCGTCAAGTCAAAATTTAAAAATGGCCGAACCAATTTTGCTTGCAGTGGTATTGGTTTCTGCCAATGCTGCACTTCGAAACTTGGCATTTCTTAATTTTTTCCTCCTCCCGAGTGTCTCTCACCCTGAAAAAGTGACATAAGGTGAAGGAAGCCAAGTTTCGAACTGTAGCACGCGCAGCATGCCAATACTATTATAATTTTGGCCATTTTGAAATTGTGAAATTTCTGATCAGATGGTTATTCAGTTCTTTACCTGATTTTTGAGGTAATAATATAATAATTGAATTATGATTTCGTGCTGTGAATTTGTGATAGTTATGATTTATATCAGAAACTGTAACCCGTACAGTTAACCTTGGTATTCTTATAAGGAACTACAGCATAGTAAAATTATTGCGATGACACATCTTGGCACAGGTTCAGCAATTTGCCTGTGCTGTGTAACAGCTACGTGTACGATGGCCCAAAGTAAATTGATTCGGCCATTTTAAAATTGCGAAATTTCTAATCGACTGCTGTACAGTTGTGTGAATTTGTAATAAAGTTATTGTTTATATCAAAAGCTGTAAATTTATCGAGCACACATACAATTAATTTCGGTAATCATATAACGAACTACCGCGGAGCAACATTGCTGTGCTGGTACGTCTAAGCACATGGGGAGAAAATCCTCCCGCCTCGACCTTAAACTTGTTGGTTGGGCTTTTCAGTAGTATTGTTATGCTGCCCGTCCTCCCGAACGAAACTTGCGTAACCCCCGGAAAATGTTACAAGCCATGAAGTCGCCGAAGGCACCGACACATTAAAAGGCCTTAACGTGCCGGGTACAACATGCAGTAAGAGCTCACTCTCATTGCTTTCAGTATTCTCGTCATGGAGGAAAAACTAAAACTTCAACTTAAACAGGTCCTAAAGCCCAAAACTGTCGATCCCCCAGCAAAATGAAGTTAAAGCAAATTGTAGCCAAATATGTTTTCTTTCTAATAGTTTAAAAGAAATAGCATGTAGAACAAATTCATGGAAATTATAGCGTTTGAACAAAATACAAACAACTTTTATGTGAAAAATGCCAGCAGTAAGACAAGGCAAGAAAACTGTGCATGTCGCCTGCTGACCGGCCCGCTGCTTTCTTTTTTCGACTTTGTTCATGGCCCAAACCAGACGAAAACGTTTTAGGGAAGGACGGAATTTGGCTTAGACGTGCATAAAAATCATGTTCCTTCACATAGTTCCTTATATGATTACCGAAATTAATTGTGTGCGTGTTCAATTAAGTCACAGTTTTTATACAAACAATTACTGTATCACAAATTCACAACACGTAATGATTTTTAAATTATTATATTATCACCTCAAATCACAAATAAACATCTGTACAGCCGTCCGATGAGAAATTTCAGAAATTTCGCAATTTCAAAATGGCCTGCTTGCTGTAGTATTGGTATGCTGCCCGTACTCCCGATCGAAACTTGGCATTTCGGCATTTTTCCTCCCCCGAATACTTCTCGCCGGTAAAAAGTGCCAATATCCTCCCCTGTGTGGGCTAAGGCCATCGCTTGTTTATTCCGGTGGCTGCGAAACTTGGCATTTTGAATCTTTCACCCGCAAAAGTTATGCATGTGGGCTCTAGCATATAATCACTTTTTGCACGCTATTTGCTCAGCTGTATGCGAACGCACCCATTCATAAGTTCTTATTGCATTTGCAGCGGGTATATTGACAAAGAAGAACAAGCACGATTACATTTATTTTACAAATCTTATATTTGCCCTTAATACATTTCAGCGGTAGTGGAATGGTAAAATTTCTATAAAGCGAGAAATGGACCCACAAATTCGTACTGTATATACTTTTATGACAGTTTAAGACTTTCTTTTCACGTTGTTTTCTTTTTACAGTTCAAAGATTTCTTGCAGTTGTACAACAAAATAACAGAATTGTGCTTTAAAAATTGTGTGGACAATTTTCTTGGGAGAAGCATCGCACCAGAAGAGGTCTGGAACAATTAGGCGCTCAGCGATAAAGCAGCCTAAGCCATAAATTTTTGCAATAGAGATAATTTGGTTACTTCGGCATTCTAGCATATAGTTTTTTTCGATTTTTCTTGCAAGTGTAGAAAAAACTTCACCATTAGGCTGCATCAAGTTGGCCGGTCAACTTTACTTTTTTAATTTTTTATTGCACATCGATTGTTGGTCATTGTTGGCTTAATTTAAACGTTTGTTGGATAATAGTTTTTTCGAAAATTTAAAAAGAAAATTCGTTATCATTCTTATTTTTAATTTAATTTAATTTATAACCAGCTCAATCAATGCGTAATCGTTTGTTGGTCTCTCAATGCTTCGCTAATTGCAAAAATAACTAAGCAACACGTGAAGCTAGCTACACATGAAGTTGTAGCTGATATTAGCCAAATTCTAATTTTGTTGCTGAACTGCAGTAACACCAACATGATAATGAAGTAGTAATATAATATTTCATGCATTGACAACCGAACTAATGTATTATCGCACATATCGATTGTTGTCAATGCATGAAATATATGGCTTACTACGTTATCATGTTGGTGTTACTGCAGCTTCAGCTACAAAATTAGCATTTGGCTAATATCGCTTCATGTGTAGCTTAGGTAAATTATTTTTGCAATTAGCGAAGAATTGAGGGAACAACAAACGATTTTATTAATAAAAACGAGTCCAACAAGCGATTACGCATTGATTGAGCTGGTTATAAATTAAAATTAATTAAAATTAAGAATTTTCCGGCTAACTTGATGCCGAATTTTCTTTTTAGATTTTCGAAAAAAGTATTATACAACAAACGCTTAAATTAAGTCAACAATCACCAACAAACGAACAACAATCGACATGTGCAATAAAAAATTAAAAAAGTAAAAGTTGACCGGTTAACTTGATGGAGCTTCACCATTACTTAAGGACGGCTCAAACAACAGCTAAGGCCAATTTTTAACATTTATAAATTTTGAAAATACGGTGTTTATATGTTTTCAGCTTTGTTTACGAAATTTTGTGGCTTACGCCGTTTTAGCGCTGAGCGCCTCAATTTATTTACAAAAAATAATTCATATACTTAATAATGTACCGATTCTTCTGAATATGTTCAAATGCATGATTGCGGATAGACCATGATTCTGATCGTATTATTGGATCTGTAGAATAGAACAGAATAGAAAAACATTTAAGAAGCTCCAAAAGCATTTATTTATCAACCCCTTCTTGAACCAATGTACAACGTTGGGAAATACGACATTAGTAGCTTAGCAATAGCTTAGATTAACAGCAAAATAAAATAAATCAGTGTAGGTGATCAGAAAATAGACCATCTTGATATTAGCATGTGTGAGAGTAGGTGGACAGTAAAAAGTCTTTTACAGATAATTTTGTGGAGATAACCAGCAGAAGTAGACTGCGCAGATAACCGTAATCACAATTATTGATAGTTGCATTACTATTGTCTGTACGTCGTAGTTAGATACTCTGGTTTGTGCTTCCTGCACAGTGCAGAATTACATCAAAGAAAGTATTTAGTCTCAAGTAGAGTGCAGTCTGACAAGACAATTAATATAAAATATTGCTTTCAAGACTGAAAGTACAAGTTCCAGTTTACAGCTGTTTTGTTCTAAATTCCCCTACATGGTTTTAAATTATGCTGAATGCAACTGAGGTATTACTACATCGTTTTTGCTACACATGTCGTCGAATGAGTGAAAGAGAAGAGAAATTTTTGCAAGCATGAATTTTCAAAGGCAAGAGTGCGAAGCAAACACAAAAATCCATGTCGTTTTGACGACGTGGTCTGACCATGTATTGTAGATTAGGCATAAATGTTTATCGCACAAGATTAAAATTTAAATTCAAAATTTAATTAATACAGACCCCGCATAAGCGCCATGTAAACAAACTTTGGGTACAGCCACTGACTTACAACAATGGACTGAGCGATTTGCTATTTCATGTGGCACAAAAAATATTGTGTTTCTGTATATATATATGTATAGTATAAGTCAGTGGGTACAGCAATTGAGGTATTAAGTACATTGTTGGAATATAGTGAGAAAAATATTTCCCTTCAAGAAATTGCATATTTCTTTTAAACTTACGATGCTTATTTTTCTGTAGTTAAAGATTTTTAAGAACTAGAATTATAAAAATTTCTCATTTGTTAATTTCGGCTATTTTTATACCCTAGATGAAATCTAAAGGGTATACTAAGTTTTTCATTCCGTTTGTAACACCTCGAAATAATGATGGTAGAGCAAAATGGATTGGACACCCACGCATAATATTAAAGGAGCGTTTAGAATGACAGAGTAGAGTGGAGTCACCAGATTGGATTTTTCTCTCCTTTTCTCAAGCTTGCACTCTCATATAAGTTCTCGCGTTACCCACCAGAGTGGATTTCACAGAGTAGCGTCAGATTGGAACAATTCCTAATCTCACGTTGATAGTTTTGAAAGCTTTTAACATTTGTTTCGAAATACTAGTTTCTAACAGATGTCGCACTGATAATTACAAACTTTAACTAACGAAAATTAATGAATTATAACAAAAAAACCAAAAATAAATATTTTTTATAAGATATTAAAAATGTATTTAGTGTTTTTATGATACAGTTTTAACAAAATAAAGTCAATTAAGAACTAAAATTTTCTTATGTTCGCAGTCGTTCATTTCGAAAGTGTCCATAATAAACGTTAATTTGTATTTTGTGATACTTCAAATCGTTCATAGCTCAATTATAGAAATATTTTCTGTAATTTAACACCATTTAGTTAACTAAATTATACGAATCGACAAACTGTGTTCTGTTTTGAAATATATTTCAAATGTAAACACATGATAATCTGTCACACAATTTTCATATGATTTCGAAAATCCGACTGAAGCTCACTCTCTATTGTGCATGCACTCCACTCTACTCTGTCATTGTAAACGCTCCTTAAAAGTTATTTGGATTTTTGCATGTCCGTCCGTCTATCCGTCTATGCGCACGATAACTCGAGAGCGCGTATACTTAGAGAGCTGAAAATTTGTACAGACTTAAAAGAAAAAAAATTAAGTTCGAAAATGAGACAAATCGGGCTACTCTTTCGTGGGGTTGCCATACAAAAATCTCGTTTTCCACTACATATTAGGACCACTGACATATAATAAGAATGGACTAAGCGTTCTGCTTCAAAAATGGCACAAATATTGAACAGGCTGTGAAAACCGTTTATTTCGTACAATTGCACACTGATCTATAATTAATTATTGTTGGTCGGTTGGAAACACTAAAGATGTTATAAAATAGCATTGCATTAAATAAAAATTATTTAGGAAGTTAAACTTGTTTTAACTAACACAAAATAAATTTTTAATATTACTAAAAAATGTGCTCCTCTGCAGATTAGTTGTCAAATTTAATTGAGCTTATAAGAGATAGACGTATATAAACAATATATTTGTCTGAATTTTTATGTCAATTCCAATGCATTCCAATTAATACAGCCGTACTGTTTCCAAAATTGGTTACAGTTCAGTGTATATTTAGAGCTTGAAAGAGACAAATAGATTTTAGCCAAAATTTGTGCCATTTTTGCCTATAGGAATTAGATAGGATGGCTTAGTCCATTCTTATTATATGTCATTGATTAGGACACTGCCTGAGAATGTCGACGCGAGTGCTGAAATTTGGCATAAAAATGGACTAAATCGGGCAACCCCTTGGTGTTGCCATATAAAAATTTAGGTTTTTTACATATACTGTGAAAACGATCAGTCCTAGACATTTTTATTGTACTAAAAATTTCTTGAGAATATGAATGCTATAAAATTGGTTATAATAATTTTTTCTGTCCGACGAACCGTTCTAGAAATATATGCGAAAAACCACTTCAGAAATCAAACTTGCATAGATCGGTGACCATATTAAATTTTATATGGGCATTCATCTAGGGTATCATAAGAATTGGTCTTAGACCAATTCTCGCTTTTTTACTTGTTAAAAGTTATGGAAGTATGAAGAGTGATTTATTTGGACGTGAAGTCCAGACTGTCAGCATGAGCTGACAGATCTCTCGGTGGACAGCGTTGACTGCAGGACCGCTAGCTCGCCTCGGCTATTGGCGGAGAGTGTGGGGAGGTTCCACGAAAACCAGCCGCTGTGCCACCAGCCATATACAAAAAAAATTGTGCCTTCAAGCCAAAAAGGAAGCACACACCCGGTCCTGAAGTGACCAATACACCACTTACCCTTACCTTAGTGAAGGCGCCGATGATATGCCCTAAGCTGCATTGCCCCATATCCACCCCATGACACTGAGGACAGCAGTCATTTTGTTCAGCGTCCCTTGTGATCACCTGAAAAGAAGTGGAGGAACGTACCTAGTCAACCTTTACATGAGAGGGCTCCGGGAGAGTGAGAGGAGAAACAAAAATGGATCTAATATTCCATTACGTTATAAAAGTATCTTTATTAACTAATATAGAGTCCCATCGTATGTAAGGTTTTCAGTCTCAATTGCTGCAACAGTTTCGAAATTTATGTTTGGTACACTAAGAAGTTATTTAGGTTTTCATATACGAATCTATCACATGCAATTCCTGATCTTAGAAATTAATATAAGTTTCCCTGCAATTCTCAATTGAGATAAAAAATATCAAAAAATAATATGAATGGTCATAATTCAAATGTTAAGATCCACTAATTTGTAACTTCAACAATAATTCAGAAAAATGAAATCTCTATAATAATTAAATACCGACTTGCATGAAGATACAATGATTCCTTTAATTACACCCAGTTGAACCATGGGTATTACTGTAGCAATTCCACTGGAACTTAATCAGACGTGACGGAATGATGTGAGTTCGTTTTCCCACCTTGATGTGACTGGCATTACTTTTCTGGCCGCGGAGCCCGAATTGAGTTACAGGGGCACCCTTCAAATAGCCATGCGTGAACAGGAGTTTCTTGAATGCGACCATCGTGGCGCGTACTTCTTCTATCATTTCTTAAATATTTTTTCGCTGCGTCTCCCTTGGAGTTGGTCAACACAAATTTAGCGAAAATAATACTCGATGGATAAATATCGCTGGCGATGGATGTAGATAATCTAATGCAACATTTGCACCCTTGGCACAATACCTTTTTCTTAAGAGCAGCGATTAAAATTTTTGAGCCAGATTAGCTACGTTTCCATTTGCACTTGGTAGATAAGAAACAACAAAATCTCGCCAGTAGTGTGATTATCGCGGAGTTAATCGAAATATTTCAAAAATTATTATTGCTCCGATGGAATAGGGAATTTTCTTCTTTTGACAACCGGTAATCACCTCTTCCTCTTCTTTTTAAAAACTTTTTTCCTCTAGGCACTCGTCTCAGTCAAACTTGAGACGTCTGGTCGAGTCTCGTCAACAGCAAATTCGCCGTGTGGCCCACGCTGTGTGCTGCTGCTAGCCGTCGGGTAGCATGCCGTTGCCTGCCGTACGCTACGACCATAACAAAGTAAAAATTTTTTTTTATATGTTCTATAGAAAGGCGTTATTGTGACATAGCACTCTCAAATGCTGACTACTAACTATGGGCTTCTATCTGAAAAATCCATGGTATAAAGAGTATCAACCCCATTAAGCAATTCGAATGGAATTCCGGTCGTTTTACTTGTCATTTTTATACGAGTTTACCTGGAAATCCACACTATTTGCGCACGGTTTCCGCTTCTTTAGCCGTAGGGAATTGCGTCGAGATTCCATTGCAGAAAATACACTCAATTTTACTATTTCTCAGGTTCCACTTCACTAAGAAGTTGAATTGAGTGGAACTCGTTTTCGTACTGGCGCAAATAAACTGATTGGTATGTCTAGACTATACTTAACCCTCTGCTCTAAATTGGCTATACACGAAAATGTTCTAAAATAGTGCTAAGAAAACCAGTTTTTAGTACGGTGTATAATCATCGTGTTTTACCCGGGGGTTACACGTAATAGTACAGCTTGCATGCAAGCTGCACTGCCATACTTCTTGCACCCTCTACAGCCAGGCTGGCAGCTCAGCTTTCAGCGAACTTGCATGATGAAAAACCATGCCAGCTGAGGTGATAGTAATTCGACATTATACAGTTTTCAAGATGGCGGAAAAGAAATGCTTAAGAGAATTTGATAAATTTATTCTGGCGAAAATGAGATTTTCTAGGATCATTTGCATTACATCATTTACCAACATCTTCCTCTTCATTTTTTCTTGGGTTTTTAATATTCTGCTAGTTCCTTTATTGCTAGAATTTTCCAATATACAGCTCAATGCCATTTTTTAAATTAACTTACATGCAAGATGATAAGGCATCAACCGAACTGCCTTCTGCTGTCAAGTTAAAAATGCCGTTGGAAGGGAGGCTTGCATGCAAGCTGTACTATCTCGTGTAATCCCTGGGTTATGTAATCGAGACTCCGTAGTCTTGAATTAAGGTGAAAAAGTGCGCTGTGCTGTGCTACAGGAAGAACTGAGCTTATTGCATAGGAAATCATTTTTCGGGGCAAGTTTAATTGTTTCATTAATAAGTTATAGTGTTTCAAATAAATTTGAAGTGAAATAGTTATAAAAATAAAGAACCGTGGCAATAAGATTGAACATTTTCCAATGCCGGTTTGTTTGTTTACAATTGAATTGCCATTGTTAGTTGACGAAAGGTTTAGGGCAAGCCGTGCGTTCAGCCACACGCAGAATGTCACATAATGTCACATTTTTACACATGTCGTTCAGGCGACCAAAGCGTTGTCATTTCCCCAGCACATCAAAGCACATCGCAGCGTTCAGCCGCCAAAAAGGTGCACACCGGTGTGCACATTTTTACGCTACGGTCTGTTAGCGTAGTGTCTCGGTGCGTTTAGCGTGGTTTTATGCTTTCCAAAGTAACATTTAGCGGGAATTTACAAATTGAATTCATTTGATTGCAAATTAAAATTATAAATGGAACCAATTTATAATTTTGTTTTAAACGAAAAACGAAGATAATTCCATTTTACAAAAGAAAAATACGGTTGCTGTCTTGAATGATGGTAAAAATTCCTTGATTTAACAGATAACATTATCATCATCGTCGTCCAGTTGAATTGCAGATGCCTTTGTATTATTTACATGAATGAGTTCGTAATTATTACCATACCTGAAAAGTAGCAATCTGTTTCAAAAACTCATTTGAAGTTTCCATTGCACCGAGTAATGCAACTTTGTTATTCATTTCCCGTTTTTATTTTGATTTTTCAGTTTAAATTATACTGATAACTTTCAAAAGTGACGTTTCGGATCGAAGTGCACACCAGCCGTTCAGTTGATAATTCGGTGTGCGGTGTGTTTCCCTACTTTTTCAAGTCACGTAACATGCACATCACAACGCTTCAAAGCACATCGGTGTGTGACACCTGAAAGCACGGATGGTATATAGAATACAAGCTATTCTCGGTACGAACCACGTTTCGCCAGTTTGTCTGGAGAGAAAATAGTGGTGACCTCAGTCTGTGTTTAAAATGTACTCTATATATAGAAAAATAAGAAAATGTTTGATATCTTAATAAATTTGGCAATAAATTACTGGAATTGTGTATAAAATGAAAGTTTTGAATATTTTAGAGGTTTTTTTATAAAGCTTTTACCTTAATTAAGTTCAATATATGCAGTATCTAGTAGAAATACTGCAGTTGTATGCATTTGCAATCTCTTGGAATTTTCCGGCTCTGGCTGACGATTAAAAAAAGCTTTGAACGATTTTAGCACTTAGAAAGGAATTCCCAGGTAATATATTTTCTAAGGATCTTATATAGTTGTTCTAGGTGGTGAATAAACTACCAATAAGCTTACAATATATTGATGGTTTATCGCTAACCGCTTTGTATTATGTATTTTCAGATGTCATAACAATTATTTCAATAATCATCCGATTTTGTACACATTCGTCCATGCCTCTATGAACATTTGCCAATTCAATAATCGCCTCTGGAACGCCGCTCTTAATCTCAAGAGATATTAATCCCGAAGAACTAATTTAAATATTTCGATTACATTCTAATCAAATCAGCATTTTACTCATATTCCTTACCCGGGGATTACACGAGTCAGTAGAACTGACTCTGACAGCGATTGACACTTACACAGGCTCGTGTAAACCCCTACTGACTACCCTTTTTTACTGAGCAGTCTGTACTGACAAGATTTCTGACGAGTCAGTACGGACTAGTCAATAAACTGTCAAACGTACAATTAAGATGGCGGAAATTGAAAATAAAGGGTAGGTGCTAGTGGATATTTGTGTTTATATTCCTAATCTTCTCTCTTTTGAGTGGGAAATGACTGAAAAGTGTTTAACATACATTTTATTGTTTATTTTGTAGAGAATAAAGACGGATTAATGAAGAAATTGTTTGATATGCATATAGAAGAGGAATGTCTGCACCGCTTGACGACATTTTACTATGAACAGACTGGTCAGATAGAACGCAAATCGTTTTTAGTCAGTAAATTTGACAGACGAAATCAGGACTGTCCGTCAGCTCTATTGACTCGTGTAATCGTTGCGTAAAGTAGATTTGTACAAAACCATTTTAGTATGATTTCATATTCTGGGAAAAAGTTAATTCAACGGCTTTCCATGTTTTAATAGCAAACTTGATGGTTTCTTTGAATGTCTTCTCCTCACGTGATAACCACTTTGTTAACTCTAAAAATATAAAAATACATAATTACAATTGAAACAATCTTTCAATAAGTCTCCGCAAATATTTCCAACTTCCTACGAATAAAATGACAAACTAAAATGTCAAGCTGAAACGTCAAAATATACGACACTCTCTTCTCTCTCAGAACACCAACACTATTAACCAAGAAACGAACGAGATATAAACTTTTGCAAAATAGGCAAAGTTGTTTTAAAAATTAATTAATTTTATTATTTTGTTCAGTGAGTAATATTTGAAGATTAATATGTGGTGCTCAATGACACTCAATTGTGACATTTCTCATGCAGATGTGTGCGTTTTTCGGTGTAACACCTCCGATTTTTCGCGTGTAGCACCTGGGGCATCTGACATACCCTTTTTCTAGCAGTGCAGGTCAATGGAACGATTTCGGTGTTAACACTTCTGCTGGAAAACGCGCTCAATGGAAATCGGTATAAATTATGTGCCCGCTCTGAATATATCGTAGTTTGCTACTTCCATGACTAAAACGAACACATCGATGCGATTCTACTACATGAAAAAAAATGCTTAAGTTTTTTTTCCTCATAGCCTATCCTTTTAGCTATATAATATATAAAATAAATAAATAAACGCTGTCAACGCTCACGCTGTGTTAAACTAAAGTTCACTACGTCGGCTTAGTAGAAGTTGTGTACGCTCGCACTGTGTTTCGGCCTGAAGAGAAACACTTTCTTTTTTCATTGCGTCATCAGTTCCCAAAATTCTAACAGCTGTGAAGAAATCGTAAGCGAATAAATCGAGTTTAGTTCATTGTAAATAACTAATAAGGAAACCGCATATCGGGTGACAACCTAAGCCACTTGGCGAAATGTGTTTGTTTTCGTTTCGTCATGTCAGTATAAAATTTTGAAGGGAGACATTTTTTATAATCTAAATTGTTATTTAAAAAAAATCAAATTTTTAGCGCCCCTTATTTTTAGATAATATTTCTTGGCGTTGCTTTTGTATGGCTAAAATAATTTCATGTGACAATTCAATTGTAACCAAACAAAGCGGCATTGCAAAATGTTAAATTTTTTGCCATGGCTGCTTATTTTTATAAATATTTCACTTTTATTTTACGTACAACAGTATAACTTATTAGTAAAACTATTAAACTTGCTTGTCAAATTATTTCCCTCGACACAAACGTCGGTTGTTTCTGCCGCACAGCACAACCCACTTCAACATCATAATTGAAGACTCCGGAGTCTAGATTATATAAAATCCCGTTCACAAAACAATATTTCACTATTGTATCACACTACTATTAAGTAAACATCACTTTTAATTAGTTATTTACCACGAAATCGGTAAATCAAACCAGAACTACTTTCTTCTTGGTTATGATCCAGAACTCGACTAGCGAGCTGGAGTTCCTTCACAAAGCATGCCGTGTCCGGCTGTATGGTGATTGCCATGTCTGGCCAAGTGTTGATTGCCATGTCCGGCTAAATGTTGTATGTATTGTATATGTGCTTGTATTATTTTCAAGTTGAAATTTGTTATATATTTGTATAGTTGTATTGTGTCTTATGATTGTTAATTTGTTTATATACTTGTGGTTGTATTATTATTTATAACTGTATTTGTTTTATTTTTGTTTGTTGTTATGTATAGGTCGACGGAACGCAAGTAAGTTTCATGAGATTGAAACTACCGTTACCGACGCCACGCTTAATTCACTGTTACAGTTGATAAGATCAACTGGTAAGTCAAAAATTAATGACGAACACTATTAAATTATGCAAAAAAAAATATATCCGAGAGATTGCAAATCCGATGATGCATTGAAGGCATCACCAGGGAGAAAAAATCTCGGAAAACCCCTAATCTGGTCCAAGCGTCGAAGCGAGCGAATTTGGAAATACGTCCGACCGCGTTGAAGTACAACTTGGAACTGAGAACTACTTCCTTTTTCATAAAATATGAAATGTCAAATCAAGCAGAATTGTCAAATAACGCCCCTCTTGCCCCCCGGCGTGATCGTAGACTCTTGAATTGCTTCAACACGTACACTAGCCGCACGATCCCCCGCTTCCTTATTAGTTATTTATTCAATGGTTGAGTTTCTAAGTGCATATTTAATAGAAGTTATCGACCAATTGCGATCACTTCGATTCTTTCAAAGGTTTTTGAATCTATCATTAACTCAAAATTAATGAAGTATCTAGAAACTAATCATCTCATCAACGATCGCCAATATGGCTTCCGAGCTGGACGCTCATCTGGAGACTTGCTGACCTTTCTGACGGAGCGTTGGAACCGTAATCTGCACAATTTTGGTGAGTCTAAAATCGTTGCCGTGGATATTTCAAAGGCCTTTGATAGAGTCTGACATCCAGCCCTTTTAGCCAAACTTAAAGCACTTGGTCTCTCTCCTCCTCTTCTATTATGGATTGAAAGTTTCCTATCTAGTCGCCAAATACGTGTTGTATTAGATGGCGTCACATCTGAACCGCATCCCATAAATGCCGGTGTGCCTCAAGGCTCTGTTATCTCTCGAACTCTCTTTTTAATTTTTATTAATGATCTGCTTTCCCTTACTTTCAATCCCATCCATAGTTTCGCAGATGACAGTACTCTTGATTTCGCTTACTCCTTTGACACTCTTGCGGACTCTAGGGGGAACGCCGCATGTGTTAAAAGAGATTGCATGACTAGATCATTGAATAACGATCTTAACAATATCCTCGCTTGGGGCAAAGCGAATCGCGTCGAATTCAATGCATCTAAGACCCAAAGCTGTCTCATCTCATTAAAACAAGATCATAACTTAACCACACCCGTTTCTTTTGATGGAGCATTAATTTCTGATTCAGCGTCACTAAGCATTCTTGGCATTAATATTTCTAGTAAGTTAAACTGGACAGATCACATCTTGTCTGTTGCCAAAGAAGCATCGAAATGTCTTGGATTTCTGAAAAGGTGTAAGAAATATTTCAGCCCGTCAAATCTAGCGCTCCTCTACAAGTCCTACATTAGACCTAGAATGGAATACAACTCCCATATATGGGCCGGGGCTGGTCGCACAGCCTTAGCTTCATTAGATATTGTCCAAAAGAGAGCCTTCAAGCTCATTGGCGATTTGGCAATAACTTGTCATATCGACTCACTCGAGCACCGCCGCAATGTTGGATGCCTTTCGCTCCTTTATCGCTATATGCATGGTCAATGTTCTGATGAAATGTCTAGTCTAATCCCTTGTAGAATGATTCCTGCACGCAATACTCGCGCTGCAAACCGCGCACATCCCTTAACCCTTCAAATTACTTTCGGCCGTACAGTAAAATTCCGTGATGCTTTTTTATCCCGAACAGTGCGAATGTGGAACAGCTTACCATCTTCTGTTTTTCCCCCGGCATACAATCTGCGGAAGTTTAAGGGTGACATACATCGGCACCTCCGCCATTCTCCTCATATCCCCTAATCCTTTCCCTATCTCCTTCCTGCCATGCTGTGCTCTGCATCATAGGGTATCCCCTGAGCTTGGCTTAATAATATAAAAAAAAAAAACATTTTTTTAAAATGGTTAATTGGACAGTAAAAAGTTGCAAATATGTTTTCCCATACATTTCCTTGCCAATTTGGCAACTAGTGGCGTTTTGCCTCAGATGGAACATACTTCTTACTCCATATACCATGTGAAATATCTGATTATTTGCACTAATAAATTTGTTTGGGGTAATAATTCAATATTTTGTTACTCACATGGCCAAATCTTGGTTTTTGCTTAGCGGACTATAACCCTATAATATTATAGTGATTGTCTTTTATCTAATTTTTATATTGAACTTGTACCTATTTACACATCGTCCGCTATGCTTCCCTTCGGTTGAAAGTAAATACAGGTATTTTGGGGAGGACAATCCCTTATTTTAAGTTTTTGTACAACTATGATAGTAAAGCCTGACCGTCGCAGTACTAAATTTCATTGGATACCTTCTTTAAATGTTTATGTTGCTTAATTTTAAGTTAAATAGTTCTTCAAATCTTTGAAAATATTAAAGTTTATATCGTTTAGCGCTTCTTGTATACTCAAATATAATTGATTTTCTTTTATGGTTTACAGGAAATCTGCGTTAATAAGTGTGTTCAAAAATTTGCAAATGTAAATCAAAGGATTATGAGTGTTTACGTTGAAGTTCAAACTACAATAAATAGTCGTCGCGTTGCTGAATTGGAAGCAGCACAAGAGGCTGCAAGTAAAACGACCGAGGCACAATTATCCTCATCTTCAAATCAAATAGAAACTCCTGAAATTCTTAGTAATAATAGATAATATTTAAATGCGATCCTATTTCTCTTAGATACTTAGTTAAATACATTAGAAATGGCAAAAGTTTGTCTAACTGTACTCGTTGGTTTACCTGGCGTTGGTAAATCGACATTTTGCGAAAAGATGCTTAAACAAGAACCACATCTTAATATCGTTCATATATGCTACGATCTTTATATAAAAGTTGACCCTGAGTTATCGGTTTCATACAAATCTCAACGTCAAAATATGTTAGAGAGAATAAGAAAAATTGTCACAACTATTAAACACGAGAACTCTATTCCTGTATTATATCAAGGAGCTTTCCACAATGTGAAGGAGAGCTGTAAATATGTGATATTAATAGACGATAATAATTTCTATCAAAGTATGCGTTATGATTTGTATAAAATTGCTAGGAATTTGCAGATATCATACGCGCAAATATATTTTTCATTGCCTCTAGATTTGGCACTTTCAAAAAACTCTCGGAGGGAACAAAAAATATCCGATGATATCATTTACAAAATGAATGAATGTCTTGAAATTCCTTCCAAAAGAAATAACTGGGAAAGCAACACTTTTGTCATAAGCAGTACAGAGATAAATTTTACAGAAATTTATAGTTTTTTTGAGAAAAGTTTTCATAATGTAATTGAACCAGAGAAACAACAACGTGTCACTCTGGAACAGTCTCACATACATAAAATTGATATATTGCTACGAAAACAAGTGGGAAAAATAGTAAAGAATTGCGCTGCTGAAAATCAGGAAGTATCTGTTCTTGCAAAATTTTTAAATGATAAGAGAAAGCAAATTTTAAGCGATGTAAAAAATGGTGTAATTGATCTCCAAGATCAAAAATCTGGTCATATAATAAATCTTATTCAAAATTAATCCCAGTTTTTCTCTTTAAAGTAAACAGCAATCACAATAATTAATGTTTCTCTGTTTTTTTCCGCAAAGTAGGAAAGGATTTATGAAACGAATACCTACAGAACACAACCGAAAGGAAAATGAGTGGAAGTTATGAACAGATATTTTAATTCAATTAAAATCTTTGCTTGGAAACGATTTTAATTTAAACAGCGAACTGCTCATAAATTTGTTGACTAAGGGTATTTTTTATTACAATGTTGAAAAGAAGACGCTCTAGCTTTAAAATTAGTTGAGGATATTTATCTAATTGGATGGATAAAACCTGGGGATTACACGAGGAAGTACAGTTTACTAAAGCAGTTTTCCTAATAAACTATCATTTTTTTCTGAAAAGCTTTGCATCTTGTCATCATTTCAAGATGTTACGGGAAGCAAAACTTTTTTTGAAATATTGTCTCTTTATTATAATTTTGATATTCAAATTGCTTTGGTTTACATTAAAAAAAAAAGAGTTTCTAAATCTTAAGGCATTTTACTATAGTTTTAAGGAAGAATATGCATTGACTGTTGTGGTCTGTCAATTATCAACAAAAAGGAGATTGGTCCTCTGCAATGTACTGCAATTCATTAACTCTCGATATCTCTTTTCATCATTCCTTCACCCACTCTTCTTTCTGTAGAAGCTGTGTGATTGTACAGGGTATATTTCAAATATGGTGCGTTGGCTAAAAGATGTTGCTGAAGAAAATTTATGCCATACTAGTGCCAATTGTCGCGAAGGCGAAAAAAATCAGAATAAAATCGCCTGGAGTCTCTTTTGTCATCTAAACTCACTTTATTAGACGTCCGAGAATCTTTCTGCTAAATATGTCAGAGTCAGTTAATGCAGTCAAAAATATTTTCTTTAGCGTCTCTTCTAAATAAATTAAAAAAAGGTCCTTGAATAAAAAGCTGTTGGACTTAATGTTGTATTTGTCAGGAAATAATTTATTAAGTTTAACATATGGCATCCTATACTTATAAATATATCAAGTCTAAAAGGAAAAGTTATTGCAGTTCGTCAGATCTATGTATATTAGTAGATTTATGTATTAAACTATAAACTTATTGCTTAAATACGTTACAAATTTACAGTTAACAAAATATGACACGTTTAGAATGTATAAAGTTATACTTAATATTCATTTACACTAATTATGAGTTAGATAATAATAGCACCAACAATTATTTTTGCAACGAATAATCTCTAAAGTGTAATTGATGTTCTTTGTCAAGGTAAGTACATGTCGAAGCATGCCTGCTCCGTAAATTCACTTTGCAGCAAATCTGGGAAGGGATTAAATGCATCTAATGTTGCCAGAGGGCTTAAACAAGGAGGCTCTGAAAATTCAATTGAATCATTATCAGATTCGAAAAGGTGATTTAAGCCCAACTGATCGTCCGGCAATGATACATTGCAAAAGGACTTAGCACTCTGACTTAGTGGACTTAAACATGATTCAGATAGATGTAGGGATTCTCCATCTGATTCCAAAAGCAATCCTAATTCCGTATGGTTTTCGTTCATCAAAGTAGTGTATTGGGCTGTCGCCACCTTTTGTTTTTGCTTACCTCGTCCCTGTACTTTACTAAGATTTCTACATCGAATGATTTCTCCTAAAGATTTAGGTATTTTTACTTCATAATCGTTGTCATTTACGCTAATATTATTTAAGTCACAAAAACTATCATCCTTTTGGGAATTAATTAAATAGTCAATATCATGGTTAGGGTTAGGGTTGTCCAGTGCTTCTGTCAGAGTTTTTATATATTTCATAGCCAATCGAAGTGTTGTGATTTTGGTGAGTTTCTCGTTTGCTATAGTTTGTTCATCATCATTATTAGCCAGAGAAAGTGGTACACATTTTCTTAGGTTTTCAAATGCACAATTTATTTCTCGCATTCTTGTTCGTTCTCGAGCATTTGCGGTTTTCCTTCTGTACTTGCTCAGCGGTGCAGCTTTTACTTTTAACTTTTCTTTAATGGATTTGTCTTGATCAGTGAGAACGTCTTTTAGAGATGAAATTCCTTTAAGAGCAGATACTCGTTTTTGCCTCTGGCGAAGAGAATATTTTTCGAAATATTTTTTACAATTGGTTACTTCTTCATAATTGCTGTTGTTGTTATCATCAGCTATTATTTCAGATGATTGATGTGAAGTCGGAGATCTCATATTTGTGCAGGATAGACAATGAGAACTGAAAGAAAAATGGAAATTCAGTTAGAAAAAATAATAAAAAAAATCAATAAATTCATCGAAATACTGATAATTATATAATGTATAAAATAAAGTGAATATAACACTAATAAAGCTGAGTTATTTGATTTTCGAAACCTCGTTGATACCACTTTGTCCTTTGCAAGCAATTGAAAGCGAAATCAATTATGGATTCTTCAAGACTTTTTAGAGAAATGAGCTTAAGTATAGCTAGATTAACTCGTACATATGTACACTTATGGAAAGTTGTTCAGCTACGAAGAGGAAATCTAAAAAAAAGTCTCAGCTCTGAACCTCCTAAGGTGGCCCGGTTCAAACATTTCTATTTCTTCCCCTTTTAATAGTTTCATTGACATAAATTAAAGGGCAGGACATATAATTCAAGGAGTGAAATCATTCTTTCAGACAGAAATTCGCTGTGAGAGGAACAATATTAAATAGAAGAAGATAATATACAATATATCAAATAAGTTGGTTGTAAAATGCCATTTTAATGTGAAACTTCGACTCGAAATCAGACTATCATCGAATCACAGCTATCCATTATGCTCTCCACTACATCCCCATCATTTAAATTGTTAAGGAAAAGTCATTAATTCTAAGTATGTAAATAGTAAAGATCAGTTTCAAATAAATGAAGGAAAAAATTACCAAACTCAACTCGTCTGATACACACAATCGATTTTATGAAAAAAAACTAGTTCATAAGAATCGCAGTATGTACATCGTAATTAGTTCCAGCTATTAATTCTTAATTTTGTCCAGCAACAACAAGAATACGTTTACACCGTAGAGATCACCCACTCCCTAAAAAGATCCCAATTCTGTATTTCGATCGTTGCACTCG
This sequence comes from Dioctria linearis, assembly GCA_963930735.1. NCBI lineage: Eukaryota > Metazoa > Arthropoda > Insecta > Diptera > Asilidae > Dioctria > Dioctria linearis. The sequence continues at coordinate 24,005,781 of OZ005741.1, forward strand.
ATTGATCAGATAAAATGGGAGGAATAGACCGATAACGCAATATTGTTGTTGTTGGGGTTGCAGAGTATTGGACAGACGATCGGTTAAGAATACTCGTATGGATTAATTGAGATTAATATCTATTTACTTAAGTACTTAGTACACCCGCACAGGACTTAAGAATTGAGCAGCTGGGTTAAAAACTGTATTTCAATGTCGAAAATTTTTAATGGCAGTTTTAATTGAAATCATCATTTTGCATTATTTTTGGTGTCGGTTTTGCTTTACTTGAGAAGATCCGCTGTTTGCTTTGAACAATAGTCAGGTGATCGTTTTAATTGCATCGCAGAAATACTTTAGCCTCTTCCGAAATGCATCAATGTGCCATCGATGTACAATTTAAATTAATTTGACTAAAGTGTATAGCTGAGTGATGAAAAACAAGTTTATTAATTAGCGATCATGACTCGAACCTTGATTCTCTGATCTATACTTGCGTGTCCTACCTATTACTCTGCCAGTACCTTGTTATGCAGGTAGTCAACAAAGACTTCAGGTTGAATTTGGGCTAAAGAGATTAGGAAAGTTAGACTTAACCTGTTGAGTTGAATTAGTGGATAATATTCCGTATATTTTTACACAGGAGGGAGACCTTGAAGTTGTCGAGAAAGAAGCTTCCTAGAGCCGAATGCATGGCCTTTTTCATGAGTGAATAGAGATTTTTTGACTCGCGTGTTAAGCGGGCGAGAAGTTCGTCATGGCATTTTTTTGGCACCAATTTGGAGGATATGCTAACCAAGTTGAATGTTTTAATGGCAGCTTAACCGTTTAAGAAAATTGCAACGTTTAGCTGTCAAGTATTCTAAAGTCTACCGACTGATTCTGAGAAGAGATCATTCAAAAGAATACTGGTATTCCTTGTTAGAGCGGGATGTCTGAAATAACTATAAGCCATAAAATGGCTGCAGAGCAGTAATAAAATCTAAAACAAATTATCTGTGCTCATTACATTCATTCATTCTATGTATGAATATCGAGTTCAGTCTCGAATTTATGGATTTATATATAGTTTTAAATCATCAGTATAGTATCAATCTTTCATTAACCAACATTTATGAATAAAACAAATGGCCGCCCTACGGTATACCAGAGTCCGAAATTGATCCTTTTGGGTAATTTTATTATTTAGAAAAATGTGTCCAAGGAACGTTTTCAATTCAACTCAGCTGTACAAGATCAACTTTTCTAAAATTAAAAGTAGACAGTTTAATTGCTTTCATTATTAATATTGGTAGGTATATATATATATACGTTGGCTTAAAAATTAGATTTTGAGTTATATATCAACCTATGCGGAAAGAACCATAGGAGCGACTTATAAAGCCAAATAGCGGTGCATTGCAAGCATTCAAATTTTTAATATAAAGTTTAGACATTTAGATAGATACTAGATAGATACGTAAGAGTGGGGGAGGGGAGCTGTTTTGGCAGTTGCTTCTCAGGTGTTTCTTCGTAGGTTTCAAAATGAAGTTTCTACCAAAATTCAGCTTGAAAAGGATCATACTAGTGGCTGAGTAATCGCTAAGGATAAGTGAACAGTGTATCAGAGATCCCAAGCGATTCACTCATCTCCATCTGGTACACAGATTTAGGGAAGAAGGAATAGTAGATGAAATCTGTAGATATATAAGGCTCTGTGATCATACTCAATTGTTTTCCAAGCATAAATCCTTGCTGTACCTATTCTATATTCTAAGCATTCTAATCCTCAATTCCCTACCCTTTATTCCATTCCTGCCAAGGCTGTGTTACGGATAGGGTATCCCCTGAGCTTTGGCAACATAAAAAAAACCCTTCCTTGTCGTGTTCATAGAAACCTACTTTTCAGACACGAAAGGATACAATGTGGTAATGGAGAGGAGCAATGTGGTAATTTTTGGATCTGTTCTGTAGCTATAAAACTACACTTTACATCATCAAGAAGACAGGAAGAGAGCTTCCAATGAGTGCACGAATCAGGACACTGGGCCGTTTTGGTTTCTGTTTTCTTTACGTTTTGAAAAGTATTGGTTTTTTGACTGTTTGTTCTTGTGATGATTTGCTATCATCTGTGGGATTAGTAGATTTATTCTGAATCATATCGATCGTATATCAACGTCTCACATCTCTCATTTTAAAATAACTATCTAAGTGGTTCGTGTAAATTCAAAGCTTAATAATATCGATAGTGTAGATTAAAAAGACTTTGTTTAATCAATTTTATCTATCTATCTATCAATCTCATGTGTGATTGAAAAAGTTACCAAAATCCATCTCCTAAATTTTATTGAACATTTTTCATCACGTCTCTGTTTTCACTTTTACTCAATACATGGAGAAAAAAATGTGTTTTTTTATGTATCTTAAGCACTTTGCGCCTACCTTTAAGAACGATTGAAAGTAGACAGTAAAGTCATGCGATTTTTACGTTGGCGTTGAATCCCAATCCTAATACGGAAAGATGTTTTAAAACGAGTTCTCCTTTTTCAGTGGGTCGTTCATATAGAAAAAAATTCAGTTTCACAAATTGAATTTTTTTTCACGTATATATACTTTGAGACTTAATACACTTTAAAAACTTTAAAAACTTTTGCCACAATTTATATATTTTTTTCTTTTATCCAAAATCTGTTGAATACTGGTTCGATTTTAATCCTTATATGTAGAAACAACACTTGAAAAAAAAATATTTTTTTCACATTTTTGCTTTTTTTAAGGTGACACAATTTGATTTATGTATAAAAAAAAAATTATCAAAAGATTCGGTTCATCTTTTGCTGCCCCGATTTAACTTCATCCGTTGCGCTTGCTTGCCTCAATTGAACTGACTTTAAGTTTTAAGTCAGATTACCTTCGCGTATTTCTTTGATCGTCCAACTGATTTTTGACGTGGGTGCACTGGTGCTTAAGTTTAACCAGAAGCCCTGAGATGATGCAGCAAAGCAACTAGTTTCGTACCGCCCGAGCCTACGCAGCTAAAGATACTGCTTAGCTTAGTGGCTTAACAAGTTACATAGTATAGTACGAGTGTGCTTTGGCTTGTTCTGTCGTTCTCTGAGTGAAGGAGCATATTACCGCAAACTTTTTGTCCAGTCGTGCAGCTGAACTTACATACTATACCTGTAGAGGTCTACGAATGAAGAATCAAATCTTCGGCTGTGAAGACTTAATTTTTCTGTCGTATTTTGAATAGTTTTTTCGATGCCTTAAACATTACTCAACGTTTTGTTGATGACTTAAAGAATTAAGTAATTTTTTTTTGATGATTCAATTCGTATGTTTTATTTTAATAATTCTGAGCATAAGTTTAAAGAAAAGGAAAATTAGAACAAATTCTTCACACAAAACTTAGTACATATCACGAATTAATATGAAGAGATGACCGAAAAATTAACGACTCCGGGTACAGTTTTGGGCGACCCTTTGAATTATATAACCAGTGGAACGCGCGTTTATGGAACTATTCACCGGTGAATGTTTCAACTTTCAAAATCATGCATAGCATTCATTACCTCACAATTTAATTAGATTAGTGGGCGTACCGAAAATCTACTAAAACTACAAAGTACAATCTGGCCTTCGAAATTTGTATTACCAGAGAGTAAATAGAGAACTCATTTAAAAGAAAAACTTGTTGAAAAAAATTTTATGTCTTCTTTACTGAATGCCTTGGCTCCCACATAATTTCTGCTTCACGGAATCGGTTGTTTCCTGACTTTTAATTGTGATAATGATGACTAATGAAATTATTAAAAACGAAAACATTGTAAAATTTGTAGACCCGGGAAAGGGTTTCCCCGTGGGAGTTACAGTATTCAAGAAGCAGACATAGAATTTTATCAACATTTTTTTCTAAATTAATTTGTTAAGTAATTAACGTAAAACTGGGATACTTTAACTTTATCCAAATTGTTGTATGTCAGCCGTGATTAAATTAAATTTCAAATTAAAGTCAATTAAACTATGTATACTTTATCGATTCTGAAACAGAAATTTGAAACAAAAAGAAATGGTAAACGGAGGGAGATTTCCGTTTTAATCTCCATGTAAACGGAAAAGGAAATTGAAGATGGAACCATGAGGAGTTCGAGAGAGAGACTGTAGAGAAAAGTAAAGATGGGACTTTTTTATTCAAATAGAAAATTTTGACGAAAAATAAGAAAAGAGAAAAAACTTTAAGGGCCGCAAACACCAACTAGAATAATCCATATTTAGGTGTATAATGATGCCCAAACAATCACCAAGATTACTTAATGGTTTATATTTTTTATATAAAAAACTAGAGTAGCACTGAACGAAAAACAAAATTTGTTAATAATAGTATTTTTTTCAAAGTAGACCTCTAGCACTTTATTTTGTACATGGGTCCAACGGTGGATAAACTTCCCCCATATGATAGTGGAGAAGTGTGCACCACTCTATCGTACATCGCTTCGCAAACCAACGGCCCCAACCGTAGCAGCGCATGAATATACTGTGGTAGCACTGTAGATACGTATACCTATAGATATATGTATTTGGTGAGGGCACAAGTCACTAAATCCAGCACACATAATTTTTAATAATTTTTAAAAAAGTAACTAATGTTTCGTTATATACTCACTGAGAACTTTCCAAAAAGTACCCACATGTTGGGGTACGGGAGAAAGTAAAAATCGCGATTTTTTTATAGGCTTGGAAAATGCTCAAATTAAAATTAATTTTCGCAACGAATTTGGGAGGAGGAGGAGGGATATGCTAAAAAACTGAGAAAAAAAGTAGCAAAAGGAATTCTGCAAATCGGAGAATATTTAGTTGAGATTTTGGGTGGGGGTGGTTTGCTGGCGTACAGGTTGCTATGGGTATACGGTGACTTTAAAAAATCATATCTCAAAAACGAACGCCATCGCAAGTTTTTGTACATAGAGATATCGTTTCTAGCTTCAAAATGAAAAGAAATTACATTGATAAATTGTGGTACATGATACCTCCAAATAAATATTGCGACCTCAAAATTTTACGGTTATATATAAACACGAAACCACATATAAAAAAAAAATCTTTAGTTGGTAGAAAAAAGTAAAAATATTTTTGAAATGTTGTTTGCCCTACAGTGTTCCCAGTTTGACGAACAATCGTAGCAAATTGCTGCTTTGGGCAACGTTTTCCTACAGGGATACCGCCCTAATATTTTGGCTACGCTAGATCATGCGTGGTCAAAATATATCCAATATTTTTTATTTGTTTTAAATCTCAGTACTGTACCAGTGCAAGTGTGGTATCACTATTTGTGCTGACTGAACCCACCGATAGCGATTTGAAAGTTCCTTACATTTCTGGGCTCATTTGTATAACATAATAAAAAAAATGAAGTATATACGGATTGTAACTTGACAAATTTGGAGCCTATTGAAATATTTGGAAACAATTTTTATACAGATAGATTATGAAAAATAGTTTTGTGAGGCAAATTTTCATAAGATAATTGTTTCACATGTGGCTAATCAAATCATTTTCGGGCTACGCTTAAAAGCTACCCCACAAAGATTTTTAGTAGCAACACTGGTGCCGTATAATGTTTCAATAAAACAAATTTTTTTTAAAATTGCAGAATAGCTAATTAAAAACAAAATTAATTCATACGGATGCATTTTAATTTTCTCATTTTTTCAATGAAGGGGGAAATATGGTCGATTTTTTTGTCTTTCTTAAAGTCCTTTTAAGCCCATTTTACTAACTTACTCATAAATGTGGCTTTTATTAGACAATTAAAATAGCCTACTTTTAATAAATGTTCCTTCAAGACTGTTGGAGCAAGAAATACTTTCCTATTACCTTAATTAGACTTTTTAAGAATTTACTCTTACATTGTTCTTAGCTAAAGTTATTATTAGAATTCTATCAAGAGTGACCATAAAGTATTCTCAAGTGCAACTATTATAAGCGTGAAATTAATATGTAGGTACTTACTCTTAGCCAAAGTTGCTACAGGCTTATTTTAGGGATTGATAAAAATTTACTCTTTGAATAAGTTATTACAACTATATTACTAGAACGGATTCTAAAGAGTTCCTAACTAAAACTGTTACAAGTGTATAATTGAAATGTGCTTTGATTTGAAGATAATACAAGAGTATTATCAGACAGTTCAAAAGGAATTATTTAATTAAATTCATTTAGGAATTTAAACATCTTTAAAATGGCACAAACTCGTTCCAGAAGGCTGGGAATTAAATAGAAAATTATATTGGCCATCCAAAAAATGTTCGAAAGCTCAAATTGGTGAACTACTAGTACGCATCGATGGCTCAAAACCTTCGAACGATTGGACTGAAATGCAGTGCTTGAAATAGAAGGAAGTGGGTATACTTTCTAAGATGGTATTACAATAGGATTGTGGATTGCTCTCAAAATACTCTTGTATAAGGCTGTTTCTTTATAATACCCTTAAATAAAACTTTGTATTTAGGTATAATGTTTTTATTTAAAGTTCGTATAAAATCGGACAATTCGTTCATAGAGTTGCCATACAAAAATTTAGTTTTTCACTATATATTTGGGTACTGCCTGAGAACGCGTCGACGTAGAGAGCTGAAATTGGGTACACGGTGTTTTCATAGCAGTAGTAAATAAAATTTCGAAAATGGACTAAGGATGTATGTCAAACGAGCTAAGTGCTGGCTATTAAACTCAAGTTTGCATTGGAAATTTAGCCAGCTAATTCCAGGGCTGTGCCAAACTAAAGTGGAGTTTAGCCAATTATTCAAACTTACTTACATCGGTCATAACCACTCGCTCGTGGATTTCGTTCATACATCGTGCAAATATACACAAGAAATACTTTTAAAAAGACAACCGAACTTGTCAAATGTAAACAGACGATTTGTCATTTAAAAAGGAAGAAAAATTAGCAAGCTCGAAAACTAAATGAAAAAGTATTAGATTCAGCCAGCATTTAGCTCGTTTGGCACACATCCTAAACAGAGCAACCCACTGAGTGCTGCCATACGAAATTTTTGGTTTTTAACTTTATTTACCATAATATTATTGATCGTAGAACAATTACTTTACAAGTTTGTAACCAGAATAAGATTTCTTCTGAAAAGATAAACGAACTGTTAAGGGTTATGATTAAGCATGCACTCTTTAGGAAATATATATATATATATATAAAATAAAGCTCATTTAAGAATCGATTCTTATAACAGTCGAATCTAAATACTGTTAGAAACGATTTTTAGTCAAATTCATTTTTTTTAAAGTTTTACGCAAAACATAACCTTTATGAAAAATCTACAATACGACCTTTATATGCATAACTTCAACTTTTCCAAGAGCCTACTCTTCTTCTTAGTTGGGAAGGAAGCAAGGAAGGAAGGAAGGAGGGAAAGAAGGGTGTGTGATTCCTGTAGGAATAAAACAGTACAAATCAAGGAAACTACTGACAAAGCAATTACTTATTACAAATGGCTATAAGAGAAGGAAAAATATTACTGCATAATGAGACGATAAAAGATAAAAATTAATTTCCAATACTGTGAAATAAGGAATAGACCGCAAATTGTTTGATGTCATCAGTTGATTTACCAGATTGGTACACAATGAAAAACTCATTGATTTTAGTGAGAACTATAATGTTACTTAAATATTTAGAGGAAATTAAAATTTTTAAATGTTGATTTTGAGTTCTTGTTTTTGATTTTATTGCTTATTTTTTTTTTAAATTGAAGAACCTACTTAAGTGATATTGAAATTCTATTATTTGAATAAATATTGATTATTTTTTGTTTTCTGAACTAAGTTGTTATTTATAAAATAATTTTTTTTGATTTAATAAAGAATAAGAAAGAAGAATGCATTTTTTAAAAGAAGTAGTATGTAGTAGAATTGGTCATATCCATGAAGACTGATTTTCGAAAATTTGAAAAACGTCCAGTTCCTTGATTGAAGTAAGCGTTATTAAAACGCAGGAAATGGCTTAAATTCAAAATATAAAAGATAATGAAATCTTCTTCACTTTTTTTCTGGTGCTATTCAATCTGCTAAGAAAGTAACCTCACATCGCGAAGCATTTGTTTTGAAGTATTTCTTTTCACCGTTTAATCTAAAATTGCTTTGTTTTGTTTTTGTTTTTTATTTCATTTGACTTGAAGACTAAAAACTCTAGGCTATCTATAAAAATGATTTAAAGAGCTCACTAAAGTGTTTTTATTAGTTTGGTAAACTGCTATATGTAATTACCATAGCTTGTAAATCTAAGTAATAATTGAAAAATCCACTATCAAGATATGACGTAGCTAGCTCTAAGGTGGAGTTGTTAATAAAATCTTATGAGTTTGAATTTAAAACTACGGAGCACGGAGCATAATTACTGAAATATTACTTAAACACGCGCTGTTTGAATCTCAAAAGCTCTATATTTAATGAATTTACAATAAAATCTTCACACTCTCTCTCTCTCTCTCTATCTCTCTCTCAGGTCGAACTACCTTATTTATTCTAATTTTTTATACATTTTTGAGCAAAGTAAAATATGAAAAGGTGAAAAGTTCACTCACATTTTTTGAATAATGATCATTCGGTTGAAGAAAGTTCATAAAAATAAAAAGAATTATCACTTAGACGTGTCCTGTCTGTCCACTCCAGTTGAAAGTACGCAATGTAAGCAGTAAACTATGTGAAGTCTAACATTAAACTTTAAAATTTCGGAATACTTTTATCTAGGAGAAAGTTGATTCATTTTATGCTTTAATTTTTAACTTATCTACCATATATGTATGTAGGTACTATGTATATGTATAAACGTTTGCGTCATGATTAAATAAATTACGTAGGCATAGGTCCAATCATCCAAACACAGTAAAAAAAAAGTTGAAAGAAAAGTTCAAAACCCCTTTTAGATCCAACAAGCACAAATTAAAAGTGGTGTTAAAGATTACCTATCTTTTCTTGATTCCGAGCATAAAACAAATCATAAATCATCATTTAGCTACGGACACATCGCGTGTGGGTGACACCTACATTAAATCTCAACGGAAGAAATTATTTGTTCGAAAATACCAGTGCACCTGAGAATTTCCAAGTTTGTCTGCATCTGCATCCAGTCGCAAATATAGTATGCATTCTATTTTTTTTTTTCGTTTTCTTTAAGGCTTTTAACAAAAACATACACAAGTCAAGAACGTGCATAATATTAAAAGCTTTTGTTGGCACCTGGGTGCATTTTATACCTAATGAATAAAAGCTAATCGCTTTTAAATGGAAGCGGTAAAATACCTGACTCAATTTAATTATTGCATTTTATGCTTCAATTAGTAGTGCTAAAGTGTTCTATTATGGGCGCGATGTATTTATGTATTTAGAAGTTATGTTTTATATCAATTTCAGTCAAGGCGAGCGCCTTACCTTCAGTTATACAAAGATGTTTCATTTATACTATTAACCATAACGAACTCAAGCTATCTTGAAAAAAACTACCTGACTATTGGCAGCTTCAGTTTAGATCATTAAAAATTTGGTTTCAGTAGAAAGTCAGATAAGTGTTCAACCTAATTATTTAGAGTATTATTAAACATATTTAATAGATACGATATTTTTTTGTTTTACGTGCTATTTCAAGTTAAAAAGTCTTTTAAATAATCAATTTTCGCAAATAGCAAATAATGAAGATTGAGTGTTCTTGGTTTAATGGCGGTCATGAGTGAAATTGGTGTCATGTAGAAGGATATTATGATGCTCAATAACTTTTATTAAGGAATTCATCCCCTAATTCGATGGAGAAAAAGAGGCTATGACGCATACCGAACTTTTATAACAATTCTACGATTTTTGTATCATTACATGTATGGTGTACCTTATCTTACAGAATAATAGTTTACAACTTGCGCGAAAATTATTAACTAACTTGGCGCATTAATACTGAATTTCATGAAAATCGGTTCAACCGCGTTAATCTTTCGGGCACACTATACAATGTGTATTTTCGAAACTTGATCAAACGAAATGTGCGGATACTAGACACCTAGCCAAACAAAAATTATGGCAGGGGGTCCACATCAGTCCTAACTCCCAAGCGGGAGTGGAAAGGCCATGAAGCTCTGCATACAATGAGCTTTTAACTGTGACCGTACGCCATGTAGTTTTTAAGATACAGGGTATTATTTGAAAATCTAGCTTTTTTCTTAATCACCCTGTAACTCACAAATGGTTGATGGGGTGTCCGCATCCTGCCACAATTTTTTGTTTGTCTAGGTGTCTAGTATCCGCACATTTCGTTTGATCAAATTTCAAAAATACACATTGTATAAACCCTAAAAAAAGTGAGTGTGTGCTAAGACCGCACGACCGAAATGAAAACAACAAGCTATGCCTACTAATTACATATTTTAAACTTGAGCTGTGACATTACGGCATCACAATTCATTTGAAGAAATAAGAAAAATTGGTAAAATAAATTATTTTGTAGGAGCTTTGCAAATTACAATAAATAAATTGAATAATAATAAAAGTAAATAAAAATTTCAATATTTTAGAATATTTATAATGACCTGGCAGCTAACTAAATGTAAGAAAAGCAAAGCTAGCGATCAGATGAGCAGTTACAAAAATTTTAATCCGTGCATAAAATGTTAATAATATAAACGAATAAAGATTGCTGAAATTAATATAAAGTTATCGTCTGTCACGGTCATTTCAGAATTAATCGGAACTTCCAATTCTCTTCCAATTTCGAGACAATATTTATTGAAACAAGTAAAAAAGCTAGGATTGGTCTAAGACCATTTCTTACGATACCAGATGAATACCAGTATGTAATTTCGTATGGTCATCCCATCTGTGCAAGTTTGATTTTTGAAGTGGTTTTCGCATTTATTTCTAGAACGGTTCGTCGGACAGTGAAAATGATTATAACTAATTTCATAGGATTTCATATTCGGAAGAACTTTTCAGTACAATAAAAACGTCTGGGACTGATCATTTTTACAGTATACGTAAAAAACCCAAATTTTTATGTGGCAACACCAAGAAGGGGTTACCCGATTTAGTCCATTTTTGAAGCTTTACTTACTATTGTTATGAAAACACCGTGTACAAAATTTCAACTCTATATGTCAACGCGTTCTCAGCCAGTGTTCAAATATACAGTGAAAAACGAAATTTTTGTATGGCAGCCCTACGATGGAGTTGCCCGATTCATCCCATTTTCGAATTTAAATTTACATTATTTTTAAAAATCTGTATTCAAGATTTCAGCTCTTCGTATTGACGCATTGTCAGGTACTCTCCAAATATATAGTAAAGACCGAAATTTTTGTATGGCAACCCTACGAAGAAGCTGCCTGATTCGACCCATTTTCGAACTTAAATTTGCCGTTTTCTAAAAAGCCCTTGTGCAAAGTTTCAGCCTTCTAAGTGAACATGCTCTCGAGTTTTCGTGCAGACGGACGGACATGCAAAATATTTTGATTTTAATATTATGCGTGGGTGTCCAATCCATTTTACTTTACCATATTATTTCTATGAAATGATAAACTTAGTATACCATATGATTTCATCTAGGGTATAAATACTCGGCTCCCCTGTGCTTACCCGAATGAGTGTTTCACTTTGAAACGGGACGATCGTCTAACTTACTTCACTGCTGAGTAAAAAATTTGGTACGCGGTGCTTCTAAGCTGGTTTTTTTTTCAACACATCCCCGAAAGTTGAAAGAACCTTAAAAACGAAATCTCGCAACTCAAAGCCGTCGAACTCAAAATCCCAAACACAAAATCGCCAAGCGCCAAAATTCCCAACGCATAAAATCCCTAGGCACAAAATCCCCCAAGGTACAACACTTAACTTCAAGAATTAGAATTCCTCAATTTTTCTTTATTTATGTAGTGGGCATACAATTACAAAAGTTTCTAGGATCATACTTTTTAAAATACTGAAGCAAGTGAGAAATGTTCGTAGTGAGTAATTACAGTTTCAAATCATATCATATAATATTTAAAGATAGCTACCACAGGAGATGGAACTGGAACCGCACTCCTCAAAATCAAATGCATGTCTTCCGATAAAGCTGCCCGACTAAAAATGTAGGAACACGGCACTAATGATCTTTTAGGTCGGAGCTCTCAAAGGCTGTGTTTGCGACAGATTAGTGTACCAGTATTATACGGAACATGTGAGAAAAGTTTAAATAATTTGATTAAAGTTTTTCTGAAATCATTTGTAAAAGTTTCACCCGAAGAAAACATTTCTAACTCTTATTTAGCGAGTATAATATTTTTTAATTTTTTATCTTGTGAAGAGTAGACTTGATTTGTTGCTCTTATGATATTTAAAAACGCTAGGACGAATTGTGCAAATGCAGTAGTGAATACTACCTACCTAAATTTTTTCTACACGAGTAGTAGCTATATGAAAAATTTTTAGTTAGCGGAGGCACGCACATATCGACGATATCTTCATAGACGTATTTGAGTGTAAACCGCAGATTTATGCGCTGCGGTCTGTGCTGAAGCTTATTTTATGAATGAAGTCAACCAGTTTTGTGCAACAGCCTATCAGATTCAAATCCATAAATTATTTCTTTTTTCAGGTTACTTTGAGCTCTTTGATCGCAGCCCACGTGTTGAGTTGCAATTCGATGCGTGGGAGAAATACTGCGACGTCCATAGACTCCATAACAAGATTGCCAAACCAATAAATTGTTGATCTACTTAGTTCCGGTAGACCTGTCCTGCTTACCTTGTGCCTTGTGTTAAGTAAACAGGCATAGAATATTGATGTTGTTGCGGATGACTATAGCCTAGCGGTTCATAAAAGCTGTTTCATTCAAAAAGCGTTTTTCATGTTAATTCGGTGAAGGTTAATCGGAAACTTACTGTGTTGCAGCAGTATGTCGCCGTGGTGCTATGGTGGTTAAGAAGTGTAGCCTACGCTTCATTCATAAGATTCAACGAATCTGAGGTGATGAGATAAAAATATTTTCATAAGATCGAAGAGATCTATTAAAAGTGGGTGACGCATTCAACTATAGATCAATTTTTTTTTCGCTCATACCTGTATGTATGTAATATATAAACTTATGCACCGATAAGCTGCCAGAAAAATCGTCCATAAAAATTAATTGTATTCAATCTGAGTAACACTTCTGTCAAATACTGAGTATGAATTAAAACTTTTAAAAACCTCCCTAAATAATTAGCACGGAATACGTAAATTAGTTTTCTACCCATACGTACAAGTTTAGCAGATTTCACTACTTTTTAATTCCTATTGCTCATCAGTCCAGAACAATCTTGATTGTGAAATTAAAAGAGAGTTGACTTTTTATCCTCATAAATGTATAAAAAAGAGTTCTTTCAGACAATAAATAAATTGATTTAATGATTCTATTTAAAAATATTTAGCTGAAAATGTTCCTCTATATGTAAGATTGGCACGTTGGATTGAAAAAAAGCCCATTCACCAAATTCACCAAATGAAATTTGCACGTTACTACAGATTTAAACAAATTGAAATATAGCACCACCCTAGTAGACACGTTTTTGATGACTTAAGGCACTCTTAGATGAAATTGGTTCTGGACCTGGGGTAAATACCCTTCTTCAACATAGACCCATCCTTCGCCTTACGCATTAGTTTCGTTCCTGGAAATCGGAACGTAATATCGAATACTTTTTAAACATTTTCTATTTTTGTGTACGCATAGTTCTTCGCTTTATATTCTATACATATATGTATACACAAACGAATGTTCCTTTTAAAAATCTTTTAAAGTAGGTGCTGTTTATTTATTAAAATATGAAATAGTGTACTTAATTCAAAGCATGTGCATGCCTATTTCTTGGTTGGCACCATTCGAAACTTTTATACGATCCTGAAAGGGATCTTTTTCGCGCCAAATCTTTAACACACACAATGCAATATTTTTCTTAATACTTTAAAAAAATTACTTGCTTTCGGATATTTTTACTACGTATACGTAAATCGAAATTTCACTACGTAGAAAGAGACTGCGGATTTATTTTGGAACTACTTTATAGCGGCGAAACTAGTTACGCACAGCGATGAATGGGTGTAATGGGCTTTTCCGATGAGCAGTTCGATGAGTTGTTACATTATTTTTTTTCTTGATATAAGCAATGAAATCATGAAAGTATACTCACTGATAGATTCGTCAGTCCAATCACAATAATGAAATTAATGAATAAACTCATCGAAATACGATTATATATAAGATCATGAACAAATATGAAATTAAATAATGGAAATGCTCATTGCTATTATCATCAGTAATGACATTGTTATATACCTATCTACATCAGTTATGAAAACATCACACAATCATTTTAGGCTCAGTGAATGGAAGCTTTTTACTAGGGCGATAAAAGCATTATTTATAGAAAATATGACTAAATTGAGTGGAACACATTTCTAATGCAGGGCGATCTGCACCAATTCTGCACTAATACAGAAAGTGATAGGGGATGGATGATGAGAGGAACAAATAATTTTGTGGGAAAGCGGGGCAGGGGTAAAAACTTCTTACAAAGGCTCGAAAAATTCGGAATCGAAAACAGCTTCAAAATGAATCACTAATATTTGTTTATATATATACAGGGTGTTTTAGATTAAGCTGCCTTGCGTATACCATACGATTCCTTGAAGTGAGCTGATAAAATAATCGTTCCATATACCCCCTCCCCCTTACTTAGGTACCCCTTGAGAAATTACAGCTATTTAAAGGAAGTATGCCAGTTTTTCACGAAACACGTCGTAACTTCCTTGTTATACAACCTATGAAAGTATTTTTTGCTCAAATGATAGTAAACCATTACCCTAGGCAGACGGACAAAATCAATGATCATTCATTCGTAATTGATTTTTTCAAAAATTAAGTTACCCAAGAAGTTTGTGAATTAAAATGAAAGTCCTGTCAATTTTTATATGTAATTGACAGCATATTTTTAATAATTAAAATTCAAAGGTAAGCGATTTTTGTCAAACTCAATTACAAACGACTGATCATTGTTTCTCCCGCCTGCCTAGGGTATATGTAAGTCACCTTCATGTCACTATTTAGGACGTCAAAGTAAAAAAATTAGAAAAAATTTCCTACTTTTTTTAAAATTTTAACGACACCTCAGAATGCTACTTTTCATTTGATCTTACGCATGTACATACCTACATGCAACAGCTTTTGAAATAAACATGTTTTTATGATGCATAATTTCATATTTAATTTTGCTACTGGTGACAGAAAATGCGCCTAATTTTATGCAATTCCGCGAAAAATTAGAAAAATTATTAAAAGTATGCATCATAAAAACATGTTTATTTCAAAAACGGTTGCATGTAGGTAGGTACATGCGTAGGATCAAATGAAAAGTAAGATTCTGTGGTTTCCAAATCTTGCAAGAAAATTTAACAGTAATTTGGCGGGCGAAAAAATTGTTGATTATGATTTTGTTTCCCAATTTTTAACTTTGACGTCCCATAACTAGCGATATAAAGGATGTGGAGCTATGATTCGATATTTATTGGAAAGCTTAGACGGTTCACTATCATCAAAGTCACCTTCATAGGTCATATAACGAGGAAGTTCAGGGGTATTTCGTAAAAAACTAGCATATTTTCTTTCTAATTCCTCAGGTAGGTGAGAGTTGGGGGGGGGGGGATTGCGTAACGATAATTTTATCAGCTCACCTCAAGAGATCACGTGGTATACCAAAAGGCAGCTTAATCTGAAACACCCTGCATATATAACTACATAAATCTCAGGAAATTCGATGAAGTAAAATACAGTATGTAATGTGAGGAAAGAATAGATTCAGGGACACATTCCTTCCCGCGGAAGTCCTTGTCGAACTTGAGTTTCCGTAAATTGTAAATGCGCAAAAAGAAAGAGTGGGAAATTTATTGCATATGGAAAAAATAAAACAAAAACGCTAACCGAAATTTTGTTTTTATTTTCGAAAACTTGCTCTTCACAAATTTCCGAACTTTTGATTAAATTTTAGTTGGAAATATTCGCGGTTATAGGATAACAAAAATGCATCCTTCAGTTCACCATTTTAATTTTTCATTACTGTCAAAGGCCTTAATGGACTTCTTATACTTTGTTTGAACAGAACAGATTCAGAATCCGTCTTCCAGAAGCATTCAGCAATCCATGCCTAAGCGGCAGACTATTTACCCCTCAAACAGTGATTTTTCTTCTGGAATAAAAACTAAAGTTTAACAAGAAAAAAAAACACGTTGTATTAGATATACCGGGTGATTAACAAGTGGTGTTCAGTTGTTTTTCCTAGAAATGGTGCCAGATAAGATTAGATGATACGATCGTCGAAATTGTAGAGGAGAAACAGGACTTTTGGTGACTTTGAAGGCTCCGGGAAATAACGCCCAACGAAATAGCGCCCAAAAGTGATAAGTAAGACGGAAAAAGTTTGGGTCTTATTTCGAAATGAAATTTGGCCCGAAAGCAAATGTGAAATAAAACCTAAAGTAGGTAAAAAAAGGCCCAACAAAAAAGTGAACCAAGGCCCACAATTCAGGTCAAGAGAACAAGCAAATGAAATAAGGCCCAAAATATTAGTGGTATTCACTCTTTAATGTATCAGTCTAACCGATGTAAAAATACAACAAGAATTTACAACAAATACTGAACACACCCTTTAGCCTTTACCTTATTTCGAAATGTAATTATGGGAACAGCTCTCTCCGGCCCCGGAAAAAATTGAAAAATCCTCAAAATTCTTAGAAATCATAGTTATCTTAGAGAAAAAATAATTGTGAAGATCCGATTAAAAACAGCTGATATAAAAACTAAAGTATCTCAACTATTTATGAAAAGAACGGCTTAAATTAAGGAAATGCTGGTTTTTCATAGCATTTTTTGACCGTTTTGTTTGTTTCCCAAGTTGTTATTTCTACTATTACTACTTAATTATACAGTATTTCAGTATAATGTCAGCGGATTCATTTCCAATTAGTTTTCCACTCGGGCTAATAGTTTAGGAGAAATGTTAATAATAGTAGAACAACCTCCATGTACGGCAATCTTTGTCGCTTTTTGCTGTGACAAAATGTAAAAATTTCCAATTTACCTTTATGGAATAACGGTGGTTCGGAGGAATTTTTTTGTAAAGATGAAAAAATTTCGTAATCGAACAATTATGCCTATGATCGAAAAAAAAGGAAAAATAACTCATATGCAGTAATGGGGTATATGGGACCCGGATGAGGAAAAACTTTGAACTTCGGAAGTACAAGCTCAGTGTGGAAATATCTCGAATTGAAAATAAAAACCTTCTAATAGATAGAGAATTTTGTTACCTTTGATTTAAATGGAAAATTTTTTCTCTAGGAGCATCCGTTATAATGCAGGGTCCGACAAAGTGAAAAAGTTGTTTTTAGTTAAAATGCAATCAAGTTTTAGAGGGTGGATAAAATATACTATGAAGTATACCGGATTGAAAATTGAAAAAAACGCCATTCAATAGAGCTAAGCGAGGGCTTTGATTAGACACACTACATCATATTTTGGGTTAGAGGGGGTGGGGGTAATAACCCTGCACCTCAAAATCCCCCTAAACTTTTTTTTTCGATACATTTAATCGCCTTGTCGAACTAAAGACGAATCAAACGTTCGGTTTTTGATCCGCTCCGCCCCCCCCCCCCCCTAACCCCGCAAGAAAAGTTCGAATTTTGAAAATAATTAAAGCTAATCTCTGATCTTCAAATACTATTATTAAGTAATTCAGGGCCGAAAAAGAAAATCGATCACACCAATTTGTTTTTCGGTGATGTTTTATTAACAAATTTGCAATACCTTTTTTTGTGGGGAAAAACCCGTGATGCGGGTAAATGTTAATTGAACACCCTGCAAATCAACCCAGTACCACAAAAAAAATATAAGTGCACCAGTCGATAGTCCTCAAAAGGATCTTTCATTTGGCACATTGGAAACTTTCCTAGGACTCTGCCAATTTGTGAATGTAAAAATACAAGACCCTTGTATTGCATTTTATATGCATAGGCCTTGTATTACTTTACTGGGTTGTAATTAAATATATCTTTTACAACGATACACTCTTCGATGCAACATTACGTAATACCCCTATTGATAATGATGTATGTAAAGTAAGAACGCGCCGGCGAGGCGACCTGCACCCCTTGCCGACGCCCCCACCACCAACTCACGCGACGCGTTCTTACTTTAAATCGAATATCAATGCGCCCTGCACCCCTTGCCACCGCCCCCTCCCCGCCCACCACGCGCGATGCGTTCTTACTTTACACAGATCGTTGGAAATATTTCCTTCATTTCCTGAACTTATTGTTGGGCATTATTTCATCAGGCCCAATTTTGTTTCATTGGGCTTTATTTCATTTACGAATTTTGGATTTTACATCATTATGAAATAACGCCCCAAACTGATAAGTAAAATAAAACCCAAACACCCAAAAATTTTGGACATTATTTCACATTTGACACGTTAAAATTTATATGGAACTTTTGGGTCTGATTTCACTTATCACTTTTGGGCGTTATTTACCGGAGCCGCCTTTGAATAACCTTCACGACTACTAGTTTTAAGATACAAACCAAACTTCCCCTTTTTTAAATAACTTTTATCTACTCACTAACTCTGTGCGTAAGATTCGTGAAGAAAATGTGAAATTTTAGGAATAGTGTTAGGGTAGTAAACGTGGATGGATTTACATACATAGTGTTTTCTGATTTAGAATGGGGAGCTTCCCGATGTGGTAAACAAAAATACGTTTTTTGGGCTTTTGGGGTGGGGGTGATAGCTACCACCCTTGGGGTTATACAATTTGGGCCGTGTGTGATATCAGATCAAAACTATTGCTGGGCGCTAATAAATGATATATTTTCTTTTCTTCTATAATAGACTGTATAACTGTCTTTTTTCACCTGAATATCGGATGTAGGTTGGAGCGGTGGGACTGATTTTTCTTTTAAACGCTTTAATATATTACATATTTCATGGGAACATCTCATTTTTCTATGTTTAACCGTTATATGGGTTTTGATGTGACATAAATTTTTCCAGTTTTTTCATGTAAAATATGTTTACATGGAAGTATTTACATTAAACTGCAATAATCTTCTAAGTTAATGACTACAGAGGAAAAAAATTACACCACACATGCGCAAGAGAACGTACTTAGATGCGAATTAATATGCATATGGTATTTATAGATACTCGTATGTAAGTTATGTAGGTACTGTTATATGAGTTTTTAGCGAAAATGTAATGACAAAAAAGTAGAAAATAAAATATATTACTTAAACAAATTTTAAAATAAATTACTTTTATAAAAAAAATTGCACTAAAAAGCAGGGACCGAAAATAACTTGTATTTTGAAAATTTTAAACAAAAAAAGCTGGGATAAATTATGATCGTGGAATTTAGTGGAATATACCAAAAGATGTCTCGTGAAACCCTTTCGATTATTACCAGCCTACGTACGACACTATATTTTCTTTTCTCTTTAAAGTAGAAAACTTTCTTAAAATCTCGATATAGGTTTACTTTTTATAGAGTACAAAGTTTGAGATCAATTGAAAAATATTATCAAAACAGGAGACTTATTTAAAATAATTGCTATCTCATCCCTCAAGCTTCGATTTCGGAACATAATCAAAATGAAGTGAAGACACAATGGCGTAAATCCAGCACGCCAACGTAATGTATAAAGAGTTATAAGGTCAAGCCGATTTTATTTTTATTAAAGGCCTTATAATGTGCTTGATTGCCCGTTCCTTGGCTATAAAATATGCTACAGGTAGGTAATGAAAAGGAAAAGGTGGAAACGATACATATGTCTAGTGAATTTATTTCATTTAATAAACGCGAATGGATAAGTAGATTTTTTTCAGTTTCATGCGTATTACATAATAAAGAGCGTAGGCGTCACCCACGGTTCTTGTCGCGGGTTATGATTTATGTTCATGTTGTTAGAATGGTTGCCTGGAGCGAAGTACACCGATCATCTTCTGGAGATTGTTCGCCTTTTAATTTATGAAAGAGTTCCGTGTGGGAAAATCGGTTTCATTCATAAAGCATAAAGTTACTAATCTTATTGGAACGGTACACAGGTTCATCGAAAAGATTTTCTGAAATTCATTTATGTAACATGTAATAATATAAGTCAATTATAATCTTTATAGGTAGCAGTAAGTGAGGCGAGTGACTTGAGGAAAAATATACAGAAGAAAACAAAATACTCGATAAAGCCTAGTACCTACTAAGGTCCGCGCTAAGCAAAATTTTGTATGCAAATTTAGAGCGCTAAGAACTTCTGGCGAAAATTATCCTGAATTTTGGCGAGAGCAGCGAGAGATCAATGCGCTAAATTTGTCTCGAAAAAATTTAGTTTGAATTTATCCGCCCGGGCCGTTCTTTAGCGCGCTAAGAATATTTATTATCAGAGTTCTGAGATTTGATACATTTTTTGACTGGATTTTTGTAGTTAAAGTAGTTTTGTACGTCCTTGCTGTAAGTACGGATGATTTGGATTCCTTCTCGTGGCCGTATTTTCAACATCATTGGTAATTTTTTTTTATTGTATAAGCCTAGTATCGGGCAAAGTAAAATTTAACGCGGTCTCCAAATATTTCACATTAAAATCGCTGGTAAAATTTTACGTTTGTTATTTTGGAGAAATCAAAATGACAGATATACAAATTGCCAGTTTTTCACGGAGCAAACCTGCAAGCTGTAATTGCGTACATTTTTCCCATTTATTGGAGCCGGTTTCAACCCGTTTTGGCGACTGAGGGAACAGAACTCGTTTTTTAAGCTCTTTTGGTAATTTTAGACATCAACTTTTTACACTGCTACAACGCAGAATAGTCTTAAATTTAAAAGGTTTGAAAATGTTCAATGAATCGAACTTAGATGTAAAAAAGAGGTGAATTTTAGATTAAGAAACAGATGACACCTTAGGAATAGATATCTACATAGATAAGTAGGCCAATAAATAAGTTAATGAATGAAAAAAACATTTTAATCCTTCAAATAAATTAAAAAACAATCCGAAATGTGTCATAGAAATTAAATCCCTCAATTAATAAAAAAAAAAAAAAAAAAAACTGATAGTTTTACCAGCATTTTAATGCTCCGCGCATTAAAATTTAGTTCAGCGCGAAGCTTAGTACTGGGCTTAAGGAGTTAAATAAATCGAAACCACAAATTATAAGTTAAAAAAAAATTAGAAAAAAAATGTTTGTGCCTCCAAAATTAGCCGTTTTGTTGTTGTGAGTTTTTGAAAATATAACAACAAAAAAATAACTTTCTTCGTGGAGCCCTTAACTCATGGAAAACCAATTTTCAGCCAAATTGGCTAATAGTAGAGCAAGATCCGCCAAACTGACGTGACTATTTCATCAAATAGTGAAGGTTACGGAAAGATAGCATTTAAAATCTTTTTTCATCGGAGTACTGGATATATTAATTCAAAACTGCTTCGATTGACGGAATTGCCAGAAAATCGTTTTCCAATCACTTTTCGGTCGTCCAAATGTAATTTTTTAAATTTCAAAACTGACGCATTCCACGATTGGTATGGACCCTTCATTTACAAAAATAAAAATTAACTTTCCATCGAATTGATAAGTCTTCTGACAGGTTGGGCGAGTTGAAGAACACTTATTAATTGATTTTGATAAAGGAAAGATCTGATTGATTTGATTGAATTGTCAAATCGCATGTTTCTTATGCATTTAGCGATCAGCAATCTTGAACGTCACGGCATCATACAATTGTACTCAAGATATTATTATTTAATTTAACATTAATTTCAGCAATCATGAACAAAATATTAAAACTTCAATACTCGAATTAAAATGTTGTAAATTTTTAACTGAGAAAATTGGTTATTTAGCTGCCAGGTCATTATAATTTATGTAAAATATGGAAATATTTATTTACTATGATATTATCCATTATAATTTGTCAAAGCTGTTACTAAAAATTTATTTTAATAAGTTTTCTGAATTTTCATATGAATTGTGATGCCGAAATGTCACAGCATAACTGTCAAAATAGCTATTAGGCATACCCTTAGAATATAGAGACAACAGGAAGTGTTGATAAGTGTAAAATTCGTGTGCATGAGCGTGGACTTTTTCACCGTCCCGTGAAGTAGGTCAGCATTATATTGAAGAAAGAAACAAATCCATGTTTAGCTGTCGAACGAAGTTTGTCTAATTTGCAACAATTTTAATGTAATTTAAAACTTGTGAAAAGTGAAAGATATTATATTTAAAAATAGTGCTATATAAAGTAAAGAGTGTAAGTAATTATCTGTTGATATTATAATGATAAATTTCTAAGTAATGTTCTTGTATTTTCAGAGTGAAGTGTTCGGTGAAAAATTGCCACAACAATACCAAGGTACGATGTGGGAAACCATTTTTTAGGCAAGTATAGTTATAAAATATTATTTTGTGTACTTTACACACCTTTTTATATTAAATTAAATTAAAAATACATAACAAAAACGATGAAATATCGAAAAATTCCTTCATGCACCGAGATTTGATTACGTTTATGACAGCGGAGAAACTCCCAGGGTATGTTGGCGTAACATTTTCGGTGGGAGCAAACGCAATATTTTCAACCATATATCTTGTTGCCCCGCTCTCTATATTGATTCTACTACACGGCTTTACTGAGCTTTCACTACAGCGGCAACAGATACAAACACATCCAGAATTTGACTACGCTAAATTTGGCTTATCACACTTCCTGTACTCTCTATATTCTAAGGACATACCTTCATGATACAAAAATTAACAGGTATGGCCGGAAAATCTGTCAATTGGTTGCTTGCCTCCTTTGGCGACAATTGTCAGAAATTTCTTCGTCTCAATTTCAATCGTCCTTATCAAAATGGAAAAATTTTATATTTGGAATTTTCTTTGCTTTCTTTCCCACTAGCACATAATTAATAATAATAATAATTTATTTGGCAATGTACCCAAGATTAAAAGATCTTATTACAGTACTAATATCAAGAGGAGGAGAATGAAAGAAAGAAAAAGCTAAAAGTATATAATAATAATAAAACTATAAACTTAAAAATATACAAACTAAGTACTAAAAAATGATGGATATAGTTGTCCAATTAATTTATTTAGCAGATGCGTGCACCATTCACCCTCAAAAAACTAAATTATTAATTAACCTTGAAAATGCTTTGCTGGAGCCTTCACTTTGAATATTGCTTGGAAGAGAATTCCACTTACGAGCAGCCTAGACAAAGTAAGAACGCTCACCATACTGTGAGATGTGCCTTGTGATAAGAAGCTAAGGATTTCTGGTAAAATGCAAGAACTGCAGTTTCTCATATAAGTAAGCTGGGCTTTTATGAATTATTAATTTTTGTAAGAAAATAAGTTGACGTCTAGCTAGATATGTCTCAAGGGATGTGCCCAGGATCGATGATATATACGCTGATATGTGAGCGCTACGAGAGAGCTTGTAAATGTATCGAGTAACATCATTGAGCGCAACTTTCAATTTCCTTTGACAAATAGAATCAAGTTTGCCGAATATTAAGCTGCCATATGTAAAATGTGGTACAATTACTGACTTAGCCAACTTCAGTTAAAATCCACTGACATGGAGCTTGAGCTATCCACAATTGCCGCAGGCCACCATATACCTTTCTCATCGTTTCCGCAATGTAGGTGCAGCACCTGAACTTGGAATTAAATTTGATTCCCAAATTTTTGACTGAGTCAACATATTCCAAGACTGTGTTGTTCAAGACCACAGGGGGAAGCTCGGATTTCTCTAATGCACGCCTATAAATTGCTAAGCATTTTGATTTGGACGGATTCAGTGATAGCTCATTAATTGCATACCACTTATTTAGGTACTGTAGAACCTCATTCATCCGATAGACACAATCCTCCATTAGTCCTATAGGTCTACTAAGGTACATCTGTACATCATCAGCGTATAAATGAATAGAGCAATTGTTAATAGCACTTGGTAGGTCGTTTATGTACAGGCTAAATAAAAGTGGACCAAGGATTGATCCTTGAGGAACACCTGAGGACAGATACGCTGGATTAGAGAGAGTTTCTCCTACCTTCACCAGCTACAGCTTAACAGCTGTGGATGAGAAGTTAAGCCCATTACCAAGTTTAGAGAACAGTTTCAAATAATTAACAGAGTCAAATGCTTTACTATAGTCAAGCAAAACCAATATTGTCAAATGATCACTATCAAGAGCATCATAAATATCTGTGGCAACTTTTAAGAGAGCAGTCTCACAGCTGTGCCCTGGTCGAAAGCCAGACTGCCAAACTGACAATATTTTATTCACTTCTACATAATTCATAATTTGCTTATATAATATATTTTCCAATCCCTTGGCCAGAAAATTAAGCAGGCTAATGGGACGATAATCGCTAGGTTGAGACGGTTTCTTAGGATCAGGGACAACTGTAGCTTGTTTCCATTGGGTAGGAAACTGAGATCTGGTGAGACAGCAATTGTAGATATCAACTAGGGGACAAGATATATATGGCATTACAAGTTTGAGGAATTTGGGATTTAGCAAATCAGGCCCAGTGGCGTTTGATTTAATAGAGTACAACGTGGAGAGAGTTTCACATCCGTCAACGCAGTGAAAAGAAAAGCCCTCATTAAAGGAAGTTAGAATAGTCTAAGTTATGAAAACGCTGAGTCGTATTTCCAGTGAAATTAGTAAAAAACTTGTTCAGTGTATCGGGATCACAGATGACTTGTGGGGATTCTTGCCCATATATTCCCAAGCTGCGAATATTTTTCGACAACCTCCTAGAAGGCTGGTTTAAATCCAGCTTACTTCGAGAATATGTACACTTAGATGAACGAATCATAGATGTTACCCTATTACGAATAGTTTTGTATCTGTTATGTACCGCTACACAGTGCGATCTTCTGTACT
Source organism: Dioctria linearis (assembly GCA_963930735.1). NCBI lineage: Eukaryota > Metazoa > Arthropoda > Insecta > Diptera > Asilidae > Dioctria > Dioctria linearis. The sequence goes on from OZ005741.1 coordinate 24,030,748, forward strand.
GCTTAAGCAGAAAATCACGCTCAGCCATGGTGTGGTGAATCTCTCGGGTGATCCAAGTGCAACGATTGTCACAGACTCTACTTTTCCCGAAATGATTTAAACGAAGAAGCTCATGCTTGGTTAAATATTTTAATTTATTCAAAACGTATTTCAGTCAATAAAATGCGAAAAACTTAAAACAAATTCGCGGGAAATGACTTCAGTCACCTCATGACGTAGCAACATATAAAATTCATCTTGAATCGGCCATACCTTGTTATCTTTGTATCATGGCATACCTTGATGCTCCTTAATTCCTTTTGTTATATATTCACAAAAAGGATATGCTATGTTGTGTAAAATTCGTGTACGTGGGATAAGCATTTACACTTGGTGACACGCAGAGAGGTGGGATGGATATAACAATAGGGTTTTGAGTTATTTTGTGTCAGTTCGACATTTCTGTTTCATTTAATTATCATTGTTTGTTTACTTGACTTAACCTATGTCAGCCATACAAAGGCAACACCAAGAAATATTATCACAAAATAAGAATTATTTTAAACATTTTACGATATAGGGAACTCTTTTATTAAATTTCTTCAATACTTAATAAAGTTTCAATCGTAGTTTACTACTTCTATGACTAAACGAACACATTGGGAGAACCTGAGTTCTTGTAGGTGTACAAAACTGTTTCTTGATGGGCCCAATGGGAATATCTCCGATTTTCTCATGGGGCTCGGAAGGAAACAATGTAGAACTGTGGTTGGCATGATCACCGGCCACAGCTCACTTCACGCTCATCTAACAAGGATGGGAGTTGTTGACAGCCCTGAGTGTCTGTCCTGCCTGGAGGGAGAGCCTGAGACAACCGAACACTTTTTGTGTGAGTTTCCGGCCTTCGCCCGGAGCAGACTGGATACTCTAGGGTCTGCCCTTCTATCGTGTTTTTTTTTTCAAATTTCGGAAGTGTTTATCGGTTGAGTTTACTTTCTCTTTCTATCTATTCTTCTATTAATTAAATTTTCTACACGTATAGGAATTAATCTGTCGGTAAATAATTGATTGCCATTATACCTTTTCTTTATTACCAACATGTGCTGATATCAATTTACCTGTAGACAAAATACTTCATCGTCCAAGAGAAAGATCTACTAAACTCGATTAATAATTTTTGCAACTGGTTTCCTAAGCGAGTTGGCGCCATGATATCATTCCTATTGGCTTACTAAATTCGTTCAGTTAGGAGGAATCTATTGAAAAATTATGATTATAAATGGTATTAGAGTAGGTACATATTGCTAAATTGCTAACAACAAAAAAGTGGATTATGTCATTAAGAATGAAGATCAAAAATAGTTCTCCTTATACTGGACTTATTAAGCCAATCAATATCAACATTTTGGTTGCATGCAAGACAACGACAAGTCTTTTTATGGACAAAGTATCTGAGCAGCAAAAGATAAAAGTCTGCAGTCAATGCAGTTTATATTTTGCATATCGCAAATGACATGTTGCCCGATAACTATAAAAGGAGAATTGAAAGGTGGGAATATTTATTAAACTCGTTCAATATAATCTTTTAATTTTAAGTTACAGTTATAGAAGGTTTTCAGATTGTAAGTAAAACATAGAAATAACAGTACGACACTTCAAAAACGGATGTACAAGGTTAAAAAAAAAAATTCGAAACTTTTTATCGCCTTGACGATATCATTTCAGTTGAGAGCGTGTCTAGTTGTCGAGGACAGTTGAAATGATTGAGTTAAGACGCACGGTTCAAGAACCTTTTCATGAATATATTAACATAGTATCTAACTAAATATTATAATTAAAAGATCCTTTACTTTCACTATTTTAATATCTGAATTATTGCGATTCGTATTTGAAAATCGGGATTTTTACTGACTGGATTTTCATTCCGGGATATTATCACAGGTATTCAAAAATGATATCTGCGTTTAAGGAGTGGGGATGCTTCTGTCTCATTTGTTCTTAAATACTTATTTTGAAAGATTAAAAAATGGAGAAAAAAAATTAAGAAAGCGTCTACGAAAGAAGTAGCTCATTAACACGGCTAGTATATAGAAAATTTTGTAATAACTATGTAAATATATCCACAAATCGTTGAAATAAATTGGTTATACTCGTATTTTAATATATGCTTTGTAAAAACTTGTTAGTAGGTAGGTACAGGCCCGGACAAGAGTCGGGGCCCATATTTTAAATAATTGAATAAAAGAAAAATCTTACCGTTATTTTTTATTTATTTAACGTTCATCGAACTTAGAAAATAAACAAGTAAAAAAGCTAGGATTGGTTTAAGACCAATTGTTACGATACCCTAGATGAGGGCCCATAGGTAATTTTCGTATGGTAATCTCTCTGTGCAAGTTGATTGTTGAAGTAGTTTTTCGCATATATTTCTAGAACTGTTCATCAGACAGTAAAAACGATTATGAACTATTTTATAGGATTTCATATTCTGAAGAAACTTTCAGTCTACGATTGATCATTTTCACAGTATTCGTAAAAATCCTAAATTTGTATATCGCAATACCAAGAAGGGTTTGCCCGATTTAGGCCAAAAGGTGTATTTACTATTTTTATGAAAATGCCGTGTACAAAATTTCAGCTCTCTACGTTATCGCGTTCTCAGGCTGTGTCCAAATATATAGTAAAACACGAATATTTTGTATGGCAACCCCACGAAACTATTTGCCCGATTTTTCTTACTTTCAAACTTAATTTTATTTTGTTTTTAAGTCCATGTGCAAAAGTTCGACTCTCTAAGTGCACGCGCTCTCGAGTTATCGTACGCACTGACGGACGGACGGACGCCGGACGGACAGACAGACGGACCTGCAATCAAAATAACTTTTAATATCATGCCTGGGGGGTGTTCAATTCATTTTGCTCTAGCCGCATTATTCTATGAATTACAAGGGGAATGGCAAACTTATTATACCCTTTAGATTTGATCTAGGGAATAGCAGGCAGATTTAGAAAGCTCATTGCGTGTAAACATACGGTTAGATTGCCATGCGACCAACTTTCTTCTCGGCAAAGGAATGGATTACTATAGTTCACAGGCTGCATTATTTCTCACCTATGTACAGCACAGAGAGTTTACTTTCTCTATGGTGAATCTTAAATAGTTCTTCACTCGTTTTAGTGGTGAAAATGACCGTTCTGTCGAGAAGCTTGAGCCTGGTGTACTCAACAACATCCGGAGCGATATTTCAACATTTGGATAAATGTCCAAAAAGCATTTTCCAGAATGTACTTGTATAAATCTAAGGCCGATAATTGTTTTTCCTGTGTAACCTAAGCAGACGGCAAATGAGCTCGCAGGTGCAGATACTTACTTTCCAAAGTCCACTAATGGTGGAAAGTGGTTCGTAATGAGGCCCAAAATACATTCACGACCACAAGCCACATGCCACTGGATGCACGCCTCTGAAGCAATGGAAATGTATTTCGAAAGTTGCATTCGCGGCCACAGGCCACAAGCCACGCTGTGGCTGTGGCCGAGTTTGATCAAATTTCAAATTTTGTGGCTCGTGGCCCCAGTACTACCAACATTAAGGTCTGAGGCCGTGAATGTATTTTAGGCCTGAGAATGGCTTGTATTCTTTGTACCGTGGTGAAAATGAAATGTCACAGTAGTTTGACATTTATATTGTGATGCCACACCATTTTTTATGGACATAAATTTCACAAGAAACTGTGAACAAAGTTGAAAAAATTTCTTTGTATAAGACTAATAACGTGCGTTGATTGTATAAAAATTTAATGGATGGGAAAAATATTGAAAACCCCGTCCGGCGTGTTATTGACCGACTATATTATTTGACATCAGCATTCAAAAGGAAATAGATTTCAAAAAAATATAGGTAAACTGATAATATTAATTCTTCTAATAATTCCAGTTTCAATCGTTTTCCTTTCTCCTTATTTTCAGATATCGTAAAAATACCCGCAATAAAGATATTGCTGAGGACGAGAAAAATTTTAAAATTTTCAGAAATAAGTAATGTGTTTTCAAAAATTCGTGTATTTTTTTACAACTTCAGTTTTAAACATGTACATATACTATTTATTACAGTTTGATAAAATGTCACAATATATAAGTAAATCAAATGTCACAGAATTTATTAACATTAATGTGACAAACATTGTTTATGTGACATATTATGTAACAATTGGCGCCCTGACCACAGTTTCAAATCATATTTGTCACATAATTTTGTCGATAAATGACAAAAATTTGTCAATAGGCTGAACTATAATAGAAGTAAATAACATTTCGAAATTAAACGAGACTGAGGTTTACTTACAAAAAATTGATATTTTTAGCCTAAATATATATCACATTCCGTAAGAGTTATTATCTTGATATTTAATGTTTTCAATTTTAAAAAGTGGTAAAAGTGAAAAATTAACAAATGGGAGTTGATGTAATTGAAGATTTGCGCCTTCTATTAATTCGCAGTGCTCTAATGACATTTTATGTGTTAAATTTTAAAAAGTGGTAAAAGTGGAAAAATTAATAAATGGAAGTTGATTTAATTGAAGATTTGTGCTTTCTATTAATTCGCAGTACCATTTTTAATCTATTTTAATTTTTACATTGTACTTTTAATAATTTAGTAATAATTTAATTGTTTGGACACATCGCGTTCTTACTGAATGAGCGATTCTTAGCGCACTATATTTAAACTTAACGAAAGTTCCCTCACACGAGTTAAAGTTAATTTGTGTACGCCTGTTAAATTAAAGAGCGTGTTCGTTTTACGTAAGTAAATCTACTTACGTATACTTCTATTGTAGTTCAGCCTAATGTTTTGTCGCTTTTATGTCATATCTGGCTATCCGGGTAGGTACTAAGTTTGTCATTCCGTTTGAAACGCATGGAAATTAAGCTGGTAGAGCAAATTAGATTGGATACTCACGCATATTATTAAACGTTATTTTGACTTTTCCATGTCTATCTGTTCGTCGGTCCGTCAGTCCGTTCGATAACTCGAGAGCGCGTTTACTTAGAGAGCTGATAAATTGAACACAACCATTTAAAAAAAATGTAAGTCTTAGATCAATTCTAGCTTTTTTCCTAGTTTCCTCTGTATTTAGTGTAGTGGAGTATGGATGAGCCTGGCCAAAACCCTCGAGAATACTTCACAAGCCATGAAATAGACTCCCTCCCTACCACATGCGAGGCCCAACGTAGTCCTCACATTCTAAAATATTTGCAGTGTTCTTATGTAAAACTGACAAAAGTTTGATTTGAATAGCTCCTCGGCCCTAAACTACTATTCATACAGAAAAATTGTGTTCTGATAATCTTAAGCTTGCTTTCTTATCTTCCGAATCGTAATAAAATTTTCATACCTTTCCTAACAAAATTATTTAAAAAAATTTATCTTAACCCCAAATGACTAAGATTCCTCAAACAAAAACTGTCAGCTGAGTAATCATTGTATATGGCGCTGTGCCGTCATGGGATGCCTTGGGCCGCGTGGGCTAATGATATCGAATGTAGCTGCCTACAGATTCGGACTTCGGCTGCACATACACACATGCAATTATTACTCAGCTAAGAGGTATTGAGCGTAAAATGGTAAGGTTACTTTGTAATCAACACTATTTTATTATTTTGTTAAGTAAGGTATATAGGAAGTGTAGCCTTTGGGAAGGTAAGGAACCAAACTTTAAATTACTAGAAGACTATTTTCCTGTATGGATAGTAGTTTAGGCTCTATAGCAAATATAAAGTCAATGTTTGGCACTTTTCCAGAAGTATCAATATACAACATTTTAGAAAACGGACTCACAACGCATACATATAGATTTCTGTTTCATGGCTTGGGAAGTATTCGAGGATTTTGGCCTGGCTATTAAACCAGAATTGGGGCAGAGTCGAATCGACTTTATTTGAAAAGAAAAAAAAATCAAATTTCTAAATTTATTCTTGAAGGAATTTATTACTAATAGATATATTGTACATTTAAGTACATATGTATATAATCTTAAATCATGACATCTTACAGATCTCACAAAAATAATTAAGTGAATGTTAATATTTAGTCAAACATATCGACATGTGCATGCACCAAATCATGATAACGCATGCGTGACATTAAACATAAGCCGGCTCTTCAACCGCCACTAAATGATTTAAGGAGATGCACCGACTGACCGAATGCAAATTACACCGAAATGTAAAAGCCACGCGCGCAGAGCAGCATAGTCGCATACTACAAGAGAATTACGCAACCGTCATCCATTAGGCCAATCAAGCACTCAATCGTGCAATTCCTGGGCACCTTATATCGCGATTCGCGAACCGCGTGCAACCTGTAAAATGAATCACCGCGCTTTAAACCTGTTTGAATTCATCAGTTGTCCATTTACCTATTTTGCAGAACACGACCTTACCGTACGTGGCAGTGGTATAATGAAGAGATTTCTGTTTTGGTGGAAATTCATGTGGACAAGTAACACGACTATCCAAATTTGGTCAAACGAATAATTACACGACTGCTGGCTGCTGACTGACCACCAAAAGTGAATTCGATGTAAAAAGTAACAAGCGTGGCCTATGAGAAATTATTACGGCGCCACAGTATTGACGACTCTGAGTCGAATTGACCTCAATAAAATCGACAAAGCTAACTGAAGGAAAATCGGAAAATTTTCTCACACGATCATTTATTTATTTTTAATTATATGTATTTTAACAACGGCATTTTAATTTAAACGTACGCCCTTTATTGGATTGTGTCAAAAATGTTTAGCTGTTGGTTTTGAAATTATTTCAATCAAGCAGGCTTGGAATTGTTATGTGCTTGAGATTGAGCATAAATTAATTCTGAGATAATTGGACGTGTATATAGGCATGGGAGTAAAGTTGTTTGTTTTTTGCAAAATTCAAGTGTTACTATGCAAATAACTGCAAAAATTATACAAACTATGCCCGCTCAATGACGATATGTCACTTAAAATTTAAAGTTTTATTTTTCACTTTTTTATGATATGAATCGCCCACACTTCATCATAATGTTTTTTTTTCGCTCATACTCGAAAGTGAAATTTCCGCTTACCTTAATCATGCTTAAAGGGCAGTATGCTAGACTCAAGGAATTACGTCAAGGAATTTATGCACTTATTTCTTGAATTTGGTCAAGAAATTTTTGGAAATTTCTATTTGATAATTGTGTGTAGATATCTCAAAATAATTATAAAAATTATAAAGATAATTCCCAATTGTATATCATTTGCTCATTGCGGAATAAATTATTTCGGAAAGCTGCAATTGATAATAAGTGCATCAAATCTAGTGCAAAATCGCCCTTCCTTCGTTCAATTCTTCAATTATTCCACCAACATCGAAATTCCTTACAGAAATATAAGTGTATCGGTACTTATTTCTTCAAGAAATATTGACATAAATGGATTTTTCGACACGAACGACCTTTTTTTTGTCAATCGAGAAGTAGAGTTTTTCTGTTCGAATTTGTTGTCTCTAGCATACTACTTCAAGGAATCGGCAAAGAAAAAAATTCCTTGCGAATTCCATGACTTTTTTTTACATAGTTTTTGTGTAGGAATATAAATTCCTCGGCTCTAGCATACCGCGCTTAAGGCGTAACCGTTCAATAGCATCCAGAAAATAATAAAAACAATGGACGCCTCACAAATTAACGTTTGAACATCAGTTAGATCGAAATAATAACCGTAATTGAATCTCTGGGCATTGATTAAGCTGCAGGAATAAACAACATCCCATCCGAATTGAATGTGATCCAAATATAATAGGAAATGGTTGCTATGAAGAGCTTGAAACACCTATGTACATATACCTATACCTTCCGCGAAGATTAGACGGCACCAGTTTGATAAAAATTTCGAGCAACAGTATCTAACGAATTTCGACAACTGGAGCGAAGTCTACTTAATGCGTACTATGGGACAAATTCTAATCCTAAAGGCACTTTCACATCGAAAACAAGAACCGAAAAATGTAAACCGAAAATCACAATTTATTCCACTTTAAAACAAGATTTTTGCTCCAATGATTAATAAAATTAAGGGAAATAGAATAAACTAAGAATTTTACTGAGAAAATAGTATGTTTATTTCAGATTTTTAAGAAAAATATCCTTTGATGTTTTATCGGCCGAAAAACTTTTGCGGACGAAAAATCGGCTGATAAAACATAAAAGTTGTGTTTTTTTTTTAAATCTGAGATAAATATATTATGTTATTAGTAAAATTATTAGTTTATCATATTTCCCTGGATTTTATTAATCATTGGAGCAGAAAACTTGTCTTAAAGTGGACTAAATTGAGTTGTTCGGTTTACATTTTTTCGGTTCTTGTTTTTGATGTAAAGTGCATTTACAGCTCTCTCTCAGTTGGTACCTGGTGCTTAGACCGAAAGAGTCAGCAATATAGAAGTGAGCCCACTTTTTGCAATATCAAAACCCTCCAGAATACTTCAGAAGCCATGAAACAGACTCCCTCCCTACCACATGCGAGGCCCAACGGAGTCCTTACATTCTAAAATATTTGCAGTGTTCTTATGTATGTTCAATATAGAACATTTTAGAAAACGGACTCACAACATACAGATTTCTGTTTCATGGCTTGGGAAGCATTCTCCAGGGTCTCATACCATTGCAAAGAGATCGAATACCTATACTAAAAAACAATGAATATATTTTCGAACAGGAATTCCAAACTTTCTTTAATTATTTTCGAAAACCTTTCGCACAGTTTTTTTTCCTCAAACAGGTTGAGAATATAACACCGGTTATTATTATCACTTACATCTAGGTACTTTGACAAAATATAGATAACAATTTACTTTACGTGAAAAAAAATCGCTATTTAGGACCTGTTGATTAGTATGAGTAAACCAAATCTTGAAACTTGCTGCCCTAAATCATAAGTTGTGTGATGAAATAACGAATAAAAAAATGTTTTCACTTTTGCTGTTGTGCCGGAGAATCCCAAAAAGGAACTAGCTTAAACAAATATAAAGTTTACCTGGTAATAAATAAATCATATTTATCTTCCTTATTTAACGTTTATATTGACATAACGACAAAAGTTCAGACTATAGCCACAGACAAGAAATTTCCAGATATCGATGGCAATCCTAACAAAGTTATATGAGAAGAGCTCGTAGCAAACCTCAAAAACTCACTGATCTCGGCTAAATCTATGATGGGTACGAACCAAAATGTATATTACTGGTTCTGATATGATATGGATTTGCTTAGCCTTGCACTCATTTCATATCATATCCAAAAGTACATTTTCTTTGCCTCTGTGACATTATTCGTGGAAGTTTGATTAATTTTGTTGCCTGGGCTTTAGCTGAAAATAACAAGCGAATGGCAAATAGAGATATCTCCTATACTACACCAATGATTCTGAAGACATCTACTACATCTACTATAATCAAAGGAAACGGGATGGTGCGAATTGGTTGCCGTGAAAGATAAGAGCGCTGGATTGGTGGATTTGGTGTTGGTCAGCTCAAAATTTGTACCAGTGCTTTTTCTTAGGATTATTCGAAAAATTTCTTTCCAAATTTTTAAGTATTATCGGTGACAATGCGAAAGAAAAACGATTTTTTCCTTTTACATCTATAGTTTTACATTTAATTCATATATGATCCCACAGTCCCAGTGAGATAGTTTGAGTGCTTGCCTGTTTGGGTTGGGAATGGGCTTGGAACGTCTTATAAAGGATTATGGTGGATTGCCAAACTGTCAATTCATGTTGCTCATATACAGTGGTTATTGAAAAGTTGGGTAACGATGTCAGACTCAGCAATCAAAAAAATAATTTGTGGGTGAAATTTTTAACTGGGGATGCGAGTTCTTTATGCCTATATATCTTTGAATAGTATAACAAAATACCTAGTTTTATTATTATAAAATGTGGAGTCCTTACATAATTATAAATTTTTACAATGGTGGTGTTCAATTTATAAAAGGTCAATCTTTTTTTATGACAGGTTTAGTGTACACAAATTTTACAGACATAAGGAATTAAGATTGATTTTAAAATATTCGGCTTTTTTCGTTATTTTATAAATTCAAACCATTCAAAACTTGATCGCCCAGTACTTTTAGTAAAAATTATATTCAGGAGGATTTATTATCTATTAAGAAGCTAGCTTGCATATATATGCATGTACAGTCCAGTACATATACCTCCTCCATATTATCTTGTACATAGGTAAACCCAACAAAATATGTAGCAGTTTTATACTGGAAAGCAATATGCCTCGCGGATAGATATTTTAATAGGTAGATAGAAGTGTAGTCAAGGCATTTTTCACAGACCGTCCACTTCGGCTTATGGAATAATTAAAGGATAGAAATTTATAGCCCGTCAGTTATATTAAACCTTGAGCAAGTGAGAGTCACACGTGTGCTTCCAATTATTTAACGCGTAGACACACCAGCAAGCGCCTCGAGCACTTTATGAAACTTAATCAGTCGAAGTTATTTATCCTCCTAGAGCTCAACAAACTGTTTACATAAAAAGTCGTGGCGCAAAAATAAAACATTTCTGAATGCATATCATACAGGTGAACTCTTCATACGCGGAACATGATAAATGGTATTGATTTATCAGTGGCAAATTTATCCTGAAGATATACATAACTGCAATTGATTGGGTTGATTTGCATTCAATTCGACTTCGTGATGGTCTAATTGTGAAAATCTCAAATCTCGTTTGTATTGTTCGTTCCTTCTATGACTTCCAAATACGTGCTTTTATCCTGGGGATAGTTTAGCTGCGTGAATAGCATGACATCGAAACCCTCGAGAACACTACACAAGCCATGAAACAGACTCCCCCACCACGCCATCAGAGTCCCAAGGGAATCCTTATCCTAACATTATTTGCAGTGTTCTTATTTAAAACTGACAAAAGTTTGATTTGAATAGCTCCACCGCCCTAAACTACGATTCATTCAGAAAAATGGTGTTCTGATAATCTTAAGCTTGCTTTCTTATCTTCCGAACCGTAATAAAATTTTCATACCTTTCCTAACAAAATTCTTTAAAAAAATTTATCTTAACCAAATGACTAAGATTCCTCAAACAAAAACTGTCAACTGAGTAATCTTGTACTATATGGCGCTGTGCCGTGTTCTGATGAAATCGAATCAGTCTGCCTCACTGACATATATATAATATATGTCAGTGGTTCACGTTCACAAGCAAGTTCATTGTAATATTAGGTTTCAAAGAAATTGTATTTTCATCAAATTTGGTAAGTCCTTGAATTTTAAACGAAGTGCTTTCTTAAATTATACGTTTTTTTGTTTCTTGAATTAATAAAGTAAATTTCAAATAAAATTGATTGCAATATTTTTACCACTTTAATTTATAAATGGTCGTTTCGGGTAAGTTGACGAATTCAACTGGCGAGCAAAATAACGAACTCGTCATCTTGCCCGAATCGTTCACAAATTTTGCTGTGACGTTATGTATTGAAATTGTATTAAAATTATATGATAGAAGACGAGGACAATAATTTCGTGGAGGCAGAACTTTGCGTGATCTGTAATGACACTGGTAAAAATGAGACGTGGTAATTCTGTTCAATCTGTAGTAAATGGGTCTATGCCACATGTTGTGGGCTCACTCCGGCAGAAGCGAACCGCAAAGCATATGTATGTGTGCGACTTTTGTATATAGAAATAAATATGTGAATTGGGTTTGTGGGTTTGTTTTTCTGCGTTGTCTTACCCGCAAGTGAGGATAAGATGACGAATTTAACAGCATGTCAAACAAGTGAAAAAGCAATATCAATATGAAAATTAGAAAATTAGTTAGTTGAAAGTAAACCTATTACAATTGCTCTAAATAAAAAACTAGGGCTTTAAATTAAAGCCACGAGGATATAAAAATGATCAAAGCTCATTTTCGTCATCTTACCATCCCTTCCTCTACTTAGCTCTTAGATTATATAGCTAAAAAGATAGGCTATCAAAAACTTAAGCACTTTTCTTCATGTAGTAGAACCGCTGCCTTAAAAATTTTCTTTTGCATTTCTTTTCTTCGTCATTTTCGTTATCCTCCACAAATAAAGCCATTGCGCTTGAAAAATTCATAATTCCAATTTTATTATTATTAAAATTTATCAACAACTAGAAAAAGAATTTATAAATGTCATTTGTACTGGGGGAAGAAATTCGGAAATAGTTTCTGTAAGTAGCATATTTAAGCTAAGCTTTAAACATGTGTACTGTAAACTATCCTTAAGCATATATGCGCCATCTGACCTAAGGCGAATTTCCATTACCGCGACATTTCTATTTTGCAGAGATTTAGAGCGAGATAGTGATATGTAAAACTATTCCAAGAGTGAAAGAATACGTTTTTATAGTTGAAACCACCAAAAAATCTTTAAAAAAAAAATCTTCTTTGATTTATGTATAAGATTTTGTTTATTAATTTATTTCTTAGAATTTTAGAATTAATTTCGGAACAGTAAAAATTTATTTATATGATATTTGTAGTAGCTGTATGAAAATCACATAATTTATTTCTATGATTTTAAGAATTGATATCTTCTTCTTGATTCTATCATGCATGGAGGTAAAATACGCGGAGATATCCCATAATGTCGAACTTGCGCCGAGAACTTTTTATGGCATATCTCTGACTTTTTCCCCTCATTTATGGTATATCCACGACAAATATCTTCGACAAAATTTTTTCGACATACTTGACATACTCCTCTTACTCACTAGTTATTTCATAAGCCGCTGTTAAAAATGTGGTTGCCTCGCTCTAAATCTTTACAAAATATAAATGTCGCAGTAATGAAAATCCGCCTTTATGCGATGTTTGCTATGAATACCAACAAGTCAACTCAAGAGCACGACAGAAGAAGTTAGAACTCCAAAAGATACTTGACGATCTTCTGAAAAGGGAAATTATACGCGAAAGTAGCTCTCCTTACGCCTGACCTATAGTTTTAGTTAGGAAAAAGAATGGTGAAATGCGATTGTGCGTCGATTACCGCGAGCTAAATAAGGTATCTTTTTTCCGCTCCGTAGATCGAACAGATTTTTAGAACGTTCAGAGCACTCTGGAAAAAAGATAAAAATCCGGAGTGCTCTGAGTGTTCTGGCAGTTTTTTTTTTATATTGGCAACCTAACAATAAATATCGCGCCTAACTTTATGCAATTCCACGCAAATTCGCAAAATTCATGAAATTATGAATCATAAAACGGGAATATTGCAAAAACGGTTGCATTTATGTAGGTACATGTGATAGTTAAATTAAAGGTAACATTCCGGGGTTTCTAAATCATGTAAATAAACTGTATATTTATCGTACATTTTGGCGGAAAAATCGTTAAAATTTGAAAAAGCATAGGACTTTTTTTCAATTTTTGGAATTTGACGTACTACAACTTAAGATTGAAGATGACAGTAAGGCTGGTTGGGCATTCATTGCAAAGCATAGACGGTTTGCTATCACCTGAGATAAATTTCGCCTTGATAGGGTATATATAAAGTAATTTACAGGGTGTAAAGTGGAAACAGTACTAAAAATAGTAAACCTCTCTCCTCCCATACAATTTATTTCTCGAAATTGAGTGAGGAATCCGGGGTATAAAAGAAATGCGGTACGTCTGGGACACCCTGTATAATATGGACTGACTACGTTCATAGAAATGTACTGCAAAAAGTGGGCTCACTTCTATATTACTGACTCTTTCGCTCTAAGCACCAAGTACCCACAGAGAGAACTGTAAACAACAAATAAATAAGTGGGTCTGACGAAATAAATGTTTTTAAGTTAATTATTTGTGTTAATTACTGATATAATTGTTTTACCAAACGCAATATATTCATTAGATATGCAGCAGAAATTCGAAAAGTTTTATTATAATCGCTTTTCCAGCTACACGCTCATTTTTTCAATGTTGGCATCGGCGTAAGAACTTTTTTGACATTAACAACTGAGCCCACATGAAATAGAAAGTTAGTCCATATTATATATGACAGTGGTTAGTACTTGCAGTGCTTAGACCAAAAGAGTCAGCAATGAAGAAGTGAGCCCACTTTTTGCAGTGTATATCTATGAACGTATAGTCAGTCCATATTACACATGCCAGTGAGCCTATCCTTTTTCCTATATAATCTACAAGACTTAACTCGAATTGAGTCCTGTGAGCTTTCGATGTTTCAAATTTGTATATAGACATTTACTAGGGCTTTGGTCTAATTTCGACGTAAGTTACGCATTGAATAAATAAACGGCATATCGGGTGAAAACGTAAGCCACTCGCGAAATGTATTAGTGTGCTCTGTTTGTATTCGTTTCATCATGGCAGTAATGAAATTCTGACATTCTGAAGGGGAACATTTTTTATAATCCAAATTCCTATGTAAAATAAAACAAATTTTTAGCTCCCCCTTATTTTCAGATAATTTTCTTGGCGCTGCCTTTGTATGACTGGAATAATTTAGGCACCAATGACAATTCAATTGTAAACAAACAAACCGGCATTGGTAAAATGTTAAATTTTTTGCCATGGCTATTTATTTTTATAAATATTTCACTTTTGTTTTGCTATAAACACTATAATTAATTAGTAAAGCTATTAAACTTACTTGAAGAATGCTTTCCTACGACAATAACTCTGTTCGTTCCTGCAGCACAGCACAGTGCACTTCATTACGGTTATTTAAGACTCCGGAGTCTCTACTACACAAAATATCGTTCACAAAAGAATATTTCGCACTTATTTCACATTACTATTACGTAAAATCACGTTTAATTATTTATTTTTCACAATATCGCTAATTCATATTCGAGAACTTCTTTTCAAAATTAAGAAATGTCAGAATGTTGAACTGACACAAAATGGACACAACCCTTCAAGCAAGGCGAAACAAAAACTTAACGAAAATGTAAACATGCTTGCATAGAAGTGTACGCAAAAGAACACTTTGGTGTTGTGAATGCGTAACAGAAACGAATCATCAGGCCAAAGAGAAGTGAAACTGAAAAGCGTAGACTGTCAGTGTAGTGGTAGTTGACATTATATTTCGCAAACTGTACTCTAAAGTGTTACGTTTTCGGAATGAAAATTACGTTTAGTTTACGAAACGTTTTGCATGAGGATTCAATGGTTTTTGAAGAAAACAACAGATTTTTCTATTATAATTTATTTAATAAAAATAGCATCACAAACCTTAATAAGAATAGAACAAAAAAAGTTTATTAAGGAGCCTTAGCTTACACTACGTTACAATGTTATTAGGTACATTGGGTAGGGTATAGATAATTGGAATTATCGATAGACTACAAACTAACTTAGTAAACTAACAAAAGTTCAATAATAATAATATAAGTATACCTATTCAAATTTGTTGACACTCCAAAGTTTTAATAAAATAAAAATTAACGCGGCGTTTTGTTATTCACAAACAAATTAACATGGACAACACAGCTGTCTGCTGTCAATAAATCCAGAAATACGTTTTCAATACGTTTTCGTTTCACTTTTGGTGTACACTCCCAATGCTTAGAGGGAGGTACCGGTACGTTTTCAGTACGTTTTTGTTACGTTGTGATATAGTGTTCATGTACTATAGAGCCGTGGGTGCATTAGTAAAACGCGGTTCGTAAAGTTCACGTTTTCGTTTCACTTTAGGTGTATACTCTCAAATGTTTGTCATTTCTCCTGCCCCCCTGGCAAAGGTCGCATTGTCATTGAAATGCTTAAACACGTACACTATTCGCAAGAGACCCCGCTTCCTTATTAGTTATTTATTCAATGAAGTTACGTATAATTTCTACGAAGATTCTATCCAATAAAATGGAGATATTTTTTCCACAAAATGTTATGCATTGGATTAATTAGAAGAAAGTTTGTTAAGTTTGCTATTTTAATTTTGTATTTCAAAATGTGACTTCATAAGTAACTAATTATCGTAAGTAAGTATTTTTTTCATTATTTTCATTATTAATAAATTCGAGATATTCGAATGCGTGCATATACTAGAATTCTTTTATTTCACAATTGTCAAAATCAGATGATTAACATTGATTGAATTGAACCTATCTTCAGTAATATTGTTGCCTTGATCTGTAATAAATTTGGTATTTTTCTTGGTAGCTAATTTTTATTGAGCTTATTAATTGGATCAAAACGGTTTTGTAAGTGCTTAAACACTTATTTTATTATAAATAATAACTCCTGAAAAATACAGTATTTGAGTTTATTTCACAAGAATAATCTGACGAGTGGAGCTCCAGTTCTTCAAAAGTACTTTCGACATGGAGGACATGTGTCAAAATAAAACCAATGAATTCCTCTTGGAATCTGTATTTATGTAAATATGAAGAAAATTAAAGAAATTTAGCAAACCAAATCTCGGCACTTATGGTACTGAAAAATCAAAAAGTTTAAATTAAAAGAGATCTCGGAGATCTCGCAGCGACTTTCCTACATAGTATTTTGTTTGGTAGGTATCACACGCTATGGAGAGGAAGCTTCTTTCAGTTGTGAAGAAGTATCCAGAGCTCTACGATAGAGAACACTCAAATTATCAGCAGTTAAAAGTGAATAAGGCGTTATGGGATGAAGTCGGGAAAGAAATGCAGACGCCAGGTATGTAAATAATTTCTTACTAGATTGAAGATTCAGTATACATTTGATTGTCAGAATTCTTATAGGTAGCTAATAGATTCTGCAAATTATTTAATCTCAGTTATTTATTAATCCAAGGAGAGAAAACAGTTTTAGTTCTAGTCAATGTATTCTTTTCAACCCCCTACGGAAATTGATTAAATTTTTAGCATTTGGAATGTCCGTTATTCAAATTCTGTACGAACCTCTGATTGGGTTGTCTCACAAATTTATAAAAAGGGTGCTGATTTTAATGGTAAGTCATTCAGGTTTGAAATTATAAGTATTTATTAACATAAAAATACAATGAACGCTTAGAACAAGTATTATATTATAAAGGTATCGTAATCTATTTTTATAGTTGATATAACTACAACAACTTGTTCTTTTAATTCTAATTAATGTTTCACTCTGAAATGAAATAGAGAACGAATTGGTTGGGTTATATATAATACAGGATTACAAACGATAGAATGGTTTATAATCCAGTGATTCTATGCACCTTAAAACGGTGGATATAATCTGGTAATTTCTCTATCCTTAAAACCGATATAAGATCTAAGTATGCGACAGCTATAAACATTGCAGTGGTTTATAGTTCAATAATTCTATGCACCTTAAAACGGTGGATAGAATCTAGTTATTCTATACTCTTAAAAGGGGTATAAGATCTAAGTATGCGATGGCTATAAATGTTGCAGTGGTTTATAGAGAATACTATAACGTTGAACGGTTTATAGTTTCGAACAGCTATAACGACTCCAATATTGTCTAATTTACAACACTAGACAATTGGTGGCAAATCAGCAGTTTAAAACACCGCTTAGCAGTTTAGTAATTTAGAACACTACCTATGACTGCTCAAAAAAGAATGCAATGATCCGATGGTTGTGTCCGCTTTATATAGCCAGTTTGTTCGTTGCAAAGACTACTAAGATGGAAAAAAGTGTCTAGCGTAGTCCTGGACACGATTCGTTTTTGAGTTTGATTTGACTTGATTTACGACTGTACAAATTCCTTATTGGATAAAGAGCTTGAGGTTTTGTGAGGAGGAAAAATAAATAAATTAGACAAATGCCACTAGTTAAAGCGGGAAGAATATTATTTTAGGAATAAGTATAACTTTTCTACACGCCATCCTAATTGTGTCGTCATCTTTATACTTCAGTGTCCAATTCACATTCAAATTCAATGTACATTTATATTCAAACCCCTGCTTAAAGCAACGTATAACGTTGGGCTCTACGAAAATTAATAAGCTTCTGCTTGTGTGCATTATTTACTACAAACTTAGCTCATATTTTTTTGACAAAATTATATTTTTAACAACTTTTTACATTCTCTTAAGGTGACGAGTGTCAAGTTGTATGGAAAAGACTGAAGAAGGATTATCTCCAAAGCTTAAATACAAGAATGTCTGGAGCGTTTTCCTTCTTTGAATACGAAAACGAAATGGAATTCTTGCTACCGTTTTATGAAGACTGGTAAGATATTAAATATTGAAAGCCTAGTGACTCTTTGGGCAGTTTTTCCTTTGTATAAGGCACTTTTAAAAAATAGTCTCAAGACAAATTACGAATGCGAACTCATATTACATTCCAGTACAGCAGCCGGCTATTACCCAGTGTGCTCTGATGTAGAAGATACTGCAGATGAAGTAATCTCGATTTCTGAAGATGTTGATGACAATGATGGCGATGATGTAATCTCGATTTCCGAAGATGAAAGTTGTAACGATAGCGATATAGAGGATGAAGACTCCGAATATTCTGAGAGTGACAATGAAACAAGCGGTAGTGACATCGAGAAATGTGCTGATGAATCATTGCATTCCACGATTATTCAATTTAAAGATAAGAGAAAATTGACAAAAGCGATGCGTCGGGACATTAAAGATTTGGAGAATAAGTATAAACATGTCGACATAAAGAAACTAATTTCCTTGGTTGAAAAGGAACCACCGTTGTATGATATAAGGCGGCAAGACTATCATCATTATCGTGGTAAAAAGTCTACCATATGGGATAAAATAGCAAGGAATGTGAGATGCAGCGGTAAGAATTGTGTTATTCTTGTCATACCTACATATTAATTTTTTTTATCTTAAATACCATTTGATTCTTTCAGCTGTGGAATGCAGCAAAACATGGCATATAATTCGAAAATTTTACTTTGACTACTTGGACAACAACAGCTGCGAAAGCAAGACGTGTTGGTTATATGAACAGGACATGACATTCCTGTATCCTATTTATTTGGAAAAAGTACAACGTGCAAAAACACTTATTGAAACCCAAATTGAGAAAGTACCAACGCCGTTTGATTGTGAAAGAAGACTTGAGTTAGAGCGAAGAGTAATTGAGGCTGTAAAGAATTATCCCGCACTTTATAATACTACGCATACAGATTTTTTTCGATATCGAAATAATAAAGATTGTTTTTGGGACAAGGTCGCACAGCATACAAATGCAACTGGTAAGTGTAGTAGTGAAAGATTTTTCACATAAATTATTATCCATCAAACTAGAGTCTTAGCCGCGCAACAATCTTTCAATTACATTTGCGTACATTTATCATTTTGCTATATCATCGGCTTCCTTCAGTTTCTGTAATGTAGCCTTGCACCTCTTCGTTATCATGCCAACCAGTTTTTTGTCGTCAAGTTTTCCATTTCATCTTTCTGATGAGCAGAACTCATTGTAAATTATGTCCATTAAGCTTAAATTTCATTTTACATTTCTGCCGCAGTTATGCATTTGGGCTATACCAGATCTTATCTTCTTTTTTATCCGTTTCCTTTAACTGTATTCAGAGGATTTCAATGTGAAATTCGATGTTTGTTACTTTTAAGGGTTTTATTGAGGTACATAAGTCAAAAGAGATTTGGAAGAGTATTTCGCGATTCATACTGACAATATTTATAGGAGAGAAAGTCAAAATCCAATCCCAATTTCGGACCTGAGTTTTCAGTCCGTAACTATTAATATCTCTGTATAAATACTTCAGAAATGCTCAAACCACAATCAAAATTTTGATGTTTTCAAAGGGAGGCAATCAAAAATATCGTTCGAGAGGTTGATAGAAGTTATCAATGGTAATTTTGCTCTGTCATACCCTAGAGATTATCGTATTTTTTTTGGATTCTTACTATTTTTTTTATTAATGATACACCGACTTGATGCATTAATGGTGGGGGCATGGCGACACTTGATTAATTGAACAATGTTGTATCAAGGGATTAATCCGACTCTTATTCTATTTCCTGTGCTTGATTCTCCTTTTATATCATGAGACACCTACCTATCTAAATATACATATATATATACAGATATTATTTTTTTACATATTTGATGTACTTTCTTTATTTACTCTCCAGTTGATGAGTGTCGAAAATCGTGGACTTATTTAAAAAAATGTTACTTACAAAAACTTGATCGAGAGTTTGAAACGAAAAATCCCATGATTTGGAGATTCAAAAATGAAATGTCCTTCTTGAAGCCAATATATGCCTACAAGCGAAAGCTGGTGAATCACATTGATCTATCTGCAGTACCTCAAAACGATGAAAGAAGAGATCTGGAGAGAAATTTAGTATTGGCCATTCAGAAGTACCCACCTCTATTCGACATAAGATTGCCAGAATTTGTGAATTTGCGCGGACGAAAAGGATTACTTTGGGCAAAGGTCTCCAGTGAAACGAATTGTCCTGGTGAGTTTTTTTTATGATGTGATTTAGAACAAAAGAGTTTTATATAATGAATAAAATTTATTTGTTTGCAGTTGATGAGTGTAGAAAAATTTGGCGAACACTACTCACATGCTATTGTCAATTTTTAAAAAGACGGAGCTCCGTTAAAACGAATTGGAACAAATGGAGATTGGAGAAAGAAATGGCTTATCTCGAACCGGTCTACAATGGAACCTATCATCCCGCTTTCATCACAGATGTGACGAATAAGGAAGATAACAAGGCAGATCGTCTTAAATTCAATATAATACACACAGTTAGAAAATATCCAGTATTGTATGATATAAAGCATCCCGATTTCTTGAACACTCGAACTAAAAACATTCCCATTTGGATGAAAATTGGAAAAGAAATTGGTTGTCCCGGTAGGATCGTAGCATTTTGAAAGTTTAGGAAAGGCAACATTAATTGTTTTACATAATGTTTAGGTGAACAATGTCGACAAATATGGAATGACCTAAGAAAGATGTATATCAGTTACGAAAAGAGGAGAATAGCTGGAGCCAGAGTTACCCCTTGGAAATTTGCAGATGCAATGAGCTTCTATGATTTATTGATAGGGGAGCATGGAAAAATTGCCCGGAAGTATGACATGAAAAGGGGGGAAATTATTTACAGAGATGATAGGCGTGACTTTGAGAGGCAACTAATAGAATTAGTGAAAAATTGTCCAAAATTGTATGATTATTCAAGAGAAGATTACGTCGTGACCACTGATATAACTCAAAGGAAACTTCTTTGGTCGGAAATAGGAAAAAAGCTGAATGCCACTGGTGAGTTTTTGATTATATAATATATATCTAACCCAGAGATCAGTGAGGTCTCATCAGTATTGTTATCTCTGTTCGCCTACCATAGAAGTTCAATGATGAAGGGTCACATCAGTTGCCCCTATAAATACTTAAAAACAAAATGCAGGTATTAGTTATATTCTAGCAAAATTACTCACTGCAATTCTCAAATTATGCGTGATTATTCCCTCTTCTCGCCGTGCGGCACTCAGATTGGTGTGACCTCCATTATTGAACTTCTATGGAAGGCAATCAGAGATGATTATTCCCCCTTCCCACCATACGCTAATCGTATCCAGATAATTTTGTCTTTTTTGAGTTGAAGGCATATTGGTTATGGAAGCCTGAGATTTCGTTGTAGATTTCTTGGATATCATTATCCAAGCAAGTGTGTTAATTGTGGTCGCCCTATCATTAGCACGCGCTCACTTCTATAGATATTTTTCCTGCTAAATACCAGACGAAAGAGTGTGAGCCATAGCCCACAGCAAGATATATAGAATACAAGGTATTCTCATTAAAATTTGGACACTAGAGCTGTGACTTGTATCGTCCTATATCGTACTTTCCTGTACATTCGGACACAAATGCGGAACGTGGTTCGTAATGAGAATTCCTTGTATCTCTGTACCGTGGCCCACAGTATAGCTAGTACGTTACAACGCCACAACCGTAAATGTCTCCTTTTGAATTTGTGGGGTATGTATTTGCCGTCGTCTTTACTATCTTTTACCGATGCTTAGCGGTCTGTGACAGGATTTTTTTTTATATGACTCCTTCCGGTCCCAGAGACCGAGCATGACTGATAAATTCATTGTAACTGTATTAATCGAGTATATTTTTCCCATCTGTCAGTAGTCGGTTTTCCGAATTATATTGATTTTTGACGGACCGAGCCATAGTATAATTCGTTTGTCTGTAGTTTTTCGAGTTTTAGTAACGTGAAATAATTTTTTTTTCAGGTCAAGAATGTAGCACTTCATGGAGAAATTTGAAAAAATTTTACGTGAATTCAATTCAAAGGCCAGTACCAGGTGAAAGTCCATTGGGCAGAAAATGGAAATTCAAGGAAGAAATGAAATTTTTGCTTCCACTTTACAAAAACAAAAGAACATACTCGCGAGTTCGGATTGAAAGCACTGATGATTCCTCATTAAATATGTCTTTTAATGAGTACACAAGTGATGAGACCTCTTCCAATGTAATTGTAAAGCAAGAACCATACGAACTTATGGCACATGATAAGCATTCATTCGGAGAAAACTTTCTTCAAAATTTCGATGGATTCGAAGACTATGCAGGGATTTATGTAAAGGCCGAATATACTGATGCTGAAAGCTTGTTGCCAGAACTCTCCGCGGATTACAATATGAGGTCCATAAAAAATGAAGAACCTGCTGCTGATGAATATGATTCGATGCAACACGATAACTATATGTACTTAATAAATAATCTAAAAAATGAAAGTAATATGGAGTAAGAAAGGATATCTACTGTACTTGAATTCTTAGATATTATTTATGGCCGGTAATAAAGTAGATCACGTGCACAAAATACTAATTTTTGTAGTATATGAGAAATTAGTTTTAAGTTATCGTGTCTATTTTACTTCTACGTTTAGCTTTTCTGTTTAACTGCCTATTCGGAAAGTCGTAATAACGATGGACGGAGGTTCAGCACCGTTGGAATCTCGATTGTGTGTCTTTTGACAACTTTGACTTGGACGTTTGTGTTTTTGTCTTTCTAGAGACTTATACAGTGATATACTTTCTTTTGCTTTATCCATCACTCTGTTGCTGCCACCACTTACATGAAATACTCAGAGTAGGTGCGAGCTGTTTCTTAATTCCATAAGATCATCGGCCTTAGGATTTCCAATCCCGTGTTATATTTTCAATCCCGGGATTTCGGGATTAAATTATCCAAATACGGGGATTAGGATTGGATTATTTATGAAAAATACTTACACATTATAATAGTTGAAATTACATAATAAAACTGAAAACATAAATATATAATTGGTTTAATATTATAATTTAATGAAACAAAACTTAATTTGGATTGGAATTTCACGAATTATATTAAAAGCTATTTTCATTTTTGCATGTCCGTCCGCCTGTCCGTCCTTACGATAACTCAAGAACGCGTGTACTTAGAGGCTTGTAAAAAAAAAGTAAAATTAAGTTCGAAAATGGGACAAATCGGGTAACTCCTTCGTAGGATTGCCATACACAAATCTCGCTTTTCACTATATATTTGGAAACTGCCTAAGAACGCGTCAAGGTAGAGAACTGAAATTTTGTACACAGTATTTTCATAAAAATCTCAAAATGGGCTGCATCGGGCAACTTCTTCTTGGAGTTGCTAAAATATGAAATTCTATGATATTGGTGAAAATCATTTTTACTGTCCGACGAAGCGTTCTAGATATATATGCGAAAAACCACTTCAACGATCAAACTTGCACTGATTGGTGACCATACGAAATTACATACGGGTATCATAAGAATTGGTTTTAGACCAATTCTAGCTTTTTAATTGTTTTTGTTACAAATTCTCCTGCCGAAGAAAATGTTCGTTTAAACTCTACACTAATAGGCTTTATCGTCATTAAATATAGGAGTTATGTTCTTTACAGGTAGTTACCACGTCTCCCTCCATTTTCGAAATGAAAATTCTTTTTGAATTTTTGGTGACAGTGGGCGCATTTAGGTGGAGACCAAACCAGTTTGGAGGAATTGGAAGCGTTTGGTTACAACCATGTAAAAGTACTAATCACTTCGGTATGGTTTGTAATTACGCGGAGAAAAAATCAGTAATTTTGACCGGTTTGGTCTCCGCCTAATCGCGCCCAGTGTCTCAAATCTAATTGGCTGCATTGGTGCATATCACTCTTTAATAACTTCTTTTGCTACACTTGATAGATTTTGTGTAGAAATTGATTCAGCTATTAAATCAACATCTGAATCAATTTCAAGTGTTACCTAACTTGAAATAGAAGATCCAGTTGCATGAGCTGTTAGTAATGCAGTGGGATTTGAAAAGCTAGTCTTTCAAGCAAAGCCACTATTAATTTACGGCATTAAATTATTAGAACATTTTGTTGAGAAAAAATAATTGCACAAAAAAAAAAATTCTACGTACATATTTCATAAAAAATAAATATAAATTTCCTGGGAATTAAATTCTTAGAAAATTTTGATGAGAAAAAAATTTCAAAATATAATTCAGACTAAAATTAAATCCCGGATTAGTTATTTCAATCCCTGGATTTCGGGATTTGAAGAAACACCCGGATCTCGAGATCCCGGGGCTGCGAACTGCTGCGATTTATGGATTAACCATTTTTCATTTGTGATAATCTTGAGTGGCCTGAGATTTTGATCCCCTTGATAGTAAAGTGTAGTTTGAGGCATCAGTGCGATAATAAATTTGTTCATAATTAATTCTATTCGTCGGTTCGGGGGCACCGTAATCAACAACGGTTGTCTTTCTGCTGACGACAGGTTACTTATTATAATGCCATTGGAGCTCTGTACAGTGCAAATGATATTTCACTAGGTATTTCTCCATCATTTTCCTGTCCATGAGGAATTATGGGCGTCCCAAGCAAGACGAGTATAATAGTAAAGCAGAAAGGAGTACAGTTTCTCTTGTAAAGCGGTTGACGGGAATATGTCTATAATTGAAGAATGTAGGAATGAATTAAAAGATCGGATGAAGAAATGAAATGATGCAAACGGCTTGGCCGATTAATACAAAAGTGAGTTATGAAGGTGACTTTAAAGTTTAAGCTTTACTAACTCTTGTTTTCAGATCTGCATTGAGCGATGAGATCAGTGCTGTTGGAATTGCGCCCAGAAGTGAGGGAATCCGCGGAGGTAGAAACAATTGACGAAGTAGATTGTACTCTTTTGGTCAGTCGTACAGTTTTTTACACCATAACGCTATGAACTTTGAGATTATGAGTACACATAACATAAAATATGTGCCTACTAGGGTACTACATATTACAAAATTATGATAATATCATATTCGGTAAGTGGCTTTACTCATAAAGGAACATCGAAAGAACTGTAACTTCTGAATCACTACTGACTGGTAGTTATCGAGCTTTGCGCCCAGAGTAGTAGAAGTCACTTTTACAATACTAAAAATCACACAATAACTTAGGTTCATTAACTTTTATTTTTCATATTTCCATTATTGTCAGAAATGTAGCAAAATAATCAACTGGGAATCCATTTTTTAATGCTTATGATCACCATACACACATTTGTTTTTGTTTAGATTGTACTGTGAATGTACTGGGCATTCTCCATGAATTGGACGTTCGGCTGTGCATAGGCTGCCGTCGGTCTTAAAACCTGTAGGGCATGTTGTACCTGCGACATAGGAAATGCAGATGGTGAAGATAGCTGCCAAAATCCACAAAAATTTCATCTGTAATAAACGAAAGATTATATCACATTCATAAATAATATTAAGAATTTTTGTATCTCTATACCTTAAGTAATCTTATAAAAGTTGCACGCACTGAATTCAAAAGACTTTGTAAACTGAATGTTTCCGATTCCGTCTGAACCTGTTGTATTTATTGTAAAGTTTCTATCTTCTTAGATAGATAGGAAGTGGGAGTTGTTTACATCTAGCAGAAATATTAGTTTTTTTTTTAAATTTCGATAGGTTATCACAATTTCACTCTTGGAACATAATTTTTTTCGATTGATAGGGAATTATGGAGAATTTTATTGCATCATTTAAATTAATACTTTCCTATTTAGTTACAAAGAATGATTTCGTGGTGATATTTCTTAATTGTTAACTTTTTCATTTTGCAATTTTCTTGCTGGCTGTCGTCAGTTATTACATATACTAGTTAGTTACGGATACTTCTATCAAAGAGGGTGTTTCCATTAATGCTTGGGTTTTTGTGTGCAGTCTACTGATTGAAGCAATCATACAGACTCCCTGGATCTGAAAAGATATTTGAAGATAAAAGCGATTTTTTTATGAAGTGGAACATTAACTTCACGTATAAACGCTCCGGTTCGTGCAGAACTTGATGATGTCCATCCGATAGTACTTCCTTAACATAAATGTTGCTACTAGTAGTGAAATTCATTTCACAAATAGACACAATCATAAGTAAGTGGTTACTGAAAATGAAAAAAAAAGAATCAAGCTAGCGATAAAGAACATCACACGCCACTGTACTTTTAAGCAAAAACCTTGGGAAGATACGGTTAACATAGAAAAGCAAACGGCATTTCACTTCTCTAGCGCATACCCATTATATTAAACTGGAAGACTTCTTAGCTTCTAACACCAATTGTAACTTAAAAAAGGGAAAACGCAAAATAGTGAGCTTAGCTAAGCAAATCAAACAGTAAACTACCGCGGCAGACGAGATTAAAAACAAATTTTGTTTTTGAGGCTAAGTACAATGAGCCCCTGAAGCAAAATCAGTATTCTGCATCTTCACAATCTACGTCTAGATCATTTGAA
Organism: Dioctria linearis; assembly: GCA_963930735.1. NCBI lineage: Eukaryota > Metazoa > Arthropoda > Insecta > Diptera > Asilidae > Dioctria > Dioctria linearis. The sequence goes on from OZ005741.1 coordinate 24,057,465, forward strand.
AACGAATCGAACTCGCACACGAAGGGATCCGTACCATCGTACAAAATTTAACATTATGTATACGCTAAAAAACACGTTTCTTGTATGGGGCCCCCTTTAATTTTTAATTTTGTTTTATTTTTATTATTTGTTGTTATAGCCGCAATAGAAATACATAATCTGTGTAAATTTCAACTGTCTACCTATTACGGTTCATGAGATATAGCCCGGTGATGGACGGACGGACATCGGAGGCTTAGTAATAGGGTTCCCGTTTTTATCCTTTGGGTACGGAATTCTAAAAAGTACACCTGGATGTGAAAGCCTTCACATTGATTTTGAGGGATTAGCTGAAATACAGAATAGCTCGAAGTTTATTTGAAATCGAATGTTACCATAGTGAATCCTTCGATTTTGAATTTAGCAGACCTCTAAATACATACATTATGCACTTGTCGATTAGGAATTTGGGTTTTTTGTTCATCAATTTAGCTTCTCGCTGATAACCCCAGGAATGTTATCAGGTCAACATATTCTTCCGAAATTCGAGTATTTTTTAATTATTCTTATCGCTCTTTGAGAATTATGTCACTAGCTTGGCCGTTATTTATGGATCACTTTATTAGTTTATTTGTTTACTTTTGGAAAATATACAGAAAATTCGAGAGAGCCTTAGGTAGGCGAATGGTACATGAGACAACTTGTTGATAACTTGTTCGGGATTAGGCGAAAAATGTAGATGAGGGAGGTCTGTTAACGCGACACAGGTTTGGTGTATCGTACAGATATATCGGTTCACACTAATTTGACTAATTTGACATGTGAGTTAAGTTAAGTGTTCTTTGGGTAGTCTCATCCTTGTACAAGTACTTTTTTAATGCAGCAACATGCGGTATTACCTCATGCAGGAACGGCCTGGACTAGTAGTTTTAGTTATTTCTTCAAATGGCTTCAACAGTTTTTCATACAACTGTTTAGTCATTAAATTAGTAAGTGTGTCGTTATCAGCCACATGAAGACAGATATTCCGTTTTTGTTTTAAAAACGCTCTTTCATTATAGAAGGTAGAATTCCACCTCGTGCTGATATCCTGCACTAACCGATGCTCTGGTAAGCTTAGCACCTTTTGAATCGCCAGCAGTTTTCCTTGTGCCGAATGATTGAAGTGAGTTACAAGACGTCTACCAGTGGCAATCACTTCTAATAATTCAGGCTGAACTTTCAATAACGCATTCACAACTATCTGAAGTGAATGGATGAAACATCTGGCAGAATCCCACTCCGCCACTTGAGGGCCTTTCACCATGTGAGCACCACTATTATCAACGAGTAAATGTATTTTGCTTTTTTTTATATTATTAAGCCAAGCTCAGGGATACCCTATGATGCCATTCACAGCGTGGTAGTAAGAAGATAGGGAAAGGATTATGGGACCTGGGGAAAGTGGCGGAGGTGCTGATGTATGTCACTCTTGAACCTTCACAGATTGTAAGCCCGGCGAAAACAAGTAGACGGTAAGCTGTTTCGCATTCGCACAGTTCGGGATAAGAAAGCATAACGGAATTTTACTGTACGGCCGAAAGTATTTTGAAGGGTAAAAGGATGAACGCAGCTTGCGGCGCGAGTATTGCGTGCAGGAATTAAACTACAAGGGATCAGACTAGATATTTCATCGGAACATTGACCATGCATGTAGCGAATAAAGGAGCGAAAGGCATCCAACATTGCGGCGGTGATTATATGGTGAGTATATATGACAAGTAATTGTCAAATGAATTTGAATGCTCTCTTTTGGACAATATCCAATGAGGGCTAAGGTTGTGCGACCAGCCCTGGCCTAGATATGGGAGTTGTATTCTAGGTCGGATGTGGGACTTGTAGAGGATCGCTAGAATCGATGGGCTGAAATATTGCTTACACCTTTTCAGAAATCCAAAACATTTCGATGCTTCTTTGGTAATAGAGAAGATGTGATCTGTACAGCTTAACTTACTGGAATTATTAATACCAAGAATGCATAATGACGGTGTATCGTAAATCAGTGATCCATCAAAAGAAACGGGTGTCAACAAATTATGATCTTATTTTAAAAAGATGAAACAGCTTTGGGACTCAGATGCATTGAATTCGATGCGATTCGTTTTGACCCAAGCAAGGATATTGCCAAGGTCGTTATGGTCAATGATCGAATCATGCAATATCGGTTGACAGATGTGGCATTCCCCCTGGAGTCCGCAAGAGTGTCAAAGAAGTAAGCGAAATCAAGTGTACTGTCATCGGAAAAACTATGAATGGGATTGATAGTAAAGGAAAGCAGATCATTGATTAAAATTAGGAAAAGAGACGGAGAGATAATAGAGCCCTGGGGCACACCGGCATTTATAGAGTGCGATTCAGATATAATGCCATCTAATACAACACGAATTAGGCGACCGGATAGAAAACTTTCAATCTATTATAAAAGAGGGGAGAGACCAAGTGCTTTAAGTTTGGCTAAAAGGACAGAATGCCAGACTCTATCGAAGGCCCTTGAAATATCTAGAACAATGATTTTGGACTCACCAAAATTGCAGACACTACGGTTCCAACGTTCCTTAAGAAAAGTCAGCAAGTCTCCAGATGAGCGACCAGTCCCGAAGCCATATTGACGATCGTTGATGGGTTTGCTGAATATCCCAGTGAGCTGTGATAATATTCAAATGCATAAAATTGCAGCTCTCTTGATAAAGTCACGTACAAAATTGTTCAATCCATTTTATAATACCGCAATAATTTCAATACGCAGCCAAACTTTGTATAACGTGGAAATATTGATATATTGCTTCTTGAAGGGTTGTTCAACAATTCCCATTGCCTGCTCATTGCAAGAAGGATAATATTGGCACACAAATACGTTAGTTTGCCAGGGACTGCTTATTGATCGATTAGGTCGTAGTAAATCCTTTTGTTCCAAACCCAAAAATTCTTTAAGATCACAAGTTGGAGTTTTGTCATCCTCTATAAATGTATGACGAGAAAGTTATTATCATGTAGATACTTTTTACCGTTAATGATCAAATTGTAATTTGTGCAATTACAAGCTTTCAATTGATGATTCTTTAAGCAGTGCGGTACACAAGTGCTAAAGCTGTAAAATTTGTAGGTAACATTTTCGGGGACCTCAGCTGGAAATCAAAATTTTCTGTAGTTAACTCGCACGTTTCTGACGTGTGGATCATTTATAACATTTTGTAAAATCAATTTCAAAACTAGTTCAGAATTTATTATATTAGGGCTAAATGCTAATGTTTTTAGAATTATTTGCGGAATATCTTCTTCGTGGAGAATGTTCGCCTACCAAAATTTTTTTTGGAATCAGTTACGTAATTTTCTTAAAGTTGAGAAGGAGGAATAATGCGGACGGGGAAACAAAAATAAAAGAATGATAAAAATGGATAATAACAAAAATAATAATGAATGTAAAAAATAAATATAAGGAGAATGTTCCTCTGTTTAGTGATTGGAAAGGTGAGTAATTTAATTAAACTACGTTTTGAACATAACGGCAAAAGCACTTACTATAGGAAAAGATAGTATCTAATATCATGAAATGGTTTAGTAAAAAGGTGATCTTTGTAGAGGGTGAAGCTAAAATACGTCCTTATCGACAATATTTTATGAATCACCCCGACACTTTTGAACGATATCATCCTATGGTGGTTTATTATAAGTATATTGTTACGAGCGTGGCCTTAGTTCGTTATTTAAAACAAAATATTTCAGATATAATTCAAAAGTTCTTTCTTTATTTAACTTTACTGTTTACTCTCACAAATTCACAAATAATTATCAAATCAACTCTTTATTTATCGCTAGTACTGTACTTCTAATTATCGCAATCCCAATAGTTTACTTCGTTCACTTCGCTGTCTGAAATAATACTCGCCTCCTGGATGTGAGCAGCGCCGTATTTATACTCTACGAATTATCCTAGAACCTTCCTGAATATTCCATTCCCCAAACCCAGTTTACTAGGATGTCACTAACCTAAAGTTGTTTCCATTCCCAATAGATGTCGCTTGTATCACTTTGTGGCGCGTAACACTGCCCCCTTCTTAAAATTGTTCGTCCCGAACAACAGGTGATCCACGGTCTTGATGCTCGCAGTATTGACATAAACGATCTAGATGAACGATTTTCCGTTTGCCTCTTGTACCCCGCTGAATCCTATATACTACGTCATTTATTCTAGTCACTACTGAATACGGTCCTTCCCAGTGTTGTTGTAATTTGGGAGAACGTCCCTTACGTCGTTTCGGGTTGTACAGCCAAACAAGGTCACCTTCATTAAATCCTGCTGAGTTAGCACGTAAGTCATAGCGGGTCTTCATCCGATCGGTATTTATTGCTAATTTTGCTCTCGTGACTTCGTGTACATCAGCTAATTGTTGTCTAAGTTCCGATACATAATCGTCTGGTAACTTTTGTTCACCTCTGGGTGTACCAAACTTGAGATCGCTAGGTAAACGCATCTCCTTTCCGAATATCACTTTTGCTGGAGTTTGTCCGGTCGTGTTGTGTACAGCTGATCGATAGGCCATTAAGAACATGGGAATATGTCGATCCCAATCGCGCTGGTGATAGTCGACTACTTTCTTTAGATGCTCGACCAATGTTCTGTTGAAGCGCTCTACCATGCCATCAGATTGTGGATGCAGAGGAGTTGTTCTGGTTTTTCTTATTCCCAGAATTTTACACATCTCTTGGAAAGTCCGTGATTCGAAGTTCCGTCCTTGGTCCGAATGAAGTTCATGAGGAACACCAAATCTACTGACCCAATTCATTACTACTTGATCCGCTACTGTGGTAGACTCTTGATTAGGGATTGCATAAGCTTCAGGCCATTTACTGAAATAGTCAATAGCAACTAATATATAACGGTTACCGTTATCTGTTTCTGGAAAAGGTCCAGCGATGTCTACGGCTATCCTTTCAAATGGGGCTCCTACATTATACTTATGCATTTTTCCTCTACTTCTGTGTGGTGGTCCTTTGCAAGAAGCACAGATAGTGCATCTGCGGCACCATTCCTCAACATCCTCCCGCATATGTAACCAATAAAACCTTTCAAGTATTTTGGAAATTGTTTTATTCACCCCCAAATGTCCTCCAGATGATCCACTGTGCATTTCTTCTAGAACATCTTTGACCTGGGATGCTGGCACGACTATTTGCATTCGGAATGACTCGCCGTTAGTTGATTCCCACTTGCGCTTTAATATACCACATTCAACGTGAAGAGAGTTCCATTGAGCCCAGTAGCTCTTCAGTTTCTCACTCCTCTCCGAGATATCTTGCCATTGTGGTCTTTCCATGTCTTCTTTCCAAGCAAGAATTGGTGCTATGTCTGGGTCTTCCCGTTGAGCCGTTCGCAAGCTCTCGTTGTTCCAACCTGTCGATGGTTCCACCGTCATCAGCTGTATAGTTGCCTCCGTTTCTTTTTCTTCCAGCCGAACGCAATGTTTGCATTCAACTTTGCATGGACGTCGTGAAAGGGCGTCTGCATTTCCATGGATACGTCCTCTTCGGTGTTGGATTTCAAAGTCATAAGCTTGGAGTCGCTCTATCCATCTCGCCACTTGCCCCTCAGGGTTCTTAAACTGCAAAAGCCATTTAAGCGCTGCATGGTCAGTGCGGAGGATAAATTTCTGCCCGTAGAGATATTTATGGAAATGCTTGGTTGAGTTTACAATGGCAAGTAGCTCTTTCCTTGTAGCACAATAATTTCTCTCTGCTTTTGAGAGTGCTTTGCTAAAATAAGCTACTGGCACCTCTTGACCATCCTCCTCCTGTGAAAGCACTGCACCAATACCTACATTGCTGGCATCCGTGTCCAATATAAAAGTTTTTCCCAGCTTTGGATAGTGAAGCACTGGAGTTCCACAGAGCTGTTGCTTCAAATTTGCAAAACTCTCGTTACATTTATCTGACCATATGAACGGCTTTCCTTTTTCTGTAAGTTGATGTAGGCTCCTTGCTATATCTGCAAAACCTTTTACGAATCGCCTGTAGTAGGTAGCTAATCCAAGAAAACTCCTTAATTGATGTTTGTCCTTTGGAACAGGCCAATTTTTCACAGCTCTTATCTTCTCTGGATCAGTTCTTACTCCTTGTGATGAAACTATATGCCCCAAATATTTTACTTCATTCTTGAATAGAGCACATTTATTCGTACTGAGCTTCAGTTTCGCATCCCTCAGTCTTTGAAGTACGTCCCGTAAGTTGTTTTTATGTTCCTCGAATGTCCTTCCGATCACAATTATGTCATCTAAGTAGACAAGACATGTTTTCCAGGTTAATCCTCGTAAAACACATTCCATGAGTCGTTCGAATGTGGCTGGAGCATTACATAATCCAAATGGCATAACTTTGAATTGCCATAAGCCACTTCCAACTGAGAAAGCAGTTTTGTCTCGGTCCTCGGGATGTATTTCCACTTGCCAGTAACCGCTCTTCAAATCCAATGTGGAAAACCATTGCGCTCCGGAAAGGGTGTCCAATGTGTCATCAATCCTTGGTAACGGATAGCTATCCTTTCTTGTTACATTATTTAGTTGGCGGTAGTCCACACAGAAGCGGGTGCTGCCATCCTTTTTCCTGACCAAAACAACTGGCGATGTCCAAGGGCTGTTAGATTCCTCAATTATGCCTTGTTCTTTCATGGAATTTATCATATCTGCAACTTCTGGTTGTTTGGCTAATGGTAGTCTTCGCGGTGGTTGCCGAATGGGCCTAGAATCTCCTGTTGTGATCCGATGCTGGACAAGATTTGTTTTGCCGAAATCATCATCATTCAATGCAAATAATTCCGAAAATTCATCGATCATCTCTTTGGCATCGTTGTATTGCTGTTCACTTAAGGCACTAGATGAAAGAAGTTTCTGAACCTGTTGAGTAGTAGCTGGTATACGTATTGCCTCCTTAATATTACTACCATTTTCCAAATTAACAATCTGATAAACAGGCTCACAATTTCCAATTATAGCACCTTCTTTTAGTTGTACCTCATTTTCGGATGTGTTGAGCACTCTGACTGGAATTAATGTTGCGCCTTCTGTCTTCACTAAAGTCTTACCAACGATGATGTTCGATGTTACTTTTGTAGGGTTAGGCTCCACCAGATAGAATCGGCAGGTCCCGATGTCATCAGTAAGCTTTGTCCATACTAGCGTCTCCGAGAATGCAGAGAGAGTCATATTCTCACAGACCATCGTCCTTATTTTTGCAGGATAATCTGTTCCTCCTCCTAGTCTCATAGGAATTTCTATGTTGCCATATTTGAGTATTCGTTCTCCGACATCTAAATTTATTTTATATGTGGTCATAAAGTCTACTCCAAGGATGCATTCATCCATTATGTCTGAAACTAGGAAATTGTGAGGAAATAGTAGTTCACCTAGTTGAATATCCAAAGTTATTTCTCCAAAAACTTGTGCTGCGGCTCCAGTTGCTGTTCTTAGTAAATATTTGGTGGTATTGTGAAGCCATTTGTTCTTGACAAGATCCGCTCTAATAATTGATCTCGAAGCTCCAGTGTCGATAGTGACAACGCAGTCATTTTTTCCTACACTTCCATATATAACAAGACTGCTATTATTTCTCTGCAACTGGGCTATCTGAATGATGACTTCGGGGCTGTCGACTCTACCAACCAACTTCTGCCCCCCGAAGTTGGTTTTTACATGTTTTCCGACTGCTGAACAGGGGAGCTGATGCGACTAGTCGCTGTTTGATTTCTAGGCTCTCCCCGAATAGCTTGCTCCCTGGCTCGACATCTTTGGCATTCTGTTCTGTCCTCCTCTTCTGGTGATTCTGTTCGACGGCGTTTTCTGCAGTCCCTTTGGAGGTGTCCTGGTCTATTACAATTCCAGCATCGCAGAATACCACGTGAAGAATTGCTCTGTGATGGCTGCATTCTATTACAAGTACATTCCTCCACCGAAATTTCTCTCACTCGTACTGCACTTCGGGAAGCTTGCCTGGCAGATTCATACGCTAGTGCATAGCCTAGTGCTTCTGCCGTTGATTTCTTTCCTGCTAGCCTCAACGCTTGTTGTAAATTTTGATCTGCAATAGCGTTCACAAATGCTTCTGTTGCCACTTCATTAAGGAAATCTGCATTTACGCTAGAGTATGAGAGATAAGCTAATCTTTCCACATCACCCTGCATTTGTTGTAGTGATTCGCCATGCTTTTGAATCCTGTTGCGTAGCTGTAGGCGATATACTTGCTGCATGTGTTCATCTCCATAACGTAACTCTATCGCCTGTACTAATGAAGTATAATCACGTTGCCTTTCTATCGGTATAGTTTGTAAAAGCTCTGATGCAGAACCTCGAAGTGCTAATACCAGAGCTGTAGCCTTGTCTGCACCATTCCATCCGTTTACTTCGGAAGCAGCCTCGAATTGTCTCTTGAAAATATGCCACGAATTTTGTCCATCAAATATTGGAGGTTTCATTCTGCCTGCATTGGATATTTCAATTCCTTCGTGCCGTGGTTGTCGATGCTTCATCATCTCCAAATCTGCTTTAAAGTTGTCAAGCTTCTCCGTAACATTTTGTTGTACTGTAACTTGTAACTGTACACTTGTTGTTGAACTTCTAGCACTTCCTGCTGGATTCCTTCAATTTTTACATTTTGCTCGTCTAATGAATTCTTAAGAAAAGTCTTCTGTTCCTCCAAACAAGTTTCTAGACAATTCTGCAAAGAATTCTTTTGTTCGTCCAAACGGGCTTCTAGAGAATTCTTTTGTTCATCTAGACGGGATTCCAGAGAATTCTTTTGTTCCTCAAAAGCATTCTTTTGTTCCTCAAAAGCATTCTTTTGTTCGTCCAAACGGGCTTCTAGAGAATTCTTTTGTTCATCTAGACGGGATTCCAGAGAATGCTTTTGTTCCTCGAAAGCATTCTTTTGTTCGTCTAAACGGGCTTCTAGAGAATTCTTTTGTTCCTCAAAAGCATTCTTTTGTTCCTCAAGAGCATTCTTCACCTGCAGGGTTGAAAGCTCCATTTTGGTCATTAAAGTACCCAAAAGCTGTTCTATGTTCATCGCAGGCTCTTCTTCAGTTTCTGATTCTTCATCGAAAATGTATGTCTCCGGATTCTTTTCTTCCTCTATCAAAGCTTGTCTAAGTCGCTCGAGTAGAACATTCTTTAGACCTGTCGTTTGCAATGACCGCTTCCCCAACTCCACTTTCAATTCCTGTATGCGAAGCTCCTCTAGTTTGCGTCCCATTACTTTGATAATTCACTCACAGTTTAATATAAAATTATCTTTCGGAATTTTTACACACGATTTCACAAAATTAATCACTCTTTGAATTTCAAATTCAAATGCCACCACTTTATTTCGCGATTTTATTTTACTTCTGACACCAGTTGTTACGAGCGTGGCCTTAGTTCGTTATTTAAAACAAAATATTTCAGATATAATTCAAAAGTTCTTTCTTTATTTAACTTTACTGTTTACTCTCACAAATTCACAAATAATTATCAAATCAACTCTTTATTTATCGCTAGTACTGTACTTCTAATTATCGCAATCCCAATAGTTTACTTCGTTCACTTCGCTGTCTGAAATAATACTCGCCTCCTGGATGTGAGCAGCGCCGTATTTATACTCTACGAATTATCCTAGAACCTTCCTGAATATTCCATTCCCCAAACCCAGTTTACTAGGATGTCACTAACCTAAAGTTGTTTCCATTCCCAATAGATGTCGCTTGTATCACTTTGTGGCGCGTAACACTGCCCCCTTCTTAAAATTGTTCGTCCCGAACAACAGGTGATCCACGGTCTTGATGCTCGCAGTATTGACATAAACGATCTAGATGAACGATTTTCCGTTTGCCTCTTGTACCCCGCTGAATCCTATATACTACGTCATTTATTCTAGTCACTACTGAATACGGTCCTTCCCAGTGTTGTTGTAATTTGGGAGAACGTCCCTTACGTCGTTTCGGGTTGTACAGCCAAACAAGGTCACCTTCATTAAATCCTGCTGAGTTAGCACGTAAGTCATAGCGGGTCTTCATCCGATCGGTATTTATTGCTAATTTTGCTCTCGTGACTTCGTGTACATCAGCTAATTGTTGTCTAAGTTCCGATACATAATCGTCTGGTAACTTTTGTTCACCTCTGGGTGTACCAAACTTGAGATCGCTAGGTAAACGCATCTCCTTTCCGAATATCACTTTTGCTGGAGTTTGTCCGGTCGTGTTGTGTACAGCTGATCGATAGGCCATTAAGAACATGGGAATATGTCGATCCCAATCGCGCTGGTGATAGTCGACTACTTTCTTTAGATGCTCGACCAATGTTCTGTTGAAGCGCTCTACCATGCCATCAGATTGTGGATGCAGAGGAGTTGTTCTGGTTTTTCTTATTCCCAGAATTTTACACATCTCTTGGAAAGTCCGTGATTCGAAGTTCCGTCCTTGGTCCGAATGAAGTTCATGAGGAACACCAAATCTACTGACCCAATTCATTACTACTTGATCCGCTACTGTGGTAGACTCTTGATTAGGGATTGCATAAGCTTCAGGCCATTTACTGAAATAGTCAATAGCAACTAATATATAACGGTTACCGTTATCTGTTTCTGGAAAAGGTCCAGCGATGTCTACGGCTATCCTTTCAAATGGGGCTCCTACATTATACTTATGCATTTTTCCTCTACTTCTGTGTGGTGGTCCTTTGCAAGAAGCACAGATAGTGCATCTGCGGCACCATTCCTCAACATCCTCCCGCATATGTAACCAATAAAACCTTTCAAGTATTTTGGAAATTGTTTTATTCACCCCCAAATGTCCTCCAGATGATCCACTGTGCATTTCTTCTAGAACATCTTTGACCTGGGATGCTGGCACGACTATTTGCATTCGGAATGACTCGCCGTTAGTTGATTCCCACTTGCGCTTTAATATACCACATTCAACGTGAAGAGAGTTCCATTGAGCCCAGTAGCTCTTCAGTTTCTCACTCCTCTCCGAGATATCTTGCCATTGTGGTCTTTCCATGTCTTCTTTCCAAGCAAGAATTGGTGCTATGTCTGGGTCTTCCCGTTGAGCCGTTCGCAAGCTCTCGTTGTTCCAACCTGTCGATGGTTCCACCGTCATCAGCTGTATAGTTGCCTCCGTTTCTTTTTCTTCCAGCCGAACGCAATGTTTGCATTCAACTTTGCATGGACGTCGTGAAAGGGCGTCTGCATTTCCATGGATACGTCCTCTTCGGTGTTGGATTTCAAAGTCATAAGCTTGGAGTCGCTCTATCCATCTCGCCACTTGCCCCTCAGGGTTCTTAAACTGCAAAAGCCATTTAAGCGCTGCATGGTCAGTGCGGAGGATAAATTTCTGCCCGTAGAGATATTTATGGAAATGCTTGGTTGAGTTTACAATGGCAAGTAGCTCTTTCCTTGTAGCACAATAATTTCTCTCTGCTTTTGAGAGTGCTTTGCTAAAATAAGCTACTGGCACCTCTTGACCATCCTCCTCCTGTGAAAGCACTGCACCAATACCTACATTGCTGGCATCCGTGTCCAATATAAAAGTTTTTCCCAGCTTTGGATAGTGAAGCACTGGAGTTCCACAGAGCTGTTGCTTCAAATTTGCAAAACTCTCGTTACATTTATCTGACCATATGAACGGCTTTCCTTTTTCTGTAAGTTGATGTAGGCTCCTTGCTATATCTGCAAAACCTTTTACGAATCGCCTGTAGTAGGTAGCTAATCCAAGAAAACTCCTTAATTGATGTTTGTCCTTTGGAACAGGCCAATTTTTCACAGCTCTTATCTTCTCTGGATCAGTTCTTACTCCTTGTGATGAAACTATATGCCCCAAATATTTTACTTCATTCTTGAATAGAGCACATTTATTCGTACTGAGCTTCAGTTTCGCATCCCTCAGTCTTTGAAGTACGTCCCGTAAGTTGTTTTTATGTTCCTCGAATGTCCTTCCGATCACAATTATGTCATCTAAGTAGACAAGACATGTTTTCCAGGTTAATCCTCGTAAAACACATTCCATGAGTCGTTCGAATGTGGCTGGAGCATTACATAATCCAAATGGCATAACTTTGAATTGCCATAAGCCACTTCCAACTGAGAAAGCAGTTTTGTCTCGGTCCTCGGGATGTATTTCCACTTGCCAGTAACCGCTCTTCAAATCCAATGTGGAAAACCATTGCGCTCCGGAAAGGGTGTCCAATGTGTCATCAATCCTTGGTAACGGATAGCTATCCTTTCTTGTTACATTATTTAGTTGGCGGTAGTCCACACAGAAGCGGGTGCTGCCATCCTTTTTCCTGACCAAAACAACTGGCGATGTCCAAGGGCTGTTAGATTCCTCAATTATGCCTTGTTCTTTCATGGAATTTATCATATCTGCAACTTCTGGTTGTTTGGCTAATGGTAGTCTTCGCGGTGGTTGCCGAATGGGCCTAGAATCTCCTGTTGTGATCCGATGCTGGACAAGATTTGTTTTGCCGAAATCATCATCATTCAATGCAAATAATTCCGAAAATTCATCGATCATCTCTTTGGCATCGTTGTATTGCTGTTCACTTAAGGCACTAGATGAAAGAAGTTTCTGAACCTGTTGAGTAGTAGCTGGTATACGTATTGCCTCCTTAATATTACTACCATTTTCCAAATTAACAATCTGATAAACAGGCTCACAATTTCCAATTATAGCACCTTCTTTTAGTTGTACCTCATTTTCGGATGTGTTGAGCACTCTGACTGGAATTAATGTTGCGCCTTCTGTCTTCACTAAAGTCTTACCAACGATGATGTTCGATGTTACTTTTGTAGGGTTAGGCTCCACCAGATAGAATCGGCAGGTCCCGATGTCATCAGTAAGCTTTGTCCATACTAGCGTCTCCGAGAATGCAGAGAGAGTCATATTCTCACAGACCATCGTCCTTATTTTTGCAGGATAATCTGTTCCTCCTCCTAGTCTCATAGGAATTTCTATGTTGCCATATTTGAGTATTCGTTCTCCGACATCTAAATTTATTTTATATGTGGTCATAAAGTCTACTCCAAGGATGCATTCATCCATTATGTCTGAAACTAGGAAATTGTGAGGAAATAGTAGTTCACCTAGTTGAATATCCAAAGTTATTTCTCCAAAAACTTGTGCTGCGGCTCCAGTTGCTGTTCTTAGTAAATATTTGGTGGTATTGTGAAGCCATTTGTTCTTGACAAGATCCGCTCTAATAATTGATCTCGAAGCTCCAGTGTCGATAGTGACAACGCAGTCATTTTTTCCTACACTTCCATATATAACAAGACTGCTATTATTTCTCTGCAACTGGGCTATCTGAATGATGACTTCGGGGCTGTCGACTCTACCAACCAACTTCTGCCCCCCGAAGTTGGTTTTTACATGTTTTCCGACTGCTGAACAGGGGAGCTGATGCGACTAGTCGCTGTTTGATTTCTAGGCTCTCCCCGAATAGCTTGCTCCCTGGCTCGACATCTTTGGCATTCTGTTCTGTCCTCCTCTTCTGGTGATTCTGTTCGACGGCGTTTTCTGCAGTCCCTTTGGAGGTGTCCTGGTCTATTACAATTCCAGCATCGCAGAATACCACGTGAAGAATTGCTCTGTGATGGCTGCATTCTATTACAAGTACATTCCTCCACCGAAATTTCTCTCACTCGTACTGCACTTCGGGAAGCTTGCCTGGCAGATTCATACGCTAGTGCATAGCCTAGTGCTTCTGCCGTTGATTTCTTTCCTGCTAGCCTCAACGCTTGTTGTAAATTTTGATCTGCAATAGCGTTCACAAATGCTTCTGTTGCCACTTCATTAAGGAAATCTGCATTTACGCTAGAGTATGAGAGATAAGCTAATCTTTCCACATCACCCTGCATTTGTTGTAGTGATTCGCCATGCTTTTGAATCCTGTTGCGTAGCTGTAGGCGATATACTTGCTGCATGTGTTCATCTCCATAACGTAACTCTATCGCCTGTACTAATGAAGTATAATCACGTTGCCTTTCTATCGGTATAGTTTGTAAAAGCTCTGATGCAGAACCTCGAAGTGCTAATACCAGAGCTGTAGCCTTGTCTGCACCATTCCATCCGTTTACTTCGGAAGCAGCCTCGAATTGTCTCTTGAAAATATGCCACGAATTTTGTCCATCAAATATTGGAGGTTTCATTCTGCCTGCATTGGATATTTCAATTCCTTCGTGCCGTGGTTGTCGATGCTTCATCATCTCCAAATCTGCTTTAAAGTTGTCAAGCTTCTCCGTAACATTTTGTTGTACTGTAACTTGTAACTGTACACTTGTTGTTGAACTTCTAGCACTTCCTGCTGGATTCCTTCAATTTTTACATTTTGCTCGTCTAATGAATTCTTAAGAAAAGTCTTCTGTTCCTCCAAACAAGTTTCTAGACAATTCTGCAAAGAATTCTTTTGTTCGTCCAAACGGGCTTCTAGAGAATTCTTTTGTTCATCTAGACGGGATTCCAGAGAATTCTTTTGTTCCTCAAAAGCATTCTTTTGTTCCTCAAAAGCATTCTTTTGTTCGTCCAAACGGGCTTCTAGAGAATTCTTTTGTTCATCTAGACGGGATTCCAGAGAATGCTTTTGTTCCTCGAAAGCATTCTTTTGTTCGTCTAAACGGGCTTCTAGAGAATTCTTTTGTTCCTCAAAAGCATTCTTTTGTTCCTCAAGAGCATTCTTCACCTGCAGGGTTGAAAGCTCCATTTTGGTCATTAAAGTACCCAAAAGCTGTTCTATGTTCATCGCAGGCTCTTCTTCAGTTTCTGATTCTTCATCGAAAATGTATGTCTCCGGATTCTTTTCTTCCTCTATCAAAGCTTGTCTAAGTCGCTCGAGTAGAACATTCTTTAGACCTGTCGTTTGCAATGACCGCTTCCCCAACTCCACTTTCAATTCCTGTATGCGAAGCTCCTCTAGTTTGCGTCCCATTACTTTGATAATTCACTCACAGTTTAATATAAAATTATCTTTCGGAATTTTTACACACGATTTCACAAAATTAATCACTCTTTGAATTTCAAATTCAAATGCCACCACTTTATTTCGCGATTTTATTTTACTTCTGACACCAGTTGTTACGAGCGTGGCCTTAGTTCGTTATTTAAAACAAAATATTTCAGATATAATTCAAAAGTTCTTTCTTTATTTAACTTTACTGTTTACTCTCACAAATTCACAAATAATTATCAAATCAACTCTTTATTTATCGCTAGTACTGTACTTCTAATTATCGCAATCCCAATAGTTTACTTCGTTCACTTCGCTGTCTGAAATAATACTCGCCTCCTGGATGTGAGCAGCGCCGTATTTATACTCTACGAATTATCCTAGAACCTTCCTGAATATTCCATTCCCCAAACCCAGTTTACTAGGATGTCACTAACCTAAAGTTGTTTCCATTCCCAATAGATGTCGCTTGTATCACTTTGTGGCGCGTAACAATATGTTCCAATCAACCATAAAGTTCTTTCCTCCTACCCGCTTATTGTTATTGCAAAGTCAAAATCCAGAATTTCAACTTTTTATTTATTTAACTACTATTTAAAAAAAAAAAGTCCAAAACGTAAAAGGATTAGGTCATAGCCCTCGGAATATAATACAAGCCGGGAAGTCGCCGAAGGCACCGACTCATTAAAAGGCCTTAACGTGCCGGGTACAGCATGCAGTAAGAGCTCACTCTCATTGCTTTTTGTATACTCGTCATGGAGGAAAAACTAAAATTTCATCTTAAACAGGTCTTAAAGCCCAAAACTGTCGCTCCCACAGCAAAATGAAGTTAAAACAAATTGCAGCCAAATATGTTTCCTTTCTAATAGTTTTAAAAAAATATAGCATGTAGAATAAATTTATGGAAATTATAGCGTTTGAACAAAATGCAAGCAACTTTTATATGGAAAACTCCTGCAGTAAGAAGTGAAAACTTTTGATCCTAGAAACTTTGGTAATTCCCACTGCATAAATAAAGAAAAATTCGGGAATTCTAATTTTTGAAGTTAAGTGTTGTGCCTTGGAGGCTTAGTGCATGGATTTTATGCGTTGGGACTTTTGTGCCTTGGCGATCTTGAGTTCGACGGTTTTGTTTTGCGAGATTTAGTTTTTGAGGTTCTCTAAACATTTGGGGACATTTAAAAAAAAACCTCCTTAGAAGTACCGCGTACAGAAATTTTTTCTGGGCACTGAATGAGTTTCACGATCGTCACGTTTCAAAGTGAAACATTCATTCGGGTAAACTCAGGGGAGATGAGATTTTTTCAATGAATTAATTATATTAATTAAAGTGTCTCGAAATTGGAAGAAAACCAACGAGAGAAAGCGAATATAAGGAAAAATAGGAGAAAAAGTTATAATTGGTCTATGACCAATAATATTTTACCCTAGATGAAAGTAAAAGTTAAATAAAGTGAAAACCAAAAGTTTTGTAGAAGAGGCTTCCCGATTTAGTCCATTTTTGAAATTTTATTTACTTTTGCTATGAAAACACCATACACTAAATTTCAGTATTCTACGTCGACAGTACACAAATATACAGGGTGTTTCTCACTAAGAGGTCAATAGAGCGTGAGGTGATAGTACTCACCTAGACGAACCAAAAATTGTATGGTAGGGGGGGGGGGGTTATCAACCGTTTAGCGTTACAGGGGGGGAAAAAGCTAGTTTGTCACAAAACACCCTGTATCTTAAAAATTACAGGTCAACTTAAAGAGGAGAGTCTACAGTTTACAGTTTTTATAAAAAAAGTTATGTTAACGACCTTTTTTTCAAAAATAATAGAGGTTAAATTAAAAAAAAGGTAATAAAATCCGAAATTTTTAGTTTAGACAACCATAATTCTTGATGGGAGACTGGTGTATGGCTGATTGAGCAGTCGTTGGAAAGGTAATTAAGTTCTGCATACAATGAGCTCTTATCTGTGACCGTACGCCCTGTAGTTTTTAAGATACAGGGTGTTTTGTGTCAAACTAGCTTTTTTCTTAATCATCCTGTAACTCCTAAACGGTTAATATGCCCCCCCCCCCCCCCTACAATTTTTGGTTCGTCTAGGTGAATACTATTACCTCCTGCTCTATTGACCTCCTAGTGGGAAACACCCTGTATATTGAAAAACGAAAGTTTTGTACGGCAACCCTACGAATGATTTCATCCAAGGTATAATCACTGACATGTATAATATGGAGTGATTACGTTCATAGAAATACATTGCAGAAAGTGCGCTCACTTCTGCATTGGTGACTCTTTCGGTCTAAGCCCTAAGTACTAACTGAGAGAGAACTGTAAACAACAAATGAATAAGTGAGGTCGTCGAAATAAATGTTTTTAATTTAGTTATTTAGGGTTATTACTGATAAAAACTGTTTTACCAAAGACAATATATTAATCATTAGATACGCAGAAGAATTTCCAAAGGTTTTATTAAAATCACTTTTCGGGTTGTGTGCTCACTTTTTCAACTTGCCGCCAATGATTTTTTCAATTTTGTCACCAACGTAAGAACTTTTCTTGACACAAGCAATTATGCCCACGTGAAATAGAAAGTTAAGCAGTCCATATTATATATGTCAGTGGGTATAATAAATTGATATTGCTTAAGCTTGACAAATAGCTTGATGTCACGGTACAGAGAATACAAGAGATTCACATTAAATTTTGACACATGAGATGTCACTAATGTATATACATTTCTATTGAAAGGACAGAGAGAGGAGAAAGGAGTATTGTGTTCTCTGTATCGTGCATTCCTAATCCCATATATTCACGACATTTCGTCCACTAATGGTGGAACGTAGCTCGTAATGAGAATGTATAAAAATATAGTAAAAACGAAATTTTTGTATAGCAACCGTACAAAGTAGCCCGATTGTACCCATTTTTGAACTTAAATTTCCATTTTTTTTTAAATAGGCCCGTGTGCAAAATTTCACCTCTCTACGTCGACGCGTGAGGCAGTGTCGAAAAACTAAAGTTTTGTATTTTGTATTTGCAATTTTTATGAAAACGTCGTGTACAAAATATGAGCTATCCACGCCGAAGCCTTCTCAGGCAGCATCCCATTATATAGTGAATGGAATAGTGTATGGCAACACGAAGAAGGGGTAGCCCGATTTAGTCCATTTTTGAAATTTTATTTCCCATTGCTATGATAACAATGTGCCCAAATATATAGTTAAAAACGAAATTTTTGTATGGCAATCCCGATTGGTCCTAATTTTGAACTTGAATTTAAATTTTTTTGTTAAAAACGCCGTTTAAAAAATTTGAGCTCTCCACGTCCACGTATAGTGAAAACCAAGAAAGGGCTGCCGATTCCAAGTTTTCTTTCCCTAAGAACCTTATTCGGACTATTACGAGCATTAAAAAAAAAATTAGCTAAATCGATCCAGCCGTTCTCAAGTGATGCGATTACCAACGAACAGCGTTTCGTTTTTATACCGTAGATGAAATCTAAAGGGTATACTAAGTTTGTCATTCCATTTGTAACACCTCGAAATAATGATGGTAGAGCAAAATATAAAAGTTATTTTGATTTTTGCATGTCCGTTCGTCCGTCTGTTCGTCCGTGCGCACGATAACTCGAGAACGCGCTCACGTAGATAGCTGAAATTTTGTACACGGACTTTACAAAAAAAGTAAAATTAAGTTCGAAAATGACACAAATCGGGCAAGTCCTTCGTGGGGTAGCCATACAAGAATTTCGTTTTCCATTATATATTTGGACACTGCCTGAGAACGCGTCGACATAGAGAGTTGAAATTTGGAACATGGTGTTTTTATAGAAATAACAAATAAAATTAATAAAATTTAAAAAATGGACTAAATCGGGTAACCTGATCTTGGTGTTGCCATATAAAAATTGATGTTTTTTACATATCACGAAATCATATAAAATTGGTTATAATCATTTTTTCTGTGGGACAAACCGTTCTAGAAATATATGCGAAAAACAACTTCAAAAATCAAACTTGAATAGATCGGTGACCATACGAAATTTAATACGGGCATTCATCTAGGGTATCATAAGAATTGGTCTTACATCAATTCTAGCTTTTTTACTTGTTATTTATATAAATTATTATTATTTATATATGTTTATAAATAATCCTTGTATTATCAATTGATATTTTACAAATCACTACAAGTGTTCAATATAAAAAAAAAGCGAACAGAACGCTCAGAATTCTTCGGATTTGTATCTTTTTCCATAGTGCTCCGAACGTTCTAAAAAATCTGTTCGATTTACAGAGCGGAAAAAGTTACACGTCCACAAGGTATGCCCACTGGATTTTTGATAGGATACATATACAGTGATGTTACAGCATAAATTCATATGAAGAATTCATAAGTTTTTTTAAACGTTTTTTTATTTATATTGTTACATGCAACAAACAGAGACAAGAGACACCTGCTGGAAATGGAAAGTTCGTGTAAGATGAGTAATAAGATGCGGAGAGTAAACAACTTAAGTTTCGGAGAAACGATATTTTCGGAATGGAACTTTCGGGAAGGCTCTGGACAATTTGTAATTGTAAAGTATAAATACAGCACTTGTCACCGACAGGAGTGACTCTTGTCTCAGGCTGTGAAGTGAACGTGTAATTAAAGGTAAAGTGTAATTTTAAGTACAGTACTAGCGATAATTAAGTGGAGTTGACTAGTAATTGTTTGTGAATTTTTTAAAAGTAAACAGTATAGTGAAATAAAGAGAGCTTGTGAATTATATTTGAAGTAATGTGTTTTGAATAACGGACTAAGGCCACGCTCGCAGCAATATAATATCTTTAGTACAATCATCTGACCGTGGTTCATAGCGTTCATGATGTTACTGTGACGTGGCTTGATTGATTGATCGAAAAATAGAGATTTGGGATCCCGAGGGATCTCCCGAAACGTAGGCAAAAAAGAGGCCCATTATTCACCCTCCAGACCCATGAGCGACGCTCATAGGTCCCAACTGGACGCTCCTATAAATTTCAGTATTGGCCCGAAACCCTATTTGCCGGCATCGTGTGACTCGTCCAGGAGATGTGAGCCAAGGAATCTGTAACGTATTCCTGAGAGTGCCGCGCAGTGACAAAGAAAGTGGGTCACTGTTTCGGACTCCCCTCCGCAACCCGTGCATATAAAATCGTCAACAAGTCTCATCCTGTGAAGGAGGCCCCTCAGAAAGGAGTGCCCAGTGAATATGAACACCAGAGCTCTCAGGGTTGGCTTGTTAAGTCCTAAGAGCTTAACAAATTTCGCGGTATAGAGAGCATATTACAATCTGACCCTAGTTATAAACCATAATCGTTTAATACACGAACCTTTTACAGCTGAATTTTATACTATAATGTTGGCTGCAACTTTTTCTGACATTTAATATTTGCCACTTGTCAAGTTGAAGTGTACCTATTTCGTTTTATTTTCAATATAGACAAGTATTTTCACAATGTTTGCTCACATTTTGTACGTGCATGGAACTTAAGTCAAATGGCAAATTAAATGACAAATCGCATGTAAATTTCCTAATTAATTCTCAATATCGTAAACCTCAAGTGTGTCTCTGAAATTCTATTATTGCAATATGACATAATTGTAATATCAATTATCAATTTGCAACCGCAAGTCTGTCCTCGGTATAAGTAAAGGAAAAAATTCACTTTTTCTATAATCGCGATAGGCTAGATATCTTGATTCTGATTTTGTCTATGATTTGTCGACCATTGCAATCAAAGTGATTAAGGTTATCTTTCCACAGTTAAATATTTAGATCATCTCAGGCTCATTTGGTTTGGTTTATTAATTGTGGCCTCTATGTACATACATAATCAAATTAACAATAAAATATTCAATATAATAAAATACATAAAAAAAATATATATACATATATATAAGTAGGTATATCCATGTCGACCAGTAAGAGTGCAGAAAAATTCTGAAAACATGCCCTCCCCTGACCAGCCTGAATTCTAACTTTTTGTCGTATGTCGTAAATGTCAATTATACGATACGATTATACGATCTGTGTTGTAATATTAAGACTTGGAGTGACTTGGAATAAATTTAAAAGTAAGCAAGTTCATCCATCTTACTGATTTAGCTAAGCTTGTTAAATTGTTTTGGATGATTTGCAACAATATTTAAATAAAAAATATGTAAATATGTTTGAGTTAAATTCGAAACTAAAAACAAGCGGCGGCGTTATGTGATACATGTATGAAATTACCCAGGCACATTGATAACATATTTTAAGCTTTTAGAATAGGTGAGATAAATGCAATTATCAGAGTTATTGTTATAGAAATAAGCAAAAAATAGAATGGAAAAGAGAAATTTTCGCACAGAATTCCAGTTGAATAGGTGACGACATTCCAACACTACAGGTGCGCATCAGCGGCGAGTTTTCAGCTTGTTCTTGAATTATTTTAATTATATGAATTTATGATTTACCGAAGTTATAAATTCTGTAATGTTATATTGCAATAATTATATTTTAATTTAAAATTTTTAAATCTTCACTTTGAGAGTTTTATTCAAATCTCAACTCCTACACGGATCACTGCTACAGCTTTGAATCGGTGCGCTATTAATATGTTTTACAATTCACACTCAACTTTATTTAGGTAAGTAAAAATCTTGGAAATTTATTACATTTTCATTTTAAATTAACAAGTTGAAGACTTGAAGATATGCTTAGAAATTCCTTACAAAAAATTTCACCGAATAGAAATTTTTATGAATTCCATATCTCATGGAAAAGTCTTGGAATTCTCTTTAAATTCCATGCGAAAATAATAAGGAAAAAACATGAAAATTTATTGGATTTCTACATTCAATTCCAACTAATCAATCAAAGATTTGGAAACTAGACGCAGTTCTCTTCCAGAATAACGGAAATCCCTGCTAATATCGTACGGATTACCATGTAAGATCATTTTTGACGAGCTGGAAAATGAACGGAATTTCATTCGAACTTTTGTCATAACCTCTGGAGCAGCTGATAAATTTGTCGTTTATTCACTGAAAATTCATTTTAGTTTAAATAGAAATGATAAGTAAATCAAATAATAACAAAATTGTGGGGAACCTGTCGAAATATATAAAATATAGCACAAATACTACAGAAACAAATGTGTAATTGAAGTCCACAATTCAATGTAATCTCCAGGGAATGCAATCGTGAAATTTATGTTTATATTCAACTTATTAAAATTATTCACTTATGGACAAGTAAAATCTTTAGTTTCTTACACGAATGATTTAAGTTTGAAAAGTTGGATGTAGTTTACTGAGCACTCAACAGTATATTTGATCATCCTGTGCAATCTATACATTTTTTAATATCCTGAATTTAAACCAAAAATACCTACAAGATTTTCAATTTCCGCATAACCACTTTCAGGATATTTTGAGCAATTTGTAGTACAACTGTAGTATTTATTGCAGTAAGGATGCAGTGCATGGAAACTGTACAAATTTTGAAAAACAATGCGAAGTAGAAAATCCTCAACCTCGCTATTGGGTATCTCATGTAGACTGATCATGTAAAATTTCAAAATTACAATATTGTTCTTTGTTTTTCCTATACTGATTATGAACAAACCCGTTAACAAATGCCTTCAACGTGGGATATGTTTCCTTGGTATATCCAATTTCACATACCGCAAGGGATGGTAAGTGGACCTTTTCTATTGGTCTAACGCCTTCGGTTACAATACTTATAGCATTTCCTTCGAATGATTCCAGATATTCGTTTATCAGTTTATATGATCCAATTGAAGACACCGCAATGCAAGCCAACCAAAATATTATATGATACCTGTGTTGTAGAAAATTTACAGCTATTTAATAACCAGAAAACATTATATTTAAATGATGACGATATGATTTATACTTCTTGTTAGCAATATATGCCAAGCCCGAAAGGGAACTATTCAAACAATAGTCCTTCAGAATGCATAAGAAGCCTTGCATGCCTTTGATAGTGGTCCTATAAATATTTCCCATTGCAAATTCGACTAACTCTTGTCCTACCCACAAAGTGACTGCATGCCAATTAGAGGAAAGTAAATTGAAAACTCGTGTAAAAATTAACTATTCATTGTATAAAGACACCAAGAGAAGGTTTCCATTCAAGTAGGTCTGCAATTATTATCATTTGCCATGAAATTTTGCAATATTTTCATCGATGTTGGAACCGATTGAAAACACTCCGGACGATGTAATGTGACTAGGCTATTTTAGGTTTTTTTTCTTCTACTTCTTCCGATGTAAAAATCAATAATAAAATGTATTGAGTATCATTTTTTATAACGATATGACATTTTAATTTTTATTTTATTTAAGTAGAATTTATCATAGAAGCAGATAGAGCAGATTATGTAGATTTTATATGGCTGGTGGTAATTTCTGGAATGAAAAAAACAACATTTGAAATAATGAATACGTCGATCGATTCATATTATATCGCGTCTGTCGTGTTGAGAAGGTTGATCAACTGTATATACAAGACTGCTGTAAAGGCAACATTTGCTCTCGGCAAGCTCTAAATCATGTTGTAGCTCATTCCGTATTTCATCACCCATTTCATAGTCTGTATAGTACCCTTGTATACAGCATGCGATATCTGATACTTGCGCCATCTATGATATTGTATGAAATAGGTCTGTTCGTAGGGTTGCCATAAAATAATTCGGTTTTCACTGTATATTTGGACACTACCTGAAAGCGCGTCAACGTAAATAGTTGAAATTTTGTACACAGCGTTTTCGTAAAAATAGTAAATAAAATTTCAAAAATGAACCATTTGGAAGGTTTTCTCGATTAAGGTCTCTGTATTGCAATCTGAAATCTGTGCTTAGAGTTATAATTAGAGTTACATTAGAGTTCACTTAACACGGCAACTGATTACACGCAATTTTGCATAACACGAACAAACGCCCAGCACCCATTCCGTAAAATGATTTTCATGTGAACTAATTCTGATATGCAGAATGAATAACACGAAATATCGCTTAATACGAAAACATTTGAAATTCTTACCTGCTTATTTTGCTAAAAAAAATTCTATTACCACAAAATAATGGTTGTTGTACCATCTAACACCACCTTGTGTCCTCATTAAGAACTACCAAACCTCCCACAGGAAGTTTCTGTTCAGGAAATTCATGGCGAGTATTGAATCTAAGTAAGATACTAATGGAATGACAATTTTGGACTCCTTACATCTACTGCCTGGCGATGTGCAAGAACCACAATAATTTAAAATTGTTTTAATCATCTTGGATTTTCTTGGTAATGCCTCCCTCTCAAGATTCCTCGTCCCGAAAATGTTAAATTACACAATAGTTTACGCGGTGTCTACAACTATCTGAATTTAGCCATAGATATTATACTCCAAAATTATTTGACCCTGGACGACACTATATCGAGACTGCTCCCAAGTTGGCCGAGCATGAAATTGTGGAAATAATGAGACCATCAGCGTATGCATCTAAATCTGAAGATTCAGATAACGACGAAATAAATTTTTTAATAATATAAATTTTTTGCGTATGTATATAAGAATAAGAAATAATAAGAAATTCGGATACCACGAAAACCTACTGCTAGTCCCCACGATTTCGCGTTAACCAATTTCCACTATAATTTCATTTTCTAACATGTTTTTGTCAAGGTTAAATGTTTCAGATATTTTGACAGGAATAAGTTTTTCATTTAAATACTTTTAAAGGAAAACGACACATATTTCACATTATTTGAACCATTTAAAGTCAGGAAATCTCACGTGATTTCAAAAACGTATTTTTAAATGTTGTAATTACAATTACGATGCTTTTTTTAAAGCGTTTTGATATATTTGGCAAATGCTCTAAATTGCTTTTTGTTAGTATCACCTATTGGCATTATAAATTTTGTTTTTTATGCACTAATACTGCCGATCATCTCCCCATTGCATTTCTAAATTCAAATCACTCAATTTTTATGTGAAATCTGTCAGAAAAGCTAATCGCCTCAACCAAGTTATATAATTTAAATTCGTACATTCTATAGCTTGTGCTTTAAGAAAACCAGTTATCTGTGGTAGTAATCTCGAATCTTTGCCAGTTCACATCAATATGTAGTAATACTAGTAATAATACTGGCTGTTCTTCAACAAGTTGTAATTGGAACAGATGCCTCTTGAGACAGCTGCGGCGAATAGAGTTTACAATTTTAATCGCTAAATACATTATTTCTTTTAATCTCCTGCTGGCTAATTATGCAGTGATAGCTTAAAAAACTCGGAAATCTGACAACATTTTAACATAGCTCTATAAATCCATTTATATAGCTTATCATTGCTCTTGTGAATCTGTTGTCGTTGAAACTAGTTAAAAGGTGGCAATTTAAAATCAGCAAGATATTCTAACAGAAAAAGTTGTAAATGTCTAAACTTCCAGTCGTTCCTTCAACTTAACCATATCCAGCAATTTCTTCTCTAGATGTATAATCTTTAAAAACCATACAAATGAAATTAAGCAATTGTGCTGTGTTATGGATAAACAGCAAATTGAAAAAAACAGACAAGAACATCTATTAATGCCATTATACTGTTCTCTTACATTTTCACTTATTTTCTCAATGCACCTCATCATAGTATTTCGGGAAAATTAAAGATCTGTAATGCCACTGATAATTTCACTCTTGCTCTTAAAATCATAGAAAATAAGTAAAATAAGTAACGTATTTCAAGATTACCCGTTTTAGAAGCAGCTATAGAGGCATAGAGGTATCGCATATTAAGCAAAAACACTTATCATTCATCATAATAACAAAGTACTCCAGTTCCCCTTCATCATGAAAATGATAAGTCTTCGACAAATCTTATATAAAATATAAAAAAGGTGCCTATATACATACATTCACACTTCACAACAGTAGTATTAATAAAAAGGATGACTCTTTTTTATGAAAGCTAATAAATTCTATCAGTTTTAACACAAAAAAACGGCGTGTCGATAAACCTGCCAGAATTTACTAGAGACTAAGTGGTTTGTTGCACAACGAAAGAATTATTTGGTCGATTTTAGGTAAATTGAGAAATGAAACTGTCACCTTAAGGTAAACACACTGTTTGTATATATGAGTTACGATTGTTTGCTGAAATTTTTTCATGTCTACTATGATGGACCAAGATTCGCCATCAGTTGTTTCTCGTTCAACCAATAACAATATCGTGATCGACCAAAAATCCCTTCGCGAAAGACCAATTTAGCCTTCGATGAAAAACACCGAATTTCAATATCATGTGTCACGTATAGATGCCGCACTTCTCAATTTTTTATACCCTAGATGAAATCTATAGGGTATACTAAGTTGGTCATTCCGTTTGTAACACCTCGAAATAATGATGGTAGGGCATAATGGATTGGACCCCACCCGTCTGTCCGTCTATCTGTTCGTCCGCCTGTCCGTCCGTGCGCACGATAACGCGAGAACTCGTTCACTTAGAAAGCTGAAATTTTGTACACGGACTTTAAAAAAAACAAAGTTAAGTTCGAAAATGAGACAAATCGGGTAACTCCTTCGTGGGGTTGCCATACAGAAATTTCATTTTCCACTATATATTTGGACACTGGCTGAGAACGCGTCGACGGAGACAGCTGAAATTTAGTACATGGTGTTTTCATTATACTAGCAAATAAAATTTCAAAAATGGACTAAATCGGGCAACTCTTTGTTAGTGTTGCCATATAAAAATTTAGGTTTTTTACGTATACTATGAAAACGATCAGTCCAAGACATTTTTATTGTACTAAAAAGTACTTCAGAATACGAAATTCTATAAAGTTGGTTTTAATCCTTTTTTCTGTCCGACAAACCGTTCAACTTCAAAAATCAAACTTGCACAGAAGGGTGACAATACGAAATTTCATAAGGGCATTCTTTTAGAGGGTATCATAAGAATTGGTCTTAGACCAATTCTAGCTTTTTTACTTGTTTAACTTTTTGAATTGAATAGAAAAATTATTTTTAGTATTAATTCCGGTTTCAGGGTTGCTTTAAAAATTTCTATGTTGTTAGAATCGTATCGAGGCAACTGGATTGTTCTTTTTATATACTCAGCTGAACCAGTTCAGGTCAATGACTAAAAAACATAACCATTAGTTATTTTTGTTTGCTTATCCACGATATATTGTAAGACCAAAAAACTTATTGTTAACACTTTACCTTGCCGCAACCAGCAGTGTTTCATGCCTTTTCAACTCATCCTGAATCTACATTTTGCATGGTTATGATTGACGCGTACATAAACTAGGACTAATATAAGTGATTTGAGCAAATTTAACTTAAGCTACATTTTACGAATTTCACTCATCTATTGTTACAAAAGTGGCTTATGAATTTTCAGCAATCCGAATAGTGAAAAAGTACAATAGTTCGATAGCACTTAAAATACTTGCTCCCATAAATAATCCAACAATTCCACCAATTGTAACGACCACGTCTAAATTATCTCGGACCGCCTGCCGACGATAACGTTGAATTGGAAACGAAAACAAACCAATTTGAATATGCCTATCCGCATTTTTAGTTACTCTGAAAAGAAAAGATGTAGAAAATAAAATTATTAAAAGGTAGTTTTCCTTAAGGATTTTATGTATTTTACGTTGCTTAAAAATCAGGCAAGATACTCGCCAAAAGGAGAAGAATCCTTCTTTGTTTCAATATTAATTTTAGATACTGTTCATCTCTAGCTAGATCCATCTACATAGATATACATAAATGCATCGGTTGTGTGGATGGGAGGGTTAAACATATTTATCCAAAGGACATTTATATGTTATATGTTTTTTGCTTCAAGTTATAAAAGTTCTTCGAGATCTAAAATTTTGTGTACCGCCCTTTTAATAACAATTTCTTTTACGAAAATTTCAATTTCACGCGAATTAGCAATAATGTAGTACGTACAAAAAAATTCGCAATTGGACAAAATCGGGAAATTTATTCTTAGGGTTGTCATATACAAACTCCGATTTTTTACGTATACTGAGAAAACGGTCAGTCTCAGACGTTTTTTGATATTTTCAACCTAGAAATACGAAAACCAATCGAACGGTTTTGAAATTTTTACAGTCCGAGGAGTTGGTTTAAAGAAATGCGAAAAAGAACTTCAAAATAGGAGGGCGGCTATATTTACGAATATAAAAAAACTGTGAGTTTCACGAAAGCATTTTTAGCTGATCTCTTGACCTACCATATCTGAAAAACCAAGGATCGCTTGGCACAATAAAGTAGTACTGCCTCAAAAATTGTTTTGTTTTCTGTTTGAGTTTATATTTATTTAATTATTATAGTGCGCATGACGAAAAATGTGCTTCAAGGTCACCAATGGGAAATTTATAAGTTTGTACCTTTTTGTATATTCCCAATGGAAAAAGAGGTTTCAGAGGGCATTGCCAGTATAAAAATTAAATTATGTTATTTTTGAATTACTATTGTATTTTCTTGTAATTTGAATAAATATTTGTGATTTCATTATATTCTTTTCTTTCATTCTTGCAAACAAATTATTTATTATAAGGTAAATTTCGTCATAGAGCTTCTAAAAGTAATTTGTAATTCTAATTCACAACCAGAATTGATATAAATTAATTTGATGAGGTAACATGAAGCACTTCAGAATTTTCATTTTGACAAGTTTGGCTTGCGTCTCAGTAAACAGCCATAATGGCTTGTGTCCAAACTAAAACGCTTCAATGAAAAGCTTTAATTTTAGAAGTGACATTTTTTATATATATTTATTAAATACATCTATTATTTATGGAGTTGCTTAAAGACCTAGAGAAATATTTTAAAGGGAAATCTTTATGATTTTCTCAAACAAATTTTTAATCAATAAGCTTCATCAATAAAATCCCAAGTGGTTTTAAGATAGGTATTTTTTTTTAATTAAAGACTAACTTAAGTAACACAACAGGAGGATAAAATTTATCTGACCTTGTAGAAAATCAATAAAATAACTTAATTTAATTGGAAGAATTACACAATTTTGCGCAGGTTAAATTGGAAGAATTACACAATTTTGCGCAGGTTAAATTGGTAAAGCGACAGCCCCAAACTGAAATTTCCTTGACCTTGATCACGATACTGAGAATACAAGGTATTCTCATTACGAACCACGTTCCACCATTGGTGGACGAAATGTCGTATAATGTATAGGAAAAAGCAGTACAGAGAACATACTACTCTCTCTCCTCTCTCTGCCTTTCAATAGAAATGTATATACCTTAGTGGACAGTTCATTTGTTAAGTTAAAATTTAATGAGAATACCTTGTATCCGATACTCTGTATTGTGACCTTGATAGCTCATTTTTCATGGCGCGGACTATAATAAATTATTAGTTAGTATACCTCTCTACCTCGGTCTATAACTTCTTAAATGGGAGTCCAGACCTTACTAATTGCATTCTCGTACCTGAAAATGTTAGTTTACCCCAATTTATCAAAATACTTATGTTCGTTTTCATTATAAAGTTTACAAATATACTAGAATTGCCTGTTTAATAATATTTGATTGATGTGAAAATATTCATATTACTCTTACTTGAAGGTTTGCTCAACAATTGTTATTTCGTGCTCGTTGCAAGAAGGATAACATTGGCACACAAGTCCATTAGTTCGCCAGGGCTGCATTATTGTTGTTTGCGGATAAAGCAAATCTTTTTGATCCAAACACAAAAATCCTTTAAGATCACATGGTGGAGATTTGTCGTCTTCTATATTAATATTTGAGGAAAAATTAATTATTGTCTGAAAGCCTGCAGTAGATATTTCTTACCATCAATTATCATATTGTAATTTGTGCAATTACAAGTTTTCAATTGATGATTCTTTAAGCAGTGTGTTACACAAGTGCTAAAACTGTAGAATTTTTGGGTAAAATTGTCGGGAACCTCATCCGGGAATAGACATTTTCTATGTTTAACTGCCACATTTCTGACGCCTAAGTCATTTATAACATTTTGTAAACTCAGTTTTAAAACTTGTTCAGATTTTGGGGTATTAGTGGTAAATACTAATGATTTTAGCAGTATTTGCGGAATATCTTCTTCGTTGAGAATGTTGACCTGTCCAAAAAGAAAGCAATATTTATGGAATCAGTAAATTATAAGAAAAAAGGAATTAATTAGGGGGCGGAGGATTGATTTTCGCCCTTGAACATTTTCCGGAACCTACGATAGGTGAATTAAGTTTTTAAAATATTAATTTAAAATATATATAATACAAAATAAATAATATGCATAGTATTAAAAATTCATGGAATCTAAATATTTTTAGTGAGTCTAAGCTTCCATGAAATGATGAAAAAGTCACGAAAGAACTTAACTCCATATTTTGCGCAGTAAATTTAAATAACATTTTATTAAAAAATATTTGTTCTGTAAGAGTTAAGTATGCAAAAAAAAATCGGAAAAAGACACGCTTCACACACACAGGCTGGAACGTCATCTGCTGTCGTCCATCGAATGGTCACAAAGTTTTCATGTTCAGAAAACACCGAAGAGAACACCAGAAAATAATCTAGTCGTAAAATGCAGGAACCGGAGACTTTGTATGAAAATTTCCTAAGGAAATTTGACTGCTTCATTATGGATGATGAAAGGTGAAAGCGGGCTTCAACTTCTAGTGCATGCAATTTATGTGGTAAAAAGAGCGGTGAGTTCTTGGGAAATACTTAAATCGGCAAGCAATATGTACGTATGCCCAGAAATCATCACCTTTTTTGACAGTAGGCGCAATCAACACGGTTAACAGTGTCTTCAGAGGTGCCTTCTTCCATTCTTTAGAAAGCTTTCTTTTGGCCGGATCTAGTCACTGCGGCAGAAAAGCGTTTTTACGGTTTCTACGATGCCCAATGCATACCGTAGTACCCAAGGAAGCGAATTCCTACAAATTGTCCAGAAGGAAGGCCAATCGAAATATATTGGGCTAATATTAAAAGAATATTAGACCAAAAAACTCTCCTCGAACATAGCAACTTTTAAGAGGCAGTACATACAAAAGAGATTGCGATATGTTCGCTACTGTTCTCTGTACAAAATTTAATGAAGATCGTAAACCAAATTATAGCAATTTTATAGCACGTAGTAATTATATCATGTCGGTTGCGTATAATAATGATTAAGTAATTGTTCAATAAAAATTATTAGATAAAATGTTTTTCTTGTTGAGTTCATCATTCATAGGTGATCGGTTTTATTCTGAATCAGTCCTTACATTTGATAATACACAGTACATTGGTACTTAAGTACTACAGGGTTTTCCAATAAGAGGTCTTATTTTAATTAGCCAACTATTTAGGTAGATGTCACTTTTGGAGCTGTCATTTTTTAACATTTAACAAGTAGAAACTACGCCATTAATAAAAATGGAACAGTATACGATTCAACAATGAAAATGTGGCAGAGACGGTTCGTAAAACCCGAACATTTTTGGGTCGTCGTGAAGCACATTGTTGGACTGCAATACAGAAATTGGTAGAAAAATTCGAGCTGTCGGGACAAGTTAGTGATGTGAAGAATAAAACCCGTGCACATCGCTCAAGAACAGCCGAGAATATTGCTGCTGTAGCCGAAAGTGTTGAAGAAAACCCAGGTTTGTCCATTCTTCGTCGTTCTTTGGAATTAGGCATTCCACAAACGTCATTACACCGTATTTTGCATAAAGACTTGGGTCTTAAGGCTTATAAAGTTCAGTTAACACAAGAACTCAAGCCGGCCGATTGGGTCCTTGAAATGCATGGAAATGATCCGGAATTCCATCGAAAACTCATCTTGAGTGATGAGGCCCATTTCCACCTCGAAGGCTTCGTCAACAAGTAAAATTGTCGCATCTGGGGCTCGGAAAACCCAAGAGTTATTGTTGAAAAGCCTCTCTATCCTCAACGTGTGACTGTTTGGTGCGGTTTATGGTCCCGCGGGGTCATTGGACCTTACTTTTTCGAAAATGAGGCTGGCGCAACAGTTACGGTGAATGGATTGCGCTATCGACAGATGATTATTGATTTTTTATGGCCGGAATTGGATGGTATTGATCTGGACAACGTTTACTTTCTACAAGACGCCGCTACGTGCCATACAAGCAACGAAACCATTGATCTTTTACGGGACAAGTTTCCGGACCGTGTTATCTCTCGAAGAGGTGATCACAATTGGCCACCGAGATCTTGTGACTTAACACCTTGCGACTACTTCTTTTGGAGCCACGTGAAAGAGAAGGTCTACGCCAACAACCCAGCGTCGATTCAAGACCTCAAAGATGGAATTCGTGAGGCTATCGAGGACATAGGGCAGCCACTTTGCGATTTGGTTATGGAAAATTTCATGAAAAGGATATGGTCCTGTAGGCGTGGTCGTGGTGGTCATTTGGCTGATGTTATTTTCCATTATTAACGGCATACCTTCCTCTTTATAATGAAATAAAGATCCGATCATTTATCTCAAAAAATGGCCTTTTTCTTTGAATATCGAAATAATACCTCTTATTGGAAAGCCCTTTAGTAACAGTACCAGTGCCGGGACTTGTGGTTGAAAAATTTTAAAGTACCAATACCGGGACTTTTACTTGAAATTTTTTTAAGTACCAGTACCGGGACTTGTACTTGTACTTAAAATATTTCAAGTCCAGGTACTGGTACTGTACTGGTACTTGTACTTGGAATTTTACAGGTCTGATCTTGACTGTGTTTGTGCTTTTCTGAATTGACAGAAAAAGTGTTAGAAGACTTAAAATATAATGACCAATGTAATCACAGTAAAATAAAAGGATATTATTCCATAAATAATTGTTTAGATAATGTTATTTTAGTTACTCACGGAAAATGGCCGCGTTATATTGAGGTCTAAGAATGCATTTCGGTCATCCCAGCTAATATCCATGTTTAACCAGTTGTGTCCGTTCCTGTAGAAAATAGTTTTAAATTTAGGTCGTGTTTTAGTAATAATAATAAAATTGTATATTTCATAGTAAATCTTACTTTTCTGTTATTTGAACCGAATTCAGAAGAAAACACTTTCCCATTGTTGTCTCTAATGGTAAAAAGTAATGACAACAGTCGAATTCTACTCCTTTCCAACTGCATTTTCGAAACAAATTTGTGCAATTAGTTCTAACCTAAGTTAAAAACAGGAAAATGAAATTTCATTTTAGTATTTTCGCAATAATCAAAGAATTAAATAAGAAGTACATAAATTACGAAACTATTTAGACGAAGAATTTTCAACGCAATTCTATGCTTTCTGTAACATTTACAGAGAGTTTCTGGCTAACAGAAATGGCCGCCCTTCTCCACTCAGTGGAATACCCATAGCTTACCTAATCGGAATGACTATAATGGTCCTCATCGAATAAATTATGAAGATCTCATCGGATGACTTATCTCAAATGGTTGCTCCATACTAATTCGTCAAAATTATCATCAAAATATGCACCGTATTGCTCAGCTTATTACAATGTTCACATAAATCAAAGGAAGTATATAAGTATGTAAATAGATTTACTCCCGAATCCTTAACAACTGTACTAAGTGTTCTTGATGAGTACGTGGAGTGTTGAT
Organism: Dioctria linearis; assembly: GCA_963930735.1. Taxonomy (NCBI): domain Eukaryota; kingdom Metazoa; phylum Arthropoda; class Insecta; order Diptera; family Asilidae; genus Dioctria; species Dioctria linearis. The sequence goes on from OZ005741.1 coordinate 24,091,072, forward strand.
TAGCAGGATATTATTATAGCGTCCATAAATTTCGGTCATGGGTGTACTAACGACAAAGTTGCTCGTAAACTTTATCCTAGTAGAAGTGATGCGATGAGTTCATCGAATAACTCATAGAATCGTAGAAATGCTCATTGGCATATTACAAAATCATCAAATGCTTATCGGAAGAATTATCGACAGGCTCATTAGAAGTCAACAAAATCTCAAAACGAGAAAATTGACGCATATATTCACAATTTTCAGATCTACTTGTGTTGTGTTCATAAAACATGATCAAAATATCTACTAGGATAAATTTTATTTAATTGGAAGCGTACCGTACCTACATTCTTAAATGACTATCGCGAAGGTTGCACCTTATCGCCGAAATCGTTCGTTGATGATATCTGGTTGAAAGCAGTTCGAAGTAGAATTAAAGTATCCGAATAAATTGCTATCCGGAATAATTAGGAAGTGATTCCTCAAATCTGGGTATCCGGATACGAATTATCCGGATCTAGACTAAATAGAAAATGTTCAAAATTTCTTTCAGATTGCATGTTTCTTTGGAAAAATGGAATAACATGAAATTTATATTTTCCCAATGAAGCAACGCAATCTGCATGAAATTTTGAACCTCGGAATCAGATAGTTTGCAGATCCGGATATCCGGATACAATTTTCAGCTCTAGTTCTAAGAAGTCTGTCTATTGACAAGTTTCCAGAGTGCTTGCTGTATTTTGTTTAACACCAAGTAAACAGCAAGTATTGCCTTAAAGACTGCCAAGTTATGTTGTACCGAGTAGGTTTTTCCATTTCCTTAAAAATACAGGTACTGAAACTTTTTCCTATGATTTTGAAAAGTGTTACTTTGTCAAATGATTTTTGAACGATATTTTTGATTGAAATTTATGCAAATTTTATTCGGAACTCGACTAAAACTAAATGCGTTCGATGATGATCTAAGCTGATGCACTGTTTCTGATTTTTAGGGTTACCATACAAAAATTTCGTTTTTTACTATATATTTATAGCTGGAATAAAAATTTTAAATACAATTTAAATGAACTAAAACGGGCCATACAAAAATTGAGGTTTCGTATGCATACTGTTAAAAGGATCAGTCCTAAATTTTTTTATTATACAGAAAAGTTCTTCAGAATATAAAATCCTCAGTGAAAAATCGTCGAATGTGGAAATTTCTGTACAAAATTGCAGCACTCTATGTATGTGTGTAAATATGTTCTCGATCTCTGTTCAAATTTATTGTGAAAAATGAAATTTTTGTCCGATTTCACCCATTTTTGAACATGACCTTATTATTATTTAAAACTCGCTGGGACTACAACGCATTCGCGTGCAAATGGATGGAAATGCAAAAATCGAAATGTTTTATGTAGTACATAAATACCTACATAAAACATTAAATTTTTTATAATATCAACTTTTCTATGCGTTACTAAGGTATGAGCTAACAAATTTAGTAGGTATAACACTCTACTTAATCAATCATCAAGAGTTGTGAGTGGAGGCCGGAGAGAATATTCGACCGCTAAGCACTGATAGCCATGTACCTTAAGGATATTTTGTGTGCTATTAATTATTAACATCAAGGGTATACAAATATCAAATGAGAAATTATTATCAGGTAGCCATTGATACTACAAAATCACAAAATACCAATTTCCTAAAGATTGTGTTCGAAGTAGTTTCAACGAGTAGTTATTTCCTTATTTAGGAACTATTATAATTTATTTACTTGTTACCCTTGAAGTATTAGTTTTCGCTCAAAGATTGCAATATTGCGGAAATGTATGAATGTATGTATCTGCTTGATTCGAACAGCTGAAGTAAATTTTTCATTCCCGATTTATGTAGATAAAAATAAGTAAAAAACGAGTTTTCAAAGACTGAGGCCAAGCCGCATGAAAAAGTAGAAAATAAACTTTTCTTCACATACAGAAGTGGACTCAGATTTTTTGATTGGGACATTTCGCTTGAATATTCTTTCTCTTCATGAATCAAATCACTTATTACCTCTGATTGATCATACTGAAATATATCGGTGATTGTCAGTGAATAAATTCTGAGTCCACCTCTGTGTGTGAAGAAAAGTTTATTTTCTGCTTAATTATTCTTAATTATTTTATTTTCTGCCTTTTTCACGTTAAATAAATTGTTATTACGTGCTCTATGGAAAACAATTTTTAAGTCATGTTTGGTGCCGATCCGAAAACAAAAAATTTTCGAGTATCAAATCGTTGAAGTACTGCAACGATTTTCTGAAATTCAAAATATGTTTTAAACAGCGCTTTTTAGCTGTATTCCAACTTGATCCCATATAACATGAATTTTCCTGATTTTCCATGTTTTCCACAGACTTTTACTATTACTATGAATTTTTTTTAAAAATTTGCATTAATTTTCCTCGATTTTTCATGCAAGTTTTCATGATTGTTGAAGAGAAAGTATTGATGCCAGTAGGACGGAAAAAAATGATTCCGCATAGCTTATAAAACTTTTCGGAAAATTCCGGAAATTTTCATAAAATTTTCCAGAAAAATTGGAAAATTCTGCATTTTTCCTGACACAGATTTATCACTAATCATATCGATAAAATTTGTCCGATGATTTTCCCGCTTTTCCGGGTTTTCCACGGAGTTTTCCACAAAAGCAACTTTATGCAACTCATTTCGCTCTACAATTTTGTCTTAGGTTGCAAATCGCTCAAACGCTTCCTTGGTCTGAAAAACTCCGGAAAAGCGTTTTACATGAATTTTCCTCGATTTTTTCTGCAAGTTTTCACCATTGTCGGAGAGAAAGTAATGACGCCATTTGATAGGGAACTTGATCCTGCATAATTTAGAAAACTTTTTTACCGGAAAATTTTCCAGAAAAGTCGGAAAATTCCGGAAATTTTTTTCGGAAAAATCGGAAACTGCATTTTTCCTGAAACGGATTTATCACTAGTCAAATTTGTACCAAATTTTCAAATGATTTTTCCCGATTTTCCGGGTTTTCCATGGAAATTTCCGGTTCAAATTTTGATAGATTCAATTGTCACGCGACATGAACCTGTGTGCCAAATTTGACGAAAAGTGGGTCTACGAGAGTGTCGAAAATAGTAAAAAAGAAATATATAAATAAATAGACAGACAAATTCGGGTACGAGTTAAAGGGAATGGCCTCAAAAATAATAGGCCTAGACAAAACCAAAAGGCATCCAAATCAATCCAACTGTTTTGGGCTGTTGCCCAACAATATCATAGATGGCAGAAGAACTAGATATCATATTGGCCATTAAAAACTATTTCGTATAGTTTGTGACCTTGCAATGTGTATAACTTCGAAAGAAAATGATGTACATAGTAAGTAGTTTTAAGAAAAAAATGAATTCGACTACTTTCCGAACATTATTATTTCAATTTTAGAAAAACTATCAATTAAATGTTACATCAGGTCAAGGTCGTCGAGGAATTGTCGATTGTAAGATATTCGAACGAGGCGCTGTTGGTTTTTGTAACTACTTATAAGTTATTAGTTTGTCATTTATACAATATGTGTGGGTACATTCAGTAAAAAAAAAAATTTCAAAAAGAAACTCATAAAACTCCTTTAATCCCTGTAGGGATTGTAGAGCATACATATATACTATCATCATGCCGACCGACGGCAAGATTAATCAGTTGGAGGCAAAGAATATTGTTTTGAAATGTGAATTTTGAAAAAAAGTCGAAATTAACTTTGCCTCCATGTGTCGACCTAGGATAGGATTAATCAAACGAATGAACGCAATTGAAATAATGGATGGCGCAATATTTATGGACAAATATTGGTGGTTAGGCCTAAGCGATGCATGAAAAGATCCGACAACGTTTCGCGCCCGTATAATTCTTTTAGTTTTGAAGTCCATCCATGAATTTGAAGTAGAAAAAGTTTTTTTTTTCCCTTTCTGGAAGTATTTCCAAATAGTATTACATTAAATATTAAATAAACGCACTCTAAGTTTTTTAATTTTAGTCATATGGAATTGTGAAATGTATAAAACTCTGTGACATAATGATTTACAAGATTTATAATTTACCTTGGGGTTACGATGCCAGAACCCCACAGAAGAAAATTGTGTATGCGTAATTTTTTTTTTTTTATATCTTAAAATTAACCAAAAATACTTACAAGATTTTCAATTTCTGCATAACCACTTTCGGGACACTTTGAACAATTTGTAGTACAACTGTAGTATTTATTGCAGTAAGGATGCAGTGCATGGAAACTGTACAAATTTTGAAAAACAATGCGAAGTAGAAAATCCTCAACCTCGCTATTGGGTATCTCATGTAGACTGATCATGTAAAATTTCAAAATTACAATATTGTTCTTTGTTTTTCTTATACTGATTATGAACAAACCCGTTAACAAATGCCTTCAACGTGGGATATGTTTCTTTGGTATATCCAATTTCACATACCGCAAGGGATGGTAAGTGGACCTTTTCTATTGGTCTAACGCCTTCGGTTACAATACTTATAGCATTTCCTTCGAATGATTCCAGATATTCGTTTATCAGTTTATATGATCCAATTGAAGACACCACAATGCAAGCCAACCAAAATATCCTCTCCGTGACATGATACCTGTGTGGTAGAAAATGTACAGCTATTTAATAACCAGAAAACATTACATTTAAATGATGACGATATGATTTATACTTCTTGTTAGCAATATATGCCAAGCCCGAAAGGGAACTATTCAAACAATAGTCCTTCAGAATGCTTAAGAAGCCTTGCATGCCTTTGATAGTGGTCCTATAAATATTTCCCATTGCAAATTCGACTAACTCTTGTCCTATCTACAAAGTGACTGCAAGAAATTCATGACATGATTCTCTCTTAAGCCCTAGTCTCTATGCTTTTAGTTGTGTAAACGAAACTCTGTTGTGATAAGTATGAACTAATTCCCATGCAGATACCTACAGTTTATACTGCATGTCAATTAGAGGAAGGTAAATTGAAAACTCTTGTATGAATTAACTATTCATTGTGCAAAGGGACACCAAGAGAAGATTTCCAATTAAGTAGGTCTGTAATTATCATTTGCCGTGAAGTTGTGCAGTAACATTACCCTTTGTTTTATCTAATGTGCTATTTCATGCTTACTCATGATATTTGAAACGCAAATATTTTAATGTTATAAGCACATGCATACCGTATAGTGTGAAAATTATACTCATACCTGCTCTCCCTTAATTGCTGTCTCAATTGCTGAGGTATTTTATTTTCAGAATTTTGGACAGGGAACAAATTTGGGAAAATTTCAAGAAAAAAAAAAAAACTCAGAGAATTGGAAATTTAATGAGGAAATTAGTTATAATTTATTGGTGTAAGAGATTCATAGTGATCTTCTGATCATTTTATATTCAGAATTTTGTAACTTCTGAACTACAGACTGATTGAGAAGAACAAAAAGATTCCTTTTCATTTGACAGTCCACATTCTTGTCTAAAATTTGACCATTTAAGAGTTATTTCCAAATTTCCTTGAAATTTTGAGAAAATTGGAAATGATTTCATTGATTTTTTGTTATTTGAGAAATTTTTGCATAATTGCAGATAACCCGTAAAGCAGTTACATTTTTAATAACTTGCTCAATATCAGAATTCCTGTAGTAGTATTTTCAGTAGTTTGATAGAAACTTGAAAGTAGGGTGTGCATCAGAAGATGTTATTTGAAATGTGGTAGGCCATAATTAACAAATTAACATTGTAAGGGATTGTTCTAGACATTGCTACATATCTGGCATCACCGAGCGCAGATAACTAGTTTCCTAATGAATTCAACTAGCGAATGAAATGGGATGTTCAATCTCATCTTTAGCTCACAGAGTGCTGAAATTAATTGAAAGAATCATGCTTATGCCCTAGACACACAGCGCTCTTCATGAAGAAATAACTAACGGCTCATTAGTCTCTAATGATTCATTATAAAACTGCAGACACACAGCCATTTCTTTAATTAAGTTGTACTGTCAAACGGGTTTTGATATACTTATGACATTAAAGAAGCGATATGGATTGAATTAATGCGATAAACTTTGTTTTTATTTATTTTATTTTCAATTTAACAATTTACAAATCAGAAAAACTTTATATTAAAAAGAGTATTGACAATATAATTTTTTATTTGCATTTCTTCTTCTTATTTTTCAATTCGGCAGATACACAGTGGAGCTCCATCCAGATTTATATTATATGGCAAATCTAGCACATTTTTGTCATTATATCTATAATGAAAGAAAAAAACATTTCATTATGATCTGATTTTCGAACCATAACGTATACTATTTGACACAGGACATTTTAATGAATAGTTAGTACTAATGATTCATTAGATCGTGCTGTGTGTCTAGGGTATTACATCATAATATGTAATACAATAATTGTCTTCGCATCAACATGAAGAAATTTTTTCAGCTATAACTGAAAGAAAATTTCGTTGCCACAGTAAATTATATTTCCATAGAAATTCATTTATGTACATAAAAATTATGACACAGACTGTATATATGTATGTACGTAGATAAATATGATTAGAAAACTTGGAGAATCATATTGGATAAGTGAAAGGACGAGTTTCCTCTGTCGAACGGAACCTCTCATAACGAAAGAAAACTTACTTAATGAACTCCTTTCAGAAACTTCTTAGAACCATCTCCCCCTAATCATAGCTGCCACTTTGGTCCTATCGAAATGTCGCAAGTTTCATTTGGAAATAATACGTTGCTGCTGGACCCAACATATGGAAAAGTTCATTCATTATATTCCATGACCAACTTCTACCTCTGGAGATATTACTCTAGGTGCTTGCCAGACAATACTACCAAATTAAATGATGGGAATAAAGGGGGCGATGATACTTTAATTAAAGTGCCATTAACATACTTAAGTTTGACGACATCTGTTTCTCTTTCTGATATATCATCAAAATGCTACTGCAGGACAAGATATGTATAGTATATTTCCTATATACGTACTCGTCCTCCATGCTAGAATCTAGGATATTCTGGGAGACTCGGGGGCTCTGAATATGCATGCAAATGTAATTTTCTCAAGTGCTACATGTTATCTGTCTACATTTTGACATTAAATGAAATGTAGACCAGACAGACACTTTCTGATTTTGCTCTTTAAGATATGCTAATCAAAAATTTCAGATGAACAAGAATGCTGTAAGTTTTGCAACAAGTTAAGCCGAACCGACAGCGACAGAAAATGCAGTCTAGTGCTAGTGCCGCACTTGTGCATGTAAACTTTTACCAATTTTCATACTGTAAAATAAGGAAAATGGTAAAATTTTAGCTGAAAATGCAACTTTTTGTGATACTTCAAGAGGTAGTTTTTATTTTTATAAATTTCAATCCTGTGAGACGGAATGAGAATCTACTGATAAAAATATATAAAAAAAAAAATTATGTCGCGTGTGTTTGTTTGTTTAGGGATGAAGTTGTTATGAGGGTAGCAAGAAGGAAATGCTATGACGACAACCAATGAAAGAGCTACGATCTTCATCATTAAGGTTTAAGTAAACGTGATTAGAGGCCATAGACGAAGAATATATTTAGAAAGTAAAATCTCTAAGAAGTTAGTACACTTACAATGAGAGTACTTTTCAAGAAGAAGATTTCTTCTCTCCTTGTTTTGAGCTATTATAGTACATTATTGCTTACGGTATCCAATATTTGTTTATCAATTAACGGCGATCTTTTATGTTATGTTAATTAGGGTTGAGTTGTCTTACAGTTTGCCATACTAAGAACGTGGAGATATGCTCGGTATTGAAAAAAAGATGTTGTTTTTATAATATAGTCAAAAGACTTTGACAGGAAGAAAACTAAGGTAAGGGAAATGAGGAAAGCTCCACTCAGACTTTCAGAGCCTACAAAAGTCAAAGTTGGACATTTTTTGTCAGCACAGTGAAACCGACCAATAAAAATGGTGTTATGAGTTATGAATAATTGCTGTTTGCTGCTAATCAAGTTCCATTTATGCATTTTAGTTTGTATTTGATTTAAGACCCAAATTTCATTGCGGCCGTCATTTAAGATATAGCACGAAGGTCATTGTTTTTATCCATGACAATATCCATGAATCCTGTCATCTATTAATGCGAGCAGGAAAAATCCCAGAAAGACAAAATTAATTTGGATATTAGGGTCACGAAACGTTAATGATCTGTGTATCATTAATTTGGTCAAACTCCTTAAGGACATATATGTATGTATGTACCTCTTTTGGTGAACATTATTCTCTCCAACAGCGCCAATATTTCTTCATTTTATGAGTTCTGCTCAATATTGATTTTGTGTACCCTCATAAATTTTGATTATCACGTAATTTGTAGCGAACAGATACAATCATCCCCATTTCTTCCGCGGGGCCATGAAAAAAAAAACAATTTCTGGTTAGGATGATAAATTCACCGTGAGTAATGATTACTCAAATTATAGGGATTTTGTTTGCCTGTTTTTATGTAATAAGTGTGTGTAATTGAAGGATTTGAAAAAACAAAATTAATTTTATGTAATGAAATATCGGTCGCGTTTATAAGGTAGCTCCAAGAAGGCATCCAACGATAAACCCTCTAAAATTTTATGTTATATTTGTTTTTAATTTTTGATTGATTTTCCTTTCGATTTCTTTTTGCTTGGAAAAAAAGCATGCTTGAATTAAAATCCTTCCTACCCATTTATTCCTATCAAAATTATTTTATTTTTATGTGGCCTTAGATAAGAGCTGCTGCTGCGGTTACCCGCCCAGCTTATTTCAAATACTCTTTTTTTCCTGTGTTAAGTGTTGGGGAGGGGGATGGGTATGGCTAGGCAAATCGCTAAACTAGGATCGGTGTAACACTAGGCCATACTCTCGATACTTATATGCATACATGAAATCTCAGCTGTTATTATGACCGGTGTGGTAATTTTTAGTCTTCTATTTATGTGTACTGTTACCATTACCTACAATATCCAGGTTTTTTAAAATTTTGTAGCAATCATTTACAAAATGTTATTTAAATACTGATTTCCTTTTTGACGTTATGACTTAGATTTTTAGTCTAAAAATAATCGGGTGTATCAGTATCAAACTAGTAAGGTTTCGTTTGCTTCGTATCAAAATCAAGACCAAGAACGAAAACGCAGACTTACAGGCAAAACAAGAGCATCCATGTCCCTCATAGGATCGAAACAATTTTGCGGTGTCTCCTACAACACCGTTAAACTTACCATTCAAAACTGAATCCAAAATCCAATGGAGCAAAGATGGTATTCAATGATAGGCTCCAGATAATCCAAAAGATTCATTAAAGAAAAGCCTGGATTTTTTGAGGCTGTCTAGGAATCAACTCAGAGTCATTACAGGAGTAATGCAAACTAAATAAACACATGCATAGTATATCATCCACTGAGGTATGTACGCTATGTCCTGAAGAGGATGAGACATCAGAGCTAGTCCTATGCGAATGCGAGGCCAATGCATATTGTAGATCCCGACCTTTTGGTTCATACTTCTTAAAGCTAGCTGACTTCGAAGAAACTTCATCTAAAAAACTACTGCTCTTCAAAACAAATATAAATAAAAATTAAGGTGAAATCAAAGGTAAAGTGCAGAATAAGAAATTTAACATGTTTCTGTATATGAAATTTAAAGTAATTACGTTTATTTTAGTTATTTCCTTTCTACTATAAAATTTTTTATTCTTCTAAGCCTTCCTAGAAAGCTTGGTTTTGTTATGCTCATTGTACATTCCAGGTAATTCTATTTCCAGTATGCCATAAATGTAATTTTTTAAAAATACCTACATATTGGTCTAAGGAATAACAACAACTCCATCATTCTTTAATACGTACTCTTGAATTACAATAGCACAAAGTATAGAATCATATTAAAAGGTACGAAAAAGTTCATCCATTCATTTATTAACGATGATTCATCTTTTTTGTCCGTACAAAAGTCAAGAGATATTCGTAAATCTTTCACTTTAGAATTTCCTATTTATTATACTTTTAAAATTGCATACTTACACAGTTAAATTCCAGTTCATCGTAAAGCGTAAAAAACTGCAGATTTTGCAAAAACCTTGACGAGAAAATTTGTTTTTTCTGTAGATAGCCCTACTTGTGATACCTATCACCTGGGAAGGTGCTCCAATCCAATCTAAAGCAGGTTCCACTACCACTACTTTTAGTAGAAGAGCACTAGCTACAGAGATGATCATCACGTAAGACGTTGTACATTTAGACTTAACTTGAATTCAGTTCCAGTTTAGCGCGCCGGCGCGATCAATGTGAAAAATCGAGCGCGTGTCTGAGACGGTCAATTAAATAAGAAACTCGCGCGGCCTTTTGTAATATGTTTAGTAAAAAAACGAGTAAGATTATTTCATAATACAAAGTGTAAAATATTATTTTGTAACGAAATTATAAATTCTATAAAAGTGCTCTGTTTTTAGTGGTCTGCTTTGAATAGCAGGAAAATAAATATTTTAGTGGTTTGTGGATAGTATTCAGGATATCAATTTCTAAGTGTTTTTCTGGAAATTAAGTATTTGGTGACGATTATTTTTTGCTAATATACCTACCTACCTGCTCATCGCGAATAATTAGCACTAAAAAGGTATGTCAATATTCACCTCAACACCTAAAAAGTTGTTTTCTTATTTTTTACTACACACCTAATGCATTTGTTACAAGGCTATTGAAAAAATGGTCTTACAAAATATTTCCTCAGTTTTTGTGTGAGATAAAAAATCGTTTTGGACTCAATTCCAAGCTGTCGTTTCATTTAAGACATAATCTGGGTATATATGTATGCATGGATATTTCTTAACACATAAATGTGGCTACATACTTGAGAAAGCTCGACTTTTCATTATTATTGGTTGTTGTTTTTTTTTTTTTTTTGCAAAAAGCAATTGCATTAAGTTGCATTATAATTAGCGCTCTGCTGAATAAATCCCCCATACTGGAATTGTATTAGAAGACTCAATGTTAAAGCAATTAAAAATTATATGAACATTGTTTCTCATTCCAGAAAAGAGAGAAGAAAAACCAAGCTAATTTTCTATGTTGTTTCAAAAGGATACGAATAAATAATGTAATTTGCGTAATCAATGCCAAGTCATTCGAAACAATATACGCAATAAGAAAATTTCCAATACTTACAAAACCTAGATTCAAATCGAGGTCGATTTGTTAGTCTGGATTCGAAACGGGGTATATTCTATCTTGCCTTGAGTTCGTAAATAGTTCAAGAATTTATAGAAAAACAAACTGCAGCTAATTATTCATTTGAAGAATGCAAGAAAAATAATAATTTCCCACAATTGTTGACTTTATGACAAAAAAACAAGATATTGCCTTACGCTCTTCTTCCTAAACCGAATTTATTATAACTTGAATGAGTGAGGTATGGGAGTCTGCAACGTATTTTTAGAATAGTGGAATACTGGAATATAATGGAAAACTTGATAACGGTACTGTTCTTTTAAGAATATTTATCCATATTTTATTTACCCAATGTTTCCGGAGGTCCTGTTGAAATCTATGTCGATGGCAATCCATTCATGTTTTGAAATATTTGGCCTGTATCCCATTGAGCGCAATGCAGTCGATTAGCATTAAAAGCCCACAGTCTACCTGAACTGAAATAATGCCACAAACAGGATTCTCTTTTTCATGTTGAACAGAACAGACCGTGGAATATATGTATTTATAAATTAGGCATATGCCATATGAGCTGATCTTGGAAGTTTATTAGCTGGTAGTCGCAGCAGGTATTCCTATTGGTAAGACTTTACTTTCATTATTCTTGGGTCTAACCTACCCAGTTATATATTTTATTACCTAATCGGGAAGCAGATTGATTCTATGTTGTTCTAAAAGAAGACTGAGTACGGGACCCACTCGAACTACACCCGAAGATCTCCTTGACAGATAAAAGGATCACTGCTAGCCACCGTTCCAGCTTCATCGCATACTTGATTTATTCACAGAGCTGGACTTTCATATATTCTTTAACCATTCTATGCGATGAAGCTTCTGGTAATATATTCCACATGATACGTCTGAAGCTTCACCTTGTGTTTTGAGCATACTACTTATTGTGAATGCTCTGCAGCATTAGTTCGAAACTGCTCTGAGATCGTCAGGACTCACCAAAGTCATCCAAATAACTTAGCTACCAGATTTTGTAGTATCTCTCTCTGATTGGCTATTGGGTTCAGGTATCGATAGACTTAATGCAGTTTTACTACTTGCTAACAAATTGCTGCTTTTTGGGGACTTCAACTTGCCTATACTGTTAACTAAGTGCTTTTAAGATTATAGTTAATGTCGGTGTCACGAGATTGAAGCTTTTGCAAAAATTATAAAATTTTCAACGTTTCACTCTAGATTGTTGTACATGAACGCCATTTTCTGTTCATTTTCGCTTCATAGGATCTATAGGAAACCTATTGGAACTTCATCATGTGTTTACACAAAATATTTTAGTCAATTCAATAGAAAACATAACGTTGACAAGAGAAAATTTTGGACATTGAAAAAAGATGCAAAACGTTTGTGATACCTAAATATGTCAATAGTTCGTCAAAATCTCATTCGATCCGGTGTTAGTTTTCTGTTAATATGTATCGAGCTTCTTTTGTGAAGTTATCATCCATGGGATTGAAAAGCTTTTCTATAATTTTATGCAGTTTTTTAGTTCACCTAAATGAACGGGTCTAATAAAATTATAATGGCAAATGTTGAAATTCTCACGACCCGGCTTCAAGTTACAGACGAAACAAGTCGAACCTGTTTTTATTTCACTGAATTGCTAAAAATGCAACCCCACAGCGGTGGGTTCATATACGGAATTGATTTGCTTTTCTCGACTGAGCCTAAGGACCAAAAGATGAATAATGTAATTTTGTCTTTGTTAAATATTCACGTGTATAAATGGTTTTGCTAGAATCAATGCAGAAGTCCTTCGAGGATAGTGGGTACCGACTTACTTCTCTGGTTGGAACTGTCTTTCTCTTAATCCTAACAGATTCGTCGGATATGCTTTATTATATGATACGTATGTACATATATTGGAAGCACTGTGGATTTATTCTATACTGGGCTAAAACTGTTGATAACTGCCAATCAGAAACTATAAGGAAGGACATCAAAGACTAGAGAGAGTAGTACCAGTTTGTTGTTTTTCCATTTTCAGGTGCCTTCATTAGCGATTCAGGTAGTTGGTGGGTTGTTTGACCCAACCTGATATTTGCTTTTTGCGCTTGAAAATCATTTCCCATGATATCAAGGTTTTTGTAATAATGAAATATGTACATAAATTATTAGATTTTAATTTACAGAGTATCTAGGGTATCTTCATTTCTAGTATACTTGATTAAAGGTTGTTTTAAATTTAATTCCATAAGAAGTTCATTTATGGTTTACTATTGGTCTGTTGAAATGAAAAAGGTGTAAAAAAAAATTGTTTGAACCTGAAATAAACTCGATATCTTCATGGAAATTAATGTAGAAACCATATTACAAATATTCCAATTTTAATAATTATTCTCTATCGAATTTTGTAAACGCGACTGAATATTACATCCTCTTGTTTTGATACGTTTTTCGAGTGTTTTTCTTTCAAATACGCAGGTAGAGATCACATTTAGAAATGTACTATGTACCAATAATCGGAATAAATATTAAATGATATTAGTTTATTTATCCAAACATTTTATTTCCACGATTTTTTAAAGATGAATATCTGGAAGACCGCTCCTCCCCATATCAGTGAGGGCATTGTCGACGGGCTAAATACAAATTCATTTATTTATTGCTGCTTCGAACATTGCTTTTTTCTTCGAGTTGTAAATATTCCCCTTAGATTTATTTTATTATTAATATTCGTAGAAGTCATTCTGGTTATTTATCCCAAAGTTGATAACTAACTATTTTACCTTCTCGCACTTGAAAACGGTAGATTCATTTCATTTTCATCAAAATTACCCCTTTAAATGATTTTTACTCACTAAATAACTCATAATAATCTCTTAAATGAGTTTTCCCAAAGGTGAAGACCTAGAAAAAATGCTTCCATGCCATGTGCTTTAATGTACATACATTCAAGTTTGAATTTAAATGAATTGCAATCTTCTGTTCTACCGGTCTTTTCAGGGGTGCTACAGGTATCTATTCTGAGACCTTTCTTTGTTAAGCATGAATTGCTTCCATAATGATGATGATGGGAACTTTAGAGCTGATAATAATCGACTGTGTCGAACTTATTTTTGGTATGTATATTTAATGTGAGACTCAAATATGCATTAAGCTGGTATTTGTTGAGCTTACACAATACATAGTCGCGGAACTTAATTTTGATAAAAAATGCAAGAAAGTCAATCATAGTGAACTCAAAATAGCCATGGCAAACTATCCCTTATAAGAGGTAACAAATCCAGGAAGAGAGGATATGGCCTTTAGTTTTTTCTTGTCTGTGATCTTTGATGCGTGATCAAAACCCCCAAGAAATACTTCCCAAGCTATGAAACAGACTCCCTCACACTACTACATGAGAGCCCTAACTTAGTCCTAGCATTCTAAAATATTTGCAGTGTTCTTACGTAAAACTGACCGAAACTACTATTCATACAGAAAAACTGTCTTCTGAAAACCTTAAGCATACTTTCTTATATTCCCAACCCTAATCAAATTCTTATATCTTTCCTAACAAAATTATCTTAACCGACTACGATTGACGATGACGAAGATTCTTGCTTATTTGGTGTGGGTTGCCTGATTACCTCGCAACTTTTTCTTACTTGCTTGTGACTGACTGGTTTAGTATGGATTCAGGCTAAAATGTATATAAATGAGTGAAAGTGTAAGTAAATACCTAACCTAGATTTATGTTCCAGCAAGCCAGAAAAGAAAATATAGAGACTCCGTAGTCCGTTCAAGGCTCAGAAGATCTTTCCGTCTGCTTAGCGGATAAAATCTGAGTTTTCGAATTTTACTTTTTTAACAAGAAGGAGTGCTAGAGAAATAAAATATTTTCTGTGTTCGATTATTTTGGTATAAATATTTTCGGTTACCTACATAATATCTAAATGTAAACCTCTTAATGCATCTCCAAACTCGAGTTCTCAAAGGAGAATTTCAAGTTTGGGAGTTTTTTTTTCTAATAATAATTTCATGGACATTGAATTTAGTAAATTGTATGCGCATAAAACATTCAATGATAACAAAACTATTAAAAGTCCATATTGCAACTTTCTCGTTTGACTAGATCTAAATATCAGTTAGCTACAAGCATAGACGGCACAAGAACCGGAATTTACCAAAAATTTTAAATAATAGATACGGCGAGTGATTCATACTTTATCGCATCTGCCGTATAGGGAAGGTCGATAAAATGAATATAAAACAGCTGTTAAAGCAACATTTGACCTCGGTTTACACCAAAACATGTTGTGGTCTAGTCCGAAATGCTCCACCCATTTCACAATCTATATACTCTGATCTGGTATAGCATGCGCTATCTTCTTCTTGTGCCATCTATGACAAGCCACGGTTTATGTACAAACTAACAAGGTATGAATCAAACCGCACTATCTCAGTTTTCAGCGTTATCTGAATTCATGTGCAACATACGAAAAATGCGGTTTTGATTTTTTAATATTACTGGATCCAATTAAGAGTGTACTTTTAATTTTTGACTTAAAAATAAACTAAATTTTCTAACTAAATCACGCGAATATTCTGTAGAATATTCGTTCAAATATTTTCTTGCATTTATTGTTCCATATGACCGTGAAAATCCTTGATATTTCGATTAATCTGTTAAAAAATCGTGCTGTCCTTGACTTTCAAATAAAAACTACGTGACTCCAACTAATCTTTTTGCGAGTGACACAAACCAAAACTGGAGGCACATCATGTAGAAGAGGAACGTATAATGCTGGGTGGGCAAAGACAGTACCTATTCGTAAGTCCTTTGACTCGAACCAAAAATACCGACTTTAGTCAGAACATAATATGCGAATGTTGAAAATCAGACATCTTTTACACGGGCGCGTCTGATTATTCTGAAATATTCGGAATCCTGTGGAGGAGTCAAATAAAGGTTGTAGGTTCTGCCTATAACCTTGGGATATTAGGAGACTTTGTGCTTGGAGATTTGGCAATATTTTTCGAAAATTTAATCATAGTGCAAAGGCAATACGAAGATAGTCGTCAACATTTTCTGCTTCATTAATTTTAAAATACAAATTTTCCAATTATTTTACAAGTAATAAACAAGAGCTAGGTATCTAATACTGAAACGAAAATTCAAACTAATAAAAAGCATCGTCTGGCAATTTTTTCTATTCATTGTAGTATTTCAAAACCTACTGCTCAGAGCCGCTTTTTAAGCGATAAAATTCAGTTTTACTGTGGATAGTCTGATAAAGGGCTTAGAGGCCTTACAACCCTATTTAAGTGTTGTTTTTTGCTCTGGGAAATTATCTATCGCATGCCCAAAAGCAGCTTCAGCTTCCTCCTGTGAACTCAGTTACACCTCCGATTAGAAAAAAAAATGCTTAATCGCTCCAATTATTTTATCGACAAACCGATTTGCGTGTTTGCAAAGCGTTTTAAGTAAATTGAAACAATTATAAATATTTTCCCTTTTTCTGCAAATTATAGAAAAAAAAGTCATGTTTCAGAGGTTGATGATCAAGGCGAACCACATTGATAAGCATACATTTCAAAAAATCACTACTATACTAATGGAAATACGCGAGAGAGATCACTAGTAACGTGCGCTCCTAAGGTCAGAATTTCCTAGTTTCAGTGATGTGATGTGCTTCAAGGTCTGAAACTTAAACTCGTTGTCCGTCGCCGTTTTTATGCGTATTTCTGAGAAACCCAATCGACGAAGGTAAATTATTGCTTGAAGCTTTCATTATGCAAGACGAAACTAGTTTGCTTGATTTCAGACTGAGACTGACCAGTGACCACAACGAACTTTTTTAGATCATTCATTTATGTAAATTAGACTTTGATCATTAACACTTTACGAAAATACTTCAAGATCTTGATGCTGACTGAACACTGAAGAGTTTTGCAAATCTTGGTATCTTCCTTAAGAAATTATTATTTTTTTTTTTTTTTGATTTTATATAACATTTTTCGTCTTGTGTTTTACATTTTTTATACGAGACCAGTTTTAGCTTTTATCGTGATGCTGATCTCTGTTTGCGTACCTACGACGACACCATCAACATTTCGAAATTATTCTTTGTACACACGGCAACTAAACACGGAATTATATTTCATTTACTCTTCTTCGTATACTCTTGACCTTTAATGTGATTCCAGAAGTATTGAAATTTTTTCATATGCCTAAGTAACTTCCTCTTTGGACACACCTTCTGACGTCAGGTGGGCTAGCTAGTCAAGGCAATGTTACTAACGAATGGATGTAAGTCAGTTGTGTCACGTATCATTTACTAGTTGCTCGATGGTAATGACCTGCTTTTTGCATGCCTTATTAGCGAAGACGTAACAATTTGCAAATGCAAAGTCTAGCAAAGCATGCAGTCTCCTTCGGAAACTTTCCTATTGAATATTTTCCCATCTTAGTTTTTATTTTTAGTAATATATTTATGGAAATGGAACTAATTTCAACTCACTTTCATCTGTGAGATTGGCCTTATGTGGGAGTCTGTTCGCGATAACTTGGTTTGTGAGTTACAAGGTTTTTAAACCTGAGCGGAATGTTAGCTATACACACTCCTACACACTATCGAGCTTTGTTGCAAATATTTTGATTGAAATTCCTGAGAATAAGTGCCTATGAAGACTCATAGTTAGCTTCTTTGGAATCTACAAACGTATTTGCTGTAAATTATTGTCGATTGGAAACTTACTAAGAACACTGAAAAAAAAAACAGGTTTGAAGTACGTCATCAAGAATCATGACTGTGTTTTGTGCTCGAAAGGTTTTAGCAGAAGTTACGTATGCAGTACTTCCAACTGCGTGTTTATCCATGATGTTAAACGTTTTTTTTCCTTTTGTTTTTAAACAAGTTGAAGTAGGAAATTTTATACTCAATTAGTGCAAATAGCAAATCATCTTCTTGCTCATTCTTTTTATATTATTCTCAACATTCAAATCAACAAGTGACTTTTTAAAAATATTACATTAAGATATAATTTGTAATGGGCTCATTATAATCATAATTATGCCCCTTTTGTACTTATAATTTTGATAAATGCAAAAGACCCAAATACACGTACCAAGATGGGCCGAGGTTAAGACTGTTTTGTAAGCTAATGACCACCTTCGTAATTCTTTCATCAAGACTGGGGTGTTAGTTTTTTGTCCGGATAACCAGGTAGAGTTGAATGTGAATTGATGTTTGATGATTGATGATCAAATTGAGGGAATGCAAAGGTAATCAGAGCTTTACTTGTGGTAGCCAGAGCATATTATGCTCAAAAATAATATTATGGATTAGTTGACCAAGTTGTGGAGGCAACCATCAAGCTCAATTTGAACAGAAAAATTATTGTGGCACTTAAAATTCTTAAAAAATTATCACTAGCCAACTCTTGTTTTAAAACTCGATTGACAGATACGTCGGAGATATGGAGGATAAGGAGACAGTTACTTAAAAAAATCTCCGTCAAGAAATTCAAGAGATTCAGGACATCTGATAGAACAAGTTAAGGCTGAGGTACAATGGATGCAACGAAACGGAGAGAAATGTCAAATTTACGCAGCAAAGCTGAGGTTAACGCTAGCCGTTTACAATGGACGCATAATTAATTTAATGTGATAGTGAAGTTTTGGCAAAAATTCAATTAAAACAAGTAAAAAAGTCAGAATTGGTCTAAGATAAATTCTTATAATACCCTAGAACCTAGATGAATGGCCGTATGTAATTTTGTATGCAATTTGCAATGTATGTATTTTTGTGTGCAAGTTTGAATGTTGAAGTGGTTTTACGCATATATTTCTAGAACGGTTCGTCGAACAATAAAAATCTTTATGAGCAATTTCATAGAATTTCATATTCTGACGAACTTTACAGTACAATACAAATGTCTAGGACTGATCGTTTTCAAACCATACGTAAAAACTCAAAATTTTTATATGGTGACACCAAGAAGGGGTAGCCAATTTGAAATCGTAGATACTAATCCTATGAAAACACGATGTACAACATTTCAGCTCACTTCGTTCGATGCGTTCTCAGGCAGTGTTGAAATATATAGTGAAAAACGAAATTTTTGTATGGCAACTCTACGAAGGAGTTTCCCGATTAGTCCCATTTTCGAACCTAACTTAACTTCTTTTTTAAAAACCCCGTGTGCAAAATTTCAGCCCTCTACGTGATTCTCGAGCTATCGTGCGGACGGACGGACGTACAGACGGACGGACATGCAAAAATCAAAATAACTTTTAATCTTATGCGTGGGTGTCCAATCCATTTTGCTCTACCATCATTATTTATATGTGTTACAAACGGAATGACAAACTTAGTATACCCTATGCTTTCATCTAGGGCATAAAAATATGGATAAAATTATAAAACTCTGTTGAATTTGCTGTTTATAATAGAAACGGTACGGGATATTAAAACGTTGTCTTAAGAATATGAAAGAAAATGACCTACAGCAGTTTTTTAAGTAAACAAAAAAGAAAATACTAGTGTACGAATTATTGTTGAGTTTGTTAAAATCCCTTTTTATACCCCAGATGAAATCTATAGTGTATACTAAGTTTGTCATTCCGTTTGTAACACCTCGAAATAATGATGGTAGAGCAAAAGGATTGTACCAGTCCAAGACATTTTTATTGCACTAAAAACTTCTTCAGAAGACGAAATCCTATAAAATTGGTTATAATCATTTTTTCTGTCCGACAAACCGTTCTAGAAATATATGCGAAAAACCACTTCAGAAATCAAACTTGCATAGATCGGTGACCATACGAAATTTTATACGGGCATTCATCTAGGGTATCAAGAATTCTTTAATTGTCTTTATATTCTCATACAGTAGATATTAACGCTACTCAAATCTCTCCATTTTTCTTTCTGTTATTACACGGACTTAGACTCAATCTACATTGAGAGCTATACGCTACAAGCTTCAAGGTACACTAAGCTCTATTGCGCTTCGATCTGCTAGAATGAGCGCTACAAGCTTCATATTCGTACTGACAACTTAACATGAATTAAGTCACATTTTCTTTCAGAGTTTTTCAAGCTTTTAGTACCATAACTATAATCGTATTTCCTTGCATGTGCATTTATCCATATTGCCTGCTTCTCTTAACCACAGAATGTTTTCGATATGAAACATATGATTTTTACTTCATTATCATGTTGGTGTTATTGCAGCTATAGCTACAAAATTAGAAAATTGCCCAATATCAGATACAACTTCATATACACCATGTTGCTTGAAGCTCTATGTAGCAGTTTTTACGGATCATGTGCAAACTAAAATTTATAGCTTGAAGCTTGCAGCTTGTAGGGTGTAGCTCTCGATGTAGATTGTGCCTTAATCTGCACAGTTATATATCGGAGGAGCGAGATAAATAATCCATTAACGCAAATTTTAGATTATGTTCATCCTTTCCGTTGCTTTAGTTTCAGATTTAATCAAACTTACTGCGAACGGCTGCGACTACCTCCGTCCACTGTGCGCAGCTTCATTGAGAAGCATACAAAGGGTCGGCATACATGCTGCACTTGTTGCCGATGAGAGGCAATCGAGTAGAGGGGTTCCGAAATGCCAAGTTTCGAACTGTAGCATGAGCAGCATACCAATACTATTGAAACAAAATAACTTTGGCTATTTTGAAATGGGGAAATTCCCTGCGGTTGGGCCATTCTACACTAGTATTCTTGATGCAGTATGCATACCGGTTTTCTTGGGAAGAGGTGAGAAGAAGCAAAGAGATATCTCTAAACTTTGGAGAGATATCTCATTGCTTCTTCTCACCTCTTCCCCAGAAAACCGGTTTACATACTGCATGAAGAATACTCGTGTGGGATGCTACAGCAGTGCAAAAGTATTGATAACAAGCCTAGGCACGGTTTGGCCCATGTTTTATTTCCAGTATAATCATTAAATATTTTTGAACTGCAGTCTTAAACGTCAAGCGTATTTCCAAAAATTATTGTATTTTTAATCCAGAGTAAAGATATCCAGCTCGTCATAAATATTTCAATATTTTCAAATATCATTACAGCAATTTGTCCATTTCCTTGAAGCTTTTTTATTCAGTTAATTAAAATGCTGTGATTAATATTTTTGATTGTCTGTTCAACAATTCTCATTGACTCAGTGGTGAACTTCTGTACAGGATAGGCTTTTGCTGCCATTTTTCTGGCAGTCAAATGTCGGACAGAAGAAAGGTTATTTTAATAGTATTGTTACGTGCAACAAAAAGAGACAAATGATGCCATCTACTGGGAATGGAGAGTAAACAACTTCAGGTTCGGAGAATCGATGATGGAATCATCGGGAAGGTTCAGGAATAGAATAGTCAAGAAGATTCTGGAATAGAGCACTCCAAAAGAATCTGGAGAGTTTCTAGGGTATAAATATAACTGTTGTCACGGCTAGAAAAAGAGTCTTGTCTTAGACATTTCAGCGTTAACAAGCAAAAGTAATTGGATTCCGATAATTGATAGTACAGTATTAGCGAAAATTAAAGTTGAGTTGATTAATTGAAGGTTTGTGAATTTTATAAGTATAAAGCGAAAATAAAGAACTTGTATATTATATATTTAAAACTGTGTTTTAACGAATCAAAGGCCACGCTCGCAACAGTATTTTGAGTCCATTAATCGAAGGATGAATTTAAGAAGGTCTTAGGATAATTTAGATAAACGAAGGAAGATCTTATCATAAAGCTGGTAATCAGTTTAAATACTGTTAAGTAATTTCACATATCGAATCGTGTTAGATGAAAACGAAATTAACGTTTTACTTCGCTAGAAAGCTGTTATTTGTGGAGGTTATTCCAAATGTTATCTACCCAAAAATAGCTCAGATAATAAAATTTTCCACATCGCTAATATTTATAACATAAAATTGCTATAATTACTCAAAAAACAGCTTTCTTACAATTAACAACAATTTTCATTTCGTTTTAATAAAAAAATAAAAAGTAAATTTCTTAATAGACTTCGATACACCGTGTCTAATGTTTTTAACATAAAGAATTTAAAAATAAGATAAAAAAAAGACGTGTTGACAGACTCGTGCCAAAAATCTCTTACCCCGTAGTGAGATATACCTACATACTTGTGAGAAAACTGAAGCCATAGCTTAAATTAATTCTTTTCCTACAACTTCTAGACGAAGAACAAGGTTATCTACAGATCACGCATTAATTGTCCACTCGGAAAGTTGCTGTTTAGCATTTTCCATTCCTCAAAACAGGAAAATCAAGTTGTGGTAAAAGTCGTAATAAAAAGTTCCTTATTTTAGCAAATTGAAGCTATACAAAGCCAGCGTTTTTATATTTTCATAAATAAATATTATTTCGCAAGACACAAAGGTCGAAATTGGAGACTCCAATTTTAAATAGCGTTTCAATGTCAGAGATCATTCGTCGAAGAACAGTCTGTGTATATAGTATAATAATAATAATAATGTCGTTTTCGTATACATACATACATATGTACTTATGGACTGAATATTCAAGGTCGCACAAGTAGTAATTAACCTTTTGCAGCAGGTTACATGTATCCTGACGTACGAACTTTTTTGCTCATGTGGTCATTATCGTCGTTTAATTTTTTTTGTTCTTAAGTTTTATCATGTAATTAGCAGTTATTTCTGGATTGATATCTTAGAAACGGAAACTAATTACCATGAATACCTTTTTTACTATACATACATAACGAATCAGAGTAATGTAAATTATTAATAACAGTTAAAATATTACCATGACATAAAATCAAACTCACTTCACTCGAATTTTCCGCAACTCGTATTTTTCTAACATGAAAATTTCCCTAAGTTCATGAGATTCTTCTGGCAATTAAAATTAATTTTCATTTTTTTTTTATATTTCCCCAACTTGAATACTTATAAATTCCCACACTAAAAACATGTTAAAATTAGAGATTACTCTTCAAGATTTTTTACCGGAGCAAACTTATATTTGTTCAAGAAGGCATTTTTTTGGATTCTCCGGTAAAATTTTTTTTATTTGTCATCACACAACCCATTTTATTTTGGGTGACAAGTTTCAAGTCTTGGTTTTGACTCATCAACAGGTCCCAAATAGCAAAATTGAGTGACTTGAAAAACAAATGAAAAAATAGAACAAAGAAAAGAAATGAAAAAAACCAAAAAATTGAGAAAATTAGAAAAAAACATTTTTATTCAAAAAATTTAAAAAACGAGATTCATTCGAAACGAATCGAACCGCAGTGGGTTGAAAAGGAAAAAACAAAAAGGAAGAAGAAGAAGCGTTTCGTGTTACCAGAAAACCTTACACTCATCGGTACGGCTTGATTTTCTGCCTGCTGTTATGGTAGTATGTAGAGTGATTGACATCGGACGTGAAGTCCAGACTGTCAGCAAGAGTTGACATATAACTCGGTGGACAACGTTGACTGCAGGGCGGCACGATAGTTCGCCTCGGCTATTGGCGGAGAGTGTGTGGAGGTTCCACGAAAACCTGCCGCTGCCACCAGACATATACAAAAAAAATCGTGCCTGACAAACCAAATGCCGTCACACACATCCAGTCCTGAAGGGACCTTTACACTACTTACCATTAACCATGTGAAGGCGCAGATATTGTGCCTTCTGCTACCGTCGCCCCATCCCCCCAATCGACACTGAGGGCAGAGTATTTCCAGTGTCCCTGTGCTGACCTGAAAAGAGAGTAGTAGCGGACTTAGTCAACCTTCATACTAAGAGGGCTCCGGGAGAATGAAAGGAGAAATAAAACGAATCTACCGCATGATTACGTTATAATAATTCACTATATTAGCAGCATCTAAACATCATGATGTACACTATTTGAAAAAATTCTGTTTTGTTTTCTCTTCTTGATATCCCGAGGCGTATCATTACCTAGATTTGCCTAGATTTACATCAATCAAGTGAACTAGAAGAATAACGATAATAATACTAATAGTAGTAACACTCGTGACATGTATATAAGACCTTATATATATATATGTTTCAATTTCTCTGGTCGAACCTAAAAAAAAATCATTTAATGGCCATACGATCGTATCCCCACTTACAGGCTTTAAAATCTCTTGGTTCCTTTTTCTTTGTTTAATTAATTTAGAAAATTGATTTGTACGAATAATATTTGCATTTACGATATACCTCGAAAAGGCTTCTTAAAATATCACCTATCCTATGATGTTTAGATTGTAACAAAAAAAACTTAACAAATACCTAACACTATGTACATGTAACAAGCTCCATATAGTGTTCTAATTCAGTCTTAATAACAATTAAAAGTAATGAAACGCAACAAACAGTCTTTCATCATTACGAGAATCCTTTATGATGTGGCAGAATTGTAGAAGAAAGAGATCACAAATTTTCTTGGCACAGGTAACTTTATCATTTCGAGCAGAGAACGTGAAACTCCGCTCTCTCTCATTTATTTACGAAAATGAAACATTTGCCATTCTGTTTCGTTGCATGCAATCTGCCCTTTCACATTTTTTATCTTTATTCATAAAAGTTTTAATGTGGGTTTTATTTTTTTTTAATTTTTCTTCATCTTCTTCTTTTTCTTTAAATGTAAAACAATCGGAAAACTCTTCTGTGTCCTAACTTGTTATTAAGTTAACTTTGGCAATACCTGCAGAAGACAAGAGGAAGATATCAATGAGGAATCACGTTGTTGAAGTATCCACAGACTCAGGGGCGGATTTGATCACTTGGCCGCCCTAGGCCTATGGAAGATTAGGGGGGCGGCAATCCCCCCCAATCCCTGTAAAACACGAAAAATTGAATGATCTATATCCAGTGAAGGGACCCCAGGCTAGAATTAGCGGAGTAGGCTGCCT
The DNA here is from genome assembly GCA_963930735.1 of Dioctria linearis. Taxonomy (NCBI): domain Eukaryota; kingdom Metazoa; phylum Arthropoda; class Insecta; order Diptera; family Asilidae; genus Dioctria; species Dioctria linearis. The sequence goes on from OZ005741.1 coordinate 24,116,148, forward strand.
CATAAATCGGAGTAGATTTGAAAAAAATGGAGTAGAATTAAAAATAACACTTTCCAACGAATTATTTTATTTAAAAAAACGAAAAAGTATAAAAATGTAATGAAATACCCACAACTACAAGGAAAAACGTTGACGTGTGGGTTCACAGAGGGCGCGTCTACTAAAAAAAAAATATTCCCACCAAGTTTTGCCGCCCCCTAAATCTGCCGCCCTAGGCCCGGGCCTACTCGGCCTATAGGGAAATCCGCCCCTGCACAGACTTATTGAATACTGTGGTTTTTCATCAATGTATTCTCCAGGCGAAACTAAGAAGAAAAGTTCGCCCTTGGTTATCGTCCTATTTTTGTCTGGAGAAAAAGATAAATCGGAAATTGGAAGCAACCGAACTAATATCATCTAATTAAGCAACTTAAAAGTAAATTTAATACAATTGTAATACTCAAATATTCCGAAGATGATAACTGGAAGATATCCTCCAATTATCGCGCTAATGATTTTTCATCTCAATGTTTTCTGTGTTAATTACAGTTATTGTTTAGTTTTGAGAAAATATTTACTTATGTATTACTAATAAAATCAACACAGAAGGTAGAGGTTTTTTATGAGAAATTTTAAGTTATTTTATAATGTGGTTACTACATAGAATCTGGTTCTTATCAGGCGCTTCTCAGCACTTACCTCGAGCCTTTTTTTCAATGACCATTCACCTACAGGCTCACAAATCTGATTTAATAAGCCAAGAGAGATTAAGCTGGGGCATCCTGTAAATTGTTATGCTATGTATAAAAAGGATAGGCTTCAAAATTGAGCCTTTACATACTTTCAAGATGAAAGATAATACCGAGACGTACCTAATTAGTATTTCGAAAATGTCTTTCGACCACCAAAATAGCACATGAAACCCGATTAGAAAAAAATCGAAATTCTTCCCAGAAATTTAATGAGCAGAGATAATATATTTTATTTCGAAGTCTTCCTATTGCAGGATAGAGCTCGTCCGCATATTTCTCGCGTAACTTCAATTACTTGGTGACTTTTAAATGGGAGATTTTGGCCTATTGATCGTACAGGTAACATCTAGCAACATGCAACTATCATTTCCTTACGAAGATGAAGGAACATCTGGCCGAAAAGAGTTTTCATGACAATACCGAGGCTAAAAGCGTGATTAAGAAAGGTGTCACATACATTGTTTTGCGCTTTACTCGTAAAATTCGTTCAACTCCAGGTGCTTGTGATAGATTTAAGGAATTAAGGAAGAGCACAGTTTATTATAAAGAGCGGCAAGCTCTTCCCCTTCAATACTATCTACTCCATTTTGCAATGGTTTATTCTAAAAGTTTTACATGAATGGCTTCCATTAAATTTTTTCCCTGCAGCAATGTAGTGACAGTTTCATCAGATACACTATCAACGTCCTCAGCCAAGATATGTATATTGAAAACAGTTTCCTGAGGATGAGGAGAGGGTGGAAGTACACGAAACCCCATCCATAATTATTATACTCTTGTACTCTGAAAACTAGAAATCAATACCTCCATAATACTTAATTGCAAGTATGGAAAGTTTGAAATATACGCCACTTCACAACTTTGACGTGACGAAGACCACAGTCTCGACGCCATAAATTAAATATTAAAGTAGATGACTCCTCTGTGCCCGCACGACAAAGTTGGTCTCACGCTCCACGACCATTGGAACTATTGAAACAATATCCACTTCCGTCGGTACTAAAATGGTCGCAACGTGGTAACTGAATTGATTCCATATTTACGCGGTGGCTAATTTCGCATTTGTATTACATTTTAATGAATAATATAAATCAAATTCCGGTTATTTGCGTAATTAATGTTAATGAAAAGTATACGTAGAATAATCGTAATATAATTAGGTAAGTAATTAATAAAATTGACATAATTGAGGAATACACCTGCAACAGCTTCATACAAACGACGTATATGTGTTCCTCCGTAATGAGGTGATTTTCCTTAAAACAACTCGGCTTTTTTTGGTTTATTGCGTCTCTGTAGATGAAAAATGCATGCATCAGAAAGTGCTGATCACTGTTCGACAATGTTTCGTGGTTAAGTTTGAGTAAAACGTGAATTTCCATATAAAGTTTAATGCTGATAAAATTATAAGCAAAAAGTTTATTGTAGAACGTTCCCTCTTTATTAAATAGGTGGCGCTATGAAGATTTGGATGCGTTAAGCATTAGTAAAATTTTGACATTATGTCCTTTGTTTGTTTGAAAACGAGAATGAAACTTGGGACTGGATTCTGTTGCACTGCCGTTCGCCCTATTAAATTTTGGTGCTATGTTCAGAGTGTGAATGTTTCGAAAGTGTGCTTACAAAATTGATCCCAAATGCAATATGACAGTATCTTACAAACTAAAATATCATAAAAGCGTGCACTTTTGGAGGTGACTACTTCCCCTTTTGAGATTGTGTTTAAAAATAATTTACAGAATGTGAGTTGGAGAGGTACAGAAACTTTGAGAATTTTATTGATTCCCGTGTAAATATTTTTGGCACATGTTAAGCTTGCTTCAAAATTTTAGCAGTTAATATTAATGCTGATTATTTGGAGACCGAACTAAGTTTTCTTTTATCCAAATCAATAATTTTTCAATTAATGCGACTAACCAGAATTGTAATTTCGAATTAAAATTCTTTTATTATGAATTTTTTTTAAGACTAGCTGAATTAAATATTTTATTCAAAAAAATTTGAAACTGTTTTGATTTTATTGATCTGGATCAAAGGATATTGCCAGTATTGACGTAGGCAAAGTGGTTATAAATAATTTACACGGTGCTAAAAAATCATAAAATCACAGTACATTAGCGTTTGATGATTTTAGTTAAACGTATAAAAACTTTAACATTGTAACTATAATTTTTCCTTGCTCTGTTTTGATATTGTGAAGAGATTAATATTCAAAATTTTTTTTTTTTAATTTAATCTGAAAATTCCAATAAATCTGCTCAGTGTGTCTATAAAAATATGTAAAAATTTCCCAATATAAAGCGAGTCACGTTGCCGAAGCAAACTCTAAGTCATGTTGATGAAGCAAACCAATCGCAATTAAATTCTGCAACCTTAAAAGCCTGTAATCAATCAGTTTTCTGTTCAGAATATTTCTTTCAAATGTAACTTTGGTTTTCACGATACCAAGACTTGACTTTTCTAAACACAAAAGTTTTATTTTAATTTTTCAAAAATATAGTTAAAGGTAGAAAGAGTATTTTAGTTAAAAATAGTTTAATTGAAGGGTGTAAAATTTTCATCATATGTAATAGAATGCTAAAAAATTGTACAATACATCCAGGGTTTTTCATTTTTTTTATCTATTCTTTTTATCTGCCTTTTTCCATACATTTTGTGTTCAAATTAATTTTTTATTTGCCTTTTGCTTTAATTAGTTGAAGATCTGAAAAACTCTTTCAGGGGAATAAAAATTATGCAGTATACTCTTTGACGTCATTAAAAAATCGCATTGTTCTTCTTCTGCTGAAAGATTAGACCGAAAACTTTCCGGTTCAGCCAATTGTTTTAAATTTATTAAAACTTTTAACAGTTTATAGGTACTAACTTTTTCTGCGTTTGATTGTTTAAAAAGATTTGGAAGCTTTTTATTAAGTGAGCCTTAAAGATTTAGGCAACATAAATGTTTGGCCATGTCGCTATTGAAGTCGAAACTTTCTCTTTTATATCTCTGAAGTTTTATTTATAAAAAATAAAAAAAATAATCGAAAAAATCAAGTCTAGTGGAGATCTAAGAAGGAATTCGGACTATTCTTCATTTCAGGATTACGAATAATTTTCATCACCAGAATTTTCTAAAATATTTTTTTACGAAACGTTGTATTGCAGGGTGGTAGAGAATTAATTTAATTAAAGACATGTTTTCTATTTGGATGAACTGTAAAACATTCAATAAGTAGAATAAGTTTTCTGGATTTTCTCCTAAGCTTCACACACGTATACAATTGTGGAGGTCACCCATGATTTTTTTTTTCCTTTGTAATGGATGGACAGTGGCTTAACAGTTTTAAAACACCTCGACGTTTTTAAGTATCTTTTTTTCTGAAACATCCATATTTACAAGAATAGTATTACTCTGTTTTTGTTTTTCTAGATTTTTCAACTTTAACACTTCTCCTCTTTATATTTTATAGTTTTGTGAGGTGTTGAAAAATAGATATAAAAATTTCATTAGCGAATTTCTGGCCAGACTGAATCTAATCACGTTTTTCTTCCTCGACGCTTGAAGATGATCCACCAGAAAGTTTTTCCAAATTTTAGCTTCTCTAATTCTAAAAACTCTTTAGTGTAATCGCGTATAATTTCAAATGTGCAATTTACAATTGTGCAAAATTCAGATAGCTTAGATAGTATAGAAAGAGATGCATGGAACCATTTTAACAAAGAAAGGGGTGACTATACGAAATTCCAAACGGGCATTCTTCTAGGGTATAGTAAAAATCGGTCTTCGACTAATTCTAACTTTTTTCTCTGTTTCCTCGTTGAATTACGGTATTTGGACACAGACTCATTCTCGTTAAAAAAATTGACAGGTAGATAGTATCATGGCTCCGCGGTACGAAATGAATAGATTTACGTTTGAGTAACGTTGGGAAGTATTGGAGTTTTGTCGAACAAGTCTGAATTTTCAACGAAATTTCGGTCAAAATAATGCACCGGCCGTGATTACTGTACGCACGTTTGCGAGGGGAAGAACTCTGCGTAAACACCTCGAATTATTCCCTTACAAGGTCGAATTGACTGAGAGCAGCTCGAAATTGACGACGATTTTGCTTAAAAGTCGTCATTTCGGACGAGGCGCATTTTCGTTTCGGCAAAACTGCTATGGAGATCGGAAAACTCATACATAGTTCCAGAGAAGTCACTGCATCCTCAGCGTGTAACTATTTGTGTGGTTTTTGGAATGGCGGCATTATTGGCCAATTTTTCTTGGTAACAATGCTGCGGGGAACGGGGAATGCTAGAGAGGTATGATAACCAATTGTTTGCTTTTCAAGAAATTGAGGAATTGAGCTTATGCGAGCTCTGGTTTTAGCTTTAGTGATTTTGCTTGGCTTCCGCAGAGCTGCGATTTGTTGTAGTTGGATTTTTTTGTGTGGAGTGCCGTTAAAGATTGATGTTATGCTGACAATCCAGAAACGATTCAGGTTCTTAAACACTATATTGATCGAGCTATTAATGAAATGGAGGCCCAAACCTTCGAAAATGTACTGCATAATTTGGTTGACAGGATGGGCTACTGGTAAGCCAGCCGAGGCAGCCATTTGAATGAAATTATATATCATTACTAATCGGAAGACTTATTCTCTTCAAGAAATCAAGAAACTTTAAAAAATATTGAACAGTGTTTATTTTGTACTACTTTCATCTTTACAGGTATTGTTGTTATTGCAGGCCCCTTCCCGAAAGTACCAAAGTAGCATTTTCAAAATTTCACAAAAATTGTAGCAATACTCGTTCTTAACTCCAGCAAAGTGGTAATTTTAGTCGTCTTTTGGACTGTTAAAATTTTGAAATATTCAGGCTGTACGCTGGCGCTCACTTTAATTAATAATGAATTCCATTCGTCATGCACTGTCTTATAATAGATGCAATGAAATAAAAAGCGCACCTTTATTTACTGTCGTTTTTTCTCTGATCTACCTCACTGATAAAATTGAACTTTTCACTTTTCTTATCTAAAAGTTAAAAACGTTTTTTTTTTTTTGAAATGCTGTGTTTTATTGCAACAAAGTGGAAAACCAAACCACTAAACACGAAATTATCTTTCGGGTTGGTTACTTATGCGTTATGACTCCGGATTATGCGATTGGAAAGTACGATAAATCTCATGCATGTGCACATAGCTAACGTGGATGGATTTCATTTGTGCTAATCACACTGTCTGTCATTACTCCATTGCAATTATAAAAACTGGAAGTTGTACAAGGAAAATTCTTATTTACATAATTAATGGAGCACTAATACGTAACTCGGCTTGAGTATAAATCACGTGGCAACCGATGCTCTGTTTTTTTTCATTGAAAATATTTATGGGGTAATCATTAAACTAGTTAACCACATACAAGCAATTTTATAACATAATTATGACGTATACCTGTAACCTTGCAGGTAGAAAATAATAAATTGCATGCATGGCCATAATAATTTACCAATTTTTCACGATTTTTTCTGTTCTCCGTTTTTCAGGTATTAAAGACAAAATGGATGCTGATTCAGAGGGAATTCCGCCAGTGCAACCAGCTGCACCCGAATTCGATTTGGCTGCACGTAGACGACTTTTTATATCGCAACCTTCTACTTTAGCAACACGGAAACAGCAGGCTGTTTGTGTGAGGCGAGCCCATAAAATGTATGGCACAGCAAAAAACCCAAATATTGTGCTTGATGGACTTAATATGACCGTACCAAAAGGCTCCATGTAAGTCGATTTTAGCTTAAGTATTTCAGGTCAATGCTTCTCGGTTTTTATAAAGTATCGCTGAAAGTTAACTGGGTCGCAGAAGTTTATGCTAACAATGAGTATACGTAAAGGTGTTTAGTGCTTTTCTCAAATGTCTTGTTATGAAGCCTAAGGTATTTGAAGAATTGCTGGGACAAATTGTTTTCAATTTTGACTATGACTAATTGCTACATAAACATACACCAAATATGTAATGGTGTTATACTTTATTTTCATTTTTAAATTAAATATTTTGGTTATTAAAAATTCTAGGAATTAATTTGAGTTCTTTTCATAAGATAATAAATTTTATTAAATTTAGTTTTAGTAGGAATCGTACAAATAGTATCTGTCCGGAACTCTCGATGATTGATGATCTATATATTAATTGCTCTACAGCTAAACTTAAATTATATATATATATTAATTAGTAATTTTAACAAAACAACGGAAAATGTAACTTTTATTCGAATTTTATATGCTTTATCGAAGATTGCTGAAAAACGGAAGTGGTGGGATGTACTACATGTGGTGCACTATAACGTGAGTTTCTGTATGCAAAATTAATTGTTTCGGGGCCTACCGTAAAACGGGGTGACTTTGGCAGATTTTGAAGGTTTCATCGATTTTTTACGCATAAACTATATTTTGGTATCATCATAGCATTTGACATTTTGTTTATGTAAACTAGTAAATGGATTTTTTCATATCGCTTAAAATTTTAGAGAAAAATTCCCTTAAAGGGCCTGCCAAAGTCACCCGCGTCTAGGGTGACTTTGGCAGGTCTATAACTTAGGATGTTTCCGTAATTATTAAACATAAAAGCAGATCAAACTACGAGAAAATAGTATAAATCAAAGTTGTTTAGTAATTTGAGAAGATTTATTAGAAAAAAAATTTGCAAAAAGTTAAAGGTAGTTTATGAAAAAAAAAATTAACCGTAATCTTCACATTATGCACATTCTTAAAACGGATCCTTGCTGTCTTCGTGGCAGTATTAGCGTAGCTAACCATGGCAAGTGACATACTGTAGCCATTCTATGCCCTATAAGAGCTCCATTTTATTTTACATAATGAGTACAGGAGACATTCTCATCATTTTCTACCACATATCCACCTGCTGCAAAGTATCCGCAATCAATGTATCTTTTTCAGGACTTAAAGCAAGCGAACCAAAAATTTTCTCCTTGAGTACATCACTTAGTCTATTCTGAATGGTTTCACGATGCAGTTACCACTTTTTATTCTCACTGACTGGTAACATGCCCTTTTTAATATATTCTATTGTTCCTATGACGTCATCATCCGTATAGTTTTGATATCTACGCGTTCTTGTCAAACACATTGAACTATTCAGTACTCCGCGCCTCTTTACCATCACGTCAACCGATCATAGGCGCTAGCTGCCAAAGTCACCCAGTATGCCAAAGTCAGCCCGTTTTACGGTATTTCATATATCAGAATAGTAAAATAAAAATTTAATATTTTGGAAATGTAATTGTTTATAGATCAACTTTAATATTATGAAAAACTAGGTATAAAAAAATTATAACATCTCTTAATACGAATCTCTGGACAGAGTTCCCGTAAATATAGTCGCCCTCTTTTTCAGAATTCATAGGTCATAATTAGGTACGAGAATAAGTGCCAAAAATTCCTTTTTCTTAACTTTTATATGCAATTTATATTTTAAGGTTTTTACATTTCGAAGAACACTTCAGTCCATAGGCATAGTCTAACGTTCGTTTACATGCAGCCGGCTTATATTAGCCGTACCTTGTACTCCATCTGTCGTGTCTTATATCTATCCATATAACGCAGATAGGTATAATCGCGACATCTATTGGAAAATATACAAAATAATATTACAGTAAATATAATGAACTCAATTCGTATCTTCCTACGACAAAAACTCAAAACGCAAAAAGTCGACTATTTAGGCGAAATAAAAGTTTCACGTATATATGTAAAAAAAAAAAAAAAATCGTAAGTCGGAAACTTTATTTTAGTCTTTCTTCAATTCCGGCACAAGCGTATTTTTAATTTATAATTGTCTTAAAGGATACTAAATCGAATTGGATGCTCCACCTAAAATTGATAAACTTTTACCAAAACTTCTAATATAAATTGCCGTGGCAACTAAGAAGAACTTCATTGCTCGGATTTCCTATCAAGGATGAGCGCTAAATTCTGTGATTACTAGTTTACTTAAAAGTCTTAAATTTAATTATTTTTAGAGCATAAAGCTTTTAAGGAAATGAATCTGTTATTCGCCAAAGGTTAAATAAAACCCGATTGTAAGTGATAATTGTAAATGGGAGCCATGCTCTTGCCATGTGTAGGTACTACAGAAAGGAAAACAGAGAACAGGAAAACAGAGAACAGGAAAACAGGAGATAACGTCGTGGGGGACTCCAGGATGCTGCAATTACTCTCACCAGTGATTTATTGAAATTGTGTCGGAAAATATCGTCGAATTACTTGAATAATCTCTGGGACAAAAATCTCGAAAAGTGGTATTGAATGGAGTGTGTACCTACATAATAATGTACAGCTTCGGTCTATTGTACTGCATTGTATTGATAGCGGTTTGGATATCTCATGGGAAGAGCCTAGTTTATCCTATAAGCATTAATAGTACGACTAAATGGAATAGTGATTAAAATGCATTCCGATGTTGTTGTCGAACAGTTCATCTGACTTCTTCGTTCATCTGAACTATAATTTGAGAATATTTTGATTTTAAGTGCTAGATGTGTGGTATAGCTATATATATAGGTACATATACAAATTTCTAGCTAATTTTTCATAACTGGGATAGCCAATTGGCATATATGTATATAGGGTATACTGAAAATTTACTTGGAATGTTAACATCTGCAACGTTTGACGCCTCGGTAATCGTTTCAGACCCAGCGGACTTGGAAAAGATGTTCCTCTTAAACTTTGAGAGTGTCAGAACTATTGTTTTATATCTAGCATATAATTTTTTCTTGACTATTAGTATTTGTGACATTTCAGGTGTGTATTTTATAATTGTGAGCTTATTGTCTTGAGATTTTTGTGTAAAAGTCAGAAATAATTTTCACATCAAAATATCCTGTCCGGTCTATAAACTGTAAGTGTACTGAACAGGTAAGTATGAGGAAGTTACTTAATTCTGTACATATTAGAGGTTGACTATCACTTTTATAATATTGGCGTTAAGAGAATTTTGAGCTCACTAGGCAATGCCTTCTCAAACAGTGTCTAACTAGACAAGTGAAAAGAAACAAGTTTGAGAAGGTTATTCAATTTTACTCATCTACAAATTTGACCTTAATTTTTTCATAAAACTACTGGGTATAAAAGTTCAGCTCGCTAGTTAAATTAGGGTTTCGATTTCATCTATTGTGAAAAAATGAAAATAATTTAACTGTCACAAAAACGAGGCAAATTTTCTCACTTATCGAGTGTCCGTGTTTCTGGTAATTATATGCAGATTTTTATTATTCTGTCCTTTGATCAGAGAAAAAAAAAATAGATCAGTTCAAATATGTTTTTAAAGAAATATAATATTGTTGGGTTTTATGGTTGGATCCAACTATATTATATTTGTAATTTTGGTAACTAGATAATATACTTATTATATAGTAAGTTTTCGCAAAATATGATTGTAATAATAAAATCATGCCTGTGGCCATCATTTCCTATTAGTAATTATTTATGTTCTTGTTATTGTTTTCAATACGATAAAAAGGATTAGCATAGTTGCATTAACCCAAATTATTTTCTTGGATCAAATATAATATGTATATTTACCTCAATCATAAGATTCATAGGTAACATAGTTTTTCAGAATATGCTTATTTACAGGCATTACATATAGTTGTTGCTGAGAAGCGATCTAAATTAATGGCCCCCTAATAGAAAGCTCTATACATTGTCTCTCTCTCTTTGCTGTATTATGCCACATAAATGCTTTGCAACATTTATTACTGATAGCTTTCTTTGATTGAATATAAAGCTAAAGAGCTTTGAAAAAGTGATCCGGGTATATACAGATACATCTTTTTATTAGAGCTGAAAGTATCTGGATAATTACTATCCGGATTATCCGAGATAATTAGGATCTGAATACTCAAATCCGGGTATCCGAATAATCCGGATCCCAACTATATGGATCCGGATCCAAACTAAAAGGTCAAAATTTCCTCCAGATTGCGTTGTTTCATTGCTAAAATATAAATTTCATGATATTTTCATTTTCTCATTGAAACAACACAATTTTGAAGCTTTTTTGCTTAGTCTGGATCCGGATAGTTTGGATCCCGATCTCTGAAATTGGATAGTTCTCAGATCCGGGTATCAAATCCAGATCCAATTTTCAGCTCTATTTCTTATCTAGGTACTTGTATGTTGTAGCAACCACGAATATTTCTGTATCGTGTACATAACTACAACAATATTTTATGGCTAATTTGACTATAATATAATAAATGATGCAACCATAAAATATTGTTCTCATTTGATTAGTATAAGCTGAGACAACTTACCTCTAGATGTGAAAACCTCACAAAAATGCAGTCGAATTAAAATGAGCTAATGGCCCTCTAATAGAGAACTCTATACATTCTCTCTCTCTCTCTCTTGCTGTATTATGCCACATAAATTCTTCGAAATGATAGCTTTTTCTGGTGGAATTAAAAGTTAAAGAGCTTTGGAAAGGTGATCCGGGCTTATATTGGAGATTTTCTTATCTAGTTGTATGTTGTCTGTGGTATAAGACAGCAAGAAAAAAAAAATCTTCAGGTATAATGATGTTTTTCAAAAATTTTAAATTGTGATATAATACTGAATATGTATTTGATAAAGAATTCCGTTATTTGGAATTATGTTTTGTTTACAAAATATCTCCTATCTCCTTCCTGCCATGCTGTGCTTTGCATCACAGGATATCCCCAGAGCTTCTCTTAATAACATAAAAAAAGCAAAAAACAAAAAATATGTTAGAAATGTTTAAGTATAGGTTTGCATAAAAACATATCCGAAGTAGACTTCTCGTCTAACAGACTGAAATTTATTGAAAATAGTTTCAATAAATTTACAAAATGCATTTAAGTGCAAACTTCTGTGAACTTCTATGGTAGGCGATCAGAGATAACCATACTGATGAGACCTCTATGATCGCTTGGGTTAAAAACATATCTTTATTTTATACTTATATATAAATTTTATAAAAATATAGACAACTTTAAAGAGTTATTTTGAACCATATAAAACATGTTTATTAAAATTAATCGTTTGTACTTCATTCACACTTAAACAGATATACATGTGTATGTATGTATGCCAAATGTTGAGTGATATAATAACCCCTTATCAAAATACTACTATTCTCTTTTTAGATTATTATTTTGAATAAAGATACTTTTAATATTTTATTCCCAAACACCGTATTAATCTCTTTTGTAAAATATCACTTCATCACCTTTTAAATACACGCATCTAGTCACATCGACTTTTACCAAATAAGTGAAAACTGTTACGACGAATGTAAAATTGGTTATGAAAAATGTAAATAAAATATGGCAAGTTTAAACTAACAACTATTTTCTCACTGATAGTTTTCAAACAAAATTAAGCAATTAAGTGTACACAGTTACTTACGGAATCGGTTGAAATTCAAAAGGGTACACTTGAGCTCACGGTGAGTTTTTCAATTTGTGTACACTTCCAAATTCTTCACAGTTGCGGAATCCAGCCCCAGAATCATACTGGGTTTTGCTTTTGCCATCATATTCTTCGCCACTGTTTGTACATGTTGGCATTAAAAACAAAAAAATTGTTTTATTTGACATATCGGGATTTGTCTTAGTAACGCTTTCTCAAAAGACAAAGAATAAAAAATAAGAAACCTTATAAGGATAAGTTAGATCCTGTAACTCACCTAGTGTTGTAAAAATAATGGACCAATCGACAAGTTATCGAGAAAGGAAGAAGAAGAAACATCGTGAAGATACGTCAGAGTGAAGTCCTACTTAGAGTAAACATGCTTCTTTGATGCCAGTTAAGTCAATACTGGCTCTGTACTAGGTTAAATGAAGAAGGTTTTTTACAAGGAAATGAAAGATGACCAAGCCAGAGGCAAAGGATACTGTTTAAGGGTGAATTATTGTTGATACTGCATCCAATGCTGAATTGATGAGACAGCCTGGTCAAAATATCAGATCAACTATCCTAGACAAAGTTTAAGATTCATGATTTCTGATGGAACCAGACTGACAGGGCAAAACGGATATTATTTGCGGGTAGGTGTGGTTTAAACTGAAAACAGTTTCCTAACAAAGCAGGAGCAATTGTGAAGAAAGACCAATTTTGATGCGATAACACGCACTCCACTGCAAATTATCAAATGGAGAATGTCTGAGTAAGATCTGAGATAGATAGATAAATAAATTTGATGAGAAATAGTTAGTATGTTTGTATAAGGCCGCTATTCATATTTGGGAGTAGTGGACGAGCACGATCCACTAAGGAGCTTTAATATAAAATCATGGAGGTAGATGGGATGCTGATTCAATTTCCAGGCAGTAGATTTAGAGATTTGCTAATCAGCTGCTAGGAGTACAAGGCGCATACAAATAGTATTCCACTAAGTATATATGGTTGGATATTTAAGTTTGGAAGCATCAAGAATTATTATTGCAAAAAAATTTGATGTAAAAGTTGATGCTTGTGCAGATACTTAGTTTAACAACTTCTAACAGATCGATCTCCGAACAGACCTCTTCATATAACCTGTATAAGAAAGGTATTGGTATAATCTCTCTCTCATACCATACGCTGTAAATACGTTCCTAAAAGCTACTCGAAAGAACCAAAAAAACAACAAAATATTCCTTTCCAAGTATGTAATCAATTTTCTTTACAAATTGTATTACAAAATATATACGTAGATCTGGTCTAAACACACCTTTCCGTCCCTTGGACTAGTAACACCACTTCTGGAATTTCAAAACGATTCAACTCATTTTCCATTGCAGACATATCAATTGAGGATATCATAAAGTTTTAGGTCGCTGCGTTAAGTCTTTCTTCGTGTTTTTATACCCTAGATAAGTGTTTTCCAACCTTTTTTGTGCTATGCCCCACCTAAGGCTTTCTAAATTTCTTATCTCCTCCCCCCCTAACATTAACATAATTTTTGATATTCAAATATTGCTTGCAATTTAACTAAAGGAACTTTAATGATAGATTTTAAGAAGAAATCATTAGGATATTATTGAGAAAACACCGTAAGTAAGTTTTCAAAACATATATGTAATGGAAAGCTGAAATTCAAGTACAAAATAATTTTAATGAAAGATATTATTTTAATTATTAGTGATTATTTATTATTTAAATTTAGTGAGATCCTTGCGATTGATGCTTATTGCAAAGAGATTTTATGTCAGGTTCCAATTTAGTTAACTTCTTAACTACTTCGTGGCGTTACAAAAATTTCGTTTTTCACTATATATTTGGACACTGCCTGAGAACTCGTCGACATAGAGAGCTGAAATTTGGTACATGGTATTTTTATAGTAATAATAAATAAATTGAAAAATAGACTAAATCATCAACCCCTTTTTGGTGTTATCAGATAAAAATTTAGGTTTTTTACATATACTGTGAAAACGATCAGTCCTCATTTTTATTATACTAAAAACTTCTTCAGAATACGAAATCCAATAAAATTGGTTATAAATATTTTTTCTGTCCGACGAACTGTTCTAGAAATATATTTGAAAAATCACTTCATAAATTAAACTTACATACATAGATCGGTGACCATAAGAAATTTTATACGGGCATTCATCTAGAGGGTTTCATAAGAATTGGTCTTAGACCAATTCTAGCTTTTTACTTGTTTTTGTTTAAAAACGAAAAGGTCTGCACATATCTAGGTGTCTGGTTACGCTTAATGCCGTCCACTAGTTTTCACGGAAAGCACATTGCTTTTGTTTGTGTTTTTATGTTTCTCCACATTTTTATTATATTACTTATTATAATTATTAATTGTAAAAATTGGGATTTATAGAAAATGTTTGTCTTTTAACTTTTAGGCATTTTTAAAAATTTTTGTATCCGTTATATACAGTCTCTTTGGAGAACTTAGTGTTTCATTTTGTTAGTTTAATTGTCATTGTCAGTGTTTGCTTTCGTTGTACCTATTGACTTTGTTATGTTTGTGACCTTTAGATTAGTTGGTGGCGTTTTTTACCCCCTTTAAAGCTTTTTGCCTTTTATGTTTAAGGTATGTTGAAAAGGGTCAAAGAGCCAAAGATAAAAGAGCTTATTTAAATAACAAAACAAATTATTCTAATTCTGTAGCTTTAACTAAACCCGTGCAGAAAAACACCCAGAGTTGCTCTCAAAGAAACTTCAGGGGCATAATACAATTTAAAATAATTTATTTTTATTAATATTAACACAAAATGAAAATTGTTTTAAAATTTCCCGAGGGAAATTTATGGCATACAATATTATCTGTCACAAAGTCAATGAAAAAAAAATGGACAAGGGGAAAGAATATTAAAATTTTCAATTAAAACGTAAACGTAAAAGTAAAAAGCAAAACAAGAAGCTGAAATTCAATTAATGAATTGAATAAATTGAAGGCAGGAGGGTTTAATTTTTGGAGTCCCAGGGGCACGTGGCATGATAAATGTCTGCATTAAAACTTTTGTAAAGTAATTTCATTATCATATTTGGTTCCGGTAAGTGACGGTGTCAGTGTGATATTTAACGTGCTTATCTTTATTGGTAATAATGGCTTTGAATTATTATTAATGCTTTCAGCAAATGCCGGGCTTCCAAGACAAAACTCAAATTATTTTATTTTGAAATAAAATAAAATTAAATTAAAAATTTGAAATTGATTTTAAACGGAAGCAACTATTAAGAGGAGGAGAACTGAACTGTAATTATTAAATATTGCGCGAAAATATTTATATTTCGATTGTTGGCTAATTAAATTAATTGTAACAGCATCCTGGCGATTTCAACTAATTAAGAGAATAAATGCAGGAATTTTTTGTTAATTTAATTTACGTGTATAAGTACTTGATATACCAAAAATTCGTAAAAGCTCTGGAGGAATTTGTAAACCAAGCCATAGCAATGCAAAGTGGAACATTGCTTTTCAGGGAATTGGTATATCATGCACATTCCCACAGACTGTGCTACCGAGTACTCCTCTTAATTTTGGTTGCATATGCATGTAATCATATTTCGTTTTCAGATAAAACCCGACATTTAGATTATTCCTAGAGTGTGGACCATTTTAAAAGTTTAGATTCCATACCAACTAAGGGAAGGTAGTTTCATTAGGGAAATTAGTGAATTCCTTTATAAATTTAGCCACATACGAGTATGTCTCTATAATTTCGCGTTGTCGGCAATAAATAGTAACAAAAATATTCTTTAACTAAAACGTCCCGGTTTCTAGCCATTCTCTGGTTTACTTTAATTAATACACAGGTGACACAAAGAAATTTATCCAGCTTACCTACAGTTTGCTTTTTGAGTAAAAGTAACAAATAACAATTACAACGAAGGCCACACCAACCGACCGAAATCTTGTATTCTATGATGCAATTGGATCATATTAATCCAATCAAAGCTACTTTTATTACAACAGTAAGTAAAAAAAATATTTGATGCCATTATTTGTAGCTGTAGCATTGTGGGAATTGAAAAAAATATTTAGTCACCGGCAAAATTCCATGCTTGTATTTACGCTCAGTGTCAATCCCACATTTGTACATATATCCTTAACAGAATTCCAGGAATGTGTATCTCAATAAATTGAAATGGCAAATGTAGTTTTAAAGGGTTTTTATTACGATCATCTCATAACCCTTATAAAACGAAGAAATAAAGTAGCTACGCCTATGCATATATGCAAACGAGTTCTTGAATTCTTCCATATGTCTTACATCTTTTACACTCTTCATCATAATCGTAAAATTGAAACAAATTCGTGAAATTTTCATTACGTCTTTATGGCGATTTTATAATGTACCAAAAGTTGCGAAGAACATTCCTTTGAAACAGATTGAGATGAAGTAATAAATCCATTTTAAGATTTTCTGATGTACATATATATATGGACAAAATATGTGTGTGTACTGAAATATCGGTTTTCACTTTCAATAAAGTGAATTTAGAATTCGTTTTTGAGGTTAATATAGTTGAATTGGTTCGGTAACAACTTAACCCATAAAGGCATCAAGTTATGTACTCAAACAATTCAGTTCGTTTCAATTTGGTTATGAATGATAAATTTTCAACTCCTTTTGGAACTTTTTTGTTATTGAAACAAATGTTTTATTCAATTTTAAAGGTTTTAAGGTTGCTGGTTGCGGACAGCTTAAGTATTCATAATATTATAAAGTGTATTTCAATGCCAACTTAACTGTAACTTGATAGTTATTAAAATAACTTTATTATTATTATAACCTTTAAGTTTCAAGAATATTGCTACGAAAAAATAATTGTAATAAACATGTAAAATTTTGGTTCACTTATTGCTTGTCTTTTAAATTTAATAGTCTGATCAGATATATGAAAATTTTTAAGGTTTTTTTTTTTATGAATATGGTAGTTTTGTTTTCTTTGCTTAAAGACGGTAAATCGCATACCGACTGAAATTTATAGACATTATTAACAACATGCATCGGGAAAATACGAGCACACATTGTATAATTATACATTTAATTTAAAACATATTTAAAACATAAGTGAATAATAAGTTATGAAATTTAGTTTGACTTTGAAGGGAAATAAAATAAGTAAAAAACGAGTTTTCAAACAAAACTGAGGCCAAGCCGCATAAAAAAGTAGAAAATAAACTTTTCTTCACACACAGAGGTGGACTCAGATTTTTTGATTGGGACATTTCTCTTGAATATTCTTTCTCTTCATGAATCAAATCACTTATTACCGCTGATTGATGATACTGGAATATATCGGTGATTGTCATGAATAAAATCTGAGTCTGTGTGTGAAGAAAAGTTAATTTTCTACTTTTTCATGCGGCTTGGCCTCAGTTTTGTTTGAAAACTCCTTTTTTAAATTATTTTATTTTCTGCCTTTTTTACGTTAACTAAATTGTTATTACGTGCTGCATGGAGATATTTTAAAACAATATTTAAGTCATGTTTGGTGCCGATCCGAAAACAAAAAATTTTCGAGTATCAAATCGTTGAACTACTGCAACGGTTTTCTGAAATTCAAATTATGTCTTAAACAGCGCTTTTTAGTTGTATTTCAACTTGAATATTCCCGATTTTCCATGTTTTCCACAGACTTTTCCTATTACTATGAAATTTTTTTTAAAAATTTACATGAATTTTTCTCGATTTTTCATGCAAACTTTCATGATTGTTGAAGAGATAGTATTGATGCCAGTAAGACGGAAAAAAAATGATTCCGCATAGCTTATAAAACTTTTTTGTCGGAAAATTTCCCGGAAAAGTCGGAAAATTCCGGATATTTTCGGAAAATTTTCCAGAAAAATTGCATTTTTCCAGAAACAGATTTATCACTAATCATATCGATGAAAATTTGTCCGATGATTTTCCCGCTTTTCCGGGTTTTCCACGGAGTTTTCCACAAATGTAACTTTATGCAACTCATTTCGCTCTACAACTTTGTCTTAGGTTGCAAAACGCTCAAACTGCTTGGTCTGAAAAACTCCGGAAAAGGGTTTTACATGAATTTTCCTCGATTTTTTTGCAAGTTTTCACCATTGTCGGAGAGAAAGTAATGATGCCAGTTGATAGGGAACTTGATCCTGCATTATTTAGAAAACTTTTTTACTGGAAAATTTTCCGGAAAAGTCGGAAAATTCCGGAAATTTTTTTCGGAAAAATCGGAAAACTCTGCATTTTTCCTGAAACGGATTTATCACTAATCAAATTTGTACCAAATTTTCAAATGATTTTGCCCGATTTTCCGGGTTTTCCATGGAAATTTCCGGTTCGAATTTTTATAGATGCAATTGTCATGCGACATGAACCTGTGTGAGCTCACTGTGATGACGAAAAGTGGGTCTACGAGAGTGTCGAAAATAGTAAAAATGAAATTTATAAAGAAATAGACAGACAAAGTCGTGTACGAGTTAAAGGGAATGGCCTAAAAAAAAGGATTTTTAATGTTCTAAATTGTAGAAAAAACCGTTTCTAGCGTATTTATATGTGTAAACATATGACAAAAAGTTAAGTTGGTTTAGAGTTATTTATTTATTAATTGCTGACTTCAGCATATACCTGAAGTTAGGTAGCAAGTACGCCACTAATTGGTTGCTATAAGGTTATAGGTTTGATTTTTTTTCATGATTTTAATACCTATTTGCTCCTAAAAGTTTGCAAAGTGCAAATTTTTTAAAGAATATTTGAACAATTTCAAACTCAAATGTAACTAAAAACACAGAAGCAATATGGAAATTAGATCATTGATATCTGGAACTGGATTGTCGTGTCTGCAATCAAAAAGTAACAAATTTGTCATTTACCAATCGTCCTTTTTCTGTAATTTATTATAAAAACGTAGATCTTGAGCATAGTGTGAAATGATAGATGCATAAAGCTTGGAAAATCATGAACAAAATAATTGCGAAGTTGTCGATCGAGGCATAAGTAATCATATGATTTCTTCAAGCTCATTGGCGATGTGACGATAGCTTGTTATATCGACTCGCTCGAGCACCGCCGCAATGTTGAATGGCTTTAGCTCCTTTATCGCTGCATGCATGTTCCGATGAAATATCTAGTTTGATCCTTTGTAGAATTATTTTCGCACGCAATACTCGCGCTGCAAACCGCGCACAGCCTTTTACCCTTAAAATTACTTTCGGTCGTACTGTAAAATTCCTTGATGGTTTTATATCCCGTACTGTGCGAATGTGGAATAGTCTACCATCGTCTGTCTTTCCTCCGGCATACAATCTGCGAAGGTTTAAGAGTGACATACATCGGCACCTCCGCCACTCTCCTCATTCCTGCCAAGGTTTGCTTTGCATCATAGGGTATCTCCTGAGCTTGGCATAATAATATTAAAAAAACAAAAAACAAAATCGCTTAGAACTACAATTAAGCACTTCCGACCAATTTCTATACCTACAGGTGATATCTATATGCTGATATATTCCGATACATTTTTCTATTCTTGCAGATTTACCAAATCAAAATTTTAGTGTTGATTCCACGGTTTTGTCAGAATGGAAAAAGGGGAGGGAAGAAAATGATGAATTTAGGGCTATTGCATTGCAGTAGTGCTAACTCTATAATTTGTTAATACATAATCATTTTTCGTATGTGTATTTTGATTTAATTTGTGCTGCTCTGACTTAGAATCCAATCGATGGTAGAACACTTCTTACAACTGAATTTTCCCGCGCCACAATCACTTAAAATCACGAGCCACTAGCGTATGCTACACTGGTTATAGGCAAGACAAGTAATAAGTTTTGTGGAAGTGAATTTATCACAGACATAAATAGAAAATAGACCCGCGATCTGGAATACAGGCCCTCCATTATACGTGAATAGAAATGAAAAAAGAAACTAAACAGTTGAAGAAATGTTCTGAAATGAAAAATTATAGCCATTCAAGCGTGCTAATAGTACAAAAGAAACTCTCGTGTGAAAAGGAGTAGCCATTGCCACTGGCTGCAAAACAGGCCTTATAGAGAAGTTATCTCGAAGTTGAATTTGTCGACGAAATTGTGTGCCTTCTTCTTGAATAGAACTCCTAGCTGAGGGAATCAATTCCATTTTTGAATCATACGTTCTGAGTTCTTATTTTAATGTATCGAAACTATTAAAAAGGAAACAAAGTATTCAAGGAGAAGACTGTAAACTGTATGTTTAGTGGTTTTACCGGTTCTTTTACATCGTTGAAAATGAATTTCATTTAGAGAACTACATAACATTTTATCAACAGCAACAAAGAGAAAAAAAATCAACAGATTTACCACAGGTCCATTCTAAATTGGTCTTTATTTTATTTTATTTTTATTTTTTACTTACTTTTATTTATTTTATTTTTTACTATTATTATTTTATTTCTTATTATTTTAGCATATGTATATCATAAGTTTAGCTGTTGAGTTATTTGTATTTTCATTATCTCCTGCGCATAGATATGTATAAGTTTAATAAGAATCTTAATTGTGTACATGTCATTAATAAATTAATTGAAATTAATTGAAATTAAAAACAAAAAAACAGCAAAATGCATCCCAGTTGAGGAACACGCTTGCATCTTGCTTGCTATGTACCTACCTCAAAGCATATACAGTACAGTTTAACAGGAACATGAGTCCTTTAATGAAAACTGCTCCCAGTTCAATTCAAATAAATTACGTTCATGCTACGCTTTCGCCTATCTTTCCTACACGCTGACGTTTATAGTTAGCTGCATAAATGGAAACATGCCCATCTTGCATCCCTCCGAATATACAAGTGTGACTTACAACGGCTTTTCTCTCTTGTCTCTGTTTCAGATACGGCCTTCTGGGTGCTTCAGGTTGTGGCAAAACAACTTTACTTTCATGCTTAGTAGGACGCCGTAGATTAAACTCTGGCGAAATATGGGTCTTAGGAGGGCAACCTGGATCTCGTGGCTCTGGTGTTCCTGGCCCTAGAATTGGATACATGCCGCAAGTAATTACCGAAATCCTTGTAATAAATTCTAAGATTATTGCTTAATATATTTTGTCCTTATAATACAGGAACTTGCCCTTTATGGTGAATTTACCATCAGAGAGACATTTTTATATTTTGGCCGGATTGCGGGCATGGCTTCGGACTATATAGCGGAAAGAACTGAATTCCTTTTGAACTTGCTAAATCTTCCTAATGGTAATAAGTTTGTTAAGAACTTAAGCGGTGGACAACAAAGACGGGTCAGCTTAGCTGCAGCTTTGTTACATGAACCAGAACTGCTGATATTAGATGAGCCAACTGTGGGTGTTGATCCTGTACTTAGACAAAGGTTGTTGTTTTGTTTAATTTTTAATTTTTTTAAATAAAAAAATAATTTGTCTTTATTAATTATATTTCAGCATCTGGGATCATCTTGTAAATATAACAAAAAATGGAAATACAACTGTGATAATAACAACACATTACATCCAGGAGACGCGGCAAGCTCATGTGGTAAGTTTTTCAAATCCTACTTTTTTGTAGGGCTTTAAAAATCTTTTGCTAGATTAAGATATTCTCTCTGAATTATTTCTTATGAAAAATATATCAATGGGTGTTTCAAAGCTGCTGGATGTTTTTCGAAGCAAAAAACCTTTCTTTTACCTGAGTTATTACAAATTGAATTCAAAGGTCGGGCAGTCGGAGGGACGAACATTCTACTAAAAAAAAAATACTAGAGAATTTCCTGAAATGTTTTTTAGTTTTAAAATTTAAAATAACGTAAACCTATGTTGAATATATTTTTTTGCGAGTATTAATCAAGATTATATCAAGAGCATTGTTAGGTTGGATTGCTAGAGTATAAAAAGTTTTCCTCATCTGGGGAAATTTTCTTCTCTTGTATTGCGTATGTGTCATGTGATTTCATTAAATCTCTTAACGGCGATGTTGCATGGTTTGTTTCCTTGAGGATTTAATAGAATTTTCCCCTAGGTATAGTAAAGCTTTGACATTCTATGGTTCAAATCATGCCCTGTTTATAGAAGCCAGAGCTATCTTTGTTGAATCAGATAAGCTCCAAGAAATCGTTTGATGGTTTGGCGTTATCTACACAATCTTCAATCTACTCCAAACAAGGAAATGGTTATCAGGAGTTGTCGTAAGGAGGCGTTTCGATCACTTTATGAAGACAGAAAGGATTGTGGTGCGGAAATTAGTACACGTGGATCCGAGTTATCCATACTTACCTCATTGCTTTCATCTTAATCACCAAGTCTTTTTCATTCAAATTTCTGTAAAGTTTACAATCCTGAAGTCCATTTATATGTTGAACGATGAAAACTGAAGTGACTTTCTATCTTCGACAATACTAATAAATGAACTCCTACCTGTATGAATATTTAACCATACTTAAGATGAACGTGCTATTTCTTACTGCTTAGACTTTCGTAGAGGTTTCAGATTTTTAATTTCCCACAAATGCGTACAAATGGCACAATTCAAAGATTAGAAAACACAGCTACAGAAATTATAGCAGAAATGTCTTCTCTTCCCTCGTTCCTTTTCCTAGAGCCTAATCCTGAAAAATCTCTCTTGGGTGAGCTCCTTCTGCTGCCTATGGACAGACAAGGGCATATGAGTAAGTTGTTGGTGTAATAATGATTAATCACTTCCACCGAATTTTACATGGGGATACCTCGGTAGAACATGAAAGCATAAGCAGGGTATTTCAGCAGCCGTGCTAGAACCTGTGTAGAAGAGATTTATGCATAAAATGTTTTATCTTAGAATTTGTTTATGAAGTGAAGGGGCTCAATTTACCGTGTAGCCGCAGTGCTGTACCCAAAACGCCATAAAATAAATTACTTCCCAGGCATCCAGGACAGGAAGTAATATGGGCGGCGTAAAATATTTACTTATTCAAAAACAGTGACGTGGTTACATTTCCGCTGGCACTGTGGGAGTTCATATTTTTGCGTAAGCTTATAATTTTACTTAAAGGTATTCAATAAAATTTTAAAGGAAAATTTCGGAAAATTGTTACTGCTAGGTAGGACATATAGGTACGTTAGATGGGTGTGATTTGTATTTTACGTTTTAATTAATTTAAAAGGTTTTGGTCTTATTGATAGCGAATAAATGACTTTCGAAGAATTTGAAGTGTATGTTTCGGAGATGACACAATCTGACTACAGAGAAAAACGTTTGGTAGTTGTTGGTGAAGAATTCAATGTCAATTTTTTTTAGAGCATCATTTTAACTGTTAATATCCTATATGTACTTTTAATAATAACTGTTTTTTTGCGGCTGTGTATTTGAAAGGGGAATAGTGAAACGCTACTGCTTGATATGAATACTGAGATGTTTGTTAATCAATTTCCCAATTAGAATGCTAAGCTTAGAGATGGATAGGTCAATAACTATAATCATTCCACCTAGGGTCATAACTTATTGAAGATGTTATGGTAAATGACAGACTGCTATCTTTCAGCAGATACGAAAAAAATAGTAATAATCACAAATTGCAACTCGAAACCAAAAGTAGCAGTGCATGCTGATTTCGCAATTTTGCTACAAATCGTATTATTATTATTGTTTGTGTAGTAGTAGTAAAAATTTGGGTGTGGAAAACTTAACATATTTGTACCATTCTAAAACCGAGCAATAACTGAGAAAATTTAAGTTGTCCTATTGCCTAAACTATTATTCACATCTCTGTTTCAATACTATAAGCAAATACAAACTTTGATAAACGGTTTCTACAATATGGAGTGATATTCAATGCTGTTCTAACACATTGCGTAATTCTGGTCAAAACAATATTTGAGCTCAGTAAATAAAATTTCGAAGAAATCTCTAAAATACATGTTAAATTCTTTCTGGAGAAAACGACAAATTTGAAATAAATGAAAAAAAAAATCTATGAAATGGATGGGGAGGAGGCAAATGCGTTCTTTCGGAATGATTTATGATTTTGGGTACTTTTTCTCCCAGCACTCCGTAGCTTCGTTGTTATATTAAAACCTATGAAGGCGATTTTTACTTCATATAATAGCAAACCGTCTAAACTTTCCAAAAAATGTCAAACCATCACTCCCTGCTGCTCATGTCGGTAGTTAAAGGATGCAAGAGTAAAAAAATTAGAAAATTTTAACGATTTTTTCACCAAAAAGCCTGATAACCATATTACAATTTCTTGCAAGATTTGGAAACCTTATTTAATTCTAAACATATACCTGATTTTATTCAACCCCCTCCCCCCTCCCCCTGCGCAAGCTTCACAGTTGCCCCTATCATACAATTTTTGTTTTAACACTTTAATCTATCACCTGTTTCAGTTAAGACCGCCAATTCAGAATTACCCTGTATAATCGCTCCTCTATTTTGCAAAGATGTCGGACATTAAAAATAGCTATAACTAATTTCGTCGGTTTTACATTTTTAAACGCCTGAGACTTTTCCCGTCATTACTCGATTTGGTCAACAATTGCTGAAACTCCAACTGAAATTGCAATGTCATTCTCGTATCCAAAATTTTGAAGTCACAGTGCAGTCCAGGACCAAAATATACGTGCGAAACTGTTACTTTTGTATGATAACCTCTCTTACCCATTTTGCAAATTAAATCTATAATTTTTATAAAAGGGCTGATTACATAAAATCTCAGCTCTCTACTTCAATGCGTGTGAATTTTTGAACACAAATCTACAATTTTTATAAAAGGCTCACGTATGCCACACTTCAGCTTTTTAATTCAAGGTCAGCGCGTTGCCGGATTATTGTGCGGACAGACGAACAGACATACAGCCAGAAAGATGGACTGACATGCAATAATCAAATATTATGCCTGTGGCTTAATTCAATTTTGTCGTACCGTTATTATTCTATACTTCAGAAATGGTAATGATTACAAACTTAGTATATACTCTGTGCTGTTCTGCTTGAGGATTAATTAGCAAATATACTTTACCCGAGCCTACTAAGTTTCATAAAGGGAGAAGAACTCTAGATAATAGTATACGCCTCAGTGTTCATACTTGTAACGTTCTTATGACGAAACTGCTTTGTTTATGCACATTTTGCTATCAAATAAATAAGTAAAATAAAAGGAAACAAAAATCGCCCGGTTACCAATATGATATACTAGTCGTATGATGGAGTATCTAATATGAATACTTAATTTAGAACAGACAGACAGACAGAGAGACACAATTGAATTAAATCTTAATTTGGTTTTTTCTTCGTCCTTCCAAAACAAGCTGCGGATGAAATGCAAATTGCAAAAGAATTCAAGCGTTAAATTGGTTTTATTTTTGGCCGAAAAAAAAACAAACTTATAGAAAGGCAATTAAAGCCTCCCAGTTTTCAGTTTTAGGTCCTATGTAGTAAACGGTAAACTTATCTCGGTCGGCCAGAATCAGAACCGTATCCATTATCCCTGGACGTAATTATCACTAATAAATGTTCGAACCACTCGGCTGCATTTACGTACATAAGTGGGGTAAAAGTTTTGTTGAACATAATCGAATCGAGCCAGTAGCAACCATCCCAGCAGGACCGGCGAAACTACGAGGTGGAATAATGCCGCTATAAATTATTCCTCCAAAGTGCGCCATAAATCATTGTAAATAGACTCGAGAGAAGCTTTTTAAATTTTGCTGAAAAAGTTACAACCTCTTTGCGCCATGAAATCAATGGCTTAAGCAATGAAATTACGATAAGCATTCCCAGTGCATATTACATTGTGCATCCCACAGACCTGCCCAATAGAGTGAGTTTTATGGCGAAATTATTGTGTTTATTTATGACATAAAAAGGTTAGGTTTTTCCTGCACTTTTGTATTATATCTAATGAACTCCGGCAAAGGACCGAAGTTCAGTAGTTGAAGAGAAGCCTCGGTGTATTTTATTACAGTGAATTCCTTACCCATAAAGGATGCTAGGAATTTAACTTATGTGTTCCGTTATATTTGCAGATTGGATTGCTGCGCGGAGGCAGGATGCTGGCAGAAGAGTCTCCAGATTATTTGCTACAGCAGTATAATACGCAATCCTTGGAGGAGGTATTTCTGAAATTAGCAATCTTTCAGAACATGGGAAAAAGGAGACGTTCATCAATAGCACAGGATATTGTGGACCAAGTTACCGTACCTGCAATATCTAATCCTGCATTAGATATTTCCGATGAGGACAATTGTGAAATATCAGGAGAATTCGGAGATAATATATCGATGACCTCACAACGGAGGGATACTTTGACTCAAGCTATACCTGCGCCCCCTTTACCACCCGAACAGGATCTTCCAGCATCGTTCTGGTATAACTTAAATGTTATGAGTAAGCATCACTTGAACGCATTGATCTGGAAGAACTTCTTGTGGATGATGAGGAATGTCGGGTTAGTACTAAAATGTAATTTTAAATATAAAAGAATTTGTTTTTATATGGTCTCTTCTCCCAACAGGGTAATGTTGTTTATTCTTGGATTACCAGTGGTACAAATCGTGCTTTTCGGATACGCCATTGGACACGACCCCACCGGATTGAAGGTTGCTGTTGCAAACTATGAACTGGGCAGCGATTTAGTCCAAGCTCAGGAATGTCCAATACGGCTGGGATGTAATCAGACGTACTTGAGTTGTCGATATCTGGATTTACTCAAGCAAAATTACAGCGTTGTCATTGTAAGTAGATTTATTTGAAATTATTTTTACAGATATTTTGTATAGTTTTTATCACTCATATTGCACATTCTTGTGGTGCGGATAGATTTTCAGTGAGTATACATTTGTCAGGCACATGCTAATATTCAACAAATTTAATTCTACTATAAATACCGGTTTTAACCGGCACTTTAAAATTGTGACAGTGGCTCTATGGTGCGCTCCACATAAAAGAAAATAATTGTTTGCTACTTTTAGAAGGAAACATTTGATTCGTCAAATATTTTTCTTATCTTCGGTGATCACATTAATCGCTTACTAAATATTTGCCCTATTTTTATTTATACAGGGGTGCAAAGTCAAAAGCACGGAGGCCCAAGATGCCTCAATGAACTTCTTCTTGTTGTCTTGTTAAAGCGTTATGTGTTCTGAAGCTTTTTTTTTAAATTCACTTGCAAGTAGAAAAGTAGATTTAAAAATATCCGTCTTGGCGAAGACGGGTAAAAATTCAGGAAGTGTCCAGGCATCGCAGGCACCTTACTTGATATTAATTGAAAACGTTATTTACATAATGAAGAAATATGAATTACAGGTCAGTATAAGGGCTAATATGCCTAGGATACTAGTATAATTCACAAGGGATTAGTTTCTATAGACTCAACAAACTAAAGCTGAAAAATAAAGGACATGTTTCAATACGGCATGGACTACTTAAAAGTAGCACCAATTGGCATATAAACAGCACAAAACATTTTACTAGGAATATATTAATTTTCCCAAGGACTTGATACAATGAATTTTTTTACAACTCCTTCCCCCATCTGTTGCGCACTAAATCAAAGACGAATTGAAAAGATATCACTATCGTCATAAACTTACCTAATTAACCTAAAATAAAATATCAATTTCCTGTCGATAAGAGCACACTAAAATTAATCTCATTTCTCAGACATATTTCGAGGACGAGGATAGAGCTAATGAGGAGGTTCGACTAGGCAAAGCGTGGGCTTCTCTCGTATTCGCGCACAACTATTCTACAGCCTTAGTGGAGCGAACAGAATCTGGTCGATTTGCGGAAGACTCCACTATTGAGTCGGCAGACGTTAACGTTCGTCTCGACATGTCAAGTAGAGAAAATATGTTCATTAAAAGTTTTCAGGTCTTACTAATTTGTTCATTCGTTTCAGATCAGCAGATAAGCACCCTACTCTACCGGGATATCCAATATACTTTCTTCGACTTTGTGGAGAATATGCTGCGAGAGTGCGATGTCAATCCGAGACTGGGGCGTGTTCCAATTGATTGGAATACACCCGTATATGGAGAAAAAGATCCAAATTTCACAGACTTTGCAGCCCCTGGCGTTATATTGACGATAATTTTCTTCTTGTCTGTGGCAATAACTTCTGGTGCTATGTTGATTGAACGGAACGAAGGCATGCTGGAGAGATGTCTGGTGGCTGGAATCACGGGGCCGGAAATTCTATTGTCACAAGTGGCATGCCAATTTACCCTGATGTTAAGCCAGATGTTCCTAGTAATATTTTTTAGCTTTTACTTTTTTAACATCACTTTAAACGGCAGCATTGTCCTTGTAATCCTTTTGTGCGGCCTGAATGGATTGTGTGGCATGTCCTTCGGCTTCGTTATTGCTTGTGCAGTTGACACTGAAAGAACTGCCACTTACGTAGCAATGGGAAGCTTTCTGCCTATTGTTATGTTATGCGGCATCATATGGCCAGTTGAGGGCATGTATCCAGTACTTCAGATAATTTCATTTGTCTTGCCCTTGACAAAGCCAACTGAGTCATTTAGAACCATCATGCAGAGAGGTTGGAGCATAAGTCATCCAGTTGTCTACGGTGGATTCATCACTATTTCATTATGGGTACTTGTATTTCTAGTCTTAACTATTTTATTGCTTAAATTTAAAAAGGGTTAAGTTTCATTCTAGTGTTTAGTTTATGTACATACTTATATTTATATGTTTAGCAGGGTTATTTTGGTTGCGACGATAGGACTTTTAATTTTAGGGAAGGTGTGATGACTTTTTGGTCATTTCAGTATAATAAGAATTTTTTGTACAGAAGAGAAAGGATACATTACATTTAAACATATAAAAAAAAAAACATTATAAATAGAAATAAATCGTCAAAAATAATTTTTTTTTCACTCACTCTTCTTCAGGAGTATTATTTGTATGTGAGGTGCAGTGAGTTATTGCTAATTTGTCGAAACCATAGTTGCAGTAAATGACTGTGAAGCCAGGTTCCCACTAACGGGTAATATTGCTACAAAAGAAAATAATGTCCAGATTAGCTTATACATAAGTCCTTAGCTGTCTTATATTGGGTGATTGTATCTAGGTAAATCGATGCAACACTTATGAAGCAACTTTGGGTGAGAAATCCCTATAGATTTATGGACTATGGGCAGTTGAAGCAATTTTAATCTATGATACACCTTACAACCGACGTTCATACCACGTGTATGTGTATCTATTAGATTTAAAGGGTTGCCCTTTTAAGGATTCAGTTCCAGTTCCGTCACACGATTTTTACGAAATTTTTCTTATTCCGATTTTGTTATTCGCCTGTGTTTGCTGCAAATCGATAGGTGTTGCTTAAATGGCTAACTCTTATTTTACCGTCCAAATCTTTTTTTCTAGAATTCTAAATCTTCAGCGGTAGAGATAATCTATTAAAATGAAATTTTCGATGAACTACTCTTTTGCTAAAAGAAAATTTTAATGTTATTTAAAGAAAATTGTTCGATTTGCTAATTCATCGCACTGCAAACGAAGAAATCTCGTCTTACCATACATTACGTACCCAAGGTAGGTAGTAGTTGAAACTTTCGTCAAATAGAGGTGAAGAAATTTTCGTTTTTATGATTAGGATGCAGCTCATATTCTTCTGACCAATAACTTGGGTGTTTTGGTCTAGATGTATTACTGAAAAAATATATTCTAGTGTGACAATTGTTTTCCGACGTAACCAAGTGCGCAATAAATGTATTTTTCGTGATCTAAGGCAATCAACTTTTATTGCTGGGGCAGATTTTAACTGTTCATGGTTGTTAGTCTGAAGATTAGCTACCTTCTCTCGGAAAAGCTAAACTGCCGATTCGGCAAACGAAGTCCCAGAACAGAATTCAGCCAAATTTTTTTTAAAATTGAACTTTATGCGATCACGAATTTTGATTGTGGAATGTTTGAAACCTGTGCACGAGCAATAAGATCGAAGTAGTCGTAAAATGGAAAGAATGCGGTACAATATCACCATTATGGTTCTCAAAATAATTGGAATAAAATGAAAGAACATATTTGAAGATATCGCCGATGTTTTGATTCGTTACACTGTTACACTATAAAATGCTGATGACAATTTCTGCTCCTTTCCTGTTCTGGACAATCAGATCTAAACTAAACACCTTCAATATAATTAATTTGCTTTCTTAGGAGACTTCCATGACATATTGTGGCAAGGCTTGTATGGATATGCAGTCTCACCGATGTTTAAGTTGAATATACTTTTATTCGTGCTTATTGGTGCTACTTGCGTGCCGAAGATTACCAAAAATGCATTCAATTCGTTATTTAGACCAACTTTGGAATCATATCACTCTCGATTATGATAATATCGCCTTAATTGGCTTATCGAGCTCATGTGGTTGAAGGACTGAAAAAATCTTTTTTTTTTCTTAAGAAACATTAGAACCTTTTGCAGGAGCGTAATATAGTTTAATAAGCATATGTTGTAAGCTTTTATTCTTATCCATGCTTTGCGGGTATAAAAGGATGGCCCCATCAAGGTATGAATGTATTTTCTTCATCTATCCATTATACGCACTGTGTGCGAATATATACAGTTTGTATTTCCCTATTTTACCTAGAACTTTTTGCTGGGTACCAATTGGGAGCAAAGTTCGTACATTCTATTGTTGAATTTATTTCGTCTGTTTGAGCCCCTATTAGCCCCAAGATCCAATCCAGTTCTGATGCCAATCGTTGTGGTTTCGGTAATAATGATGTTTCGGAAATGGCAGAGTTGCTCTCTCCAGGTTTATTAGCTGAACAAAGCTATTTGTCTGAAGACCAAATGATTCAATGGAAATCGATACGACGCTTTGTTTTTGACTGATTTTGGCTTCATCCTCCTATCTGGACCTTACCGAGTAATCCTACCAAGCTCATAAGATCCGACGGCTTCATTCAAAGCAACAGAACTGCAAATGGCTTTCAAAAACATATAAACACTATTACAATTTGCGATGAGGCGTACTTAACTTATATCGAATATATTTGATTGATTTTTTTTAGATTTCCAAAAGCAAACTGATATTCCATATCTGCACGCTCGTTTGAGTTTTAATTTATATCGGGTACATGGAATTCTCAGCCCCATGCAAAATCTATTATTATACGTGGAGCTTCTGCTTCGAGACGGTAAGTTACTTTATACTCGTATGTTCTACCTTAATATTGAAAGTAATACATCGGAGGGCTTTCCCTGATCAATATTCCTGAGACGGTTTATCTTCCTTCATTAAAAAACATTCACGTGGGAAGGTATATAACTTGTAGCCTTGGATGAAAATTCTTTTCAATTTAACATCGCCATGAGTGTGAAGAATACTCCTCTAACAAATTTCAATCTTACACGTATTTCGACTTCCATTTCATTTTCAGTGTACACTTTCGACCTTAGGTACGTGTGTACTTATTGCGTTACCCAACGGGTAGAATTGGGAATGGGATGAATATGTAATTTTTAAAGTTAATTATTATTTGAACTAGTTGGAAGAAACAAGAAACTTAAAACGAGAACAATATTTATTGTGGATAGTGTAAAGTTGCTCATTTTACAACTTGTAGAAGTATAGCTAGAGAGCTCCATGTTAACCTACTTCCCACAGGAAAAGTTGATTGCTCACTTACGGGTTTATGGCAATTATTACCGATTTGTTTCTATGTAGGTGGAAGATGGGCAAAAATGGTTTTTATAGAGATTAATAGCCGATTTTAAGAATAATACGCTACTTTTACGCTATTCATTAGAAAAATAGCATCATTGGTAACAACGTTTTTGGATATGGGCAAATTATGGTGTGGCATTTAATTTAACGTAATGAAGATCTAAAAGAACTACACTTAGAGCATTAACAGAATTACAAAAACTAAATAGAAAACAATGTAAATAACAACTAAGCTTTTATTGTTAGAAAACACTAGAAAATTCACACTTTCACACCTACTTTCACCATTATAAATGATAACATTCAAATCAGGTAAGACTTTTTTAAGTACCGTTGATTCTCCTAACCAGGTGCCCAACAATGGACTACCGGTACCGTTTTAGGCTCAACTGCAATTGAAGTATAGTATAGTAAAGGTTATTATCTTGATATTTAATGTTTTCAATTTTAAAAACTGGTATAAAAAAAATAATAACAAATAGAAGTTGATTCAATTGAAAATTCGTCCTTCTATTAATTCGCAGTTCCGTAATGACTTCAATTTTAAAAAGTGGTAAAAGTGAAAAATTTAACAAATGGAAATTGATATAATCGAAGATTTGTGCTTTATATTAATTCGCAGTACCATTTTTATTCCATTTTAATTTTAACATTGCTCTTTTAATCATTTAGTAATAATTTAATTAAATAACATTACTTACGTATACGTAAGTTGTAGTTGAGCCTTTTGGCTTCATGGAAATTCAGTTACACGCACCGATCGACAGTCTGGTGCTTGTTGCTATTTGTTTGCAATCCTCCGGTGCCACGCTATGCATTTCTTTAGTATTGATATTGATTCCTCAGTGAGTAGTTGTGCTTATGAACTTGAAGTACTATTTTTAATAGACAATTATAATAATTATAGCAACCCTAATAAAGCGGTAAGTATATAAGCTAATGTATAATGTCACATACATGTTATTCTTTTCTGATATCTTCACTTTAATTATAAGTTTTATCCATATTAGTATTGGTTTTAGTTTTCGAGATATTTTAAAATTATGCCCAACAGTTAACAAAAATTGTAAGTAATACTATAAAATGCTTTACAAAATGAGGGAGTTCTGGAAATGTAGTATAATAGAAAAGAAACCATATTAAAAGTTAAAGAACCAACAAAATATCATCATCAAAGCATATTTTCAAAATTCCTGAAATTGAAGACATGTGGAGCGAAAATAAAAAATAAATAAAATTTTAAATACTTGTAACAAAATTTACAGAATTTTATATTAAAATCTTACAAGCTTACAGTAGGTATATGTATTAGTCGTAGTCCAGCTTTGTAACAACACTTTTTGTTAAATATTAGTGTTTTCTTGGTTTGTTTGCAACTAATTTGTGGCCGGCCAAAAATGAAATATGTACTTTTTTTTTAATATGGACAACGAGTGATATCCTGATGATGATACAACACGTTAAGCATAGAAAATTGTACCCTACCTCTTTAGAGAAGATACACAAGTTTCCACCAAAAGTAAATGCCACAGTCTAAATGTTTTAAGAAACTATAACCAAATATTCCTGAAAAGTGGTTTGAACTTAGAGGAAACGATGGTAGGTGTTAGTTTTTATTGAGTAAAAACTTCTGAAGTCTAATAATTTATAAAATGGAAGACTGGAGTTACCTGCTAGCACGTAATGCAGAAACTAGTGACAGTATCTAACGCAAGATACAGAGATTGTAGAATCCGTAGAAGCAACTTCTAATTCGATTAATTCATAAAAATAATTCTGATTCTTTGAAAATCGTCAATATTTTACCAATTATTAGCATGAGCCTTAAGCCACATTTTAAGAGAATATGGGAGTTCAAGATGCAACCATAGTCTTCGCATTTTAAACTTCTGCAATAACTCGAAGTTATAAGAAACCAGCCATTTTTACCTTCGCTTTACCGATATCTACCCAGATATTTCGATTTACTGTTCTTTATAACTCAGCGGAATTTCATCAAATCTCAAAATACCTCCGACTCATTGACTAAATTTTCGGTTTATTTCAGAAAATAAAAAGAAAATCATCTTATTCGCTCCGGTTCATTTTTTTTTCAATTTCCTTGTTTTATACACGGACTTCAAATTGAAATTTGCTAATGTTGAAGATTGTCTGTGGAAGGAAAACATGTAAATATAACATTTATTTATTTCTATGGAATAATAAAAGTATGTACAAAAATAGCAAAAAATACAAAAAAAAAAATAGAAAAAATAATTAAAAATACTGAAAAATATCAGCGTTGGGATGATGACTGCATGAGGACCTGCATGATATCCTTCACATTCCGTTTGTGTCAAGCTGTACTGTGCACACACTGGTTTTTTTCTTGATGCATGCTAGGCGAGTAGCTTTTTCTTTTTTGCACTGCTGGTAGCACACATATAGTAGCCACCTATTTGTTTGACACGTCCAGATACATCTCGTTCTGGACAATCATCTGAGGTGAAATCTTCGTCCATTTCGCTTGATGCAGTAACCGACTCACCTAAAATACATTCAATAGCCGCATATAATTGCTCTTCTACTGTAATCGATTCATATGGTCTGTAATATGTCGTTAGGCTCGAGGTGATCATCAAAGAGACATCCGTTTTCGGTGCATCCACTTCTTAGCGATCAGCTCTTGTAATGTGCCAATCGAAACGAATGAGCCGCAATATTTGTTGGAATCTGTTTCTAGACATCGTAACACAATAAAGTGGGAAAGAATTATGTCTCCAGAGTAATACCATCTCGATTGATCCAATTGATCAGCAAAATTCCCAGAAATGTATGAAATTCGATTTCCGTAAGGGGTTCTTATTGGGATTTTTGCTGTTCCATTCGGTCTGTAATGGAAAAACTCATGATGCAAACAAAAGTACAAAAGACAAAGACAAATTATTGGTGATTGGATTAGGGCCGCTAAACAATGAATCACGAACAATACTGTGAGCACCTTTTCGTTGCAACGTCGATGGATCTTTATACCATTTTGTCCCATCCTTGCTTACAAAATAGCTTTCATGAGATGAAGAAGCTTCACCAGCATCATCATCCTAGACTTCATCATCTGAATCCACCTCAGAATTTAACTCCACCTCAATGTTTCCACCATCGACTGCACCATCAAAATCTAAATTATCCTCCTCAGTAATATTCTTTTCATCGCTTTCATTACTCTCAAATATCTCAACGTCTTCTTCCTTCGTTTTCGACCTGTTGCATTTGCCTAAAACAGGTTTGCCTCCTTTCATATGATAACCAAAACCACAAAAATACAGTATTTGAAAATTAAATGCAAACAATTGCTGTAAATATAAACACAGTTGAGTCGAGCAGCAGGGCCAATAATTTTTTTTTTTCAGTAAAAGGTGTAATGTGAAATATAAAAATAATTTGTATATATGGACGTAGAATATTTGCACAAAATTGTAATATTCGATTCAACCGTGAATATAAGCAAAGCCTAGCTCATGTGAAGCATTAAAATGTGTAAAAATGCAAAAACTCACCTGTCAACCGCTGACGGAGAAAGATATTCAAAATTAATCTTTGGGTTCATATTTCTTTTTTTGGTCTACACAACTTCTCACTTGAAAATTCCAATTGAAATTAAAAAATCTAAATCATGATAAATATACTTATTATATACTTTGCCGAAGAAATTCTGTACCAGAGAAGTAGGTCCATTAGTTTTATTTTGCAAGAAGTACTTCTCATTATATTTTCCAGCCATAAGGTCCTTGTCATATAAAAACTCAGACTAAAAATCGTACTAACCACACAAAATATATGAAAAATATGTGTAGATACAGGTGTGAATGTGTATATAAAGTTTTGGTAAAGCGAAGGTTAATCTACTTAAAAATGGCATACACTTCCAATTGCCATAGTTCAGAAGGGACGAGGAAATATATTTCTCAATGTAAGAGAATTTTTTTCTATTACTCAAGGACCTCTTTCAGCGCTTGTTGAGCACGCCTTATAAAGGATTTCTTATTGGAGACTCAATGAGATACGTGTGGTTGTGTATCGTTTAGATTACACAATTTTCGCTATTATAGGCCGTGACACATTAAAAGCAGAAAGCAGCAACAGAAGCAGAAGCAGAAATCCGACATGACTGCTTTGCAGGATCAGAAAATAGTTACTTGTCGATTACACGTGCCAGTTGTTATAATTTCTAAAAACGTGATATTAATTCTACAAAATTAATTAACATTTTGTTTTTCTCGCAATAACACTTCTAAAATAAAGAACGCCAACAATGAAATAAAAAAATAAAAATTTTAGCCCTCTTTATATTGGCAGTACTGAGCAGAAGCAGAATTTTAGAGATTTGATTAACTTTCAAGTTCTGCTTCTGTAGCTGCTTTCTGCTTTTAATGTGTCACGGCCTTAACTCTTCTGAAATCAAAGGTCAGTAGGAACTTGTTTAAATCTTTGTTTTCCTGGTTTTTGTAGTTGACGGCAAGACCTCTACAAAAGTAATTGATTCTTTGCTTTTACATAAATTCTGTCGTGCTAAATTTCTTTTTTGCTAAGTTGTTTTTGATCAAACAACTGCTTTCGACCACTCACAATACTTCGTATGCCTTATGATTTCATCTTGGTGTTTAGCAACACTTTAGATGGGTGGTGATGACATGTAGGAGCGCAATGCTTTGTGGCTATAGTTTCTAATCAAATTATAACCGGAATGATCCAAGTCTGATATACATCTAAGTATGTGTATGCGTTTCGTCAGCTCGGACATGGAAGGAAATAGAAAAAGTCGAAAGCAATTCTGATTATCTTCCCTTACAACACTTATCTTAATCATAAACAAAATCTGGAACTGCTAGAAGAAGATTAAATTAAAGTTCCATTATTACCAATGACTATAAATGTACGGACATATATATTTGTTGACATTTTCCTTGCCATACAATAAAAAAAACTGAGACATTGACCCCATTTTCCTTTTATCTGAGTATGGCAATCTAGAGAGAGAATAGCTGTCTTTTTATGGCTTATATCCTCGTTGACCAAATTATACGCACAAAAGTTTATGTAAAAAACATTCGCTATCATCGAAATCAAAAATTTAGTAAATCAAAGCAAATTATGTCATCGCAAACGATTAGTGTACAGGATAACGTACCAGTGTAAAAGGAAGAAGTCATATTAAAGTCACAAGTTTCTGCATGCACAATTTATATATATTTACTTATGCATGTGTACATTCAATACTGTGTTCGTTTCACTTTAATATCGCTTTATCTTTGTTCTATGGTGTTAGATGCCAGAAATCAGGATCTTTCTCTAAAGAGGACTATTTCGCAAGAGAAATTTGGGATAAAGGATACGGAACATTTCCGTTCTTTTCCAGTATTATTCCCGTATCTGTATGTATATGTACGTACGTATATATATCCAAAATATAGCTATAGTCGAGAAAGAAAACATCTATGTAGAAACATACTTAAGAATAGAAATAGAGAGGGTCGTATAACACACATCTTATGACCACACCTATAAGTTTAAGGACATACATATATATATACATGCATTTATATTATCACATATTCCATATAAGTGTATGTACATATTGACAAACGTGTGAAATGAAATTCTGTTCACGATTTGAAAGTGAAGCGTGTTGCTATTGCTAGTGACTTAAAGATGGGGGATAAACTCTAAGCCGAACGAGGGTGCACAAGTGGATGTCAGCAATATGAAATTTACGAAAATCAAAGATACTCGAACTAGATGTATCTGTTTCGATTGATACCTTTTGAGTTCAGATGAAATTGGTTTCCCCAACTAGGTTATCCTTCTGGATATAAACTTGGCTTCCTTTGCACTAAAATGTGGGTTGATACAAATACTTTTATAAGATGATAATGATGATGTTGATAATCACTAGACCTTCAAATGATAACCATAAATATTTCATGCTGGGGGTATTGTCAGATATAAAACTGAATTATTATCAAATATCTCGTTTATGTAAGGGCATGCAATTCAGAGATTATTATTATAAATTAAAAAATCAGGATGAAGATTGTTTAGAATACTTCGGTTGTGTGATTTTGGAAAATTTCCCTACCGAGACGACATCTGTTCTTGAATGAACTAAGTTAAATCAAACTTTTTTACGACTGAAACTCCACTAGATCTCGCTATAAAAACAACAAACCTATACGACTATAAATTTGAAAGTAAAGTCAACCTGTCTGCCGATTTTGAGACTTGGATATTGTCCTATAATTTATGACATATGTATATACATAGTTAGTGAATATTTTTTTTCTTTTGTCTGAATCCCAAACTAACTTCGTCCATTGCGACGATCGTTCAACAATAACATAACATATACTATTTTGAAATTATTGCTATCTGGTAACAACAATAACTATCGAGCCAATTCTACTTAAATGTCATTTAGTGTGTGAACATTTCTATCCGGTTTTGAAAGTAATTTACATTTACAGCTGTGATTTGCATCCTGCCAAGTCCAAGAGTATTTTATAGCGAGAGGGATTTCGATTGCCTTCTGACAATTGCATGCACATCCTTATCTCACACTATTTTCTGCTGCACTTTGCCATTTATTGTCGACATTCATGGAATCACAGTATCCTACAAGCGCTACATTATACCATGTAAAGTTCACTCAGGGTGCAATCCTTTTTTCCTCTTTTCCTGATTTGTTTTCCAGCTGAAGCAGGTAGAGTTTTGCAGTCATTGTAGAAGAAGAATTGAGAACCAAAATGGGATGAAAATTTAAATCGGTGCAACAACAAGCAAAGTTTTGTGTCCTTTAAATGCATTTCAGCGAAAGGTTTTGGAAATTGAATTTCATATTTTATGAAGCTACCAAGTAGGTATACGTTGTTTCGTGCACGTTAGAAACAAGAAAATATGCAGCCAAGCATGTATTAATCTCGACTGTCTAAATTGTACTAGGAAGCATTATGAGGCACAATGTTTACTGGTTTTATAACATACGGGACAATTTCATAATTGTATGACTGGAGTTTTTTTAGATTCGAATATTTATCGGAGAAAATAGTTGGGTTATTCCAAAGATTGGAAAGGACTTCTTATATACAAATGTCTTGCAGATTTTTTTATAAGTTGAAACTGAATAAAAGTGCGTAAAAGGTAACAGAAATTGAAATGTTAAATAAGCTAAGCATTACCATATTCGATATATGGATTGATTGAAGTCTAGATTTTAATTGAAAAATAACCGCAAATGTACGTTTAGTCAGTATCTACATTAGCTTGCAAGGTTAGAATCACTTTGTAGGTTAATTGTGGGTTTATTAATCTTGTTAATTAGCTTTTGATTAATGCGAAAAAAAAATAGCTGTAATAATTGGAGTTAGAAAAATATTGGTGAGTTGGTATCGCAACTCGAACTTGAACTTGGTACTCCTATGCCTTATCTCATTCTCGTTAAACTTTAACTTTCAATTAATTTAAATCGATCCCATAATAGCCCTAAGATTATTTTATGTCTTTTAATTGCCATTGAATGCCGTGTGTGTGTTCTTTTCCATCCCAGCTGATCCTCCATTTATGAGAACCAATATTGGATTTTGACGATCGAGATTCAAATCTCGACACTTCATATGTATATACTGAGCTCCCGTGCCCTTTCCAACCCGCTTACCCATACCAGCGTCTATAGCGATTCTTAGTTTAACTTAGAACATAAATAAATGAATAAATAAGTTTAAAAACTGGAAATTGTAAAAAAATTTATTATTTCCATATCGCATAGCTTCAATAAATTTTCCGCACCATTAACCAAATTCCAGACAAGCAAAAATATACAAGAGTTACTCGGCAGTTAACTTATTGAAATTGGGAATCTTCGTAAACAGTAAATTTTCAAATAAAAGTTTAAGATGTTTTTGGGAGACGAAATAATGACGCCATACAGAAAATAAGAGGACTAAAGAATAGAGTGCATTTTATTGAGAGGCTTATCCAATCAAACTGTATACAAATTTGAGATAGTGTCATTTATGCTTTTGTATGACTTTAATTAAACTCAAAATTGATTATTTCATTATTCATGTAGTGCAATTCAAAAGAATTCTAGAAATTTTTCTTCTTTACAGAAATGATGTCTTTTAACTGATAGCAGGTACGGTAGACAAGCCATACCTTTCCATTCCATAATTAAACTCAAAAACTAATTACGTAAAGGGGTGCTTTTTTAATAAAGGTCTTGTCAGTAGTGGCGCGTTCTTCTGAATATTAATTTACTCTCGAGGAGAGTCAACTAAATGTAAATGTCCAGAGTCAGTTTATTTATTACCACAGGCCATTGTATGAGTCAACTAAAAGGATCCAAATGACAAAACGCAAAAGGTGTAAAACGGTAGCTAAGCTGCCATCAAAAAGGCCCTTAAAGTCACGTATATATCTGCCCACCTTTGGGTAAAATGGAGCGGTGACAAAAGGGTCAACGTTTCCCATTAACAAGGGCAATTTTAATGAAAAATGCATTAGTATTTGTGGCCCCATCTAAACCTTCCCCGAACGAAGCAATTATTTCGTTAACGGTTACGTGCACGTATGCACATACAATAGCCATACATAGTACATCCGTACATATATGTATAACCTGAACTTTATCTCAAATTTAGGAAGACTTGCAATTCTGCCGTGTATTCATGTCATATTGTGCCCAATTGTAAAGCCATTGAAACCACTAAATTGCACAGGAAGTGATTAACGTCCGAGCATTTGGCACATTTGTTTTAAACGCCAATTTATGCATTGCAAATTATAAATATTGATAAATTCGGTTAATGATAAATGCACCGAGCGAAATTTATGAATGATGTTATGTCCTGGGTTAAAAAGGAATCAGAGGGTGCTGGATACC
This sequence comes from Dioctria linearis, assembly GCA_963930735.1. Lineage (NCBI taxonomy): Eukaryota > Metazoa > Arthropoda > Insecta > Diptera > Asilidae > Dioctria > Dioctria linearis. The sequence goes on from OZ005741.1 coordinate 24,156,869, forward strand.
GCAGGTTCGTGTTTCCATTGGAGGTTCAGGTTTGCGTTTCGAACCTGATAGGTCCCACAGAAAAATCAAGGAATAAATTTTGAAAGCTTTTTTTTCAATCTTCGTTTTTGTTTGTTTGTTTTCTTTTTAATTACTAATTAAGTATACGCAGTGTGTACAGATAGAACTGTACCTAGTAGGTACATGATTTTCTTTATGAAAATAAAATTTAATTCTAGCATATTTCAGAACTACGAAATTTTTTAGTTTAGATCATATTTAATTTGTTTCAGGCTGCAATTTGCCGGTTGGTGCAGGGTGATCCTGGGACTATTGTCGGAAAAATGCAGCGTCCCAGAGCCAAAACAAACAATAACAACACTCCCGAACACGTGACAATCTATGTATTTGCCATGTGGTGCAGATCGAAAGTGGTAAAATTTTCAAAAAATTTAAAAATGTTATTTTATTCAAAATATGATTTTAAATAAAAAGGTCTATGGTGACCAACCCTATCTCGTGACATCGCACAATATTTGCGCTCATGTTTTGCTGTCGTGACTTTTTTGATTTTTCCTTAAAATTTTTTCTTTTTTTTGCATGGCTGCGATTACGTATAAGCGTGGGAAAAAGATAGGCAGATGGGATTGTGTGCCTCTCTTGTGTTGCTTAAATTGTTGTAATGTTTTGTGAGGGAAGGGGTAGGATATGGGATTGCCCGGTTACACGGGAAGAATGGGATGCAATAAAATAATCGTATAGACTAGATGGGTGGGAGCTGGGATGATTAGATGGTTAAAAATAGAATCATTACATTATTTAAAAATTTATTATTGACAAATCAAAGTTATGTAAAATTTGCAGATGTTTCCTTGATTAATCGAATTTTCTGTAACCGTTTTGTGAAACATGATAATTGAATAAAACTAGTAGCTTTTTGTACATGTACTTTTATTTTCACAAGTTGAAGCTATTTATAAATTCTGACAGCTGCTTCGATCCAACTGGACCATCATCGGAGAATAGACAAGTACTACTGGTATACATTTACAAATTGAGCTACATTCGCAATCCTCTCCTCATAAACATTTGATGGGAAAATAATAGTACATGTACAAAAGTACCTACTAGTTTTATTCGATGTTTCCTTTCTCAATAATTAAAAAAACGTTAACTTATTCCTAATATGATTTATTGCAATAATTGTCTTTTGCAATTTTCAAATCAAATCAAATCAAATTAAAACTTTTATTTCATGTAGGTACCACCTATGTTTTAGTTACGTACATATGTACATCATTGGGCACTATGAGACTAAGGAGCCTAATTATAGATTAACAAATCAGAAAATTAAACAATAAAGTCATTACATATACATGAATGATTGGAAACCACACCTGACACCTACCTTGTAAGTAGTTGTAAGAGTAATACTAGAACACATATACTAAAGATAATGGTAAAAGCAATCTTAGACTATGCATACACTACAATCAAAGATATACAGTGAAATAAGATGAAGGATAAGTCTACAACTATCACTACCCAGTTAGACAAGCAAAATATTTTATCACCCCCTTGGTAAATCTTAAAGCTTTTGGAAAGGTGGGGGTTAGAAGTTTTTTCTTCAAATCTTATGAATCACACTATAACTTCTGAACCATTAAGATGCTTTTTATCTCAGATGATAGTAAACTGTCCAAGCTTTCCAATAAATGGTCAATTACTTCCTAGGTAGGTATATGGAAGGAGCAAATGACCTGTAATACTTTCAGGTTTCCAAATATTGCAAGAAAGGGCTATAGTTATGTATTTTGCCGGAAAAATCGTTCAAATTTAAAAAAAACTAGGAAATTGTTTCAACGTTTTTATTTTGACGACCTGTAACTGAAGTCGAAAGTGGCTTAGATAAGTGGTTGGAGTTGGACATTCGAAAGTTTGAATGCCTTACTATCATCTGAAATAAAATTAGTCTTAATAGGGTGTTTCGTTCAGTAGTTATAATTAATTCATAAAAATTGAAGAATACAACTTTTATCCAAACTGTTAGGATTACGACAGCTTAACATGAGCGCAAATATTGTGCAACATTTAGTCCGATAACTTTCTTCACTTCCCCATTTTTCGACTCCTTCTTTTAGTTGCTAGCTCTTGAGCCAAAATGTTGCAGAATAGAAATAATCGGACATATGTTAGTGAATATAGCGATGTGTCCACACTTAGTTTCTTTCGCTTTGCCTGTCGCGCCCTTACGAAATAGAGTTTGGTCACCATACACATTTTTATTTATAATAATATTTTGAATAAAATATCATGGCAAAGAGATAGTTACGCGTTCTAGGGTGTATTATTGTTTTCACAATACACAATACAATACTTCCAGTACCACCCTACACCAACCCTCAAAATTGCAGCCTGAGTCAAATTAAATACGACCTTTAGTATTTCTTCCTCTTATTTGACTGGACTATAGGGTATAAGTCTACTGTAAACTCACACCAAAGAAAATGAGAAGGGGTTAAGTCCCATTTAGACTTAATTCAAGACAAAAGAGCTTATTGGTAAATGGTTTATCTGAAAGTCCCTTTTGGACTTCGGTAGTAATTTTATGCTCAATTATCAAAAAATATGATTGGCACTTGATCACGAATCCAAAAAAGGCGCTAAATTCAATAGTTTATAAGATTAGCAATAACTGAGAAAACTTTAACACTGAACTGTATGGAAGTAAATATGTGGCACACGTGAAATCGAAAAATTAATCAAGAAAAAAGCAATGAGAGAAAATTTAAAGTCGCTCATACGCAAGAGCATTCGGATGATGAACATGTGCTCGATCTTCGACGTGGTGGTTTGAATAGCTAATGTTAATATACAAAGCTGAATCAATAAATCGAAATTAAATAAGAATTAATTCCATTTTAATATTGGGATATAGAAATATCATTTTTTTGGAGATATTAATTTTTTAAGTTAGGTCGACCGTGTCGCAGCGTGAGTGGCTCATAAAAAAATTAATTAATTTACATTTTTTTTTCAATTTGAAGTTGAAATCTGTAAGAATCCAGAAAAAGTTACTACGATAATTGATATCCTTTTTTCCATTACAATATTAATAGATATATTTAATTTTAGTTTTGGCACACATTTTTCTATGATTCTACGAAAATATAAGGTTGAGACGGTTTTTTTCGTAAAAAACTTCCTACTCAATATGAATTTCGTGAGTTTTTAAAGCATATCAACTGGCCCATATGGTACTTCCTCGAGACGGAATAATAGAAAAGTGTGGCGGAGTGTTTTATTATTCATTCATTAAGGGCTTGGTTTTTATCAATATGATTTAAACGTAAGAAAAGATAAAAACTTATTTCAGTATTGATAAAGGAACTTATGTAGCAAAATGGTAACTAAAACTTCAAGCCCTAACCAACCTTTGAGATTTTGTGCGAAAATTATGGTACACTATAAAAAATGTGTACAATTATTGCCACAAAGCTTCGGTGCTTTTCCTAAAATGTAGGGAATATTCCCTAAAATGTAGTGAATATTTCCAACATTTTTGGAAATATTCCCTACATTTTAGGGAAAAATACCTAAGCTTTGTGGCAACAATTGTGCACATTTTTTACAGTGTATATATAAATGACGACTTGTCTCGGGGATCTCTTTTTCAGTTTGGTAACCAGCGATTAAATTCCCGTTTCCGGGTAATAACTAAAGAAATTTTTCCTAGTTATTGTTATGGACTGCAAATTTTGCAAACAGGCTACAATCTATTTTTATTTGTTTCAATGTGATGCAATTGACTGTTGATTAATTGCAGAGATGGGATTTAGCATTATCATTGGCAAAATAGAAAAAAGTTCATTCACATTGGAATTTTCAATGCTAAAGCAAACAAACTTCATTGGCATTTGTCGAATGCCAATGAAAGAATAGTAATTAAATTTTTAACTTAAATTTAAATTGCAAATGTCTTCTGAATTTGAATTTATTTCCATTGATTATTAAAGCATTAAAACAGTTATAATTGTTAGGTAAAACAAATTTTTCAAAATTGCATTCAGTTAAATTTTGACGCCGGTGATAGTTGACAATTCCATACTGGAGCTAAAAACGGCAAACCTTTATTGAATTTTAAAAACATACCTTTCACCAGTGGATAGTGATTATTTGAAGTGGTCGAGCTGTCTCCATCTTCTATAAAACTTTTTAACTCATTTATTACATTAAGATTGTCCTAATCCCTGTCGGGGAAGATATGACGCAGTGCAATGCGGGGCAGTTTCTTCCCAAATCCTGAGCAATTTGGCACAATTCAGCATATAACGGCACTTCCATATTCTTTGAAACTTCTTTGAAAATATTTCCCTGCCGGTAGATAAAAAATGTATGAACCGAAATAAGTATCGGTTCTTTTTATAAAAAATATAAACTCACTGCAATCGTGTTGCATAAATGCACAACATTCTTGGCAAGTACTTATTTCCCACAAGGTTAAATTTTATATACCAAGGGTGGTAGTTAGTAATGATAGAAATTGTTTCGTGGCGTCATATAAAGAATTCCACCGTGTTACCATAAGTGTGGTGAACAATGGGCCTTGAATTGGCTTACGTTCGGGGGACCCTCCCTTCAATCAAATTCAAATACCATAGGTGTCCTCAGAGACTGCGACATAATCTATTCCAGCTGCTCAGCTGGTTTTGGCCCACTGCATTTTTTTCACATTTTTGTGTACTTAGAACTAATAGATTTGATGGATTCGTCTCAGTCCACTGATTAGAACAATTTTTCAATGTCAATCTTATCATTCTCCTAATTGGCATCAATAATGTAATGAAATCATTAATGGTAAAGAAAAATGATTTATTAATTGAAAATTTTCAATGCTAATAAAAACGAACCATTGGGATGCATTTAATTTTCCAATGCTAATGAAATTTTATTTTATTGGCATTACTTTTATTTAATGGTAATGCTTTACTTAATTTCATTGGCACATTACTTTACTTTATTCCCATGACTCATTGATTGCCAAAATTAACGGGAAAATTAGTGAAATTACTCGTAATTGATTTATAGGGATAAAAATGGCACATTTATAAGAATTTATTGTATTGGTGCAGCTGGCTTTAGATAATTGCTATAATTTGCTCTCCATATGCAATCGATTATTAAAAGAGGACAATTCTATCATAAGTTGTCTATCATAAAATGTCTGGATTTTCAATGTTATTATTTTCAAAAAAAAAACATTTTGGTATTGGTTTAAAACATTTAAGTAGTCTATTAGGGAATTACATCTCCGAAAGCGGCCATATAATGTCTTTTACCGAACATATTCGAACTGTTTATCACATTTCATATAGTACAACTTCTTCTCTGTTGATCATAAATACCCCATAAATTGTTGACGCTATTGGGAGCTCTGCTCGGCTCTAAACTGTAGTCTATTCTGCACATAGTAATAAAGCAATAAAAAATGATTTGTATCGCTCCCGTGATAAAAGCAAAAACCAATCCTCATAAATCTGATTATGAGTCTTAAGCTTTCAAGGAGGTTTTTGGACAGAAAGACGGGAGATGTAAGCACGCAAGGATAAAATAATAAATCCGTTCCAAGCCATGGAGCGAATAGAGAGAACCTTTTTGCGACAAGACGATCAATATACCTACGTACAAGGGAAAAACCGTATTTTACTGAATAATATTGCAAGTTCATGTGTGTGTGTATATGTAAATGGCTTTAAGGGAAAGTCAATTTTTTTCTTAATTTTTATCTCCGAGTATACTTTTTTTCAATTTATGATTAGATTTTACTTTCTGTGGAAATTATTGCCTTCAATTAAGTTTAATCGGATTTTATTGGAGTGTTCTTTACATAAGTCTTTCTTTGGTTCTATAAAAGTTTCATTTATGACTGCGCTTTTCTTTTTAATTGAGGAACTTTAGTCTCTAGGGATTTAAGAGGTTTTATGCTATCTGCTAACAGTATTTTAAAAAGTTACTCATAATCTGATCTTTATAATTATACTGAAAGAAAAAAATATCTTACAAATCTGTGGAATAATTACTGTTACGAGATCTGTTACTTGTGTTTGATGGACACTTTTTCCACATCTATTTCGTACTATATATATATGTGTATGCTTCAGTGCCGTATATATGTCTATCAAAAAGGGAGTTTTCAAAATTTTCAAAAATCATCCAAAAGAAATCATGTAGGACATAGCTATATCTATTACAATGTTTACCCCAATAAATATATTATTAAATTTAAAACATTTCTGATGTGGGAAGCAATATTTCGAGTCCATTTTCTGTTAAAGTTTCTTATTTTTTTCTAGGTACGAGTTCAAAATAAAGCATGGGCGATCTGGGCCGCTCAGGAGGTTTCCTGAAAATATAATAAAAAATCGAAATGGTTATTTTGCCCAATTTGGAAATGATTATTTGATTTTTTGTTGAACTTTATTATGTATTAAACATTACACTAAATTAAATTACATACATAAAAAACATAAACACAAATAAAAAAAAGCAAGAAACAAAAAATTAACAATAAAAAAAACAAATTGCGATAAAATTCTAAAAGAAAATAAAAATTATCTAAATATAAATTTGATATAAAATTCATTGATTTTTTTTGTAATACCAATTATTACTTTTTTGTAATTCAAAATTACATAGTACATATGTATATGCATGTATGTATATGCATATGTAAAGTGTATTTTATAGTCTCCTAATCATGCCGCTGGAACAATTCTTTTTTCGGACTCCGTATATACAGGGTGTTTCAGATAAGGATGTCATTCTTCCAGGAGGTGATAGGGGAGCTCGAGAAATGAAAAAAATTGTATGGACAATTTTTAACTCTCCTAACGATTTAAGGATAAAAGGATAAAAGGATATTCCACCTTTAAAGTGCAGAGTTTTGCATTTTGCTTATATCTTTGAAACTACGCAACGTTGGATAAAGATCTAACTTGCATTTTAAAGTGCAGACAAATATTTCTTGAATTGAGGTAGTTTTGAAGACTTTACATAAGATAGTTGGCGAGATATCAAAGCTTAAATTCAGACTTTTTGCACGAAATATAATATTTGTTGTACTAAAAGTCCAATAACTCGGAAATTTCTCTTATAATTTTTGTTATTTTATAAAGCCTAATTTTGTCTTCTTTTAACTGCTTTTTGTTTCATCTTAGCTTTGTCTTATCTTTGTCTACTCAAAAGTTACCGAAATTAACATGTTGCCTTTGTTTCTAATGCTTAAACGCAAAAAGTTAAAAAAAAACATTTAAGTTTTGCATGATATCCAATTTATTATTAATTTTATCATATTGCTTACATCGTAACTATATTTCTGCATACGAACTAAGAAAAACAACTAACCCAACTAAGTCTAATTTAGCAAGTTTTCAAAATGGCCCCCGTCTGACTGCAGACATAACAAAGACCTTTTTCTTATGGACTTCATTATGTCAGTCGTTTCCAACTGTTCTCTTATAGCATTTCGTGCTTCCTCAGTGCGATATACTAAATCCTCTTTGGTACTTACTTCCGATTGAGTAGACAATTTCTTTCATTTGTCCCCATAAGTAAAAATTCAGAGGTGTCACATCTGGTGATCTGGGAGGCCAATTAATAGGACCCAATCTACCGATCCATCTATTGGGAAAGTTGTGGTTTGTTTAACCACAGACTAACGACCTGACCACAGTGACTTGGAGCACCATCATGTTGGTAGCACATATTTCTCCATATTGACAACGGAATATTTTCGAGTTCATCGGAAATTGTGGTTTCCGGAAATCTTAAATAATTTTCGCTATTCATCCTATCAGGGAGAATACAAGTCGCGATGAGTCTCTTCCCGATTATTCCTGCCCATACATTGACAGAAAATCTGTGCTGAGTTGAATCGGTTCTTACATTTCGAGGGTTCTTTTCAGCCCATGTATGCAGATTGATTGTGGAAATTAAGACTTGCTCTCATCTGTCCAGATTATCCATTCAAGAAATGTATAATCATCACAGTTCCGTTCAAGATGCCAGTTCAAAAATTCCCGCCGATTTTCAAAATCAGGCTGAAGCAGTTCTTGAACAAGAGTAAAATGATGTCGTTGATTTCCATCCCTTAATAACCGCCATACAGACGTTGTTGAAATACCGGTGCTAAGAGCAATCTGGCGGATACTTTTTTCAGGATTTTCTGTTACAAGTTCTATTACATGGTCTTTCATATCTTGAACAAAGCTGATTGTGGACCGATCTCTTCTATGTTCATACAGAGTTCCTTCCCTTACTCTTCGATATGCTGTAGCGAAAACTCTCCGATCAGGTAGTCTTCTGAAGGGAAATCCTTCCTGATAAACACGCTGGGCAGCTACGGTATTTCCATCAGACAAACCATAATAGTATAAAATTCATGCATATTCCTCATTAGAAAATGAAGCCATCTTTGAATAAAAATTGCTGTAGATATTAGAAACATTAGTTAACTTTTCATTTAAATGGAGCTAGGAGTTCGAGATCCAAGTCCTAAAATAATAACAAAAACATACCTGTTTGTTCTAGTAAATAAAAAATTTCAGTTTTTTTGTAAACTCGCTATTTTAAAACACCAAAACTTTTGCATTAGTTTATTTTACCGGTAATGTATACTGAAGAATGATTGATGAAATTTTAACTGGAGTATTTAAATAAGATTTCATCAACAGGTCTGTACAAAATGTGGTGCCTGAATCGGCAATTATTTATTATTTACACAAAAAAGGATACTTCTAATATAAACAATTGCCGATACAGGTACTCAGGTTCAACTAACTATCTGATTGTTAAGGGATGTGTAAATTCAGAATATTAATGTACCTTGAGGTTCCAGCAGGTTTCATACCTAGTTTTAAATAATATGTACCTACATGATATCTTTCAAACCATTTTCATCAACAGTCATACAATTTTAGGTAAAGATGCAGAGTAAGAGTAGCGCAATACAACTCTCTTCCTGATTGTTCAGTAGTTAGCTCTAAGATAATAAATAGGGATTATTATGCAATGCATTGTAAAATTGTAAGAACCTACCAACTAAATAACATATGCAACATATCCAATAATTCATTTTTGTGAATTGTCATAAAATTTTAAATAAACATGGAAAGTAAGGGTTGCGCGTTAGGTTCAGTAACTTTTGAGTAGACAAAGATAATGGGATAAAACAAAACGCAGTTAAAAGAAGACAAAATTAGGCTTTATTTAGGGTAATAAATTAAAAAAAAAATCTAAGAGAAATTTCCGAGTTATTGGACTGTTAGTACAAAAAATGAGATATTTCGTGCAAAATGTCTGAATTTAAGTTTTGATATCTCGACCTCGATTCAAGAATTATTTGTCTGCTTTAAAATGCGTATTAGATCTCTATCCAACGTTGCGTAGTTAGGAGAATTGAGAATTGTCCATACAATTTTTTCCGTTTCTCGAGCTCTCCTATCACCTCCTGCAAGGCTGACATTCTTATCTGAAACACCCTGTATACAACTTTACGAAAATCTTTATAACTCATTTAGAAATTTTGCTTCACCAATCACCATCAACTCAGCTTCGAAATTTACCAGCAGTAATCTATTCCTATCTCTCCTCCATATTTCCCACTAAATTAAAAATCCTTTCTGTCATCGCATTGGAATGTGGTAGAGATAATATAGACTTGGCAATCTTCAAAAGCTCTTTAGAATTAGGAATAATCTTGAAAAAAACTGCCTATATCCAAGATCAGAAATAAAATTGTTCAATGCCATCAAAGCTTTCAAATCCTTAGCAGTTATACATTGGATTGACAACTGAATGAAACAAAATAAATAATTAAGTATTGCACGTACAAGAGTAGGAATGCATCGATTTGATATTGTGATTTTTGTAATCCTGGTCAAATCGGTTTATTTATCATAGTATCGGGCAAGCCTAGTTATTTGCCTAGATGTGTAATTTGTACCCATATCGCAAAGTTTTGAAATTTTGTAGGCTTATTAACTATTAAAGGAAGTAAACATGCTTTTCGTCACATTATATAAAAAAAAAATAATTGTGGGGTGTAAAAAGTGAAGGGATATGCAATTTAAATAGGGGGGATATGATGGGAAGCAAGTTTACGTTATCGAACCCATTTTGCTAATTGCAGCTCCGGCATACTTCATCTAACATAAGGCCTGCTCTCGTGTACTCATTTTTAAGACAATAGGCGCTTTCGGGAAGCACATTCTCAGTGAGACAAGTGAGATATTCTCAGTTGGCTCACTGAGACTGCACTTTCGGTGAACTGTCTTAGTTCCATATTGAGCTACAAAATTCGAACGTATCCACTGAGCAACTGAGACAAGTGAAACTGAATATTCTTGTCTCAGTTGACTCAGTTTCGTTATTTTGTGATTTTAATTGCTAATTAAAGTTTAGTGCCCATTTGAATAAACTAACAACAGTTTCCTCAATTTATTACTATCCATTTTCTGTGATAAAAATTATTTAAATGTCAAAATTGGCAAATCAGCTGATTGGTTTGAACTGAGACAACTGAGACGGTTGCTCAAAGTTTTGTCTCAGTTGTCTCACTGAGACAATGCTTGCCGAAAGCCCCTAAGGTGTTATAATGAATTTGCACGAAGTTACTCATTTTCTGTTTCTTTACTTCTTCGTCCAAAAAAATTACATGAATTTTCCATATGTTAGAGTTTTTCCTCTTGAATGAATTAACCGAAGTTTTTAGCCACTACAACAGTTTTTCAAGGACAACCGACAGGAGAGAAGTTTTTACAAAAAAAAAAAAAAAAAATTAAACAAATGAAAGTTACCACAAGTTTTGAAACTAAATGTATTATTGCTTGCTTTGGTATATAATTTTCAAAAATTAGATAAAAGTTTTTTTGGCATTGTCACATTTGTAAATACACTGAATCGGGTAAGGCCTTCGCTGCAGGATTTTGAGTGAATTCAGCATGTGCTACATTGTTTTCCTGGCTTACTTCCGTTTCTTCTACATGTTTGCTAAAATCTAAATCATATCACACGCCAAATTTCCCATTTCACCAAAACTATGTGTAAATTAAGCTGAATTCTCAAATGTCATTCCACACTTCAAAACCATTTGCGTACTTTTGCATACATTTTACATATCTCTCCCACCATACGAGTACGAGAAGTACGCGAATTGACCTATTATTGAAAAAAAAACATTTAAATCGATTCTTTCGAAATATAAAAAGGATGAAACTTCATAGGTAATTGCGCGGCAATTTCATTATATTATGTTTCTTTTAATTTTTATCCTTATGTGGATCCCCTGGAACCCCACCACATTATATTCGGCCTTACATGTTTATATCTTTCATAAGTAATGGTTAACATTGACTTCCGGTTCGAGAGAGATAAACTTAAAAATTTACAGATTTTTTACCAAAGGAACATTGCTACGAAGCAATTTTTGGCCTGTTGGCGGTACTTCTGGAAAACATATGTACGCATTTGGGCGGATACGAGAAGTTCACAAGGAACTGGTATAATCCTCACCAAGTTAAGAAAAGATTATTTTACAATAGTAAGATACTATGTTGCCAAATGAATAAGCAAAATAAGGCATTTAAGGCACTTTCACATCAAAAACAAGAACCGAAAAAATATAAACCGAAAAACTCAATTTATTCCACTTTAAAACAAGATTTTTGCTCCAATGATTAACAAAATCATGGGAAATAGGATAAACTAATAATTTTATTTTTTATTTAAAAAAACCAACCAAAAAATGTAAACTTTGTTTTTGATGTGAAAGTGCCTTTAGGAATAGCTCTATATACGTGAATGAATGAGGTGTGCGATAACTTGAGGAATAGTACCAAAGGAGTGGTGTTTATGTAGAAATTAAGGCAAAACGTAGGTCAACTGCATGTTCGCGAGAATATTCTTTACTTACAGGATGAAAACCTCATCTATGAGCTTACAAAAGGTCACTTAACAGAATTAGCTTGCATAGTAAAAAAAATCTTCTTTGCATTTATTTGCATTGAAAGCAGATCTCCTTAGATGATCTACACATTATCGAAGTAGAGATTAAAAGGGGAATCTGGAATTACTGCATACATCAAAAGAATAAGTGAACACTTCGAGGCAAGTCATAGACCGGAGCCCACAAAAAGCACGTCGGATTAGGAAACCAAGAAACACTTGACATAAAATCATTTTAAGGTAAGCACTGCTATGCAGATCATTATGTATGCTTAAGGCAGTCGCACGAAATAGAGTCCGGTGATTAGCTACTGTTTCTGCACTCTGGAAATTATGAGATTACCGGAGCAGTAGGTTAGTTTGTATTAGGTGTCGGTTATAATTGATAACACATTGCTTCCTAATTCTATAGGTCTGGCCTCAAGCTCCACAAGCGCCTACCCAAAGGTGAAGTACTCTGTTGACATCACTTGAAATTTAATTTAGTGAATTTTTCCAAAATGTGGCATTTCTATATGCAGCGAGGATTAAAAGTATTTTTTAAGTTTGAAGATTCGAGTAGGCCGGCAATAGATAAGCTTGAAAGACATTTTTTTCAGAGTAAGTGTCTTTCGTTGTGTGTGCTTAATCAAGGTAAAGTATGCAAAATCATGCAGGATTATTATAACCGTAAAATTGAAAGTCATAATAGTAGAGACAAAAACACTTGCAGTTTGTTGAAATTAAAAAAAAAAAACATTGTTGCGTATCATAATTTATGGCTGTCAACCAAATAAGCGATTTGGTACAACAGCAACAGTATTACATTCGGGAAGCTGTTTCTATGGCCAAAAACATCGTCATTAATTGGCACCATTGCAAATTTTGCGTTTTTTTTCTTATCAATGAATTGGCAAATGTTCAGAAAATCTGACACAATTTGTATTTCCCTGCCAACAATATCGCATTCAGAATGAGAGCAGACAATAAGAAATTTCTTAACATTTCATTCCCAAGGAATTTACCAGATTGTTTAAAATTTATGCGATCCCGAGGAGCTGAAATTCGAAACTTCCAAGTCATTACAGACGATACTATCAGCCCACTTGAAGCATTTCAAATCCATTCTGGTAAGGCGGAAATACTACTGAGTTCAGATCTCAAGAGCCATAACGACATCCAAAGCCAAGAGTGGTGGGAACAATGAGTAAAAAATTAGCCATAAGCTCAAGGCTGAATGAATGTAGTTGAGTTGGGCGATTCTTTGGTCCAAATCATTTGGGACAGAATCATTCTTTCTTTGAGAGTGCAAAGCGACGAAATGGTAGGAGACAAATTATTCTCTAAAGATGAAAAAGAACTCTAACCTCCGAGAAGAGAGTTATAAACCAAAGTAGTAAATATGGATGATGGCGTCCTGGGAGCCATCATCACTCTAAAGCGTCTTACCAACGAAAAGTAAGAAAAAGTGATAGCAGCAACAGTATCAGATCATAAATTTTCAGGTATAAAAGTTAGGTAGGCGTAATTTAATTTGGGTAACTGTGTACAGATGTTTGGAAGCTTAATCCTTAATGTAATGAAATAGGCAGATGATGATTGCATTAATGACGCGATTACGACCCTCACTTAAAAGCAATTTGTCATATTCAAATCCAAGAGCTCAGCCAGAAGATAAACAAGAGAAAGAATTCAGCAGATGAAAATTTGTTTGCTCTCTAACACCCTTGGTTCTTGGAAGCAAATGGAGCCACTAAATTGCAAATTTCAGTGAATTATAAAGTGGTGCAAGTGGAGCTATAGAGAGAATGGTGCTCCTGTAATCTGCATAAGTTCGGCCCATTATGAAAGGTGGTTCTAGTTTGGCCAGGGGGAGGAACTATTCAAGGCAACCGATGTGAAATTAATGAGCTAACAAATAATCCCGTGCTGCTCCAATTGGCAAGAGTGCAATTTCCGATGCGGTTGGACTTAATTGCATTTAGTCGATTGGAGGACGCCAGTTAGGTTTACTTGTTGGGCTCTTATTTTTATTTGACTCTTTGTATTGCCAAATAAGATGAAGTTTTTGAATATTTTTCCCCCGTGATCATACTTTTTTTTTAATTGCATAATTTTGAATACCAAAAATAAATAATTCCATAGAAATATTGTTTTTACACTCACTGTACAAATGGATTAACTCCATAAAAGAAAAGGTATGATACATATTTATACATATCTTGTGAGAAAACAGTTATTATTCAATGACCATAAAAACTGTTGTCATGAGCATTTGTGTAACTAGCACTTCTTCTGCAGTGGGCCAGGTCGCCCAACTTTCGTACATAGGTTTTAACAAACATTTTGTTTGCGAAGTATACCAGCTCTGAGTATTCCCAGCTTTTGACTGACATTTTTTATGCATTGTTCTGAGCACTTGCAAGATATTGATATAATGCCTAGAGCCAATAAAATTGCATAGATTTAAAAAAACCATAAAGTTACAGAGAGGACAGAGTACAGAGAGTACAAGGAGTACAAGAAACATAATCTAAATTCTAGAACATAATTTCCGCTAAAATAGCTCTGCACACAAAAAGTAAAATAATCCTCATAAAAATGAAAAAATAAAATAATTCTCATTTTACAAGTCGCAGACATCGCGTCACTATTTTTGTAATATGTGAAACCTTAACTCCATTCCCAAGAAAGCAAAAAACAAGTAAAAAAGCTAGAATTGGTCTAATACCAATTCTTATGATACCCTCTAAAAGAATGCCATTATGAAATTTCGTATTGTCACCCTTATGTGCAAGTTTGATTTTTGAAGCAGTTTTTCGCATATATTTCTAGAACGGTTTGTCAGACAGAAAAAATGATTATAACCAATTTTATAGGATTTCATATTCCCAAAAAGTACAATAAAAATGTCTTGGACTGACCGTTTTCACAGTATACGTAAAAAACCTAAATTTTTATATGGCAACACCAAGAAGGAGGTTCTCCATTTAGTCCATTTTTGAAATTTTATTTGCTAGTACAATGAAAACATCACGTACCAAATTTCAGCTCTCTATATTGATGCGTTCTCAGGCAGTGTCCAAAGATATAGTGAAAAACGAAAGTTTTGTATGGCAACCCCACGAAGGAGTTGGCCGATTTGTCTCATTTTCGAACTTAATTTAACTTTTTTTTTTAAAGTCCGTGTACAAAATTTCAGTTCTCCAAGTATACGCGTTCTCGAGCTATCGTGCGCACAGACAGACGGACGGACGGACGGACGGACGGACGGACAGACATGCAAAAATCAAAATAACTTTTAATATTATGCGTGGGTGTGCAATTCATTTTGCTCTACCATCATTATTTCGAGGTGTTACAAACGGAATGACAAACTTAGTATACCCCTATAGATTTCATCTAGGGTATAAAAACTAGATCAGCCCTTTTAATCAACTGCAAATGTAGGTACGTTGTGCACATACGGGACGATTTTAATAAGAAAAGCTTTTGGGATATGGCAGTCCTTGTCAAGGAGAAAAGCATGGTAACATCGTTTATTAGTTAGAATAAGTCATCAACATTCAATCAGATTTTGGATAACTAGTCAGTCAACATTCGGCGATCGGGCGATATTTATTGCTTATCGAGACCAACGGGGTGTCGAGTATTTACGAAATAGTTTTAGTCGGAGATTTAAATTATTGTGAAAATAGATTAATACATGTACAATGTAAGTGGCGAATTGAGTGAAAGTGCATTCCTTTCTTTAATCCCAATGAACCGAAGCGACACCCGTCTATTCCCTACAATCCACTCCAAACATCCAACGCGATCAAATTTTTCTAAAATCATAGGAAGTAGTGTTTATTTGAAAAATAATATTTGCACGATTTTAAAAGAAAAACAAGTGAAAAAGCTAGAATTGGTCTAAGACCAATTCTTATGATACCCTAGATGAATGCACGTATGAAATTTCGTATGGTCACCCATTTCAGCAATGTTGATTTTTTGCATTTGTTTCTCGCATATATTTCTAGAACGGCTCGTCGGCCAGAAAAAATGATTATAACCAATTTTATAGGATTTCTTATTCTGAAGAAGTTTTTAGTACAATAAAAATGTCTAGGAGTGATCGTTTTCTAAGTATATGTAAAAAACCAAAATTATTATATGGCAACACCAAGAAGGGGTAGCCCGATTTAGCCCATTTTTGAAATTTTATTTGCTATTAGCATGAAAATACAGTGTACCAAATTTCAGCTTTCTATGTCGACGTGTTCTCAGGTAGTGTTCAAATATATGGTGGAAAACGAAATTTTTGTATGGCAACCCCACGAAGGAGTTACCCGATTGGTCTCATTTTCGAACTTAACTTTGTTTTTTTTTTAAAGTCCGTGTACAAAATTTCAGCTTTCTAAGTGAACGCGTTCTCGCGTTATCGTGCGCACGGACGGACAGCCGGACGGACATGCAGAAATCAAAATAACTTTTATATTATGCGTGGATGTCCAATCCATTTTGCTCTACCATCATTATTTCGAGGTGTTACAAACGGAATGACAAACTTAGTATACCCCTATAGATTTCATCTAGGGTATGATAAAAGAAAGTGGTGTCGTTTAATTAACAGAGACTATTGTTTTCCACATCCCCTCCTTTGATTCTCTCACGTATTAAGGAAAATAAATCAGAATCCTCAAGTTCCATACACGAAACTGATATGATAGTGACGCTCTGCCTAATGTCCAGTATTTAATCCAAGTTCCAGTACTAGGACCCATACTTCAAATGCTTTAAGTACAAGTACAAGTTCCGCTACTGGTACTTAAATATCTTCAAGTACCAGTCCAGGTACTGGTACTGGTACTTATAAGGTTCAAGAGCTTTCCAAAACTCAAATTAGAAATTTTGAAAAACCTATAACCAGTTAAATATATGGATGAGGTGTTAATTTACGAAATATCATAAAATATCGTATATGCTTTCGCTGTTTTAATTCCTACATAATTTTGGAAATTGATCATGCTGTATTTGAGTTTGCTTTTAGCAAAACAAATGTCACATCAGATAATGCTTGCCTTTGTGTAGCATTTACAAGACATGCAAATTAAAATCAAAGCTCCATATGTGCGGAAGAAGAGAGCGGATTGTGACACTATTTTACTGAAGGCGGTAAGATTTCTTGGGCCACTGTTGAGATGCAGATAACCTGTATAATTAGATGGCTTATTTAAATAATTTAAATAATTTATAAAAGCTGAAGTACTTCGCGTTATGGCAGTAAGTAACATTAAGTCCAGGTCCTGGTACTAATACTTAAGTACCAATGTACTTAAGTACTTTACAGGTCTGAAGTTCGATACACATTTTAGATAAATTATTTACGTTTTATTAAGCACTAATAATGAGTGTGTTTAGGAGCGAAAGCCTCTCCTGAAGCATAGTTACTTTCAACCAAGCTTTAACTCGACGCATAAGGTGAACTACCTTTCACAGTCGACCGGCTCACAGAAAGACCAAAAGCTGCTTGCAGCAACTTGTATAAATTTAATAATTTTCTACAAATGGCTCTCCATGTGTCAGGTACAACTTTATAAATGAGTCAACTGACTGCGCCAAATGATGTAAATTTTAAAACCTATTTTTGAAGTTAGTGATAATGTTGTTGGTTGTAAATATGTATCTTCCAATATTCGGATGGCCTTGACCTTGGAAAGTCTACTAAATTACTTTTACCTAGACTGGACTTCTTCAGAAAGTCTTTTGCTCTCTCGGATTCCCAAAGTATTTATTGTCTAGAGTGCTAATATAGTTTTATTCCATAATGTAACGTAATAAGAATATTATTGAAGTTTGCAATTGCCTTCCTTATAAAGATAATCAGCCTTATTACTGAATCCGTTGGGATTAGAATCGAAAAAGCTTAAAAAGCGAAAATTTCATTGACATCAAAGGTTATCAATTAATATTTCCGCACAAACTGTCAAAATAGTTTTGCATGATTTTTCCTACGGATCACGCCATTGTCAAAATTCAGTGGAATCAGAGTAATCTCAGAATAGTTTTTAAAACTTTTAAAGAGATTTTAATATGTTTACTTGAAGAAAAAAACTCGTTAAAGCCTATTCGAATCCGATCCGCACGGATTCAATTTAATTACGCCTAAAATTGTATGAATTAAGGAATGTTTTTTGTTGGGAGTTTTCATAATTTCCGGGAGGGGGGGGGGGGGTACCCTGGCCCCTACCAAGTTATGCCAATGGTCATGAAAGACTAAATGACAACATTTTCATGGCTATTGAATAAAAAAATATTTTTGTTTTGACAAGAAATGTATCAACGTGTCCTGCCATTTCTTTTATGGAGTTAATCGATTTATGTAGTGAGCAACTCATATTTAGATGCAATTTCTGCAGCAATTGAACCAAAATAGTTTTTTATATTTGAATTTTTATCCGGAGCATCCATTTTCAAAGTAAATTTACGAAGTTTTTAAAAAAGTTATTGAAGAGGTTCTCATTCGTGCGACTTTAGTGAATTTGCATCCTTTAAAAATTTGGGCTTGACATTTTCATCACTCGATAATTATTGTACCAAAACCTGACGACATCCTGAAATGATTCTCCACAGGAATGCCGTTTTCATTGCAAATTATTGTAATGGGTATACTATATAAAGTTCATATCATATACACATATGTACATATGTATAATTGCTCACATTTGCAGTATTATATATCGGAAGTATATTATGTACTTTTATTGGATTACATTTTAATTTCTATATTTCACTCGCAACACTGAGTAAATAATATTTAATTTCACCCAGATGGACATGAAATGAATGCTAATGAGGGATAATAGGCAAATTTGGAATATTAGAACTGGTATAGACTCAATAAATGGAGGTGACCTGAAGGTTGACAAATATTATTATTTATTAGAAGCAACAACTTCCCTACCACCCCAGCCTCTCTCTCTCTCTATCACCATCTCCTTGCAACCTCCTTAATTAACGATGTGATCCCAGTCTCAATCCTCTAGTCCAATTTAGTAACACAAATGGGCTAAACCGCATAACATATTCATGGCTGATGGTATCTGTCGAAGCGTTTGTTAACTTGATTAGCCGGAGAGATGAAATAGATAAGCCTCAGGTGAACAATATTTCATTTGAAAGGGACATTGAATTTTAATTACGTTTATACCTAACTATGTACAATACCTTTCCCAGACGCTCAGCGTACCCATGATTAATTCACATTTAACTTCGTGCATATAAATCTCAATACAAAGGTCTGGCGTTAGGTCCAGAATACATGCATACATATACGTACATCGCCATGGTATCCAGGGGGGGGGGGGGATTTAGTTTGAATTCCGATTTAAAATTACACTCTCCATCCTAGTTTTCTCAATACCACGGGTATAAAGAAAACTTTTAATGGGATTTGAAAATTTGCTTCTAGTGTTTACAGTGCTGCGCGTTTTTTCGTTGGAAGAAGATTAATCATGGTTTCCTGGAAACTGGCTTACGATAGTATTATACTTGGCAGTCTACATACTTTATCGGAGTCATTAGTGTCGTGTAATTTGGCCAACAATTCTATATATGATCTGTTGAAAGTTCGCCCCAAAAAGTCCCATCCTATCGGAAAATTATTTCACTTTTGTTCGGAGACTCCTTTGAAAATGACTCATTAGTGGAAAATTTTGTTCAGAAAAGAACGGTGCGGTTTAGATATATTCACATGAGCGAAGGTAGACGACCATGATAACGTTTGTTAAATGGAAAATTTTACGAAAAGCTATGCTTTTATTTTGCAGAGAGGTGGATGGTGCTGCATAGAGTATAATTAAAATGGGTCAGCTTTACTCGTAAAGCTAAAGTTATTTACTAAAGAAAAAGAATGTGACTCTTTTTAAATTTGAAACTTTAAAAAAGACAAATTCTGTCGGGAAGACTATAAAAATTTTCCACAGAAGTTTTTCTGTTAACAAAGTAAGTATACATAAGCAGAGATACATATAAACATAAATATGTATAGATCTTACATTTCTGTGGTAACTAGAAACCACTTTAAGGGAGAAATGAGATATGTCTTTCTTGGGCAAAATAAACAGCAGTTGATGCGCTGACACCAAACCCCAAGAGACTTGACCTGAAAGTTCCTAGACAGCATTTTTTTGAGTTATTATGATAAAGTGATTTTTTTGTTATTCCATCTCAATTGTAGCTAATAAGTTTTACTATAATTTCAAGAGAAAACTGGGTATAACGTGAAAACGATATCAGGCTAAATAAATAATGTCAGTTGACATTATTTGCTGCTCTAACAGGAATTCATATCAAACGGTAAAATTTCGTTTCGATTTTGAAATTAAAGACAATAAACTCATGGGAAAAGTTTTCACCAATTATTCTCCAAAGATTTATCAAAACCTCGAATACAGAAACGTGATTACGATTGTTGCTAGATTTTGGGAGGATACCGGTTTTGAAGTGGTGGTTGTGCTCCAATTTGTGATATTTTGATTTTATCCAGCTGAAGAATTTTAGATACTTTGCAGAGTGTATGTACCATATAGTCAGCATAACCAAATGCCGATTTGATATAATCAATATTGACTATGTCCGAAAGTAGTGAGGTTAGATGATAAAAATAAAATATAAGGTTAGATTTTGGTGCTAAACCCAAGACCTTGACCATACATTTTCATATCGTTAAAACGTGTTCAGTTTTGTTTTTAGAATCCATTCCGGTATCTCTGACAATTATTGAAAGAAGAAAGAGGAGAGTTCGGTATGAAACGGAGATTGCCAGGAAAATTTAATTTAGCAATGGAAGACTAGATTGTGTCGAAACTTTTTGAATATTCAAATTAGCTTGCATGATTAGGCATCATACAAAGGTGATAAATTTTCTCGTTTTCAACATTGTGCGAACAGTTAATATTAAAACAAATTTATTTTCAATGGTAAGGCAGCTTCTTTCTAAAACCACTAAATCTTATTTCATTTACAAATTTTTTAAATAAGTAAATCGTTCGCTAAAAATGGAAACTTCTTTGCCTAGAAAATCCAAAAAAAAAAAGTGATCAATCACTCGTCTGTCTATCGAAGTAAAAATATGTTTTTTATGGATGGGATAAAAGTGCTTAGAACAGCTCGCCCCAAAACTAAGAAAGAACGCAATAATGACAAATTAATTAACTCAAAAAGTAAGAGAAACTTGAAAAGCCATAGAGGATTCCGTCTAATGGCAGGCCTCTAGAAAGCATAACATAACAAAGTGCCAAAGTGTTAATCGCAAGCTTGAGCTGGTTGCTAAGGGAACCTTAAGGGAAGACAGGGCCATTAATCTTGTGCCTTGGCTACCACGGGAAAATGAATAAAAGGGAGCCAAGCCGTTTGCGAATCAAACCCAACAATTGTGTCTAATGTATCTTAAAGCTCTTGTGATTTATTGGCCTTTTCTGTTATTAATCAGTATTGCAGTCCTCCCTTTAGCCAATGTTTCAACACCAATTAACCTTGCTGCGGGATACACCACTGACAGTTTATCTCTCTCAACACAATATTTGGTATCTGTGTGGTGTTTTGTGTTGCTTTCAACCACTTGTAAAAATTTATTTTCTCTGAAATTCCAGGCAACAAAGCTGAAATCCAGATTTATACCATAAATAGGGAATTCAATCCTTGAGACATTATGGTTTAGTTCATGATGGACGAGTTTTTTTTGCCAGTTCCAGTAGTCGTACAAAAATTATTTAAATTCGAATGAATTTCGTGGGAGAATTCTATTTTACCTCGGAAATAATTAGCTATAAACAGGCTGAGGTTCCTATTTTTGTTTTTTTCAAGAAATATTTTCACTTGACGTGTCTACCATCTATTTGAAGGTCAGGTCCTGAAAACAATAGTTTTATTATTTTGGTATACATCAATGCAAATATTTCTGAAAACGGAGTTACGTTTCATTAAAACATAATAATCAAAAATCACAAAATATAAACAATTAAAAAAGGCGTCAAGCGAAATGTCAATGCAACAAGTGATCTCAAAATTCAACTTTATCATAATCAGAGATCAGAGGATATTTGGTGATAAAATGAAGTTGAACAGCACACAGGTCATATGAGAAAATTCTGAGTTTTATGTCAAATTGCTTCAAATCTTATATCAGACCTAGAACGCAATATAACACCGGGGCTGACCGCACAGCTTTAGCTTCATTAGTTATTGTTCAAAAAAGAGCCTCAAGCTTATTGGCGATGTAACAAAAGCTTTTTATATTGCTATCGCTCCTTTGTTGTTTCATTCATGGTAAATGTTCTGATGAAACATCTAGTCTGATCCCTTGCAGATTAATTCAAATCGCGCAAATCATTTTACCCTTCAAAATACTTTCAGTCGTGCAGTAAAAATCCGTGATTCTTTTTTATTTGGAACTGTGCGAATGTGGAACAGTTTACCATCTTTCGTCTTTCCTCGGGTTCACAATCTGCGTAGATTCAAGAGTGGTAGATGTATATTCGCACGTCTCCTAATGTCCACTATTCGTTCTACCGACCTCCGTCCTGTCATCTTGTTCATGTTCGTCTAATTCATTAAAAAGTTAGTATGATTCTAAAAAAAACAGTTGTGTTCGGATAAATCTAAGACTGACAAGTAAATTTTCCAACTAATTGAGTACTAGAAATGTTTTAGCAGTTATGGACACTCGATCAGATCACTTGAAGGTGGGCGATATGCGTAGTTTGGCCTTATACTTTTGATACCCACTGTTTTCTTTTGATGAGGTTAAAAATCTGCTCCAGGGAAAGAAGTCATTATTTTGACAAGTGATGATTCATGATTGAGAATCTTCCTTATTTTCCCTTAACCCATACTTATATAGGGGAAGGTGACCTATAATGACATAGTCGGGTGCAACGAAACACATTACCCTATCCACGAAATATAAGCGTCCGACGCATTCCTAATGGAGAAAACAAGAGAAAGTCAATGATGAAGCATTTTTTACAGTGATTGTGTGGTTTCGGTATTAATTATTGATTTTATTTAATATGTTATTTTTGCCGGATTGCTCCTATTCTAATAAAGCAATTGATATGACATTCGTACATACGTGATGAATAATAATATTATTATAATTATTTTATCATACTCTTGGCCATTTGGGTGACATACCTAGGCCAAGGGCAAATTGACATAACTTGGCCAAGGACGAAATGACACAGGTATGTGTCATTTTACTCATGGATTCTAAATATTATGTTATTTACTGAGGATTGACAATACAAAATAAATATAATATAAGCAAGCATACAGAAGTCTAAGAAAAGCTATATTTTCATTTACTCTCGCAAATAAACTAAATTTCTCTTGAATCACTTTAAGGTTTTATTCGAATTACATGGGTGGCCTAAAATGACACAGAGTATGTCGTTTTATGCACACGATGCCAAAAAAAATATGAAAAAAATCTTGTCTTTGTTTTAATGTCTAAAATTCTTCAAAACATGAAAGCAAACATTTTTAAGCAGCTAAATGTGTACTTGAAGTTTTCTTAAGAGGGTATACCAGTGTAAATTGAAAATTGACCCTTCGGCTTGCACCCGATATCTCGAGAACAGGTGTGTCTTTTTATTCCAAATAAATTTTAATGTTTAGATAAAGGTCCAATCCGTAAGATAAGTGTAGCAAATTTCTCAAAATTAATCCAGAAATTATTATATAATTATCTGAAATTTGTAAAATTGTTAAAAACTGTAATCTCTTGCACCACTTTCCAGCTAAGTGAAAGTCATTTATGACCCGATTTTGATATAAATCGAAAGATGTGCCATAAAAGGATGAGATAAGTTTTTTACTTTTTCTTTTTTGGATCTTTTGGGCTAATGTTTTACATATACAAAATATGACAAAATGAACACTTTTCGATCAAAGTTTTAACAGCGTTCCAATGTAAATTAAAAGTTACAAAGTATCTAAAATTAAACATTGTAATGTTATTTACTCGATTTTGCATAAAAATTGCAAGAAAACTTATGCTTACAGCATAATAATAAAATAAAACAATTGTCAATAAATGATATTATCATGGACACACTTGCTGTTTTGTGTGGTATTATCATGGACACACTTGTTTTTTTGTATGCAAAAGTTTTGCTAGGTGGCGCGTGGAGCAGAAAGCTTATACAATGTACTTGAGTAGTGTAGTGGACGTGTACCTGCGAGCACCAAAGGACAAACACCAGTATAAATAAATTCAAAACTAAACTAAAACTGTGATGTGCAAAAAGCAAATAAACAACAAAGCAGAAAAGAATGAATATGTTGCGGATTGGATGCAGCCCACTCCTGCGAAATATTCAACCATCCCATCCGTATGTACACAGAGCTCATCGCGCAAACGCACACTCATTTTTATTTATTTCTCCTATGATGTACCCATGCACGACCCATGAGCTCGACCTGCTTCATGACATGACTGCTGCTGTGGATGGCTCTGATCCTACCCGATCCTACCACGGCTTATGTGGTGTGCGTGGGACATTGCCGCCGGCTGGCTGTGTAAGTGCTAAGCAGAAAGGAAATTCTTCCAATTCTCCATCATTATGTAGTCGGCGCTAGTAGTATCTGTGTTATCTGAGCAAAGGAAATAGAGCTTAAAAGCATAAAGCACAGATACATTTTTTTCTCATGCTCAAACCATTATAGTAGTGGATAGGATAAAAATTTGATTTTTCTGTTCACTGGTATTTCCCCTCAAATATAAAGGGTGAAGGTCCACAAGGTAAAATGTTAGTGGTATGTCATTATAGGGAACCTTCCCCTACCTACTATGTACCGAATATATAAATGTTATTGCCGTATCATGCTGGTCATAGCGTAGTGCAATAGCTGTGAATTGACAAAGGCGCAAATTCTCAAGAACTGCCTACATATTGTTACGTGCAATATAAAAGGGCAAGCGACATCTATTAGAAGTATCCATCGCGTGATGTGACTAATTAAGTACAGACACAAACAACTTTAGGTTCGAAACATCGATGTTTCAAGAATGAAATGTTCGGGAAGGTTCTGGATAATTTGTAGAGTATAAATACGGCATTCGCTTCTGACAGTGACAAGTCTTGCCTCAGACAGTGAAGTGAATGTAGCAAACACACGAAGGTATTGGATTGCGATATTATGAAGTACAGTATGGACTAGCGATAATTAAAGTTGAATTTATTTGTGATTGTTATGAATTTGGTAAAAGTAAACGGTAGAGAGCTTGTGAATTACATATGAAATATTGTGTTTTGTATACGAACTTAGGCCAGGCTCGTAACAATACATGAAACATTCACTCACACGCAACTTTTTTCCATTTTGACCACTTTCTTTGTAGTAGGTAGTCAATTTGAGAGGATTCAGTTATGATACTTCAAGTTTTTCCCAAATTCTTACCTTTTGTTTATTTTCTTTACATCTTTCTAACGATTATTATAATTAAATTCAAGATAAATAAAATGGCAAAAAACGGGCAGTATGTACGTAGGTAGGTACATGATGGCTACAATACACGAAAATATTTTATAGGAATACTCAAAATCTCCTGGCAATCTTTTATTGTAATTTATTTATCCTCGAGGAGCATGAAATCCCTTAAAGCTTTTATGTATATACCCCAAAGGATTTCATGGATATTCTGCCTTAATTCGGGAAATAAACAGTAGCCTCGAATTTCGATAGACATTTATTCTCCTTAACGTGAATAAGTTGGGAAGGAAGTAGAACTGAATGACTTAAATCTTACCAATTGCACTGAACTTAAGTAGTTTCGATGTGATGAGGAGAATCGTAAAACTTCATTGCAGAACATTTTAGCACCTCGCCAAACTGAATGGCATTCATTGATTGCCTCCTAAATACATCTATTTTTGGAGGAGGGAAAACGTTTGCTGCAAAGTACCACTTAGGGATGAAGTAGTTCCTATATACTACTTACTACTGAGCGTCTAGCAAATTCACTAAAGTCTTATATGATGCTTTGGGACGCTGTTTAATTGGGCATGTCCTTTATGTGTATACATGCGGCATATATATGTATATATGGGTACAATTTCAGGCAGACATGTTTTTAATTGCAATTTCTTGTTCGATATGTTCTAGATAGGTAAAAACATTTGTAGCCAAAGAAAACAGAAGAAGAGAGACGTCCAATATCAGGGAAATTGATTTAAAACAATTTTGACAAGTCATCCAGTGTCTGAGTAGTATACATAGATCCTCATGTCCTCATGAGAACATGAGGATTCTATGTGCTTGTGGATGGATTCATCTTAAAGCTTGAGATATTCTCTTGTGTCAGACAGAGAATCATTGGAGTGTTATAATGAAGCAAACTTTTTTCCTCCACTGTCTTCTTTGCTTATGCGATTAATTTGAGGATGATAGAGAGGCAATAGTAGCGTATAAGTATAGAAGGCAGCGTTTTTTATCAGCTCTCTCTAGTACGATTCTCCACAGAAATATCAGTAAAAACAAAACTTCAGATCTTGTTTGAGTTCATCCTGTTACAGATATGGTTGTATGGTTTAGAAAATCACTCCTTCCATAGCATACCATTTGCAGACATTTATATAGGGACTTGCGTCGAATCCTATCCATTGTTTGAAGGATCCTGTGTTAAATAGTGAGCTGTGAGGATATTCGGCTCAGAATAGACAAAAAAATGAAATAAAATAAAGAAAATGTAAACAAGGTTATCGATCTACGCCGATATGATCTCATGATCTGATTTTGCTGAAACTCAATCAAGGAGGTCATAGTGAAGTTAGTCAAATTCCGGACTACATTTGACGGTTCATAGCGGTTTGGTTTTTATGTGAGAAGATCGTTACCCGTCAGCTAGGAGGATAAGAGCCGTCAACATTTAGCTAAAATCCGAAAATTATTTATTATACCTATATAGAATTTACATATACACTTACACGTGGTATTTAATTCGAAAAACATATTTCCGATAAATACATTTAGGTACCTGTTATTATTTCTCAATTTGCTTTTGAATTGATTGATATATTCTCATCGTGGACTTCCCCGGTCTGCTGTAAAAATTTTCACCGACGGCTCTCTCACTAATGAAGGAGCTGGGGCAGGTGTCTACTTTCCTGAGCCTGATTTTGGAATGGAGTATTCACTTGGAAGACACACCACTGTCTTCCAGGCTGAAGTCTTCGCCATCTCAATGGCAGCGGAGTTAGTCCTTGATATGCAAATCAAGGGGAAGACATCGCTATCCTTTCGGATAGTCAGGCAGCCTTGATGGCTCTGAATGGTCCTCGGATAACGTTTAAGTTACTGGGGAATTCCAGGTCGTCAGTGTTGTGTTTTCACAACAAAGTATCCCTCCTGTGGGTTCCTGGTCACATGCGGATCATGGGAAATGAAAGGGCTGATATTTAAGCTAGGGCTGGCTCCGATTCTCGGACCGGAGCCCGCCGTAGGCATTGCCACCTCGAGTATCGGGTCTCTCATCAAAGCGGATGTTCATAGGAAACATCAGCAGACATGGGAGAACCTGAGTTCTTGTAGGTGTACAAAACTGTTTCTTGATGGGCCCAATGGGAATATCTCCGATTTTCTCATGGGGCTCGGAAGGAAACAATGTAGAACTGTGGTTGGCATCATCACCGGCCACAACTCACTTCACGCTCATCTAATAAGAATGGGAGTTGTTGACAGCCCTGAGTGTCTGTCCTGCCTGGAGGGAGAGCTTGAGACAACCGAACACTTTTTGTGTGAGTGTCCGGCCTTCGCCTGGAGCAGACTGGATACTCTAGGGTCTGCCCTTCTATCTATCTAAGAGGACAGGAAGGTTTTGGTGAATGGGATTCAGGATAGTACAATGGGCCGCTACGGCCACCGTACTTGGGATGGGTTTCTCCTGCTCCCCCTGTTTTATTTAAAAAAAAAAAATATATATATATATTCTCATGCACATTAATTAAATATTTTTTTTTTTAATTAGCGTATAAGGTTTTGTAAGTGGAGTTTGTGATTTCTTACGAAGTTTGTTTATTGTTTACCGACTTAATTCAACCACGTTCAACTAAGTACACACACATCATATACCACGCGATGGCTTAAGAAGTTTTGTAATATGCAGAAAACACCATAAGCAAATCTGCATTTTCCCGAATGGAATGCTACACAAAAGTGAATATGGAAATACTAAAGGCAATCAGGTAATTGGAAATTCGCTTTTCTTAATTAAAATTGTTTGCTGGGAGCATATGTGAAACGACTTCTCCTTCTCTACTGAAAATTAATCCTAAACAGTTTACCATGCAATTAGTAGAAAACAGTTTTCACCCTGATTAGCTTTAAAGTCGAAACAAATTTTATAAGTAGTTACAATTTTGGTGAAAAAAAAAGAACCAATAGAGGAAAACTTCAGCAATGGATTTCCTCTGATGTTGCAAAGAGTGATGCAATAGCACTTCATTAACGTTCATACGTCAACATAGAAGTGGAAAGTAATTATTATAATGGAGAATGTTTTAATAAAGAGCTTGAAAGGGACTTAATTTAAATAAAAGTTTACAATGTGACAAATATTTCATCAAGATATTCTTAACAGTGAAGAACTTTCCCTGGACTGTTTGAAGAGGTTTTAAGGTTTAAGCTCCCAATGTACTGATGAGAAGCCCTGTCGACCTCATGATCGTTTCATGTAATAATCAGGTGTGTGACAAAGAAGTAAATAATAAATGCGAATGGAGATGCGATAATTAAACTTTAGATCCAAGACATGCTTAAGATTGAAGAAGAGAAAGGAGAAACATAGATAAATCGCTTTAGAAGACAAACTCCAAGAATTGAAAGCAATGATAATTTTCTATTTGCTCTCAGAAACCAACCCAGCATAAATAACATCACCAGAACTTGAACTGGAAAATCGGAATAAGCCTAAAACGGGTTGCCATCGGAATAATATGGGCAGTAATCCAGAGCTTACGTAGTTATAGACTTTTTGAAACCCAGAGTCAGACTTGTTCACAATTTTATTTAATTTTTTGACGTACAGATTTTGCATATGATTATTACTAATTTTTATTACAGAAAAGTGGAATTATCAAGAGATTGTCTATAATTTTTATGGGCGGGTCATAATATTCTAACCACTGTTTGACTTTTATACCCTAGATAAAATTATAGGGTATACCAAGTTTTTCATTACGTTTATAATGTACAGACATAATGCTGGTAGAAATTGGTTGAGCACCCACGCATAATATTAAAAGTTTTTTTTTGATTTTTGCATATCCGCCTGTCTGTCTGTCCATCCGCACGATACGTCGAGAACGCGTTCACTTAGTGTACTAAATTTTTGCACACAATTATTTCCTTATTCATTTTTTAGAGTTCCATATCCAAAGGGTATCAACTGGACCCTATTACCAAGCCTCCGCTGTCCGTCCGTCTGTCTGTCAGCGATCTGTATCTCATGAACCGTAATAGGTAGACAGTGGAAATTTTCACAGAGTGTGCATTTCTATTGCCGTTATAACAACAAATAATGAAAATAATATTAGGCAATACACTCTTAAGTAAAACAACAAAAAATAATTGCTCTTGCGCCATATTGGGGCTTCAAAGTTGGTCTGACCTTTGTGCATATACTATTGTGTATGAATACTTGCGATGGAAGGGAAACCTTCGTGTGCCAGTCCGACTCTCACTTGGCTGGTTTTTAAATATTTGAAAAACCCATCCTTTCATTCTTACAATAATTCTCCTTCCTTGAAGGAAAAAAATTAATTCTTTCTCTACAATTAGAGATCTGGTAATGCTGTAAGGACACACCTACTAATAAACAAAGTAATGATGTCTATATAAATATGAATTATTAATGTTTCTGCCGAAATAAAGATGACCAAATACGGATATGGGAAATCGTAGTATTCGAGGTCATTTTATATTTTATTTGAAAAACCAACGACAGAAATGTCAATATGAATAAGGAAAAAAGTTAGAATTAGTATCAGATCAATTATTTTGATACGCTAGATGAATGCTCGTGTGTAATTTGATATGGTCTCTGTTAAAGTTTGATTGGTAAAGTACTTTTCCGCATCTATGTCGCTTCTAAGGGGTTTTTCGGACAGTAAATATGATTTATAACAAATTTTGTTTTTTATTCTGAAGAATTTTTTACTACAATAAAAACATCTTGGGCTGATCCTTTTCACGGTATACGTGAAGGTCTAATTTTTGTATTCCAACACCAAGAACGGGCTGCCGCAATATTAGATCATAAAACGAAAGGATAGGCTACCTTGTATAAAATTCGTGTACGTGTGATAAGCAATTTTTTTTGTGGACAAGGGAGGGAAATGACAAGAGGGCTGGGGTTTTAGTTTGTGTCAGTTCGATATTTCTGACATTTCTCATTTGTCATTTCTTTAGTCTGGTGTTTTTTAAGTGATTTGTGAGTTAAAAGATTAATAAAAGTGTTTTAAAATTGTGTAATATTGAAAAACTGGTACAAATAATTTTTCTGTGCAAGAGATTTATTATAATTGAGACTCCGGAGTCTATAATTATGGTGGTGAAGTGCGCTGTGTTGTGCTGCAGAAACAAGCGGCGTTATTGTCGTGGAAAAGCATTCTTCAAGTAATCTTAATAGCTTTACTAATTAATTATTGTGTTTAAAATAAAATAAAAGTGAAATATTAATAAAAATAAACAGCCGTGGTAAAAAAATTAACGTTTTCCAATGCCGGTTTGTTTGCTTACAATTGAATTGTCATTGGGGCTCTTGTTTGATGTCAGTCAAGTAAAGGCAACGACAAGAAATATTATCAGCAAATGAATGGGGCACTAGGAAAACTCTTAAAAATGTAATAAGTTATAAAAGAATTATAAAATTATAAAATGAAAAAATGATACGAATCGCGCTGACAGGAAATTATAAAACTTGTTCAATATTTGATTAACTTTCAACCACTAAATTATGTGCCCGCTCAGAAAATATCGTAGTTTACGACTTCCATGACTAAACAAATACATTGATGCTATTCTACTACATCAAGAAAAATGCTTAAGTTTTTCTTCCTCATAGCCTATCCTTTCGTTTTATGATCTAAGGCCGCAATTAGTTCATTTTTGACATATATAAAATTTCAGCTCTCTACGTCCATGTTGTCTGTTATTTCACATTTTTAGGATTCGTACCCAAAGGGTAACAACGCCGAACCCTATTACTAAGACTTCGCTGTTCGTCCGTCCGTCACCAGGTTGTATCTCATGAACCGTAATAGGTAGACAGTTGAAATTTTCACAGTTTGTGTATTTCTATTGGCGATATAACAACAAATAATAAAAATAAAATTAAAGGGGGCCCCCATACAAGAAACGTGATTTTTCCGGCGTTTTTTTCCTCGTTTTATTCTCATTCATTATTATTATCATAAGTAGGATTTTTGTTTTTCAAATGATGCCTACTCTCATTTGTAAAAATAAATAAAAAATACCTACATAGTGTTAAATTTTGTACGATGGTACGGTACCCTTGGTGCGCGAGTCCGACTCACACTTGGCCGGCGATTTTATTTTAATGGAATTTATTTAAATCTTGAGTTGGAATTTTTAGAACATTTTTTTGAATATTGACCTATTTGAGGAGATTCTGTAAAAAAATCTAAAAACCTCCAGTATGTCGCCATCGTAATTGAGTCTAAGGCAGATTTTCACAGGAATGGGTTTTGTGTAAAGCTAACTTCTCTCTTATTTTTTATTTTTTTATTTTTCTGCTTTGATTAAACAAACGCAAATTACAATCTGCAAAGCTTATTATACCCAAGTGGTTTTGCTCCATGACAGGGCCTTTTATGCGCTACCATGAACTAATTTGCATACAATTGAGTGAATTTGTTTAATTTTTATTTTCATTATTATTGTTTGAAGGATGTTTCGTGAAGTCAAGAGTGTACTTCGGAGTATTATTAATTGCAGTGAACTGGCTTTGTAAACATGTGTTCCTGACGAAATATCTGAAACAGAGAATTTTTTCAGGGAGCAGGAAACCCATGGAAAGTTAATTAGTGCTTGGAATGGAGTCCTGTTGCCTTTTGTATACGAGTATGTAACTTTTAGAAGTGTTAATTGGTGTTCGCTTAGCGTGATGCAATAAACGTTACACTCAGTTTCTTGGTGTACCTACTCTACATAAATGAGGTAATAATTAGGACCCGATGTAAGTTGCACTTTGGTGTCTTGCTGATAGCATAATAAGGGTAAGCGAGTACTTTGCATCACACATTTTACCGGAATTATATAACATCGGTGTGTAATATTTTAAGTTAATTAAGGAGTGACTGTGAAAATATATTTCTGACATCTGTATTCCATTTGCTGTATTTTAATTTATTAATTATATCATTGGCATTGTGTAACTGCATACTTTATCGCAATTATAATCTACCACTTAAAGAGACTATAAAATTCAAAAAATGAATTATTACCTTTGAAGGCAATACAACTTACCGTGTAGACAAAAAGCTTGAAAAAGTTGAAGATCTATGGGAAGAGAACAAATAAAAATTAGCCCTCTGATATATACATAGAAGGAGATCTTTCCTTCATATTTTATGAATCATCCTATAACTTTTGACGATACACCCTTTGATTCTACAACAATATCAGACTAAAATTTCAGATAATATTACAATATTCATAGGTACGCAGAAAGGTATCACTCATAATCAATATTTGTAAGAAAATTGTACAGCTTAAGTTAGGGTATTCATACTGAACCTTTACCCCTTATCATTTATTTATTGAATACCTGTCGAGGAAGAATGAAACAATTTTTTTGTAATCACATTACACGTGTTTTAATTCTAACTTAAAATAAAAAAAACTAAAAAACACCCCGGAAACCTTGAATTCTTTTAGGGAAATTATTCACAGCATCTTTTGTACAAAGTCGATTTTTATACTTTTTGTACGGACTTAAAAATATTTGGAAAATGTATCAAAATTTACCTTACCGTCTTGTAAAGTTGTCGAAGAAAAGATTTAAAATGAATTTAACGTATTCAAAGTAACACGAGATGAATATAATACATATAAATCCAGACACATTACTAGAAACTGTTCTAAGGCCATATCCACAATGAAGAAACATTTATCAAACAAACAAAATTGCTTCCTATTTTCAGTGAGGTGCGTGTTTGTAAATTTATGTTTCATAAGTCTTTCTTTATAGAGCTAAGTGTAGATCAGAAGAATCAATGAGAATAGGAGCGTTTTCATTTCCCACTTTCTTTTCCATAATTCTTACGATAATAACTGGAGACATACGGCATTATTTTTGAAACTGTTCAGTTCAAATGAATTTTTTGAAAAGGTGAAGTGAAAACGTGTGGATTCATGCACCTACAACCAAATTTTACCATTTTTCATATAAATAAGCTCTGAAGTCGCGTATACTCGTAAATAAAACCGGATCTATTTTTACAAATTCGTAATATTTTTAATGGAATGGTAACTTTCTTTTGTAACATCGAAATATTCAGACCAACGTACATTTGTGAAAACTCAGCTGGATAAATAATGACTAATCCTAAGTTTTACAGATATTTTTCTTTTATTATTCCACGTCGAATGAGCCATTATTCGGCAAGATCGGTGACGAAAGAAATTTTTCATAAAAAAATCTATAGATCATAAATATCAAATATTTTTCAAAAGGACATACAGGCTCCCGAGAAAAATGCAAGAAAACGAAAGTGTAATAAACGAAAAATTCAAGGATCGTCCGTTCCGTAATAAAAAATATTTTTTAAAGACAAGTAGCGAATGACTGTATCAATTACTTTGTAACCGAAAATAAAAATTTCATAAAGAAATGTTGAGAGTATACTGTGTGTTTCGACCAGCAGTGCAGGGCGATATTAACACGACAGCAATGGGCCCTGAACTATAATTAGCATCTTGGACATCTAAGACATCTGAAAACATCTTTCTTGGACATCTGAGTTCACTGTAGTATAGACAGCAGGCAGTTCAGGGCTTCATTGGTGTCCTGATGAGATCGCCTTGCAGTGATGATTGAAACAGCAGTATGCTCTCAAAATACCTTTATGACATTATGATTTTCGACTACAAGGCCAGTAATTGACACAGTACTCGGTAGGTACTTGTCTTTTAAAAATTCACGCACTAGGCGGATAATTGCCTGTAGTATACCCATCTCCTCTAAAAAATATTATGTCCAAAAAAATAGAAAGGCTATTGCCAATAAAAATTTCAAAAATTTTATTTAATGAATTTTGACAGCAGATGACTCAAGCACCCCGGACGGAATCAAGGATCATAATTATAAAATATTTTTCAAAAAGACCTACTGATTCCCGAGAAAAGTACAAACAACCGAAAGTATAATAAACGAAAAATTCAAGGATCGTTTTTTGCTATTTTCTCGGGAAAGAGTGGGTCCTTTTTGAAAATTTCTTCACATGTATTTTATAGTGTACCATCCATAACAAAAAAAAATGTGTGATAAAAAACAAATTTCAAGCCCCGTCTAATGGTGATATCTGATTGGCATCAGTCGGAGTGAGACTTATTGTGTTTTTTCCTTGAGTTATTATTTACAGGATTCCAAGATCGATGTCAGCTCGCCTTCTATAAGATTTTGTTCTTATCACAGATTTAGACGAGTGAGCACTCGTTGGATGCATAATAATTAGAGGAATATAACTAAGTGTTTATCTGCGGAATAAATATCTCTTTTGGGGAAATATCGAAATAAACACTCCCATGAGATACAATTTAACGAGATTCTGCAACATCAGTTTATCTGATCTATTCTATCAACCACTGAGGTCCTTCCACACTTTTTCTTTTATTATTCTCCGTCGACTGAACGCTTGTTCGTCAAGATCTGTGACAAAAGGTATTTTTCATGGAGAAGGCTGATTTTCGTGAGTGAGAAAGGACTGTGTACGCTGATATAAAAGTAAAAGCCGCCCTCGTTCTCTTATTTGGTCTTTATTCACATTTTAAGAAACAAAATTATCTTTTTACATAAGTTGTTAAATATTAAATTCAAAAAAGATATCCTTAATATTTTATATTGCTTATATCTTAACAGTATTTACAGGTTTCTATTTAGATTTTAGACTTTTGTATTTCGTTTCTTTACAGCTAAGCTTAGTTCGAACTCTTTCATCAATAGACAAAAGGATATTCTGATAATCATGTTCTTGGTCCAGAGTAACGACAGTAGGATCTACCTAAAATATCTTCTGGTGGAATTGACTGATCAATTGGTGAAACTCCTTGCGCTTCCAATCTGTCTCTGACCTGGAAATGAAAAATGATGAGAAAAAATTTGCATTTCGAGGGTTGTGTTAACATGAAGCTCGCAACAACGAAACACACGTCCTCCGCTTCTATTTCGGAAGCATCCATGGAGGATGTGTAAACTTGTAAATATTGCATGTGCGCAGAATTTTATTTATTTATTTTTTATTTTTTTATTTTTTTAAATTCGAAGGCTATCATCAATCAAAACGTTCCAAGCTCATTAATCTTCCTGCCATTCCATTGCAACCTTATCGGTCTGACATTACAAGAATCTTGCCCATACTTGACAGGTATGAGCGCAGAAAGGTACTACATACATGAAATATTTGGCAGCTACCTTAATTATTAATGAGTTCAATATACTCGTACATAACTGTACTTATACACGTCCATGTACATTTGTGATAAATTTCCCTCTTCCCTCTAGACTACCAGCACGAGAGAAAGATTTTTTAATACAATTCGCTCTAGGGTTTTGTGTCGAGAGGTCGTGAGACGAAGCAGTAAGTAAATAGTTTCTGCGGAAAATATTTAATTTTTAATTATATCGGTTGAAATCAACCATTGTGGATCCGTGGGATGGTATTACAGAGGAAAGTACCGCTCAAAGGTAGAACATTTGTTAAAAGACGGAATGAATTGTGACGGGTTTTGTTAGAGATTAAAATCATACAGTCGGGGAAATTGCTTGCTCTAACGGTATTGTTATTTCTATGTCCTGTGCGCTACTATACGAGTCATAAGATGCAGGGAAATATGTTGTTACATTTTGGCATTGTGTTCATGTCGATGATTCAGTGACTCTATATGGAGCTGGGTTCTACCTTTTATAAAATTGTTGTTCCCGATCTTATATTCCATGTAATTTTTCGATATGATTTAATCAGCGTTCTGACTCCAGAGCACATTCAGGAAAAACTCATCACTGTTTTACTATGCGAATTCATTTCAAGACAACGATTTTCTTTCTCGACTGATTATGAATGAATGCATGTTTTTATTTGTTCCTGAATACACAGTGTTTCGGCCTGTGATATACCATTGTTGAACTTTCGAACTCAGGATGACCTGGAGCTCTTCTGAACATTCTACATAAAATCATTTTGGTCATCGAGTACTCCTGATGGGCAGGTTTCTCTAATGCCTTGCAACTATATGATGAGGTACTGCTAATTAATGATTTCAAATTGCTTGCAGGAGATGATGAGAATGCTTCGTCGTCTTCCAATTGTTCGGCACCCATTCTTTGTCTATCCAAAGATTGAAGCATATCTAACGAGACTGGTAGGTTTCATCCTTGTAGTACCATAGTCAGGTATTGTATTGTTGACTGGGTTCAGGAGACATCTCGCCAACCTCCTCTTGATTTGTTGTTAAAATGTAATTGGTCAAATATTCTTGGTGAACAGGATACTGATCGATATTGAAAGTGAGAGAGAGCCTTTCTACTACAAGGATCTCCTACTTTCTTCTGGTAAACTTTCTTAAATACTTTAGAAATTTCAAAAAGGCTATTTCCTTCAAGTGGTCGAATTTGGAAATGTTATTTTCTAATTCTTTGACATTTCTTGGACTGCTTTGACAGATAAAACAAAATGGTTATTTTTGGTCTTATCCATGCGGTAAAAAAAATTATTTCGTTGGCAAATTGAATTAACAGGCGAACATTTTCGAGTCATAATTTTTCATGATTTTGAATGGTGATGCAATGAATTCCAAAGAAGCCGTAATTCGCTCAAGGAAGAGTTACTAGAGTGTCGTCCTGCCATAGTTATCGTCTCGAAAATCATCGAAGCTTTATTGAATATGCTGGGTATACCCATGAAAAAGTGCGCCAACATCTAACCGAATGGATAGGTGCTTCACGATTTATCTTAGTCCCAAAAGAAGGCGCAAGTTGATTGGAGCACTAAAAATGCCCATAGAATCGGCAAAAAACAAAATTTGAAATTGTGATGAACCGAGTTTAGGCAAAAATTTAATTGGAATTGAAAGCAGAAACAACGCGCTAATGTAAAAAAAAAAAAAAACGAAACAAACGAAATCCTTCCCTCTGAATGACCTAAGGTAAAAGACTTTTGTATATTTTCTACAGTGAAAAGGTTGCTAC
Source organism: Dioctria linearis (assembly GCA_963930735.1). Lineage (NCBI taxonomy): Eukaryota > Metazoa > Arthropoda > Insecta > Diptera > Asilidae > Dioctria > Dioctria linearis. The sequence continues at coordinate 24,194,301 of OZ005741.1, forward strand.
AATACTCAGATTGATTTCATTCTTTGCATTATTATGGGTAAACCTTGAAGAACCCTTTGTTATCCTTAGCTCGAGAAAAACCGCTTTGACAAACCCTTCATAACGACCCAAAATTTCAAGGGTTCAAATATTATTTCCGTACTGATTTGAATTTGGTCAAGAATTCAAGTGGTGAATTCCTCTACTTTGCTATCAATTACGTAAATATTACGGGATATCTGTAATAGGTAAAAACGTCAAACGAATGTCAATAATACTCCCGTTCCCCGTTATATCAATAGAGGTCTTCCATTCATATAAATAACGATGAAAAAGATATGAAAAGGAACAGGACAGTAACAAGAATCACTGTCGATTAGCGTTGAAAAAAAAAAACGCCCCAACATCAAAACATCCCTTTGAATAAATTATCTGTTGAGAGCCCTGTATTTATAGGGCCTGTGACGGGATAATTTTGAATTTGTCAGCCGATATCAGTTGCTATAAAAATTTATGGGGAGAAATTTCTACAGGAATCCAGCCCGGGATAGGACAGAACAGGACAACTCAGTTGTTGTCTGTATATAGTATAGCATCGACACGACAACGGGATAACGGGTCTTGTTATATTTTTAAATGTGACAAGAAACTTACCGCCTCAACTTCTTTGAAGACTCTTATAAGATTTTTGCCTGCCAGCTTTCCGATATCCTCCTCTGTCCACTTATCAGATTGAAGAAGTTCAGCGAAGAGATAGGGATACTTGGACACATCCTCCAACCCTTTGGGTACTCTAGAAAATACATATAAATTTATATCCATGCATATCCAGATGCACGCCTATGTGTGTGTGTGTGTGTGGGTGTGTGTAACACAATAAAGAGCTACTCTACCAAGGATCTGGATCAACATAAAAGGAGACCTTATCTTAATGGGGATATATGTGGGGATACTGAAAGTATTATTTTATGTAAATTAGAAAACCCTCTTCATCAAAAAATAAATCACGACAATTGTTTTGTCTTCTCGAAAAAGAGAAAAACGAAAGGATGTGGTGTGATGGGGATGGGTTGAGGGGGGGGGGGGGGTGGGGGTGGGTGGGTTAGCGGTAACTGGAGAATATCTATGTCGCCAGATATGTATATGAACTTACAAATTAACACCATCGTAGCCAGCTCCAATGCCCACATAGTCTATTCCAGCAACATCCCGTATGTGGTTTATGTGAGCTAGTAAAAGAAATAAGAACGGAAAACATTTTTGTGTTCCCTTACTGTGCAAAATTCATGTGTACAAACCTACAACATCTCTGAGACTGGCCTTTTCAGAGCAACTAACAAAATGTGGGTAAAACGCAACCATTACAAGACCGCCGTTGCTTGCCTGCGGGGGATGGAAGAATATCTAGTTGAAAACTGGCATTTTATGTTTATGAACATATATTTCTAGGTATATGCGTGTGTGTATAGTATATATATATACATGGAGCTGTCTACAAGTGTGCAGTTGGGATGCAGCATCAGCAGTATCAATTTGTTCAGATAAATACAGTCCGTGTGAGCTTTTACTTACGATTCTTTTGAGAACATGATCTGGCACATTTCTGGAACTGTTGCATATTGCATGCGCTGAGGAATGTGAGAAAATCACTGGCGCTTTTGATGTGATAAGAGCGTCCAGCATCGTCGGCACAGAAACATGCGACAGGTCCACTATCATTCCTAAGCGATTCATCTCCGATACGACAAGCTGAAATTTTTTAATTTAATGAACAATTTTTTTTCGCTTTATATCAAAAGTTTTTTTCTGCTTTGAATTTACCATTCCAAAATTTGATAGTCCCCCAATATGGGGAACTTTACCGGGTTCATCTACTTTGCAACAGTCTGCCCTGAAAAGGAAAAAAACATTCGTTTCTTAGAAGTGAAATCATGTAACGGTCTGAGGGGGGGGGGGTAAAATTGATCAAGCAAATTCGAATTATAGATAAGGGCATAACTACAGAAGTCAATAGAAATTTGATTATGAAACCAAAAACTCTTTTTAATGACTTGCAATTACTTTTCGCTAACTTTTGCTGACTTTCATGTGGTATGTAGCTAACTTCAGCCCAATTTCTTCTTTCAATTTTCTATAAGTTCATCAAGTTCGTTATAGTCACAATTGATTTTGACAGCAAATTTTGTTAGCTTAAGTCACATTCTCACACTCACGTAATATCATTTGTGCCATAAAAGTTCGCGGGCCGCCATAGAAGAACACACGATTCGGTGACTATTTTCGCCAAGTTAATATTTGGTCTCATGAATAAAATAACTCAAAATTTCATTCGAGTTTTTTAGTTTAAGCTGGTCTAAGTGATGATAGACAGCGCTTTTCAAATAATAATTACAGATGCAGGCACGCGTTGATAACATTTATAAACTTTACGGACTGGTTTTGCTACACAGATAGCTGCCGTGGGAATCTTAATTGAATGGGCACATCGTACCGAATAAATGAGGTTAAATCTGACGCGTTTACTTACTCCGGAACTAAAATTAGTTCGATCTTAAATTTACCACCAAAGTGTGGACCAGTTATTAACGAAATTTAGACATATTTTTGAAGATTTACCACAACAGATTACGCATGGCTTCATTACTATACACTAGAGATGAAAGAAAACCCCACAGAATGGAAGCATCGAGATTTACTATCCCCGAGAAAGGAAGCTAGGGCAACTTTGGTTGAAAGGTTAAAGATTAAAATTAGGTTGGAAAAGAAATTAGGTATAAGTTTTTGGGCATTCATAGGGGACGGAGACTACGTTCCAAAGGGCAAGACTATAACTGGGAAGTAGTACACAAACTTATATTGGACGTATTGAAATAAAAACTTATTCAAAAAATACTGGGAGCCGCATTTTCAAAATTTGCTACTTTAAAAAATGACCTCGACCAATAGTCTGCAAGAATAGCATAATTACCTTTGCACATCGATGGAATGAATCCCGAGTAGAGAAAAATAAAGGAGGGAAAAGGCAGAAACGTAATTAAAAAAAAAAACATTAATAAAACTGTCTCCGAATATTTTGAACTGATAAACGCATGTGTTATTCCTGAACACAAAAGCTTCAAAATCAGTTACAACCTTAAACTATACGTTAACTTATATTTGCCGACATCAATCAAAAATTGTCTCATCCATCATAAAAACGTTGAGCAGCTGCTGTTGTCCTTCATTGAGTTCAGACATCCAGCTCTATTTATACTTCATATAATAATTTGGTATTTTGAAGCTTTCCCTACGTACCTACGTATTCAAGCAAAGTCTATACGGAATCAAAGTGTTCCAAATCAATTTTTTTATTACCACCAGGAATGACGAAACTGTGGAAATTATTAAGGCAGAATTCATATAATTTACATTATGGTAGATCGCTCAAATATTTTCAAAATTGTTTAGTAAATTAAAACAAAAAAAAAACTTACCAGGGAGTGTTGCAGGTATGTGTCAAGGTAAGATAACGTGCACCTAATTGATAGAACATTCTTAAAACACTTAAACTGGTACCAATCGCATGACCTCCTTCTACACCGATCAGGCTTGCAATTTTTCCTAGTTTGTGACTTTCTTCTATTCCTAAAAGATCAATTTTGAGCAGCTCGTTATTTATATTTGTAACAGAAAAGAAATTAAGTACCTGTTGCAGTTGTCACAAGAGACATGTGCTTTGGGTACGAGTCTACAAGACGTCGGATTAAATCTATCTGCTCCAAGGTAAGTTGAACAGCATCTAAATGTTGTGAGGAACATGGCGCATAAGCCGACCAAAACTAGAAGAAAAACAAACAAACAAATTATTTACAAAAAAAAAAAAAAACGTTGCGATTTGATATATTTTTTTCAGTAGTTAATTTCAAAAATTCTTTCTGGTTAGAATTATAATAAAATCAGTCGTAGGTTTTGACATTCCTTGCATTATGTCCTGATAGCTGAAATCTTAAAAAACACGAAAAGTTAATACGGCTTTGCGTTAAATCTGAGCGAACTATCATGATTAAAATTGCACATACTTTGAGAAAAAGCATAAACTTAGGTAATAACGTGTCAAAAATAAAGATTTCGGGGCTTTATATGTATGTAATTAGCTTTAGAAAATTCTCAAATTTATGAAATTTGCAAAGTTTGGTACATAATAACGTAATAATGGTACATCAAGTAGATAAATTTGTACTTGAGTATGGAAGATCTCGAAGTCGAAGAGGAAGTGACGGAGAGAAATCTTGTAAAAAAGTTTTTATTACTAATATATTTTGGTTTGAAAGGTGCTATTTTCAGAGACAAATAACTATCACAATTATGATATTATTGGAAAGAAAGTTCATTTTGTAACAAAGAGCGCACCTTTTTCTGTTTATTTTGAAAAACTCAAAATGTTTACTGCAATGATAAAGGAAATACAGTCAATAATGTTAACCATGGTAACGACAAAAATTTCTTGTTTTTATATATTTTGCATACAATTTGGCGTTTTTAATTCATTTCATCACCGTCAGATGGAATGATGTGCTTTCGAAACGCATTCACTTGTTTTGAAAGCTCTGCGGCGGGCTGTAGGGTGCAGGCTCGCAAAGTGTATGACGCCATTTTCTGCATTAGGTATATGAGTGTAGATTTCGCGGAATATTTTAAGTTTTATCATTGGTAATTTCTTATTTTTGCTTGGGAGGCGAGAAATTATTTTGTTAGTTCTATTTATAATCTATATGTTTATAATTGTGAGTAACTATTATGGGACCGTAAAATTCCGTCCAATAATATTATGGAATAAATAAAAAAAACTGAATACTGCTAGGTATGTAAATTTGTGTATATTAAATATATAATCCTAAAAGCCGTTACATATAGAAAATCGACCAATTTTGTGTAATTTTTGTTTTCATTTTGATGAAATTTTCCAGGAAGGTTGGCAATATTGAAAATATCAATCAATTTTTTGTTGTGATCCATATATGACCGAGATACGATCTTTTGAAAAATTTGGGAAATTTTGCTTAGTAGATGTAACTTTATCATTGTATCTCCATCAAATAAACGTTATTTATTTTGGGGAGCTTTGAGGTTTCCGAGAAAAATTAATCAAAGTCATTTTTCTAAAAAGTTGCTTTCAAGGATAATGGATATTTGGGTTATCCTTGAATATCCTTGAAAGTGTGCAAATTTAACTCTTTAAAGTAGTTCTTTCGTTATCTAGTTAATAAAATGGTAAAACTGACATAGTGTGAACATTAAAACTATATGGAACATTACAACTCAGAGTTATCGGAAGAGTTGTATTTGATGTGCGGCTTCAGTAAAATAAACAGCAGCACAGAGTGCACACATTTCGTTCGCCCCTTGCTTCTTCTCACGCAAAACATTTGATAAGTTCCAAACAAAATTTATGAAAAATCCGACAGCAAATCTAAAATCTCTCCATGTTTATGCAATCCTACTGCTGTGCAGATACCCGAAATGCTTTGGAGTACAATGCACACGAATACCACAGCATCATATAGCTTTGCATGCACATATAGTGATTTGTTCCAATTTTCAAATTGCATACTTTTATGCGTTTATGTTCCACTGTGGTTTTGAGAACAGAAATCGTGAGCTTTTTTTGTGGTAACCCCCCGTTAATGGAATCATCTTTCTACAAATAGTCGTCTTAATTCCAAAGCTCAACCACAGACAATTCTCATACAGTACCTGCGGCAAATAAAGCCCGGAGGGTAATAAGGCCCACATTAAAACTTCCTACCAAAATGAGTCTCAGCAACCCACTTACATATAATAAGAATGGACTGATCGTTCTTGCTTCAAAAATGGCACAAATTTTGAACAGGCTGTGAAAACCCTTTATTTCGTACAACTGAACACCGATTCATAATTTATTATTATTTGTCGATTAGAAACACTAAAGATGTTGCAAAATAGTATTGCATTACATAAAAATTGTTTAGAAAGTTAAGCTTGTTTTAATTAACGCAAAAATTAATTTTTAATATTACTGAAAAATGTGCTCCTCTGCAGATTTGATGTCAAACATAATTGAGCTTGTAAGAGACAGACCTATGCGTTTATTTGTCTGAATTTTTATGTGAATTCCAATGCATTCCATTTAATACAAATGTCCTGTTTGCACATCTGGTTACAGTTCAGAGTATATTTTGAGCTTGAAAGGGACAGTTTTCAACCAAAATTTGTACCATTTTTATACCCTAGATTAAATCTAAAAGGTATACTAAGTTAGTCATTTCGTTTGTAACACATCGAATTAATGATGGTAGAGCAAAATGGATTGGATACCCACGCATAATAATAAAATTTATTTTGATTTCTGCATGTCCGTCCGTCTGTCCGTCTGTGCGCACGATAACTCGAGAACGCGTTCACTTAGAAAGCTCAAATTTTGTACACGGACTGTAAAAAAAAAGCAAAATTAAGTTCGAAAATGAGACAAATCGTGCAACTCCTTCTTGGGGTTGCCATACAAAAATTTCGTTTTCCACTATATATTTGGACACTGCCTGAGAAAGCGTAGACATAGAGAGCTGAAATTTGGTACATCAACAAATAACAAATAAAATTTCAAAAATTGGCTAAATCGGGCAACCCCTTCTTGGTGTTGCCATATAAAAATTTAGGGTTTTTACATATACTGTGAAAACGATCAGTCCTAGACATTTTTATTGTACAAAAAACTTCTTCAGAATGCGAAATCCTATAAATGGGTTAAAATCATTTTATCTGTCCGACAAACCGTTCTAGAAATACATATGCGAAAAACCACTTCAAAAATCAAACTTGCATAGATCGGTGATCATACGAAATGTTATATGGGCATTCATCTAGGGTATCATAAGAATTGGTCTTAGACCAATTCTAGCTTTTTTACTTGTTGTCTATAGGAATTAGATAGGATGGTTCAGTCCATTCTTATTATATGTCAGTGCAGCAACCTGAAACCCTCGAGAATATCTCCCAAGCCATGAAACAGAAATCTATATGTGTGCGTTGGGAGTCCGTTCTCCAAAATGTTCTATATTGATACTTATGGAAAAGTACCAAACATTGACTTTATATATACTATAGAGCCTAAACTACTATCCATCCAGGAAAATAGTCTTCTAATAATTTACTATATCGGTGGCAATACTTATTTCGTATTATAGCAACATTTCTGGAACCGATGATAGTCATGGTAGTATCTCCTTTAGTTGCAATAAAAAACAAAATGAACTGCAAAGAAAGGAAACATGGACACCGGAGCTTCTCGGAGAACTTCTAATCCATGTACCATCAGCAAAGTAACAAATGGGGGCTATATTAGAAATTTTCCTTGAAGATGATGCATATTAAAAGCTATCAAACTGAAAATTTAAATCGGTGTCATCTTATTTTTTTATATGCACTGATCCCCCATATGTTTTATCCTAGACATGCTGCGCTTCAATGGCTTAGCCACACTAAAGGGAATAGGAAAAGAAGTCGATCTGTGTAAAAAATAAAGAAGTTTTACTCATACCTCAATTCCCGAAATAGTTGGACGACAAATTTAAAACTTGTCAGCCTTTTTTTGTTAATACTGTTAAAAAATGTTTTAAATAAAATTTTGGGTAAGTTTTCGACGAATATTTAAGTATGAACCATTTCGCCAATTAAACTTTCTCTCTCTAACAAAAAAAAAAAAACTTAAAAAACGTAAATTGCCCAGATGGGGCAGCACTAATTTGAAAAAATTAAAATTTTTAAATTTTAATACTTTTTGTTTATATATATCCTTACCCCCAGCAAGTTATGTAAATATAAAGCGGTACTGCAGAATTCCAGAGATTCGTATTAAGTTACGTGGAATATTTGATGTGGTTCCCCTAATACTACGACTGCAAATGTATTAGTGGCAGCTTTATAAATATTTTTAGAAGTAGTTTTAATTTTTATTGCTTTTATGAACGCCCATTATATCCGCAACTGCACGAACAACAACGATGGAAATTTCTTGATTGCGCTGCAGCCCACAAAAGTGTCCAAGATCTTCTTTCTTGGGTTCTTTCTTCTGTACCTAATCTTTTTCATTTCAAGACTTTCAAGGAAAGTTCAGTCAAATTTTATTTTATTTTATTTTATTTTAATTAAAACGGTTAACAAGGAAAATCTATTGTTTCATCAGAAATCGGAAAGACAATTAAAAACCAAGAAACGCTTGTTCTGCAAACGAAGTAAAGTGTGCCTTGCTTACCTGTGCGGACACCATCCCTTCCTGCAATCTCCTTAGGTCTGTATGACTCCATGCGCTCGTGGACCAAGGAGCAATCTCTCGTAGGTCGGTACCGAAGCGAAAGTCCTTGAGTTGATTCTTCAGAAATTTCCTGATGTTCCATGGTAAATCGTTGTGTCTGAAATAGTTTTTTTTTTGAATAATTTTTACTTGAATTTGCGGTTGGTTTTAAATTTTAAAGAAAAACGAAAATTTCCTTCTTCCAATAAATATTGAATATGAAACTCATAAAGTCAAAGGATGGAATAAAATTTAATAAAAAATCAGTTTTCGGTTGAGCAAAACTCTACTCTGCTCGCTTGCAGGTGTTAGGACTCTGGACCATATACTAGTTACTACTTACCTGCCGGGCTGCTCTCTATTCCTTTCTGTTCAATTGATTTTTTTTTACCCACGAAATTTTTCACTTGAGATGAGATGCTACCCTGAGGTGGGAAGAATTTATCTTATGAAATTGAAATTTCAGATTTTTTATTAAAGTAATAAAATTCATTCGAAGTGCTCGAAGAGTGATATGGTTGCTAGTTATACTCTTAAATCAGCAGGATGAAAAAGGATTTTCAAGCTATTTAAGAAAGCTATTTAAAAATATTCAGTAGAAACTGAACATGAGATAAGAGACATCGACAACCTGTTTTGTTGACGCAATAGTTATGTTTGTACTATTTATAACATTCTTAAGCCCGACATCCAACTACTTTGCAGCAACTGAAAACCAGGAATGAGAAATGTCACCGCTTTATTTTTAATCAGTTTAAGTTACGTTGTTTGTTCGCAACCAGGAGGAACTGTGACTAATTAGGGTACATTTAAATAGCTTGGAGACCTGAAATTAGGCTGAATATCTAAATCAAAGTAAACGCGAAAAGGTTTAGGTAAACTGTAGCATCTGCTATCGTATCAAGAACTTTTGTAGTTACACTTTTTATTGTACAAAAACAACTTTCATTTACAGACTTTAATTTACACCGCGGCTCCTGCAAATCGGACTAAAAAGTGACGAGGATTTTTACAATGCATAGGAATGCATTGGTATTGATGCATGTGTAGTGTATTGAGTTATTTCAATAAAGTAGGTTTCAATACAAAACGCAGTTGAAATTTTTTTAATGTAGATTGTGTGGTTATGTATGTAGGCCAGTCAAAAGAGACATTTAAATTCTGAAATTTAATTTTCATTACAAAAGTTTTGAAATTTTGATGGAACGTTGAGTGAGGTAAAATAACTACAAATTTAATTTTGCAACCATCCCCGAGATCCGGAACATGCGCAAAATTTTAGAAACTTCCATAAAAAAATTCCAGAAATCTTGCAAACTTAAGGCAATGTTTATTCTGATATTTTCCACAATGTACAACTCATACCGCCCCCCGAAATATCATTTTTAATTGCAAAATAATGCTAATGAATATAAAAAAAATTACATAATTGCTGCAAAACAAATTGTTGATAATTTTTGCTCATTTTTCCTTAGGTTGCGGACCTTGGGGAGGCCGCAAACTTAGCAAATTATGACCAACAACGATTTGAAAGTTTGCAACTCAGTTTCAGAAATTTTGTCATTTTTTGATATTAATTACTAATAGTAGCATTATTTTGCTATAAAAATTGATATTGCGGGGGGCGGAATGAGTTGCAATTTTAATACATTGTGGAAAATATCAAGAGGAAACATTGCTTTAAATTTGGAGGACTTTTGGAATTTTTTTAAGGAAATTATAAGAACTTTTGTTTTTGTTGCATTTTCGCGCATGTTCCGGACCTCGTTGATCGTTGCAAAACTAAATTTGTAATTATCTTACCTCACCCAACATTCCATCAAAATTTCAAAACTTCTGTAATTAATGTAATTTTGTAATTTATTGACTAGTCTTTTTAATTGACTAGTTTTTTTAATTAATGTAAATACGATCACCAGGTTTTGCCTGTAATACCCTATCATGTTTCCATAAGCGAGAGTTGAGTTAGAATTGAGTTAGCGCTTAGTTTTGCTGGCTGAGTTAACTCGATAGAGGGTTTCTGAGTTGAGTTGACAACTGAAATATCTCGTATAAAGTAGCCAGACTTGTGTTGGATAAAACACACATTTGCATTATTCTAACAAATCAGTACACAAAGCTCGATTGGTATTATGGAATTAAGACAGACTTAACTAAACTTAACTCTCGTTTCCATTAGCACTAATTCGGCTTCAAATCGAGGTGACCCCGCGTGAAAGCATAGTACATCATGTGCCTATTTACATACGGGGTCCTTCACGTGTTTGCTTCAACTGCTCTAAAGTATCCTTGTTTACATTGGTGCTGCTCTTCACCATAGGTTTACTATAATTTACATAATTCGTCTTTCAAGAATTTGGCGTAAGGTCTAAAAACAAATTAGTTCTCTGGAAAAACTAACGAAACGAAATTATTTTTTTAGTTTCATCGTAAATAATTTTTCCAATTATTTCATCTGGAATCAGATAGAAGTAGACTCCAGTGGCATCACAATCTGAAACTAAATCCTTCCATTCCTCGTCTTGGTGTAGCCTCGGAGGCATCCTCCACCACAATTGAATTGGGATCGCACTAGGTTACTGTTACGCGCCACAAAGTGATATAAGCGACATCTATTGGAAATTGAAACAACTTTAGGTTACTGACATCTTAGTAAACTTTAGGTTCGGAGAACGGATAGGTTCTAGGTTCTAGGATAATTGTAGAGTATAAGTACGTCGCTACTCACATCCAGGAGGCGGAGTCTTTTTTCAGACAGTGAAGTTAACGAAGTAAACTATTTGGATTGCGATAAAGAGTTGATTTTATAATTCTTGGTAAATGTAATAAAAGTAAACAGTGAAGTTAAATAAAAGAAGAACTTGTTAATGATATCTGAAATATTGTGTTTTAAATAACGAATCTAGGCCACGATCGTAACAATACCTTGCCCTTAATGACTCTGCTTAGGCCGATTGCGAACATAGTCGCCTTTGGTTAGATGAGCTTTCAGGTAGTACTACAAAGGAGCTGTGGGCAGACCTAATCCAAACGATTCGAAAAAAGGTATTAGGACTAAACCAGCTATCCCAGATCGTATTTATGTGCTTGCTAAATTAGCGCTGCTATAAATGGAGCAAATTGGCACTAGAAAACGTGTTTTAATTTCAATTTTCTCCTAGTTCCGGTCTCTTCGTTCGTTTCTTAACAGTGCTAATTTAGCAAGCACATAAACAAGGGGCCTGAGAACTCTAGTGTCAATTCTCACTGGGCACTCTCTTCTCACCTACACAGGATGACGAATCCGAAACGGTGACTCTATTTCTTTGTTACTTTCCGGCTCTTTCAGGAAAACGTTACAGATTCCTTGGCACACACCTCCTGGAAGAACTGAAAGAAGCCGATAAGCAGGGTTGGGGGCAAATTTAGAATTTTGTTAGATCCTCCGGTTGGGAGTTACGAGCAATTGCCCATAAGTCTGGAAGGTGAACAACGGGCCTTGCTTTGGCCTTCGTTCCAAGGATCCAGTTCGGGTCTCAACCTCGTTTCAATCCATGTATTCCTTTAATTTGATTTGTTATTACAAACACTAGAATTTTCTGCAGATTCATCTTTTCCATTTTCTTTTTTCATTATTTTTATTTGCTTTTTCATATTTAATTTTTTGTTTTTATTATCAAAATGTGTAAGTGTGCTAACCACCCTTAGCTTAGTGTCGAGATGGGCGAACTAAAAAAAAAACGGGGTTTTTCTTGTTATTGTAAAATCAAGGCACTTAATTCCTTGGCAAAAGCAGCTATCTGAACCTCTTCAAATTATCTTTATCTCAATTTCTTCCTTTTTCCCTCATTTTAAAATTAAATTTCCCCCATAATATTGTGTAATTATGTTTTAAATGAATTTCTTGGGAATTTCGTTTTCTATTTTTTTTCAGCTCTGTTCACTTTATTACGCTGTCATCTAGGAAGTGAATGCCAACCGACTCCGGAACAGCTGCATGAACTCCGCCTGGAGAGTGCATAAATTGTCTAATGAAGTTTTCTGAAACTTAGTATTAGTAGAGAGACCATGGGAGCACGATGGCTTACTAAATTAATCAAATATTTGTAATTATTTACTAACAGAAATATATATTTTGAGCGAGGTCAAAGTTTTGTGTTTTCATTTTTATGTACAAAAAAAAATACACTTCTTAATTAAAATCTATGAAAAAGGGTGAGTACTTGTAGGTACTAGATTGTGTTCAGTTTGCATATGGTCTTTACTTGTATGAAGGAGTGTTAAAAGTTGCATGTGTAGTGTATTCTACAGAGTGCGATTGGATTACATAGAGTCTTTTTTTTTGCTTCGAATTAACTCCGCAACCAAGCCTCGAATCGAAGAAGTTCTCGTTGTCGGAGTCGAAACTTTCATGACTCCGGGAGCATGAATTATGTCTACTTGTTTGCTGTTTTATGTTTCAGGAGTTAGCTCCCAATGCATCTACTCTTTGTTAGGAGCATTAGTGTTCTAGAATTAAAAAAAAAAACACCCATAATAAATGAATTTCGGGTAGGCCTACTATACGAGCGAGAGTCCTTAAAAGAATTGGCTGGCACCTGCTACAAAAACAGCCCCAATTTCCTCCAATTCTCGCAAATTGTATTTCTCTGTATTTGGTATTGTTTTGACTTTCATACTTACTTAGTACAAAATATAAAAATAAAATTTTCACAGTAAAACAAAAAAAAATAACAACAGAGCAATGTGAGACAAAGTTTCTTTTAAGTAACACTTGAATATGAACTGTGAAACCGACCCTAAGTGTCAGCTTCACTCAAATGTGTTTTACTGTAAGTTATTTTTTTTTTTTACATGAAGTATAATGGTAAAAATAATTAACTTTTAGCTTGTACGTATATTTGCTGAAACTTCTATTTGCAGTCATATAAAAAAAAATGGTTCTTTTGAAAACCATAGTTAGACACGAACTCATTATTTTCACTTTGAGAACTGTTTATCATGAGTAACTTGTAACTATGCCACAAAAAAGGTAACACACCTCATGCATAAGTAATTAAAAAAGGACACTTACCCATCTATTAAAGGCACTTCTTTGAGAACTCTTCTTGCTTTTTGCATGCGGTAGTCGAAGTCGTTCGCTGAGCATACCGGTAATATGTAGTCTATGAAGGTTAACCAGTACAAACCACAAAGCAGAAGGCCTTTGTGGTACCTCCGAGATTTCATTGCCTTGCACAGGTGACGCAGTCACATTAGACCTGGAAGAAAAATGGAAATGTTTGCAATATCCGCCGAATGTTTAAGTTGGCTAGGAATCATTTGATGCACATTTACATACCTATTCAAAAAGAAAAAAAAAAGAAAAAAAAAACTTTTGAATGAAAAAAAAATTCTTAGAATCTCTTTGGGAAAGTATGAAAAATTAACCAAAATTGTCAGCCACGATTTGTTTTTTAGCATGTTGAGGGTATAGTTAATTTTGACATAAAATTAGCTTTTTGTAATCTTGATGCAGTATGCAAACAGGTTTTCTCTCCAAAGAGTAGAGATATCTCTTTGCTTCTCCTCACATCTTCCCTAGAAAACCGGTATCAAGAATACTCGTGTGGGATGGCCCAAGATTTTTTACACTGAGGAAATAACTATAAAATCTCTAGACGCAACCTCACAAGAAAGTCAGGTATCAAAGCGTTTTTAGTTAACAAAGTAACGTTTCTAGCCAACCGAGTCTTTTTCATAAAATATTATATTTTTTTATTAACTGATAAGGGTTAGAACGTAACTCGTGCGAGATCAGATATCGCAACTCAAAATGAATTGACAGAATAAGTGCAAATACGATCTTACAGACCTTATGCCACTTAGGGAGAGTTGTTGGTAAATTTTCATATATGTATTTGGTAAAAAAAAATACTACCGAAACGCTCAAGATGTACGTAGAATTAAGACTTCGCCCCAGAAAAATGCAAAAAAAAAAGTTTAATTTTTGCCAATGGTTAACCAGTATACGGAAATAATCAAAATAAATTTTTCATCCGAAAGTGACAGATCAGATAGTAGTAGTAGTAGTAGTGCACTGCCTTCCTTAAACTTTATACTGATTTAGTCACACTTCTGGTGACAATATTTCTACCCACTATTTATTGGTTAAAGCGTTTACGAATTGCTTTCACGTTTTCCTAAACTCTACCCAATTCTCTGCGAAGTAAGAGTATAGCTTTCGCTCAAAACGAAAAGTCATTTTTTAATGATAAGCAATAAGTCAGATGCTCTTTCCGCTGAAGATCATGAATAAGGATTTCTAATGAATGACAAATTCAATTTAATTAATTCAACTTAATTTAATTACATTTAATTGGTTATATAAGTGCATAGCTCTTTACGAATCAAATCAAAACACGCCTTGACACTTTATTACTTTGAGTGAAATCTGTACTCTCACTTCTCAACAAATTGGGTTAAGCTTAAGAATACCCGGAAAAAATTCATAATTTTGGTTGAGATACTCACAAAGATAATATCAATTTCCTAAAAGTAAAAACTTTGATCTATAAATAGTCGTTTGAATTATTTTCATCAGAATTGAGGGTTACATCAATATAAAGTTTTTAACATTTCCCATTAGGACGAATGCTAAAAAAATTTCAAATGACACGTTTTCCATACACATGCAATTTATAAAACCATGGCATGTAATAAAGAATGTTAACCCCAGTGTCATTTTGAATTCTGTTAAAACTTAAAATTAGTTGTTTACTGTACACGAAAGGCCAGCTTTAATTATTATACAAAAAAAAAGTGAATGTTGCAAATGGGGTACATGAGATATGTGGTATTTGAAGTATGTATACGACACCGTCCGGCGATTTTGTCAATCGAGTTGATAATAATAATTTTGAAGTGAACCGCCATATGGAGAGTTCTTAAGAAAGCTTTTAAACAATCGATAGTGGAAGTGCTTGAAAATTCAATGACATTGTCGGAATCAGTGCGCATTAAATATGCAGAACATTTTTGAGGGCCTGTTCAATATTCATTTTATGCGATATTTACAATTTAAAAACTATAAAATAAGGAAAGTTTTCAAAATGAAACCCGAAGAATCATATCAATCTGTTCCAGCTAAAGGAAAAATTTGCTTCGTGTTTTTGGTGATCAAATTGTAACGAACCTGTACATGGCTAGACATTAATACATAGAAATATGTGTGAAGTTTTATAGGAAATTTTCCTTCGTATAATTCACAATAACTTTTTGAATCGATATTATAAGTAGGACAATATACATTCGCTAGACACCTTCATCCGCCTACCCGAATTTCCTGCACAACATTTCTAGCAAGTTGAACTGGCTTGTCCGGGAGACCTAGAAAATCCTCCTCCACCTCCAAACCCTGCCTGTGAGCCAGTATGTGAAGAACGGAGAGCTATTGGTAGTACATGAACAAACGGAAAAGCTATCCTGTCACCAATTCGTGAACAACGTAGGACTAGTAGTGGTATGTGAGCAAACGGAAACCACTAGTTAGTACGTGTACAACGGAAGTCTCTCCTGTCACACACTCAAAGTAGATTAAGAAAACATAGACAAGAATCTTACTAATATAGATCATTTTACATTTGTAATAGGGACGCAAGAGAATAAAGAATTAATTTGAACTCAACCCAACTGTGGTCATTTGGACCCCTCACTCCACTGAATCTACCCAGAGTCAAATTTCGACGTTTTGCTACCGACCCAACTATTGGCGCCCGAGCAATCCCGACCGACCGAGCAAACAAAGTTAAAACCGGACTTATCCTGCTAGGGCTTGGTCAAGATTTTATATGATGTACACAGTACCGGGATAGGAGGTACTGCGAGTATAGTTCCTATAAAATAATATTAAAATTTTCTGTAACTGTGGTATTGACGTTCAACAAATGCTCGCCGAATTAATGCTTCATGCACGATTAAGTTAAGCCAAGAACTGGAATAATTAACTTAGCTTCTATTAGAACTATTCCCTTTAAGGACACGACAATGGTCCTGTGGGATAGGTCGAAAAAAGAAAGAAAGAAAATGTTAAGCCTCTAATAAATTGCTTTTAGGTTACGATTAATCACCACCGTTGATAGTGTCGTGTCCCAAAGGAATCGAATTAATAAACCAATTAACTACAATAAAACTTCATAAAAACAACACTCGAATTACTAACTAACATAGAAATCTTTATTCCACGCAAAGCTGACCTAACTTAATAATTCAAACAAAGCTAACCCGAACCGAACGGTAAGTTGATATCGAGCGGCACTCGCCAGATTAGTCATTCGTCTTTTATGCCCCAATAATCGGAAGTAAACTTTGACTCGCAACGCGGATGTAAACAAACGACACGACCTTGTCGTTTATTCTACCGGTTGCAGCACCTGAGTAACTTACTAGTAAGCAATCGCCCTACATAACAATTACCATGCGAGGTTAATTATTATTGTAATCGTCGATTGCTCCACTAAGCGCTCATCGTAGCCAGCTGTTGGGCTAATCAGCAACATAACCGACGGCTGCAGAACAATTCCATGCTAGGAAATTGCTTAGCAATCGCTGATTATTCTACCAGAATGTGCCCTTGGCTATTGGAAGAATCTTGCGTATATTGGGGCATAACAATAGAGATGGTATACTCGTATGTTGGTGCGATGCGGGAACACCATCAAATTATATGGGGAAGTACAGACTGCAAGATTAGAAGTACCTTCTACGGTTTGCCAAAGTTACAAACTTGCAAGAACTTAATAAAGGCCTCGAAGCCTTTGTAACATGATCTTGTGAATAGTTTCTAGACCGTATTTAACGTCGCACGCTCATAACTGGCAGGTTTTGAAAGACGTCCGCTTCTTCGACTTCCTCAATTAGAGAAAACTTATGTATATGTCTTTTCATAAACAAGAGTAGACATTGAAAGCGAGTCGTAGAAATCATCCCAATTGAATTCTTTGAGGTCTCGGCTGGGTTAGGTGGACAGAGTGCAAATTGGAATCCCAGCAGGGAGGGGAACTCAAGGTACAACCAAAAATGTTGCATAGGGTAAAGGTTTGAAATGATCGGATAGTGTAATACAACGCTGTTCGTTAGTGCAAATAGTCGATCTTCTAGGAAAATATGCACCAAAATACTACAGTAATATTTCCATATTTTAGTAGTTTATTTTCTCACCAAACTGCTTATTACCTACATTCTTTTGTAAGGCTTAGTAGTATTTATTTCGCTTGTGTAGTACATAGGGCCAGTAGCAAATTTTGAACCGTACTATTTTTCATGTCCGTTAGAGTCAACGGAGTTGAAAGTTCAGTCCTACTTAAGCAATTAGATCGATTTTCAGGAAAATAATTTCTAGGAATTAATTTCTTCAAGCAAATTAAGGTGTGTCCTCCGGAATATTTATTATTTCATTGCAGTAAATTTTTCATTTTAATGTATGAATTTAAAAGTTTGATCTGCTACACGCATACACACCTATATAATGTCTTTATATCCATTAATATTCCAGCTGGATAATTTATTTCGAATGCGGAAGTTCCTGTTAAAAACGAGCTTTTAGAGGTGTTTCTACTTTATACGATACGGAAATGCACGTAGATATGACCGCAAATCAATAAATTGGCATTTCATGGATGAATCTGTCACCGAAGAAGCTTAAAAGTGAAAAAGGAGTAAAAATACCGAAAATAACGAATTGCGTAACAATGCACGTGAAATTGTGGTTGAATTTTATTCGATAATTTATGATAAATTCGAATCATTCGTATGTCGCTGAGGTCAAATGAAAACTGCATCATGTCATACATACGTACATAAATCACCTTCCTAAACTAGACTAGAGAATTACCTATGCATTTCGAATGCAAAACAACTTCAAAATAAACCCCAATTCAGTACTTGTCTCGATGGCGGTTTGTTTGTGTAGTGCCACACAAACCGCTGGATATAGATGTACACGTAATGCCAAAAGAGGGCGCAACTATAATGATGAAGCGGATACGAAAGTTTCCGGTGAGCCAGTGCTATGTTCTTTTGGTTCACCTCCTTTAGGAAATATCTTAATTGGAAAATCGCGTTTCAACAAGATTTGTATTCTTATTAATTTATTCCGCGGCTTACCAGCGCCAGGTTTACATAAAGTTTGTTTCTGCAGGAATAAATGAAAGGGAACGCTGGTAAAACCCGGATAAGAGGCGTGAGAAGCACTTGATCCAATTACCTCTTCTGAGGATTTCTTAATTTTTAATGCGTACACCCACCATGCACGTATATATGAAACTGTTGTGGGTTATGAGCCCCAACATCATTTTTACTTTGAAGTGCTTTTAACCTTCAATTATTTCAGTGTTTCGTGTTTTCACGTTGGAATTTCGTAATTAATTTCGCCCCAATGAAATCAAAGTGAATCAGACTCTTGTTAAGGACTAAGGACTTATATAGCCCCATGTTTGATCTAAAGAGAAACAAAATTGTACACTTGGATTCCCAATTTAGAAGGTTTCTTTCACCAGCGTGTGTGTGTATTTTTTTTCCGAGGAATTTGTAATTATCTGGAAGCAAATTTCATTTACATACATCCTCAGGCAGGAAACCTGATGTATGTATGTAGTACTGGATTAAATATAATATACATACATAAATTGAGGATACAATAATGTTATACTATCGTAGCAGAAGTAACTTCTTCTGAAATAGTAGTATTAAAACGACGTTCAGTTCTACTACAAAATATGAGTTTTTTCATTACATCCTACACATCCATCTGGTACCGATCTTCGGAAATGAGAAAACGGAAAAAAAGTTTAGAAGATTTGCTTAGAAATGATAAAAAAGATTTTAAATGGATCTGAAGATCATTCGAACAACTCCCAAACTGGTGGTAGGTGTATATTTTATTTACTAATAATTAATCCAAAACCTACTATATTCCGATGACAAAATATACTACCGTTCAAGGCCGCATATATAGATCACGGGTGGGACGGGTTTAGCCTAGTGAGCTAATACGCTCTAGAAACGAAAGAATAACTGAGAATTACTCAATACTTTGCGTGTTTTTTTGGAAGTTTTTATTAAAGGTATTGATATGAAAGTTGTTGGACTTAATAAACACACTTTCGAAATCCAGGAAAAAAATATTTATTTTTTATTTTAAACACTTTTTATACACAAAAATGATAGACAAACGTAACGTTTCAAAAAGTAGGTAAGTGAGTTGTGTGAGCCATATTTCTGGAACGAAATATCTGAAATAAAAAAATCACATGGAATTAGATTAAGTATAATAATGAGTTCGTTCCGAACTACAATCATTAATTTTTATACATAATTAACAAAATGGTGGACTTATTTTGAAAAAAAGGCTCTTTTTTCAGTGATTTTTGCTATAAAACAAATAGTAAAAATTGAAATTTTGAGATGATTGTCGTTCAGTACGAACTCACTGTTATACTTAATCTAATTCCATCTAAAGTTTTTTATTTAAGATAAATCATTCCAGAGATATCGCTCACGCAACTCACTTGCCTATTTTTTGAAACGTTACGCTTGTCTATCATTTTTGATGTGTATATACATACATATATAGTGGACTGCTTATTCTCTTTCCCTATTGAGCACGCGTTTTTCCTAAAGTTGCTTTACCTGAATGGGTCACGGAGGAAATATCTAAAATTACAAAACCAATTGTTGTGAGCCGTTACATATAAAGAATTGTTGGTAAAAATTTGGCTTATCAGATTAACAAAAGTATAAACAAGAACGATGGGGTGGGGGGGGGGGGGGTTGAAGCCCTCAAACCCACCTCATATATACGGCCTTGCTACCGTTAGATATAACCAATTTGATTCTCTTTAAGACGAAAATATCCAAAGTCATGTTTTTCGACGAGTGATTAAATTCGTTGTTTTCTTGTAGAATTGGGGCTCAAAGAAAAGCTTTAGATTTTTCTTTCTTTGAAATTACTAGAAATAAAAGTAATAAATAAGAAATTCTAAGAAGTTGGACGAGAAAAATTACAGGTCTCTTCTTCAAACTGAGAAGGTTGTAAAAGTTACAGAAAATTGGACCATTACCACTAAAGTGGGGGTCAAACTGCTCCACCCCACCAAGAACTAGCTTTCCCATTGCTTAAACAAATGTGGAATTCTAATACCAGGTGGAGCTTCTTTAGAAGCCTAAACCTGAATAAGAATCAAAAGAAATGATCATTCATTCATTCATTGCGATAATAACGAGGACTTCTATATAGCCAAATAGTCACAACTATCAACTAACAAACGAAGGGGTATTCGATGTGGACATGAACTGGTAATGAAAATCCGATTGAAATTTATAATTATTTATTAATACGGAATAACGGAATAAGTTTCTAGGATTTGTACCATTGCGGAGTTAAGTTGCGACTGACTCCATCAAAAGATTCCTATCTAGCTCTCCGTCGCGTCGATTTGGTATTCTAAGATTTCTGTTTTATCGCTCCTACTTCCTTTCTGGTATAAAACTTTCAAACTAGTGAGAGAGTGCTAGTATTTGGTAGCTACAATTTGAATATATGGAACATATGTTATTATTAGTATGATAACTGTGTAAGTAATTGCAACTAACATTATGTAAGAAACAGCTGTAAAATTTTATTTCCTATGATTGTATAAGAGGTGAAGATAGGCTCGCAGGAAGATGGGGAGCTTCCTATCTTGCTCCAGAATGCCATAATTTCCTTAAGCGGAATTATGGTGGTTTGTAATCATAAAATAATACACAAAATCATTGGAAATGAAGATTTATAGCTGCAGAAACCACCGCCAACATAGACATGGTCACTGATGTGCCAGCAGTAACAACAGCCATGCTACCATTGAGAATGAAAATGTTCAGAAGCATATCGCTACCCAAAGTACGGCTTCCAAGCAATCAGTTAAAAAAAACCTCTCCGAATTTTCTTACCTTTTCTTTTACTTTTACTTTTTTCACAAAATGCTGATTAACATGATTTTCTTTATAAAAACTGCAAATTTTCCTCTTTAATTTGACCTATTACGCACATGTGCTAACTGTGACCGTCAAAGAGTTATAAGCTTTTGAGCTCAAAGACAATTACGAGTAGTTCACTTAGTGAGTGATAACACGCCATTTAAAAAAAATATCGTCTAATTTCGGAGTGACCGAATGAGCTAATAATTCATTAATGGCTACAGTTACATATGTCAAATTAAAGAAAAGACTTCACAATTTACAGTTTTTATAAAAAATAAGTAATGTTAACCATTTTCGTGTAAAAAAAAAAACGAACTCAACATAAAAAAAAAAGTAAGAAAATCCGAAACTTTTAAACTTTAAACTGCCTTAACTCCAGACGGAAGAGAAGTGAGAGGCTGGTTGAGCAGTCGTTGGAAAGGTTATTAGGTTTTTCATATAATGAGTTCCAGTGACGGTGACCGTACACCTTCTACTTTTTAAGATACAGGGTGTTTTGTGAAAAACTAGCAAATTTTCCTAATCGCCCTGTAACTCCGAAACTCTTGAGATTGCCTCCATATACAATTTTTTGTTTATCTAGGTGAGTACCATCACCTCCTGCCTCCAATGGACAACCATGGCAGAAACATCCTGTATATGGATGTTTTCGCTAGAACAACAAACCCCAATACGATTGCCATATTGCCCCGGTTTTACACTTTTCCCGCTCATTAAGAATTTAACTGATACCTCGTGGAGGAAATACATGTTAATTGGATTAGTGTTCATCTTTCCTACGTACAAAAAAGGCAACAGAGCTTGCTTCGTTTGTCATACATACATATATATATTGATTAATTATACATTTATACATACATTCTTCTATGCACAAGTGGACAAAAGTGTTAAGCGATTAAACACCAATCGATTGTTGGTTCAAACATGCTGCATGAGTGTCACATTTAATTAGTCAAATCGATTGCCACTTCATCCTGAGACCCGTGACATCAATTTTACTCTGTGCTCCTCAATTCCCTAGTGCCGTATGTTCTGCTACGTGCATCAATTGTCTTCCTGGACTATATTATCTGTCGGTATATATCGGTGTGGATGCAGTCATGTCATTCATGTCTAAATAAAGATTAAAGTCCACTTGACTCACTAATTCCAGAAGAAAGCTATACAGAAAATGGCTGAATTACCCTTGGGAGATTTAATTGTAGTTTCTTCTTTCATTAGGGCGATATTATGATGTCAGCAGTTTTGCTTTTAATCCCCTTGAAATGAAGTCGTAAACTAAGTCCTGCATAGGGAAATTGTAAACAGTGGAAATGTTCGATATCTTGCAGAACTAGCTTACTATTTCACAGACATTATCCGCTCTGCAATTGCTTTAGTTCAAATGGGAGTCTGGAGTGCTTTTAGGAGCCACATTTCAACCTACAATTGACTACGAGACTAATAAAATTTTAGTGAATCTGTGCACTTTCAATGTAAGTAGTTGTTCAAGCAGTTCAAATAGACTATACATGGTTGCAGGGTTATAATTATTACAATCCAATACTGGAAGTGGATTAAGGAAAGTGGTTGGATATAATTTACGAGTATGTAAAGAGAACTATGTAGGCGGAAGAGTATATGCGCTCTCGTCTCAACATACCGAAATGCACTAGGTAATTGATTTCTAATGAACTACCAACAATGCAAAATAGTTGACTGGTTACATCCAGCGGTTGTCAGAAGTTTCATTTATATTTCAAAATCTTATTAGAATTTTTAGCTTATGCTTTTTTTTTAGCATGCGCTCCGTTGGCTTTAATCGTGATACAAATTTTAACTCATCCCATGTTCTTCAAGTTTCTGTTAAAATTTTTGTCTTCTAAGCATGTAGTTCTGAGTCTATACAAAAAGTGCTACGCGTATTACAGTTCAATTTTAGTTGCTTTTTTTTTAGATCCAAAATTTATAGAGACATTTAAGCATTCGGTAAAATCATTGTTTAGCGTTACCATCCCGGACTGATTTAATAGTGACGACTTGGTTTTTCGAACAAAGATCTGAGAGATTTGCTATACTAAAAGAAAGATTGAATGATCTCTTCAGATATAAATGGAGTATTTCATTTCATTTCTAGAGGATATTATAATGGTTTTGCTGGATAATTTAATGAAAATATCAAAAGATTGGCATTTACGGAGAAGTTTCGTTCAAATATAGATTAGCATGATGTTCAGAGAGATGCTAACAAAGATTACGTGTGGAATGATACTAGATGTCTGAGTTTACATTCAATGATTCGACGAGAATTCATCAACGATCAAACCCTGTAGAAGGGTCCTTAAAGAAGCTACTAACCAACAACGAATGTAGATTGTGGAGAATTTCAATGGTACCAATTCGGACGGAAACCAAATGAATTTGTATATTCGAATTTATATTGTTGAAATTTCTAAAATATTAATAATAATAATGTGCAACTCATGCATAACGGAAATAATATCGGCTAATAATTCGCGAAGCAATGGCAATGGTAAGTATAGGGTAGCCTAAAAATAATTCTAATATTTTAAGTATCGGCCTTCTTGATATGATTTTAAAAGATTTAAGATGGAGGATAAAATGAATGACCGTGCATTTATCGCCGAAGCCTATATATTTGGAAATTAGTGCTCACTAATGTTGTGTTTTAGTAAGTTTTCCGAAAAATTTGGACGTAATCGTATACCTGATAAAAAGACAGTTAAACGTCCGACTGAGAATTGGCATAAATTTGGTGCTGTGGCAGATAGACCACAATGTGACCATCCTCGAGTCTAAAGTTTGGCTATAGAAATATTTTCAGAGTGCGGGATGAACATGTCTTGAAGAAGAACTAAGCACCTCTGCTTGATTGGTCTTGATTTGTTTTTTTTTTCACGCAAGAAGTTGGAGTTGCTCCTTTACAAAACTCAAATGGGTCAACAATTTTAAGAACCCTGAATAACGATGATCTATTTGGATCTCAGTGGTATGATAAAAAAACAGAATAGTCTTTGGGGTACCAATAATCCTTACTTAATCCATGAACTAGTATTACATCCTCGAAAAATGAAAATAACTATTAATAACATTAATCCGAAAATCTACAGAAATGTTATGCAAAGTGCACTCCAAAGAGTTGGTAATATCGGTCAATCTGGTCAATATGGTCGTCCGAGTTTAACTATCAAGCTTCAATAAATAATATACATATAATACATAAATGTATATATTTCCTGGCAGTAATCTACTGTCTACGACACATAAGTTATTACAATTTAAGATGGCGCCTGTTAGATATATTAGATCTTACGATAACGGTATAATAACTTTTTTGATATACATATGAATATTATTCACAAGAACCCCAAAACTGTATTTTCATTTGACAACGAACACCTATGGAATATACATAAATCCACAATACTGTCTACTTCATAAGTGTGTGAGTATCTACTCCTGTACTGCCACATGATATGTGATACACCACACTCCATCCAGCTAAGCCCCACAGGGAAATTTTTGTTATCCTTTTTATTTTGTTTTCCTTAACCATTTTGGATATATACGAATTAAATGGGTACTTTTCTGTGAAAGTTTTCACTCAGATGAGGATAGAATATTCACCGAACTGTCCGAAAATGCAATAATATACAAGGAGAGCTGAGCAGAGCCCTGAAAATGAGTGAATAACGCATAAAACGAAACCACTCGGGTATATTCATGGAATTTGAATTATTATATCTCTGGAACCACCACCACAACCCTTCATTTTGTTTCATTCCCTAAGGGTATACGTATTCGGTAAAGCTGCTACATCATGTATCCTGGATTATCACAACATAAAATCTCACATCCGTTCAGAAAATTGTGTTCCCGTTTTAAGCTTAAAATATCTCCACTTTGCCCTACAAATCCAGTTGAAATCGGTGGACAAATTTCTGGAATATTTCATGTTGTGCAATTTTATTGTATTTGCGGACATTTGGCGTTAACTATTCCCGTTTTTGCCAACAACTTCACTCCAATTTGAAAGACAATGAAATTTTGTTTGGAATATTTTCATTTCTACCTAACTAATTGTGGGGACCCATGTGCAGTGCAACAATCAATGAATTACATTTACATAATGTGGCACTTTCAATTTATGTACATACTTGTGGGTCCCTTTTAAATTGCCCAACTCCAATATGTTCGTCCGGAAATTTTTGTGTGGAAAAGTAATTTCTCATCAAACTGGGAGTGGATGGATACATTTCATGTGTCCTCTGAGCAAAACTGATTTCGGGAGGGACATTTTTGATGAAAATTCATTATGAATTTTATAATTTATCATTGGATAGATACAATCATAAATATCTGCATCTGTCAACAATATTCATCATCAAACTCAACTCTTTCAACATCATCACATGAAATTGACTAAGTTTTGGAGTCCTGAAGATCTTTTGAAGTTCGCCACCAAACGCCATTTTATCTGTGGACTGTTGTTATTCGTGGAGTTAATATGAGGATATATTTGACGAAATATACTCACTTAAAGATTTAAATTCAAAATGGATGAAGTCATCATGTACCTACCTCAAAATTTCTTAATAGTTTAAAGCGTAATCTGGCATAAAAGTCCACACTTACTATTATTTTCCCGTTATATGAACCAGACTATGTAACTAGACTAACTAAACGTGGACTGAGATTTTCACGAAAAGTCCAATTACAGTTTCAAAACGTGCGAATCACATGCTGCGTGTAAAAACAGCGGTACTTAGTTTAATTAATTAATTCCTACAAAAGACTCACCTTAATGTTTTTTTCTCCACTTCACTGAATAGAACTCCTTCCCAAAGAATATTCGGAAGCTTTCTTTTTTAAGAGTCATAAGCAACCATTCGCCTGTTTTCATTTATCTGTAGAAGATGGCTGAAAAAGAAAATATTTATAAAAAATAAAAAGTTTAAAGTATGCCGGTAATTAGTATGAGATTGCTTTATTTATCGGAATGGTGAATGAACTGTTTTTTAGAATTTTAATCATCATCCTTGAACATCATTAGGGGATACACTTTCTGGTAGACACCAGAGTGAACCGTTAATTGAACACTGTGAACCGAAAGTGAACTCGAAACCTTGGAAAACCTAATTTTCGTAATTCATATAATAACAGTAACTAGAGATATTTCTTAAATGCTTTAGTTACTGATATGAGTGAAAATACTGCAGAAGGACCTACATGTGACGTTCAATCTTCCCTTAGGAAAATTTATGTTTAGGTTTAATATTTCAATCACAATAAAAATACAAAAATTCCAACATGGCAATTTTGGAATTCGATGGCAGATAGTGAGAGTATAGCTTGCTTTTACAGGACTTAAATAGGGTTATAAGGCAATTTCTTCCATAGAGAATTCTCAGAGAATTAGTAGTAAAAAATTAAGAAATAAATTCAGTAGATAGAAATAAGTTCCACTGCAGAGTTTTGGACCCAACTTAGATAGCTGAAAGCACACTTTTTTTTTGTTTTTTTTTTTTACTAAGAGTATAATGCAAGGAATGTCAATTTTTAGATGCCGTGTCAGGCAATAGTTAGAAAGATGAGTGCAATAATAGGTAATATCAGGTGTTGTCCACCGATATCCGGTCTTTTTGCTACTGCAATTTAGAAAACGACTATGTGAAATAATGTCACTTTACTAATGGACATTTGACAAAAACATATATTGCAAAAAACCAACCCCATTAGCAAGTGGATATTTAACAAATGGGCAACTTTCAAATTATCAAATGGACATTTAACAAAAAATCAAAAAACAAATGCAGGTTTTTTTTTATGAAATTGAGAGCTTTTTCGGACTTAGTTATTTACCAGCACTCGCAATCCGAAAATATTTCCAAAAGCTTTATGAAAGTCTTAATGAAGATGGGCAAAAGGTTGCTGATTGGTTCAAAATAAATTATATATGGATCATCAAATACTTTTGGGAGCTGCTCTGACTTGGATCAAACCAATATTCCGAGAACTGAAAATTATACCGAACCTTGGCATCAATGGATCCATAAGGTGGAAATTGATGCTGAACATGTTGGTGTTTATATATTCGTCAAAGCTGAAATCGAAAAATTGCAAACAACAACGCAAAGGTAAAAAGAATATTAAGCAAAAAAAGTGAATATGATGAAGTACTAGCGACGAATTTGAATTTTAGAAAAAGACGAAAATATTTATACTTAATTTTTTTTGTACACGTGGATTTTGTATAAGTAGCAAAACTAAACTTTATTCTTTTTTAAATTGGAAAACTATTTTTTTTTATGAATCAGTTTCCGAAAATAAAAAATGCCAAGTGACCAGTTGCTAAATGTTTTTTTTTTCAAATGTCTTTAGGCCAAGGTATAGTACCATTGTCCATAGGTGAATTAAGGATATTTAGGTAGATTATACCCCGCTTTAAAAAATATTCTTGCAAATGAAGGGGCAATACCAATCGTTTAGGGTGGTGGAGGACGCCAGTTTAGATAATTATAAAATTTAAAAAGATATGATGCCCATGACAAAAATTACATTTGGACGACCGAAAAGTGATTGGAAACCATTTTTTTTGTCAATTCGGACTCGGTCAATCGTGGCAATTGTAACAGAATATAAAGCTATCTCCAGTTACAATGAAGTAAGAGAAATCTACTTAAGTGAAATTATTTTAAAAAATGAGTTATCGAAAATTGAAATTACCCCGGAGCCCGGACTTAGTTTCACATCAAGTTGGGTTTTGAAGTTCTTTCTTTATACTGTTATGTGCAATAGAAAAAGATGAGCGGGTAGGTAAGAGCTTTAGGTTCGGAGAACAAAAAATTACATAATGGAACTTACGGGAACAATTTACAGAGTATAAATACAGCGCTTGTCACCGCTTGTCTCAAACAGTGGCGTAGTATCAATAATTTGGAAGTAGAGTACTAGCGATAATAAGAGTTGATTTACAATTGCTTGTGAATTTTATAAAATTAAACCGTATAGTTAAATAAATAAAGAACTTGTGAGTGATATCTGAAATATTGTTAATTAAATAACGAGCTAAGGCCACGCTTGTAACAATACTTCATAGAGTATTCAGGATTGAGCATCTAATTTGTTGGCACTTTTTACCATCTCCTAGGATTTATACTCTAATCCTTGTCGGATAATTACTTGCACGTTTACTTAGGACCTCTTTTGTTTTGTTAAAGTATTGTGTTGATTTTGATGACACATCACACTTACAAATGAGGATTAGTAATTCTTAAATATTGTGCCTTCTGCAAAATAGAGGGAGGGGGTAAAGAATTGTATTGCTCCTCTTGTTTGTGATCGAAGTAGAATTAGATCAAAAATTAATTGTAAAAATGTATGTAAGATATTTTGTAATAAAATACGATCGTTTTAGCAGGGGAGTATTAAGACTTTTTTCGCCCCTGGGCGATCAAAACCATTTCGCCCTTTCCTGAGCCCTCCCTCCAATTTTTTAATGTAAAGATACTTGAGGAAAAAAAAAACCTAAGGCTTTTTATTAGGAAATTCTAGACTATATTTGTGACCAGTACTAATGCAAGACTACAGATTTGAACTAAAAGTGAACATTCGGAAAAATGCTTAACCATTTTTTCTTTGTTTTAATGATACAGATCTCTTTATATATTGATCTTCAGAAAAGAATTCAAAATTTCACGAGAAATTTCATGTTTTCATGATGTTAATTGTTTTCTCATCTGAAAGTGTGCTCCTGAGATATTCTTAATTCCTTAATGTGGAAAAAGACCTCTCTCCAGATGCGTTGGTAGATGGAAGGTAGAGACAAATTCTCAGTACCTACTACCTCGATATTAGGAAACGTCGAGATCACAGTTTTTCAGGTTTTAAACATTGTAGAATTTCTCACAAATTTAGGCTGCCATTGTGACCACTACTAATCAAAAAATCTTTATACACATTCCTGAGGAAAATAATCATATCCAGATCGTTTTCATATACGTAATGTCTTTAACTAGTTGTACTTTCATTCCTCGTCAGATGATAATACAATTTCTTCCAAAAACCCGGACAGATCCAAAATTTTGTCATACATATGTGCTATTTTCTTTTTGTTAGCTCAGTAACAAGTACTGTCTATAATTGTAATAAAAACATTTAGTCGCATATTCTCCCTTCCATTAAAGGGTTTCTTATTTAATCTAGTTGTGTCTTCTTGTAGCTTTCTTTTTTTGGTTCTTTGGTTAGTGATTTGAAAATCCTGACACCCAGTAATTCTTCCCCCGTTTTTTTTTCAAAATCATTGAAATTATTTCTCAGAAGTTTAATAAATTCAAGTGATAATTCATATAATTTCATAACCAAAAGGACGTCTGTGTTTATATTTCGTAGCGTTTTACTGGTCTTATCAAAATGTATGAGCATGTGGTTCAAAAAAGCTGGGGGAACTCCAGTTTCTAAAGCTTTCATCGTTTTTATCATGCCTCTTGTTTGAACTTGGACCTTAGGTGGTTATGAAGATTCATTGTTCCACTTTTCTAAAGCAGATTTGAAAGCTTCATAGTCTTCCTACATTACCTTTACGGCATCTGCTCTTTCTGACCATGTTGTCGTCGAAACTATTTTGGCAGACAAGTATCAGTACATATTTAAAGATTAAATTGCATCCACCAGTATTTCCCAACGATATGTTGAAGCAGAAAGGAAGGTATAGAACTCGTTAACGAACATAAAAAATTAAGTAGCACTTAAGCAGCATTCGGCAGAATAACTTCCTACTAAATTAAGCGAATGTGCAGCGCAAGGAAAATAAAAAGCTAATCATTATGCTCCTTTATTTGTGCTTTTAATCCTGTCCTCTGTATTGACCCGACATTTTGCTTGCATTATCATAAGCTTGCCCTCTGATGTAATGGTTTATATCTAGATCTAGTTCTCTTAAAGTGTTTATAATAGTTTCTTCCAAGCCCGAAGCTTTGTGTCCGATCTTGCTTATGAATTTTACAAAACGTTCAGCCACTTTACCATTCTGATGAGTGTATCTAATTATGAAAGTCTGCTCTGTTCGGGACATATCAGGGGTTGAGTCAACATTTATTGAAATATTTACATTTTTATACCCAAGAAGAAATCATAGGGTATACTAAGTTTGTCATTCTGTTAGTAAAGCCTAGAAATTATGTTGGTAGAGTAAAATGGATTAATATTAAAAGTTATTTGATTTTTTGCATGTCCGTCCGTCTGTTGTGTGTTTTCATAAAAGTAGTAGATATAATTTCAAAAATGGACTAAATCAGGCAACCTCTTCTTGGTGTTGCCATATAGAAATTTAGAATTGTTACGTATACTGTTAAAACGATCAGTCCTAGACAGTTTTAATGTACTGAATAATAATGTACAGAATATAAAATCCTATAAGATTGGTTATAAGCATTGTTTCCGTCCAATGAACCGTTTTAGAAATATATGCGAAAAACCACTTCAAAAATCAAATGGGTGACCATACGAAAATACATACTGGCAGTCATCTAGGGTATCATTGGTCTTAAACCATTTCTAGCTTTTTTACTTTTTTTATTTCAGTTTGTATCTTTTCTTCCTTGATCATTTTTCCGATACACACTAAAAATTCGTCACTATAGTTTTGGAAATATAGAATATATTTCCTCTTCTTTGGTTGGTATTTAACTCCAGATGATTTTTCAAAAAAGGATCAAACTGGACAATTAACTCCAGCGTGGCTGAATAATTTTCTGATCAAACTTTACTCAAATATTCTATCCTTCCTCTAAATGGCAGTCCTTGTGAGATAAAAATTTCACCGCTGCTAGAATTCTCTTTAAAACATTCCTCTAGTAATCTTCTTCAGTCAAGCTTTGTCTTTTTAGAGTAGTGTCCATCCTGCCTTGTATCTTGACTCTTAGAATGCATGTAGTGATATTATATTTGTGGTCAAGCGATTGCTCATCATCAACTATTTTCTACAAATGCCTTCAATCATTGAAACCATAAATAAATGCATTCATATTCTGTATTCCGACTGCTAAATAATTTGTACTGTAAGCAGTATATCTCGTTAGTAGATGAAGAATACAAGAGCTAATCACGGCGAACTGTTTCGCCATTGACGAGTTGAATATAAAACGTTTTTCTTGTTGCATATCTGAATTCCTGTTCATAAACTCTCTTTGAATTTTTAAAGTCAAGCTGATCTAAATTTTGAACTGAATATGATTTTATAATCTTATCACTAAAATTGTCCCTAACCTTACTTTCACCCTAAAGCATGCAATTAAACGGAGGGCTGCAAGACCAGTTAATTATTGCTAATTATGTTAAATTAGTTTACATTGGATGCTATTTGGCGGTGTTATCAGATGCTCTGATTATTTTTTTATTATTTTTAATAATTTTTTATTCTCTATTTTCGGTTTCGCCCCCTTTGACTTTTCGCCCCGGACGATCGCCAATCCCGCCTTATGGTTAATCCGCCCCTGCGTTTTAGGAATGTATTTATAAAGTGCATAAGAAGGAAATATAGGAGCTTTTCAGTCAGATTTCTGTCAGCTAAAAGCTTAAAAAGCTTTCAATAATAAAATTAAATTATTTTACTTCTCATTATAAAAAAAAAACGAACAAAACTAGCGAGAAAACTGAAATCAGAACTTCGATTTCCGTGAAAGCTACAGTCAATCGAAAATCTTAAGTTTATATTGGTTCGAATCTCAAGATGACAGAAAAGCTGGAATTGTATAAGAACGTTCAGAATTTTTTGTAGGTATTTTCTTAATATTTGGCAAACATATTTCGAACAAGCAAACTGTTAATCCTGAGATCCAACAGAAGTTTCTATAAAGTTTTTGGATATTTTTCAGTTTCGTAGTCACACAAAGAAGCAACTAGATTCAAAACAAAACCCTCGGATAATCCATTTTGTTTTTAGCTTCCTGAATTCCATCTCTATAGTTTCCTGTATTGATGTTGCACGCGAATTTGGAATGAAAATCCATTCAAGTAAAATCTGTTGCCGGAATGCATGGCAGCTTAGAAAAACATTCCCCAGATTCCTGCTAGTTCAGGAGAATTGAAAATAAATGAAAGCGTAAACTTTAACTTCCCTTGTCAAACTCTTTCTAGCATTTATTCGATTTTCCGTGATTGTAATTTTCGTGGAATAGGAAAAGTCTTTCCGTTTAGTCGAGCATGCTCATGATTTTTGGTAGTGTGCATGGGATTGTGTGTGTGTGCTATTTGCAATTTATTCTAATTGAAGAGTCAGTCAGTATCTGTAGATTCTGGAGTACATTTTTTATAGTACGCTCTAATTGAATTGATAAACTGCTGCCAAACACACAGCCATACTAAGTTAATTCCTGCCTTAGTAATTTTTCCAATTAAAGGATCATGCAAGTCCCTTTAATGACTTTTCTTGGTATACACTTAATTCTTAAAAAAACATTTATTTTCAATATACATATCTACCTACATATAGGTCTGTATATATTATAATAAATATTGCGTTTTTATTATCTCTATGCTTATCACTGAGCTCAGTGCAGCACATCATAAGATTGAATGGATGGGTTGATTGGTAAGAGATTGAGATCATGGGATCTTCCAAACTTCAGTCAATCTCATGTAAGACAAGTGTTTATTATATTTTTCTACATTTTCTCTCAATTTTCTGATTTGGAATACGTTTTGATAATTGACTTTTAGTAAACTTCTAGTTATTTCATATTTTCCAAAAGTTTTCTGAAATTTCCGTTACTGTTTTGTTTAAGACACGTGAGAGGACGTTAAACGTTCTTTCGGATAAAATGTGCAAGCAAATAGGCTTCAAGCTCTGAATTATTTTCTAGGACCAATTTTTGTGATACTCCTGACAAATGATCGTAAATATAGCAACCTCTCTATTTTGAAAATATGCAAATTAAATCGTTAAATTGGTCATTCGAATTTATTTCCAGAACGGTTCGTCGGACAATAAAAATGTTATAACGAATTTCATAGTTTCGAACTTTTCGAACTTAAATCTACAATCATTATTAAAAGAAATATTCTCAAACAGTGTCCATGTATACAGGGGTTTTCCGTCTAGCAAGTCAATAGAGCAGGAGGTGGAAGTACTCACCTAGTCAAACAAAAATGAATATAATTAAAATATAATTCCAAGTGTACCGAAGTTTTAATAGAACTATGCTGTTGTAGGTGAAATCGAGGACAGATTTGGTAGAAAGCTTAACTAACTTTCTGCATTTTTCAAATCTAAGATCAGAGAGAAGTTTTCGTCGCGTTGCTATAAATCTTACCCAGATAAATTTTACACTGGATACATATACAAACATATATACAAATACCATACTATTTTATAAGTTTGTTTTTAGATCTGAAGGTAAAGTTTTATGCACACAAAAAGATTTAATGCGAGTACTTAAATCAGTGCAGCATCATTCTGCTGTTTTCCCTTGACTTTTGTAACGAGAAAACTACATGAACCTGTCTGTCCTGTCGTAGATAACAAAGGCATATCTCAAAACTGAGATTAATAAGGTACTCAGGAACACAGATTGGTACCAATAAAAACTTTGGTGGATGTGGGAAGTTTTGTGATATGATTCGTTATGCAGTAGCATGTAAGAAAAGATTATTCTTCTCTATGCTGTGTGCATATAAAAAGAAATTTACTAAGCTGACTTGCATAAATGTTTCCCGAATAAATGTGGGACAGAATACTAAGCTTGTTGGATTACGCAAGTAATAGTACCACCTCGATGGAGATGTATAGCACTATATATTTAGATCTAGTTCCAACAGAAGGAGATTATTACAAATGACTGGTAGCGCGTTGGAGTTCAAAAGTAGGATCAACTGCGACACTATTAAAATTTTATAGAGGTGGCTGCGAAGGGAAGAGAAATCAAGACAAATGTAAAGTTTATGGATCGTTTAGCACTCTTCCGAGTAGTTTGATTTAATGGACACGAAACAGCCACGGAATTGCTCATAATTTCAAGTAAAACTTCCCAGAAGTTGTAAATCAGCGTGGATCTGATGCAAGTTGAATACTTTCATATTCTTTTAATCAGCCTTCAGACTACAATTACTAAATTGAGAGAGTTGAATTCGTTTCTTAAAATCATATATCTGGGAGGAAAAATATAATCTGACAACAATGAGAGCTTGTCCATATTGAACACAGTATGGCGTAGCCAGTGACATGTATATAAATGGACTGCTCGTTGAACCAAAAATGTATGAAAGCAAATGGCACCACTTTCATATTCCTGTCCCACTGAACTGTAATGATTGGGAACGAAAAATTGCTTGAAGTTCAGCTATATTTTCAGAACTGGCAACTTGGTAATCAAAATTTTCCTACCAAAACAGCCTTGTGAAAAACAATAACAATACAAATAGTTCCAAATACTTTTTGGGTAAGTTCGCTAAATCTCACTGACATGCATATAAGTAAATTCCCAGTTTATGACAGTTGGTAGCATTGACAGTGAGAGCAAACTTTCTGAAATCAAAGCTGGTGCCACATGAAACAGGAGATCAGTCAGCCCATATGTGAGTGGGCGTAGCCCAGCAAAGCATATATTGGCGAGATTTTTCGAGAAACAAATAAAAAACTGCAACTACAGGGCTTGCTAAGTTTCCTTTATTATTCATGACATTAATGCCTTTCAAAGTACTTAATAAATCATAAACAGATGAGCTGAGTGGTGTGCGGTGCTATCTTGATTTGGATAAGAGTTCTACGCAATGCTTTTCAAAACTGGAAGTCTGCAAGGCTATAAAATGACTGATTTCAAAAGTAGTCCTGAAGCTGTTTTTGCATTTTAGATATTTCTTAACTTAGCTTGTCTAAAGCTAAAACCTCAATTGAATTCCAAACTCTCCAGACATCATATGGAGGAATTTCGTTAAGTTGTTGCCAAGCATCTCAAAAATAAGGCCTTCGGGAAAATAACAATCAAAGTTTACAAACTTCCTCCATTGAATTTTATCCGAAATTCAAAGTTTGTTTGCGGTATCTAAGCCTACAAGAAATTAAATTCACTTTTATTTTATTTCATCTGTTCACATATGAACGTACCTTCCCTAAAGGTAACTCCCAAAAGGAATAGGAAATCACTTGGATTTTGAGGATTTTCTTCGAGCTGAAGGCAAATACCGAACACTGAATAACTTAAAATGAATCTTGTTTTTTTTTTCATTTTACCACCGTTACGTAGATATTTTTGGGGGTTTTTTTTATTGTGTGTGTAAATGTTTCTCTATCAAGTAAAGTTTGGGTAAGTTTTTGAATTAATTATTATCGACTTAATAATGGACGGTCTGAAAGGATGGGAATGAACTGCATACCAGGGAAGTTTAGACAAAGAATCAGAAACACTTTTTCTCTAGTAGTGCATATTGGAAAATTACATAACAGAATAAATACCTGTCAGTTTAGTCAGTCATCATTATCAATTAGCGGAATGCCATTTCACTGTTGGCCACCACTTTAATTTTCATAAGATGTCATGAGTTTTTTTTCGTATCTCATTTTGAAGTTTTAAAATGCCATTGGTAAGACGAAGATAATCAAATTTTTGTTTGTGTAGGAACAAGTTACGTAATTAAAAACGTCTGAGCTTTCAACTAATTACACAAAATAATTGAATTTATTTCAAAACAACTAATCAAAAAAATAGGATGGAATTCAATTATAAAAAAATATAAATTGAATTGACTTAAACTAGCAAAATTTCAGTTTTCACCGCTGTTTTCAGTGTGATTTTCAATTGGTGGTCATAAATGAAACATGAGATCGGTTGAAGTGTTAGGAACAAAACATTGTATGGCAGGGTACAATCTCAACCGTTTTGGAGTTACAGAGTGATTAAGAAAATATACTAAATTTTCCCAAAACACTCCGTAAATTCCTTGTTGTACAACCCAAGGTATATAGAAGACAAGGTATTCCCATTAAAATTTTGGCACATTGCAGCTAATGTGACGTAATTCGTCTAAGATTTGCGATATGCTTGCTTCTTTTTTTGACAATGCCTTTGTCTCGTCAAATTTTCAACTTCAAGGTAGCAACTTCAGTCATATGAACGACTCGCATAACGTTTCATTCACTATCCCTCCATTTTCAGAAGAGGATATACTTGATCATATTAATGAGCTTCCAAATGACTTTATAACGGGTCCTGATGGGATATCTCCAGCCTTTTTTAAGTCATGTTGCCTCTCCCTGGTAGCCCCGCTGAGAATTATTTTCCAAAAATCGCTCGATAGTGGTTGATTTCCGCAGCTATGGAAAAATTCTTTTATAATACCTGTCTACAAAATAGGCAGTAAAAAAGATATCTCTAACTATAGGCGCAAGAAATTCGAATCTATCATCTACTCTCCGTTATCAATTTCCTGCAAGAATTTGCTCTCTTCAAACCAACATGGGTTTATTTCGGGCAGATCTACAACCACTAACTTATTGGAACTTGTCTCTGATACCATCCACGGGTTTGTAAAAGGCTACCAGGCAGATTGTATTTATACAGACTTTAGTAAAGCTTTCGACAAGCTATCTCACTCCTTGATACTGTTCAAAATGGAAAAGTATGGGTTTCCCACAACGTTCCTAAAATGGACGGAGTCTTATCTAGATAATAGAACATACCAAATCTATTTCCGCCATTCCATCTCTAGAGTCTTGAAAGCTTCGTCTGGGATACCTCAAGGGAGTCATTTGGGCGCGTTGCTATTTATTCTATCTACTGACGACATTGTCTCCGTAGTGAAGCACTGCAAGGTCTTAATTTATGCTGATGACATTAAACTGATACAAAATTTAATGATTGGTGCAAAAGCAATAATTTGGTACTCAATATCGACAAATGTGAGGTGATGACTTTCCACAGGAATCTGAATCCTATTTCTTATGTCTATGAGTTCCCGGCTTCCTCGATTCGCCGCGTAAGCTCTGTCTGTGACTTGGGTATCACCATAGATTGAATTTTAACGCCCACATAAACCACATGCTATCTAAGAGTAGTTCTATGCTGGGCTATATAAAACGTTGGTCCCGAGAGTTCTCGAATCCCTTCATAACATTACGTTTATATACTTGCTTTGTGAGACCACTTCTTGAATACGCTAGCCAGCTCTGGTCTCCTTTTTACGGTACACACATCGTCCGTATCAAGTCTGAAACTTCCTACGCTTTGCTCTTAGGGACCTACCCTGGAATAACTCATTGATTCTTCCACCCTATGAGGATCGCTTGCAGATTTTGAATATGCACTCGCTTGAGAAACGTCACATGGTTGCCGATGCAACTTTTGTTCACCAACTCTTAAACGCGAATGTTGATTCCCCGTTGTTACTTGACAAAATCTCTTTCCGTGTTAATAGGCACAATTTGAGAAGGCTACCTGTATTGCATGTCAACTCCTCAAGGTCTAACTTCGGCATGTATGAACCTATTAATCGCATGTGCATTACTGTTAATAACGAATGTCAAAACATCCCTCCACCATCCTCATAGCTCTAGTCATACGACGTCATAGGTTGTACAACAAGGAATTTACGGCGTGTTTTATGAAAAATTACCATATTTTCTTAATCAGCTTGTAACTCCGAAACGGTTTAACTTTAGCAATGAAGTCATTGATTGATATTATTGATCCAAATTTAATCTTAAGAACGTTGAAATTATTAAACTTTGGTTGCAAATTTAATGTAGCAAAGATCATTATGCAAGTTATGCAATAATATACTGTTGGGTATGGATATGACATGTGCTGCCCAATATCACCCCATTTTGTGGAAAACTGATCTTGTCATAGTCAATCATGAAAACTCGTCATTAAAATTACTAATGAATATAGACTTATTACCATTCTAGTCAGATGTGACACGACTATAACATTGCAATACATACATGTGCGTAGCAAGGAAGGGGCACGGGTGGGCACGGCTGGGCACGGACCCCCCAGTAAACCCGGAGTGGCACCGTTGCCCCTCACAACACCCACCAGAAGAATACGATCCAAAAGTATTAAATTCAATTACACGATCAATTATATTTAAGTTTCAACCAAGCAAGCATGAGGACATACATATGTACATTGAAAGTATGATGAAATTATCTAATAGTGAGTTCCCGCGTAATCCGGACTTGGTTCCAAATTTTTGAAAAGTAGTTTTAACCACTATAAAATGACCAGAGGCCTTAGAAAACATTCAGAATCAGCGGCTCACTCTGAATGCAGCCCCAAATGTATGTGTCCTATCGTCAATCTCTTACATTTGGAGATGTTCATCAACAACTTACGAAACAGCAAGAAGGAGAAATTATTAAAAACCGAGAATACTTGGCTATACTTATTGATATAATACTGACACTTGTTTGCAGGGTTTGCCTTTGAGTGAGCACCGGGAGATCTTATTTTCTAAAAATTGCTGAATTTTTTTCTAAGTATGATGACAAATTTTCATTACACGTTGAAAAACAGTACATCTACTGCAGCCCAGATATCCAGAATGAAATAATAGAAGTGATATCGAACCTCACTCTAGAGGAAATTGTTGAAGAAACTAAAGCATGTGGCTTTTTTCTTTCAGTGTGGACGGGGCCAGGTGCCTTAAAAAGAAACAATTTTCAATAGCCATATGCGAACACATAGTCGAAATATTTCTAGATTTTATATATAATAAAATTAAAAAATAAATCCAGAGATGCCCAAGAACTGACATATTCATTTTGGATACATTGAATAAACACCATTTGTGTAATGTTTCAATTCTTGCACAGTCTTATGATGGCCTTTAAGCTATTATAAAATAAACTCACCCTTACGCAGTATTAATCCATAGTTTAGCGCACAAACTAAATCTCTAGCAAATACATTTTCTAACGGCCTCAATGCTTTGTATATTCAGTACTCGACTCGCAACCTGGTCATCATGTGAGCTTGCAAAAGTTACAAAGCACTCGGAGTCCATACCAGCCATGAAATGGGAAGTTTACGTACTACCAAATGGAGTTGTCGATACGAAAACTGCAAAGCAGTACTGGCAAATTATGACGCAATTAAATTAACTTTGGAAAAAGAGATCACTGAGAACCGTGACAAGCACATAGTGGCAATGTAGCCGTCTTGCTCCGATCGGAGCATTTGGGCTCCATTTCAGTTCTGAGTGCTCTCGTGCCAAATGCTCCGTTTTATTTATTCTACAATCCAGAAATGGTTGAAGCATTTTTCGAATTATTTGAAATTTTAAGTGCCGCCATTATTGCCATTTAACATTTCGTAACCTAGTTTGTTTTCAATTTATTCGTAATTTGTACTATAATTTTAAGGAATTTAGTACAAGTGACAGGAAGAAGGCTGTTTGTCTTATACCTACCGAAAAAATGAAAAGAAGAAGAGTTTGTGATTGTGCTACATTTTGTAATCTCCTGGTCATCTATCTATAGGTATTCCAAAAACATTTATTCAACTTCAATTTGTGAAACTAGAAAACAAATTTCAGATTCCTGGTAAAAAGAGTTAAAATAGATTCAACTGTTTCTACAAATACTGCAGATATAAATAATTCTGAAAATAATGAGGAATCCTTAATTTTACCTAATTTAGATAACAGGATCGGAAAACAATCAAGGTAAGAGCAGAGAAATACGGGGAAAAAAATTTTGAAAATTTAAAGAATGTTGGAAAGTTCAGCATACATTTTTGGAAGAAAAGGGCAATAAACCATTTTGCAAAGTTTGTCAGAAACTATTATCCAATATTGCCACATTGACGATATGAACTCAACACTTCATAAACAAATATGAAAGTCCAGAAATATCAAATTAATAAAGAACATTTATTGAAAAGTGATGATACGACAGAAAAACAATCCCTGTGGTAAAAGTAGTGGAACTAAGGATAATAATGTTTTTGCTTCAGTATAACCTTGCTTTTTGCCTTATTACACCAATAATTGGCGTTCTTAAAAGTGTAGCAACCGATTCAAACATTGTAAAAGAATTACACTGTGCCAGAGCAAAAGCAACAGAAACTGTATTATCTGCTTTTAAGGATGATTATTTAAATCTATTTCGGATATTTTGCGTGCTCAAAAGTATTGTCTAATTATCAACGAGAGACAACAGACATTAGTACTAACAAATTCTGACTGCAATGTTAAGAAAGTTAGAGATAGATTTCTATCTCTTAATACCCTCGATAAATTTGACTCTGCAAGAATTTATGAAGCTGTAATTGAGTTTTTTAAAGAACTTTTATACCTATAGAAAATCTTGTTATATTTGCTGCAGATAATGCCTCTGTCATGATGGGAGCAAGAGCAGGTGTCAAAACCTTATTAAAAAACGGATTGCCCCACTTGTATTATTTAGGATGTGTCTACCATTCAATGCATTTATGTGCATTTATCAGCAATGCATTTATGTGCATCAGCAGCTGCCAAATATTGAATTTTTATCAAGATATGTAGAGGTATACATCTTTTTTCACATAGTGCCAAACGTCAGAAGGAATACAAAGAGTTTCGAAACTACTACTAACTACTACAGGATAAAATTTTAAAGCATTCCAGTACAAGGTGGTTATCGCTTGAAAACGTCGTCTCCCGTATACTTGAGCCATTATTTTTAAACCGAAGATTTCGAGAACCATCAAGACTTAGCTATAAAAATAAATGAAGAGTTAATTAAATAGTGAAAATAAATTTATTTTTCTTTTCTGGCGTATATCTTAAAATTAACAAACAAAATTAATTTG
The DNA here is from genome assembly GCA_963930735.1 of Dioctria linearis. Classification (NCBI taxonomy): domain Eukaryota; kingdom Metazoa; phylum Arthropoda; class Insecta; order Diptera; family Asilidae; genus Dioctria; species Dioctria linearis. The sequence goes on from OZ005741.1 coordinate 24,235,350, forward strand.
GAATTTTAATCCGAAAGTCCGCGGGTACATGGCTTAAAGCGTACTATAAAACATTATCGTCCAATTTTAGAAAAAAATGAATATGTTGGCAGATATTTGGAAAATTTTTCATCAGATATTTATATTGGAGCAAAGGCAGAATTGATAATTAATTCTGGAGCTACTTCCGAAGATGCAATTAAAGAAATAAAAAAGAAATGCTTCTCATCATATTACATCGAGTTGTGTCTTTAAACAAATTTCTTCAAAAATTATTTTTAATGATAACATTTTAAACGCAGTTGAAGGAATTAATCCAGAAAAATTGACAGAGAGCCTTGTTAAGTTAATTTCTTACTTTCCGAACTTAGTGGAAGACAGTCAAATGTCGGTAAATAGTGCAATTTGGCAAATTTTAATATGGATAGAAGCTTAGCTTTAGTAGAATCTTGTGTCAAAGTTGTGATTTGAAAGATGGTCTTGGTGATAAAATGTTTCCTAAACTAGAAGTGTTTGTTGGATCATTGGTGGTGTCCTTGCCTCACTGTAGTGTAACAGCTGAGCAGATATTTTCGCAGCTAAATTTAATTAAAGATAAAAAGAGAAATCTTCTTCAAAGGAACTGTTGGGGAACTGAGACACTTCCTCTTGGATTCCATCTAATGCGAAATTAAACATATACTACAGACGATGAAGATTTAGATGATATATTTCAAAAAACTAGTGCAAAGGAGAAAACATTCTGTTTATTATTATTTAAAAGAATAAAAAGTACCTACATATATATAAATAGCTTTATCTAAAATTCCATTTGCTTTATATAAAATTTATGTTAATTTTTAAGAGTATGAAAAACTGAAATAAGTCCGACTACATAATTCAGATTAACGCTGCTTGGATTTACCCATATATTAATGATTTGATAATACAATTAGAAGATTTTGAATTTAGTTTAGTCGTTTCAAATTGTGGAATCTACATGGAAAAATTTTTAATTTTCAATAATTAAAAATATTTTTATTTTATTTATTTTTGTTTGTTTTAGTGTTATATTTGAATAATATTTTATTTTATTTGTTATATGATTTTATATATATATGTATGTGATGAATATATATTCTTTGAGATGAAATGAAACCCTGCATTTGTATGTACGAATAATAATTTGCAATTTAATAGTATGCGGAGCAATATAACGCATTTTTACAGCGTGCTCCGTTTAATTTCGAAATGCTCCATTTTGGATACAATCTATGCTACATTTTGGAAAAGTGAAACGGCAACCCTTGTGGAAGCACTTGCATTGCTGAAGATTATTATGAAACCAGAATTCTTCGTTTCCTTACACACATTTCGTCATTTCCTTCACTCAGATCTCGCTATAGTGAATGCAGGAATCAGTTCAAAATTTGGACAGACATCGAGCAGTTTTTGAAAAGCACCGAGATTTCGCTAAATCCTGTTAGAGTCTTAATAAAAGGCGACGTTAGCAAATGCTGTTGAAGCATTTCTTAAATTGAACATGAAGAACGGAGAGGATTTCATCAGTAATTATAATTTTTTTTTAAAAATTGATACATAAGACTTGAAAGCTATGGTCATGAAAAACATGCTGAAGATAAAAACTTATGAGATGAATGCTGGAAATTTGAGAAACCATATTAAAAAAGAGTACTGCCTTAATTTACATAAACTTTTTAAATCGGCAATACTATAGAGCTCGCGGTGAGCTCTAACGGCTGTGAAAGAAGTTTATCTGCTATGAGGCTAATAAAAATATGGCTTAGATGCACAATGCTTCAAGAACGATTATCTTATAAGTTATTGCTCAACATAAAGGATGTTATTGTTTAAAAAAAATTTACCACTGAAAAAGTGTTGTGCCGATTTGCAGAAAATAATAGAAAACTAAAGCTTATTCAATCGGTTTTTTTGCCGATTTCTGTTGACAGCATTATAACATCATCGAGTAGGTAAGTTTAATTTAAACTAACCCGGAAAGTCAAATTTAGATGATCGTGATGGATGATGCACTGAGAAATTTTTTTACTGAAAATAAGCTCTCTACCATTGTAAATCAAAGAAAATTAGGTGCAATTTTGAGCTTAGCGGACATTTCCTGCATGTAAGAAAACAAATTGTTTCGTCTTATTCAAATTGAATATAAAACAATTAAATTAATAGTAGTAAATATATTTTCTAAATAATCTCCGATTATGATTTTCATTCAGAAAATGAGAAAGGGTTATACAGGGTGGGCCAAAAGTCACCATGGGGTTTAAAAATTTAATAACTTTTTCGTTTACATATTTTTTTTATTTTTTTTTAGATTATATAAATAACATCTGGAGAATAAATAATGGAGAGATTCACAACTGAACAAAGAACCAGAATACTAGAATTTTATTACTTAAATCAGCGATCAATTATTTTAACGCAAAGAGCATATCGTCGCCATTTTAACGTCAGAATTTCGCCCTCTGAAGCCATGATTCGTTGCTTAGTTGATCGTCACCACCAACATGGCACCGTAAGTGATTTGCCTCGAACCGGTAGACCGCGTATAATTCACACTGCGGAAAATATTGAACGTGTAGAGCAAAGTGTTAACGAAACACCAGAAACATCTACCAGAAGGCGTTCTGCTCAGCTAGGGATGTCTCGTACGTCACTACGGCGCATTTTAAAAAAAGATTTACTGTTATTCCCATATAAGGTGCAATTGGTGCAAGAATTGAAACCCGCAGATCATCGGCAACGTCTAAATTTTGCAGTTAAATTTCAACAGTTGGCCAAAAATGAAATCAACTTTATTGAAAATCTGATTATGAGTGATGAAGCTCATTTTCATCTGAATGGCTTTGTTAATAAGCAGAACTGTAGGTTCTGGGGTTCTGAAAATCCAAGAGCCATTCATCAACGCCAATTGCACCCCATTAGGTGTACAGTATGGTGTGGCATTACATCTGAAAATATCATTGGGCCTTACTTCTTCGAAAATGAAGATGGAAGTGCTGTAACCGTAAATGGAGAGCGGTATCGGTTTATGATAGAAAATTTTTTACGCCCTGCTCTTGAAAACACACCTGAGATGTGGTTTCAGCAGGGTGGAGCCACTGCCCGCACTGCCCGAGACACAATGGCACTTTTAAGGCAAATTTTCGGACAGCGAATAATTTCAAGAAATTCGGAAATTAATTGGCCAGCGCGTTCGCCAGATTTGTCAGCACCCGACTATTTTCTTTGGGGTTATTTGAAGGAGCGAGTATATGTGAACAAGCCCGAGACAATCCTTGAACTCAAGGCCAACATTGTTGCAGAAATTCGAGCGCTACAGCCACAAATGTTGAAAGATGTTATGGAAAATGCTCTAAAAAGAGCCCATCATTGCGAAGCTAATAACGGCGGTCATTTAAGTGACATTATTCTCCATACTTAGCGTAAAAAAATTTCCATTTTGTATAATTTATAATCTAAAAAAAAAAATAAAAAAAATATATAAACGAAAAAGTTATTAAATTTTTAAACCCCATGGTGACTTTTGGCCCACCCTGTATATCCCAAGAATAGAATTGCTTAAGTGTATTCTTCTTTTCGTTATTCTAGAAAAAGATTTATTTTAAATGTTCCAAATTGGATAATTTTAGTAGGTTGACTTCTTGTAAAATGTTCTTCTTTGTAACAAATCAGTTTCGTTGTATGAGGGATAACTTTCCAACACAACAATGCCAGAGGTGTTTTGGCATATATTAATTAAATTTGGCTTCTATAAGATCTACGGTTTTATTGCCGTTAGAAGAAGTTTCCTTCTTTCTCTAAAAGTGTTCTCACTCCAGTAGAAATCGTCAAATGAGTGAATAGGCGATATTTATCAAAAAATCAAAACTTGCTTAAAATCAAATATGGTAATCAATAAAATAATTTGCTTGATGTATGGAAACTTGGCGCTAACACTGATTAACGTTTCACAAACTTTTACACATTTTTGAAAAACAATACTTGATTGAAGAATATTCTTTTTCAATTATGGGTCCGGCTGGCCTGACTCCTACATACTAGCAAAGCCCTAGCTACGACAATGAATACATGCGCATTAGCTAGTGCGCAAGCTCAATTCACTTCTTCTGCATGCTCGTTTATGTGTATGTATATATTCAAAAATATTTTGAAGTTCAAATTGTGTACAATGGCGTGTGCCTACGATAAAATGTTTTTGAAAGATCTTAAGTTTCATTCATACCTACTTCAAATTGATTTTTGCAAACAGTCAGCACAAATATTCAATATTCATGATAGAAACGTAGGTTTATTTCGAATAATACATTATTATAAAGATATATAAAAGAACAAGAAAAATTTAATGTTTAAGTCTTGGCACTTGACATCTCTGCTTCAATCTTTCCTATTTCAGGAGAAATTTTGTTCGCAGTGATTACGTTCCAAGCTGATCTAAGGTGAGGGTCATTAATACTGTTTCTAATAGGAGCCTTATTGCCTTTCATAACTGAAAATAATTGCTCGCACCGATAATTACTCCATGTTTGGAAATAATTTCATATGCGAATTTTCGAGTATTTTCAAACCTGGCTAGTAAAAATATTTGTAAAATTCAGGCACACCCACTTCAATAAATCAATTTGAGTCGCACTGAATCTCGATCACCTCTATTTGCATATGGCTGGGTACTGAGTCTATATTTATTGAGCAAATCGAAGAAAACAAACAAATTCTGTCTTCCGTAGAATTAAAATCTTTAAATCTTGTTTCACATTCAGTTCTAACTTTTGACATTTTTTCAGCGTATTTTTGATAAGATCTAGATTTGAAATTAGGGGGGGGGGTGTCATCTTACTGCAATTAAATTTAGCAAAAAAACAAAAACATCAAATGGGGCACCACTTGTAAGTCGCTTAGTTTAGCCACCGCAGTACGGTAGTGAGGTACTAGGAAGATTTTCGCATTAAGCGGTGTGGATAATGTGTCATTTTTATACCCTAGATGAAATCTAAAGGGGTATACTAAGTTTGTCATTCCGTTTGTAACACCTCGAAAAAATGATGGTAGAGCAAAATGTATGGGACTGGTACATGGTGTTTTTATAGTAATAACAAATAAAATTTCAAAAATGGACTAAATCGAGCAACCCCTTCTTGGTGTTGCCATATACAAATTTTGATTTTTACATATACTGTGAAAACGATCAGTCCTAGACATTTTTATTGTACTAAAAACTTCTTCAGAATACGAAATCCTATAAAATTGCTTATAAGTATTTTTTCTATCCGACAAACCGTTCTAGAAATATATGCGAAAAACCACTTCAAAAATCAAACTTGCATAGATCAGTGACTATACGAAATCTCATACGGGCATTCATCTAGCTAGGGTATCATAAGAATTGGTCTTATACTGTGTACTAGTGTATTTCAATGGACGTAGCCAGTCCATATTATACATTGGAACGCTGTAAATATTTTAGAATGTTAGGAGTTAGGACTAAGGGCTCCGATGTGGTAGTAAGGGATTCTGTTTCCTGGCTTGGGAAGTGTTTCTCGACGGTTTTGGTCCCAAACTCAAATTCTGAGAAAAACCTAAATACATACATCACATGCATACAATAATATTCATTGAAATAAATTTTTATAATATTTTGTATAATTTTTTTAAGTTGAATTATATATAAAAAAAAAAAAAACTCATTTCCTGGATCCGCCACTGATGAAGTATCATCTAAACTTCATTTGTTCATGTTGCACGTCGGGAAGTGCGTTAAATTTTCATTTTTCTGTTGCTTTTCCCAAAGAACTATGTCAACATGTTCCTAATGATCTAATCTCTTCTTTGTAACGATAAACTTAAATCGATTAAGTGTTTGGTTATATCAACCATGAAAGATAAATTTTGCAACCATTTTGGATCGGAAAACAAGCTTGTGCCTTGATTTTTAGTTTCTACAAATCCCGTGCATAGTACTTCTTGATGTATAATACAATGAATGATGAATTTTTCAACCGTCAATTTCACCTAGTTTTTTTTGTAGTAATACTACGAAAGCGTTATTTTTTCCGGTCATTAAGGAGCGCCATCTGTAGCTACAGAATTTATTATGTCACATTATGTCATATTTTTACATACACGACGTCGTTAAGGTGACCGCAGCATCGTCTTTAGCGTACATTAACTTACTAGACAGAGAATAACTGCACAAATCAATAAGGATAATATGAATTAAGCATCAATCCTACATAACCTATACGTCTTATTTTCCGAAAGCAAAAGATTTTCTGTTACGTGCACCAATCCGCACAAGGCTATAGTTAGAGAATTGAGACCCAGTCATATTACGGAAGATTTAATAACTATTTTAGGCGGGATAAATCTCTGTATGCAATTTGGTTAATAATAGTAAAAAAAGAGTATAATTAGGAAAACGTTTGGCGAATTCTTTCTGTCTTATTTTTATTCTGCGTCGGGCCGCAAAAATGTTCGTTGCAGGCCGCGAGTTTGGCACCCCTGGTATAAACTACAGGCTGGCCCAAAATGAACGAATAGAACTTTACGAAATTGCCGTTTATTTACGGATAACAGACGTTTTTGCCGTAAATGAATGCCACATTCCGTAAAGCTTTGACATTTAAGGTTTTCTATTTTAGCCATATGTATGTAAAAAGTGCAAAAAGCAAATTATTTGATCAATTGGAAATTGATTTAATTGAACATTTTTTTCTTCCATTTGAATTTTTAAATTTCAGCATTCGACGAGTGTGTAAGTAATAACATTTCGATTTAACAAAAGGTTCCTTGGACGTTTAAGGTTATGTTTAATTTAAAGTGCACGTTACTTACTTATACGTTCATTTTGGGCCAGCCTTATTAAGGCTGATCTTGCTAAGGAATCGAATATTAGTCCGGCTGCAAGAAGCGTGTATAAACAGGAGGCTCAATATGGAACATATGTAGTTATAGCTCATTTTTAAGCCATTTTTTAGAGCAACTTTAATCTTATTATAGAAACCCTAAATTTACCTAAATCTATCACCTGCTAGACTAAGATTATAAATTTTTGGTAAAGGTCATTCTAGCCCGTAAAAAACAGTAAAATTTCATGTTAGTACTTAAGCACCAGTTATTGTAAATACTTATCTAAAAGTCATTAACAAATTTGATTAGTTTCGGGACATATTGCCGATATCAGAACGGTTCAGTTGATTGGTCATTCTGCTGCACTGACCTATTTAAAATTTTATGGATTGTTATGTTCCAATATGTTCCTGTCTTGATTAATATTGACTCAATCTTAAGTACCTATTCGCTCTAATATTTAACTCTATTTATGTCATTGTTAGCAATGTTTTCATGGTATTCAACTTTGGTTTATTTTTTAAAACTTATAAGTAGAGGAATGTCCTCAGGGTTGGCTACCTTCTTGACTTTTGCCCATAACTTAATTTTTACTTTTTTATTTCTTTTTATTTTGCTAAATAAATGTACGTAGATTATTGTTAAGTTTTATTATTTTCAGCACAACTATAATAGATTGTAAATAAATGAAATTGAATGGAATTGAATTGAACTTCCGTTTGTGGAAGAATTCAGTCAATCCAAGCACATCTTTGGAAAGGTCTGGAAAATGGAGCACTTCTGATGAACATCGTAGATTGATTGGATGAAAAATGAAAAAAATATAGGCATTTAAAAAAGAAAAGGTGAAGTGCTGTCAAAGTTGGCCAGTGCTGTCTAGGTTAGCCAGTCAACGAAAAATGTGATGAAATGATTGATAATGACATGGAAAAATTAATTGAATGAAATTAAAAGCCGATTTTTTTCCATTTTTCTGCTTTTTAGCAAAATTTGAATGACACATTTTTCAAAATCGCATTTCCGGCAAATGTCGTTATATTGACACCCTTCAAATGCACTTCTCTCTTGCATTATCCGAAGAGGGCTTTTTCTGAGCATTTTTTGGGCGGCATCTTCTTTTAGCTGGTGTTTTATTGGCGGACTTTGTTGCGATTTTTTTTTTCTCTTCAGGTCAGAGTTATGAAAATTTAGAAGAACTGTCATTGGTGAAAATAAAGTCATTTTCACCTGGGAATGTTGTAAATTAATTGTCAGTATAAACAAATAGTAAAGGTATTTGTCATAAAAATTTTAAAAGAAATGATAAAAAGATTATTATCAAGTAGCAGTTACTCACTAAATTTAAATATATTAAGTAGGTTATTTTTTGTAATATTTTACTTTCAATTATTGCTTAAATTTTGGACTTTGCGTTTCAATTTCCAATTAACTACGTTTTACATACATATATTTGCCATATGGTGGTTCGTTCAAGTTAATGGAAGCGCCATAAACCTCATGACAGTGCAAATAAATACCAAACATTTTCGAAATGTAAATTCACATGTATACGGTGGGTATGTAGGTAAGTTCGTGTACACAAATGAAATTTTAGTAATTTATGTTAATGAAAAATTATCTGCATACATAATCCATATGGGAATGGATGTTTTTACATCTGGCGACTAAATCTTTGTAAACTATGGTGTTCAAACTGGTATGCTCTACATTTGAAACATAACATCTGTTACACTTGTAGCTGTACACTGTAATACTATGTATGTAATGTGATTTCACGCATATTATCAAAGTTTATGCTAATCTAATTTAATCTATAATTCCTTCGACCTCAACATTCCAGAGGAGTACCTACATTTTAATGGAAACTCGGACATTCTAATGTCGACCTTATTTTCTGGGGTGCGTTCTTGAAACACACATTTACATAGATTGACTCATCTCATCACAGTTCTAAGCCACATAAAATGGTATTTGTCCATGAACTCAAGCAATTAAAACCAAGCTTCAGCATCTTCCTTCGTATACTGAAGGTGTTATGACAGTGGTTTTGAGAACATTTTATGTATCCCCTGGCAGCAAAATAAAAACAAAAACGTTTTATCTCCAAGCTTTGAGCTTTTGATTATGCAGAAAGACTTTCATCAGGAAAGAATACATTTCCTCTATAGCATAGAATAGAGTATATATGAAGATATGTATGCAGTTATACTTGCGAGCATATCCTTGCAAACTTATACATATACACAAACAAGATGTGCTGTTTACTTCCCAACAGTATTCGTTGCCTTTCATAGGAGTTGATTCTGCATATTTTTGCATTTTATGGTACGGGTATGCGACTCCCAAGAGTTTTCACAACCAACAGATATCAAGAATGCAGCACATTTGGAACGAAGTTTTGGTTTCACCGGAATAATTTATTTACGTAGTTGCCATATCCCGGCTTCTTGGAAATGTTAAACGTTGAAGTATGTCGTCTTGCGGGGATTCATAATACGAAAGGATACTATTGTTGTGCCTACTAACCAAAAGTTAAATCTAATTAAGCTAATGAGGAACCTAACAGGATTCCAAAGACCATGTTCTGAATTTAAATTAATTACGGGAGAGCAAATATATGCATACTGCCCTAGTGCTTATAACCGACAAATTCAAAAGAGAAAAAACGAAAGGACACATACAAAAAAAAGTGTCGACCATAGAAAAAAGACTAAATTCTGTGTCTACTTGACAAAAGTTTGTTTTTATCAAAAAAAACTTTGCTAAATAGATTCGTGGCTTTGTTCAGTGATTAAAAAGATGCAAAATGAAATTTTATGTTGAATCCATAAACGTTCTTTTTATGGTCTTACATTGGACGAACTATTGCAGAAAAACTGGCTATTAAACATTTTTGTTTCTCGCTATTTTATGGGTTTTCAGTGGATTGATATTTTTCTATACTAGTAGAGTTAACATAAAAACGGATTTTACTCTTGATTACATTTTTTTATTGGTATCTGGAGTGTTTTTCAAATTATTCTTCTTAAACTATTATTTACCTTAATAAAAAAATAACCATAAAAACAAAATTTTAATATAATTCATATGAATGAAATGTTTTTAAGAGCAAAGTACCCACGTAGAAGTCCAAACACATCAGAGGCGAAAATCTTAACAAGAAATGAGAGTGAGTCGTAGTGAGTGGCCAGGTATACCCCCTCAAAAGGGAATCCCAACCCCTATGTTCAATGATTATCGGCAATCTCCTAAAAGAGCTAACCAACTCCACCTATGACAAATATTATAAATTGGGTGATTTTCCTATTTAGCCCCGTTTTCTATTACATATTTCTATTTCTACTCCTCACATATAAATGTATATTTCCAAGCCATATACAAATAGGTGGTAAATGGTCGTTTTGCTGACTTTTATTTTCAAAACGGCATTATTTCGTTCTTAATATATTGACCGATCAACATAAACTTCACATTGATATTCAGAGTTTTGAGATTTAATCTGGAAAAATTCAGCTTTTGTTCATCTGTGAAAATCAACGTCAGCAAAACACCAAACAAAACTATAACAAACATCAATACTCTCAGATCCTATGGCAGACAAAAGGACAAAGAAAAGACCAAAATAAAGAAAAAAAAGTTAAGAGCTAAAAGCCTGTAACTTTTTTTTCTCATGACTTAACTTGAAGTAGTTAGGACACAAGTTCTCATGCTATTCTACAAAATGTTCTCACTGCCGTTCGTTATCAATCCGTCGATCAATAAAACGATCCATCCTCCTCTTCCACACTAAGCAAAAATTTAATAAAACAAGCAAAAATGACTCAGAAAATCTAAGGACAGTTTCGTCACTATCCTTTCATCACGTAATAGCCAAAAATTGTGCCACAATTCGAGGCCCGAACATTCACGCGAATTATGTCGCTATAAATTCCGGAAATGTTTCCCATTTTCAGCTATATAAAATGAGGTTGGAATTCCTTGTGACCCCATGAAATATTTTACGATCCCTCTGCGTCCTGCGAAAAGTTAAAGTGCTTGTTCTATATATCCTTCAACTGTGCCTTGGAACAAATAAAAAGCAGCCAGCAAGGAGCACAAACTTTATAAATTTCTCGATTTCTTCTTGTTCGACAGAAAATTCAACAGCAGTTCATGCCATACCCAAGTCACATACATACTACGGCGGTAATAATGGCGTGAGAACTTGGGAATATACAGGAAAACAAGAGTGCAATGCGGAATGGGTTCGTTTTTCTTAGATCCCAGTAAACTTCAACTACCAAAGACTTAGTAAAAAGCGATTAATTATTTATTTCTCTTCGTCCGGTGATTGCTGCAGCAGTTTTTGCCCAGATGAAGAAGTTTTCGAATCTACTGTATGAGTTAAGCGTGCTCGTACAACGGTGTTGGAAGGCTTGTTGGAAAAGAGGAAAAAACAAAATGGTTTCATAAATTATTGATAATTTCACGCATTCGTGTTTCCATCAGAACTTTATGCGTAATTAATTCCAAGGAAGGAAGGATACGTGCAATTTACCCACGTTTCAGAGACGACTTGTTTAAGCTTTGCGTAGAGTCGTGAAACCATTAAGATATCACCAACCTGTTTCCTTTGTAATTCCTATTTATGCGTCCATATATCCCGAATCACGCGAATGAATCTTTAAATTTTCTTTATGCATGCATAAAAACTGATTCTCTCTGGACATTATGATCCCATCAGGATGGACTGAATCTATGGAAAATCGAAATTTTCAGGGTTTATCGATGTCCCAATTTCCGTTACTTTGTTCAAACCGAAATGGGAAAATTTTCCCTGTATGGGGGCTATCCCCTGGAGTTCAGTTAAGGAAATTGCTCTTTCGCACACGTTAATTATCGTTATCTACTTAAGTCACTGGTCACAGCAGCCAGGAAATAGATATTTTATAAAGTTTTGCGCGCAATTTCCCATATTTCATTTATGATTCGCTTTCAAGTTTTAAGCGGACCAAACAAATGGAAAATCAATTTACTCATGTTAAACTTTTCCACTATAAAGCAGTGTGCGACCTGTCAAAGGCATAGAACTCCTCATCTGTCCTTTAACTGTAGGAACTTAGAGAATTATTGATGAGGTATCGTGAAATGTCTTTTAGGAGAGCTCCTTATGGCGTGTCCTCATAGAATTACAAAAGTCTTCAGATGAACTTTGTTGAACTACGTTTCTGTTGTCCTTCTATCTTTACACTCTTGGACCTGTAGAGTTTTGTCGTTGTGTTATCAGTATTTTCTGATGTTTTCGCTCTTCCATTTTGGCATAGCTCTGAGAGTTGAAGGAAGTTATTGTAATTACATTTTCAGCATATTTCTTGTTTGAAATCAAGTGAAATTGGAAAAAGTTACTCATTATTGAGAACTATTAGGCGGGTGTCCCGACTCGAGCGATATGGGTTCTTTTGTACGAATACTGTTCATAAATTCATAAATTATTTATTAAGAGGTTCAACTGCACAAAGATTACAATATCTTGTTGACGTACAGAAAATATATATATGTAAACCAATAAGAAAAATAAAATAAATAGTACAGATATGTAAGTAAGTACTACTAATTAGGAGAGTAGAGAAAGAAACTTAATAGATTGGCAAACAAAAATTAAATACTGCTGTGTATGTATTTTTAACCCAAATTTTGAGAATTTAACAAATTAAGAAAAGCCCTGCTGGAGCTTGTGTTTTGATATCCAGTTGGTAGCGAATTCCACTTGCGGGGAATTTGGACAAAGTAAGAACGTTCACCATATTGTGACCTGCAGCGAGGAAGAAGCAAGTTTAGGTTTCTATGCGATCGTAAAAATTGCAGTTTGGTATAAAGATATTCAGGGCATTTGTTGTAGATTAACTTGTGAAGAAAAAATAGGTCACGATGTGCAAGATGAGTATCTAAGGGGTGTCCCAGAATTGAGTTTCGATACATAGACACATGTGCATTACGGGGCAGTTGGTATATAAAACGAACAGAATCATTAAAAGCGACACTGAGTTTTCGACTGCAATTTGAATCCATCTTCGGGAAAAGTATGGTTCCATAGGTGAAGAATGGTATGATATGCGTTCACACCAATTTAAGGCGCATCTCAACCGATAACAGATATGCACTGCTCCGTAGTTGTCGAAGCCAGCTGTATACTTTGCAGCAGGTAAACTTGGAGTTCATTACAACGCTTAGGTTTTTCACGGAGCTGAGATAGGGTAAGAAAGCGTTGTTAAGTGAGACAGCAGGCAATTCAGTTGAGTCAATACTTGTTCTATAAATGGGCATACAGATTGACTTCTTAGGATTAAGTAGGAGCTTATTTTCAAGAGACCACTCATGTATTCGTTGTAGATCTTCATTGATCCGAAATATACAATCTTCTTGTAATCCTATAGGTCTACTTAGGTAAATCTGTACGCATCGTCTGCATAGAGATGAACGGAGGAGTTCACAACAATAGAGGGAAGATCATTGATGTACAGACTGAACAAAAAAGGTCCGAGAATTGAGCCTTGGGGTACACCACAACTTATGTCTAAGAATGTGAATAATAAGTCTTGAGCCCTAACTGCCTGCTGTCTCACAGAGAAAAAACTTTTGAAAAGATTAATAGCTGTAGTGGAAAAATTGAAATATGTTTGGAGCTTTAATAATAGACGGCTATGGTTGACTGAATCAAAGGCTTTGCTGAAATCAGGCAAACCCATGACAGACAACTCATCAGAGTCCAGAGACTCGTTGATATCTAAGCAAACCTTTAACAGAGCGGTCTCACAGCTGTGCCGTCGCCGAAAACCCGACTGCCATGGAGATAAGAGATTGTTTTGTTCGATAAATCCGTTTGCTTGGTTATATATAACCGTCTCAAAGACTTTACTAAAGAAGCACAGAAGACTGATTGGTCGGTAGTCGTTAACACCGTTAGGATTACGTTGTTTAGGAATGGGGACAATGAGGGCTTTCTTCCATGAAGTAGGAAACTGGGAAACCATAATACAATAATTAAATATATGAGCAAGAATATGAGCTATGAAGGGTGCAATTATTTTGATAAATCTAGGGGGCAACATATCGTTACCAGCAGCTATAGATTTGACCTTGTATAATGCCACTAAAACCTCGGAACTATCAACGTGACGAAATGCGAAACCCTCATACTGATGACTGTTAGGTGTGATTTCAGTTGGCCCACTCGGAAAATACCCGGTTGTATTAGTTGAAAGGAAATGTTGGTTTAAACTTTCAGGATCAATATCACATTTATGTGAGGCCTTGCCAGCAACACCTATTTTCCGGATGTTGTACCATAACTTTTTAGTTGGTAGATCTGGATTTAACTTAACTTCGAAAAATGCTTTTTTTGAGTTACGAAGATTCAAAGTTGTCAGATTACGAATTCTTTTATAACGAGTATGAATGACAGAATCACGCGTTCTTTTATAAAGACTGAAAAGGTGATCTCTTTCAGCAAGAAGAGTGTGTATCTCGCGCGTGATCCAGGGACAACGTTGTGGAACTATTTTCTTACAGCGTAGAGGGACGTGCAGTTGATAGAGATGTAAAAGTAAATTACGAAACACATCAACCTTGTCATCAACAGAGTTCAGTGAGAATACTTCCGCCATGGCCAATTCATACAATCATCATAAAGAAGCTCATAATCAATGTTGTTGTAATCACGATATTGGAAGGAATCTGAATTCGTAATGGGGCCTAGTCTTAAGTCATACGACAAAAAGAGAAAGTCGTGATCAAAGTTGCTCGGAGGGGATAGTTGGTTATGAAATAACACCTTTTCACTATTAGTTGTGGCAAAATAGTCCAACTGGGAAGGGTTGTTTGTACTAAAGAACGTTGGTGAACTATTCACAACCTTTAAGTCAACTGTAAGTAACTGGTAGTTCAGGGTACGTGCATTGATCTGTCCACTCAGACCATCCACATTAAAATCACCTCCCACAATAATGTCAGTATATCTTTGAGAAAGACAGAAGGACAGAAACAAAAGCAGCAATAGGTTGAACTTAACAACAACAATATTTATATTCAGAATGATGTAAATGAAAACAAAGTGTAACAAGATAGAGAAGAAATTTTAAATTCTATGTCAGGAGATAGCGTGAGCTTGGATCTTCATATGTTTGGACTGACCTGGTTGTAGTTTGTTTAGCAGCTTAGTAGGATTCATTCATTACCAATGATACTTTTAAAATGTTTTAAATCAAAAATTAGAGTAGAGTAACTGGCGTCGAGTCTCCTTGCACACAGATAGTGTATCTACTGACTCTGCCTTATCTATACTAATTTATCTCTCTCGGGTAGTTAGTGTGTGGTACCTACGGCCGCAGATAGGACATCTATCTGAAGATTTCCTGTTACCAACACTCAGTGAAAAACATTGCGATGTTGAAATTATATGCATATGTGTTTCCTCATTATATTTTATTGAAATTTTGTTCTTGCATTTTATCGCAGAATTTTGACATATCATTCCTACATTATTATGCACGACTGATTAGAATCAACCGGTAAATACATGTAATGCATAATTTATGTGCATACATATACATCTATAACTATATATAGAAACCTTAAGCAAGAAACCATTTGACTTTAAAAACTATTTTCAACCTAAAAATTGCAATATTCAGCTCTTTTCCCAAAAGGTCGATTCAGGATTATTCAATAATCCATCGAAACTCCTTAAGTGGAAACGTGCTGATTGCTTATATCCTTTCCTGGTAAGTTAGTAAAGGCATTGGTACATAAGAGGGCACTCATTTCGACATGAACAATTTTCCGCTAATCCAATCTTATTTAAAATTCTCGTAAACGGTAAATTCTAGGAGATTCTGTAGGTAGTGTGGAAAGTTATGATATCACCTCAATTAGGTTCATTCAGGACTACAATTTTATTCTTTTAAAAACACTTGCCTAAAGGAATATATCAACATCCTACTTCCGTGTGATTTCTATTAGACACGACCTGCGGTGTAGTGATGAGAATTTATTTTGGATTTGATAATGTCTGTTTGTGTTGGAAACTGCAAGCATACGGTATGGGGTTATTAACAAACGGAATGAGCCCTTAATTAATTTTAAGACTGAATGCTATTTATATGTTTGCAATTGAAATAATGTCACAGCAGGAGGAGGTTTTAGGTTACCAAATCATTACCAAATCAAATGATCGAAAAATGAACTAGGTTTCCAACCAGCTTTTCTTCGGGTCATCGTTAAATAATATTTCAACCGAGTCACTAAAATCCTTAAGAAATACAATAAAAGAAGAACGGAATTATTTAACTAAGCTCGTCGTAGAGAGGTAACGAGATCTAACACTTTTGGATGATTTTCATACCAATTTCCTTCAATTTTCATATAATTTGCAGTGATGATAAAGTGTGTAAAAATATTCGACCTCTCCTTTTTTGTTTTGCCATTTAGCCCTTCCCTCCTTTTGAGGCAAGTTCGACATCTTGTGAATTTGGTTAAAATGTTGAAAAGAATAGTTTTGAAAATCTTCGAAAATCTTTTCTTAGGCTGACTAATCAATTCAATGATTTTCAAGTTAAAAGAAAGTACTTGAAGGACAACAATATTGACAGAGGTTGCTAAGAAAATTATGGAATAAGCTGAAGGTTATCATCACATGAAATCTGGAAATTGGTTTCATTGGTGAGCTATAGTTGCCGCCCTCTATTTCTTCTGTGATTAGACGAGATGAATGCTATTTGCAGTGCTTTATTTGTATATGACTAGTTTTTACTAGTAAATTCATAATTATCCAACACATCCAAAATGTAAGAAAAATCTTTCAGAAGTCTCTACTAGCTTAAAAGTTAAATAAAATAAGTAAAAAACGAGTTTTCAAACAAAACTGAGGCCAAGCCGCATGAAAAAGTAGAAAATAAACTTTTCTTCACACACAGAGGTGGACTCAGATTTTTTGATTGGGACATTTCTCTTGAATATTCTTTCTCGTCATGAATCAAATCACTTATTACCTCTGATTGATCATACTGAAATATATCGGTGATTGTCAGCGAATAAAATCTGAGTACACCTCTGTATGTGAAGAAGAGTTTATTTTCTACTTTTTCATGCGGCTTGGCCTCAGTTTTGTTTGAAAACTCGTTTTTTACTTATTTTATTTTCTGGTTTTTTCACGTTAACTAAATTGTTATTACGTGCTGCATGGAGATATTTTAAAACAATTTTTAAGTCATGTTTGGTGCCGATCCGAAAACAAAAATTTTTCGAGTATCAAATCGTTGTTCGAACCAAATTGCTTCGAATATATATTTTAATCGATAACTTCTGAAAAGAAAATATCCTGAAAACAAAGCATGAAAATTCTTAGTAAAATTAAATCTAATTTGATTTCTCTTAAGCAAAAAACATGTACACAACCCAATATAGCCATGTATTTGTCATCTTCATAGCATATTGAACAAATACAACATAAAAGTATAGCCTCATTGAGCAAATTAAATTAAAATTATTATCAAAAAATAATTCCTGAAAAGGAAACATATTACAACAATACCATGCTGAAATTGAGTTCTAAAAAGAAAACAAATTCAATCTAATTACAATTTTCCCAAAAATAGAAACAACATCTATCAAAAGCATGTGTTCTCATGTAACATACAATGCATGGCACAAATACAATCAGATCAAGCAGATCAATTTGCAACTCTAGCATTATCATCATTATAAGTACCATCGAACGGGAATTTCTTCTCTACGTGATACGAAATAAATTTTTTGCAAATATAATTTAATTTAACACAACAGCATGTGTTGCACTAAATTTCTTGTTGCTATGCATTTTGTTCGTTGCTAGGCAAATTTTATCGCTAGTACCGTAAGAGCACAGCTGCATTGCCAATTCTTGTAATCATGCGCCGCTGCTACTCTATCAGTGGTGTCGTGTGCAAGCAAGGGCTATATAAACGACAAGCTGACTGATCTCGATCTCTTTTTGCACTTGGCATCGCTTAGGATAGGTTGACTAGGTAGGGACTAACATTTTATATCGGGTATCGACTGATATAAAACTTTTATTAACAAATCATTATTTCGGAGATTGACTGAAATAATCGCTTACTAACAAACACTTTATTTCGGGTTTTGACTGAAATAAAGAATCTTACTTCGGGTCTTGACTGAAGTTAAGATAACACTTTAAGTCGGGTATTGACTGATTTAGAGAGCATTATTTCGGGGATTGACTGAAATAATCATTTACTAACAAACACTTTATTTCGGGTTTTGACTGAAATAAAGAATCTTACTTCGGGTCTTGACTGAAGTTAAGATAACACTTTAAGTCGTTTATTGACTGATTTAAAGAGCATTATTTCGGGGATTGACTGAAATAATCGTTTACTAACATAAACTTTATTTCGGGTTTTGACTGAAATAAAGAATCTTACTTCGGGTTTTGACTGAAGTTAAGATAAGACTTTAATTCGGGTATTTGATTTAAAGCATATTGTATCTCGGGTCTTGACTGAGATTAAAATTACTAACATTAACACTTTATTCCTGGTCTAGACGGGAATAAAGAATTGTTCTAATAAAATATTAGAACAAAGGATCTTAACATTAGCTTAAAGCCAACCTCCTCAAATGCCAAGTTTAGATCGGTGAGTACCAGCCACTTGTAACATTTTAATACTTATTCATATATCTATTTGACTATATTTTGACTTATATACACATATATATATTATACATTTCATGTGCATATCTATTTTACACATATATTTTTATTACATTTTTGACGATCTTATATTATAACTTGGTGGTAATAAGTGTTTTAGTGTAATACAAAAATCTCAGACCCAAACTTATGTACAGAGATTTGTCTCAACATATCTATTTCTGGAAATCGTGCATTACAAATCTGTGTTATTAAGTGTGTTTTCTAGTGTGTGTGCATCTCTGACCTAATTCCTTATATTTAATCTAATCTGAATACAAGTTGTGAGAAAATCCAAGAAACAAGTGTCAGTTTAAGGAACGTTAAAGGAAGTGGACAGTGTTTTGTAGTTATAAGAAAATAGACCACTGATCTTAATCCATAATTATCAGTGCATTCATTGCAGTCTTCAGTAAATTCAAATTTGCGTGTACGTTCTAACTACGGGCAGTACAACCGTTGAAGTACTGCAACGATTTTCTGAAATTCAAATTATGTTTTAAACAGCGCTTTTTAGCTGTATTCCAACTTGATGCCATATAATATGAATTTTCCCGATTTTTGCACAGACTTTTCCTATTACTATGAATTTTTTTTAAAAATTTACATGAATTTTCCTCGATTTTTCATGCAAGTTTTCATGATTGTTGAAGAGAAAGTATTGATGCCAGTAGGACGGGAAAATAAAATGATTCCGCATAGCTTATAAAACTTTTTTGTCGGAAAATTTTCCAGAAAAATTGGAAAATTCTGCATTTTTCCTGAAACAGATTTATCACTAATCATATCGATGAAAATTTTTCCGATGATTTTCACGCTTTTCCGGGTTTTCCATGGAGTTTTCCACAAAAGCAACTTTATGCAACTCATTTCGCTCTAAACGCTCAAACGCTTTCTTGGTCTGAAAAACTTCGGAAAAGCGTTTTACATGAATTTTCCTCGATTTTTCCTGCAAGTTTTCACCATTGTCGAAGAGAAAGTAATGATGCCAGTTGATAGGGAACTTGTGTTGTATATATCCGTGCTTCTTAAGACTTTCTCTATCGATCATTAACACTCACCTGTTGTTCGTGGTTAATCCAAGTTTTTTCTTCTTTTTTTTTTAAAGATAACACTCTTCTGTTTATTAATCACTTTATTATCTATTTTATTACTTTTAGTGAACACATCCAAATTGATTCTTGGTACAAGGCTTTCTTAACGTTAAAACGATAACTACTAACTTTTTATGAAACCAGACATGAACATTTTATCCTCCTGTTTTTCTTTTAAACTTTCTTAAAAATAACCGAACATGAACATTTTTTATTCGGAAAAAAGAACGATAACTACTAAACCTTTTTGTTTTCAGGAACCCGGACACTTTTCTTTTACACCGCGCTTACTTCGAACCAAAAAACACAACTCCAAACGAGACCGCGCCGCTTTTACGTGCAAAATTCAACTCCTTTTTTTAATTTTTCCGCCGAAGCGCCGTGTTTTAATTGAAAAATCCAACTCGACTCTTGATCACATTCATCGTGATCGTTGTTCAGGATCGAAAATGCTAAATTGCATTTTCTTATCCTGAGAAAATTTTACTTTTTAATTCTGGACATGTTCAAACATGTCCAGAATTATTCGCGTTGAACGATGGCTGCAAAAATGTAATCTTACACTTTTTAAAAATCAGCCACCGTTTGAAATCGCGACGCGCATATACATACAATGCATTTATGCTGCGCGCGTTTCTTATCGCGAAAGCTTTTTTCGTAATATGTATGTACGTATGTACATACATATTGTATTTTTCGCGACAAATCGTACTGAAGGTACGATTTGCTTTTTGATTTCTTTTTTTTTAAATTAAATTGTTGAAATGACAAATTTTGTTGAAGGCAAAATTTTGTCGTGGAAATTTTAAAGTAAAACGACTTGGGGTGTAAAATGAAACTTTTGTTTTTCCCAAGTCGTTTTATGGGAATAAAATGAATGGTATGTGAGGAAAATTGCTGATGCAATTTTCTTCACCCATTTAAGAGATAAGCTAACCATGTTTTAAGCATGGTTAGCTTATGTGAAAAATGAATTGAATATTATTTATTTGTTTTGCCCTTTTTCAGGTTTATATGAAAATATTAATTATTTTAGGTATATAACACTTGATCCTGCATAATTTAGAAAACGGTTTTACCGGAAAATTTTCCGGAAAAGTCGGAAAATTCCGGAAATATTTTTCGGAAGAATCGGAAAACTCTGAATTTTTCCTGAAACGGATTTATCACTAATCAAATTTGTACCAAATTTTCAAATGATTTTTCCCGATTTTCCTGGTTTTCCATTGAAATTTCCGGTTCAAATTTTGATAGATTCAATTGTCACGCGACATGAACCTGTGTGCCAAATTTCAGCTCGCTGTGATGACGAAAATTGGGTCTGCGAGAGTGTCGAAAATAGTAAAAAAGAAATATATAAATAAATAGACAGACAAATTCGTGTACGAGTTAAAGGGAATGGCCTGAAAAAAGGACTATTACTAAGAAAATTACATTTTCCTTGAAATCACAGTGATTTTTTTGTAAATATTTCAAGGAAGCCTCAATAATTTGAATTGGTGCAGTGTCCAAAGATATGATTTCTTGAAATTCAGAATATGTTGAACTCTTTTAAAGAAGGACAAAACATAAAAGGATGAGAGGATTTTTTTCATATGATTCAAAATAGGAGGTCGGTTCGAAAGTTTCGGTATGGAAAATTGAAATCGAAGCCATTTGATAAAAAATTTTTTCCGCGGAAGTCCTATATATCAAAATGCGCAGAGACTAGTTATGATTAACAAATTTAGCCCAGAACATAATTGACAGCTTCTATTATGGAAAAAAAGGAGACGAAGATATAGGAGCAAAGTATATCAACTCTTATGACTGTATCTGGTCTAAAGGCTAAAGTAAAGTTACTTACGTAAGACGAATGCGCCCTTTAAACGCAGGTACCCAAAAAAACCTTAAGCGTCCCTAAGGAAATTTTCGATAAGTTTGAATGTCAAATTACCGAAAGTATAAGTTCCGTAAAAGTTGCTGCTTAATTACGTACCCGTCTAATTAAGTTAATTTGAGGCAAGCTTACTTACGTACAATTAATTAAATCGATTTCCATTTGTTAATCTTTTTTTACTGTTTGTACTTTTTAATATAGAATACTAAATGTGATGTTTATTTAGGACAAAAATGTCAATCATCCGTAAGTAAAACTCAATATCGTACAGCTTCGTTAAGTTATTTACGACCATTTTGGTCAAGCCTTAATTGTGGCTTAGTGAAAACTGTTTCAGTTCCCAGCATTCTAACCTAACAAAAACCTTTTCATGTGTTAATACCAAAATAATGCAAAACCTTTTTCAACAGAAATTGTTTACTGTTTTTAATTGTCAGGTAGGTAACAAATTACGCTATTTAATTGTTTTGTGCCTGGATAGATAATCCTATGATCTCGTCCTGTTGTATACATTGTCTACATATAATTGAATTTAGAATACACTACTTGTGCACGCTTATATGTGATTTTGAAGGATGATACCAACATCTTGCATTAATTACGAACGGAAGCATGAATAGACCTTAATGAATGTATTCTAATCTCAGCTATAAATTTATAGCTCCACATAAATGGCTACCATTGGCTATATATTTACCTGGGTGAGGTGATATCTAAGAGGTAAATTGCTCTGAAATTCATCTCAATGTTTGTTTACCCAGAAATATTTGCAAGGGATTATTGCACACAATTCCTAACAATACAAATTTCTTAATTAGTGATAGTTAGTTAAGGCCATAAGATGTTGCAATCGTACCAGCAAGTATATAAACAATACATGAATTTCTAGAAATGAAAGAAAAGGAAACGACAGGATAAAGAAAGGAAGATGTTCATAGGAAGTATCAAAGGTGTAGGGAGGTCCCAACGGATTGTATATGTACCTACAACAAGACTCTTCTTCGGATGGGCTTCTTCAGATCGCTTTCAATTTACTACAGTACTAGTTTGAGACTAGCTTAGGACCTTTTGTACTCGTCTCTCTCAAATGTTATATTTTATGCATTGGATAGTTGGTAAAAGAATTTTCTGACGATAATAAATAAAAAAACGCAGTAACGATAGTGTCAGGTAATTAATAATATTTTCTTGGATGATTTATTGAAAGGCAAATAATTCCAAAGTATCATCATTAAGCATCCACCAAGCAAAATATTTTTGCTCACAGCAGACAATCCGAATTTACATTGACGCCAAACTATATAGGCGCGCCTCTATATGTGGTAATGAATTGACATGAGATTTTGTTGTTTCAGTCAACACCGCCGTGTTTATCTGCCAGCCCGAGTAAACTCATATCATTTAAGTAGGTGAGTGTTCTGTTTTAATTATCCTCGCTAATGAGGAAGTTAAATGAGCTGTACCAGTGCTTCGCTTAAAAGTCAGCCTGTAAAGGTACGCGTTATGGTCTATGAGACAAGGATGGGCTTCGGTGGTATAAGCGTTTAAGAGTGGAACAGAATTTTCTTTTCAAGATACTAAGTATAGGTAATGCTGGCTAATCTCTCAATCTGTTTAAGCTGTTAAAATGACATAGGTTCAAAAGGAAATTATAGCTCTATTACATGTCGGGGTAAATTATGTGAATTTACGGCTACAAATGGTAACGAGACTCCTGTTTTGTCGGCGAACACATCAAATCAGGAATAGTTTCCACGTTTCGTGATGAAAGTCATTAAGCGATTGCTAGGATTTTTCTTGCCTACATACATACATATAACTTACTTTTCCGCTTATCGTATGCGTGGATTTATTAATTAAAAGTACTGATTTAGAGTCTTAAAGGTATTCAGGAGGAAGTACATAAATAAATTCCTGTATATGTACTAAGCCAAGTCAAAGCAAACATATATAAGAAATGCGTCACTACAAGATAGCAGTTAAGTAAACAAATGGATTCATTGGTTGCTTTCAATCTAATTAAAAATATCTCAATAAGCAAGGCATGTGTACATTTGCAAGGCTAAATGCTGAAAATTTGCATCTTCCACATGCAAAATGAATTCATGATTCTCTTAGGAGCCTCAGGGTTACTACCAGAGCAATATTAAACCGGAAGAAGGGGATTTTCTCAACTTCTAACATGTAAAATTTCTGAGAATTTAACGACGATTTGATTATTGTCTTCCTGATGATTGCGCACTTGTAACAAATCTGGATGGAAAGCCAGCTGTTATTTTCGAAGCTATGAGTTTGGTTGTGATTTCGAGTATTTCAGGTGAATTCAATATTGCTTTTAGATGATATGAATACAATGACAATTTACTTCTTGTGTGTGTAATACCTGTGTTAGCTTAATAATTTATGGTAGAAAATCTGTGCTTTTAGATTTTACTCCTGGTTTGTAGGTCTTGAGGACATTAGTTGTGCTCTACATTATACAACTGTATATAGACTCTGTATGTTCAAAGTCTAAAACAATAACAAGAATCGTAAGATTACAGCGTTCTACCCTTTTAAGTATATATGTGAAAATGAATTTAAAATAGCGCTTATCGAATAAATCCTTCATCGTATGACCGGAAGCAGTAAAGATTTTCGGCTACCTTTTATTTTCAGATTCAAAAGTACCAAGTACTTCAAAGTTCAAAATCAATCTACATTTACATATTTCATTTAGTAGGTAACTGGTGACATTACAATTCAATTAGATACTGCAAAGAAACTTTAATGTAAGATTGATTATTCAGGTATTGCCTATTTTGAATAGAGGCAGTGTCCCATTTAGGATTTTTGGTGCTTTAGACTCTTGCTCAGGATATCAATTGCAATGATCAAAATTGGTGAATTACGCTACAACCTGCTCCCTTTTCAACGCAATTCTTCAGTTTTGGTTCCTTCGTTTTCATATATGAAGAAATGGCTGAATGACGAAAAAAAAAACAGAAATCACATCGAAGGAGGAAGGAGGACGTATTGACGTAATATCAGATGTTTCCATTCATCTATATGCTGACGATCCACAAATGTATATAAGCAGGCCGTTTAGCTTGATGGAGGACTACATATGCCGATTCAATGATAACCTGCAGCGCGTATATAATTGGTCATTGTTAAATGACCTGCAGTTGAATCCCCATAAGTCAAATTTCTTAGTGATTTGTAGAAATGGAATTGATCCTAATATTGTCCCACCAATATTCATCAACAACACCGAGCTACCATATTCAGCTAAAGCTCTTGGCTTTGAACTTAGTTCAAAGCTCACCTCCTATAAACAAATAAGAGTTACAATAGGAAAAATATGAGGATGCCTGCCGCAGTTATGGTTAAGATCTAGTTTTCTCTCTCTTCATAATCGGATGAAGATAGTCAAGTCCTTAGTAGTCCCTCACTTCACATATGGTAGTAAGGTATTCTGTGATCTTGACTCAGGCTGTCGAAGGAGACTTTTGGTGGTATATAACGACGCACTCCGCTATGCTTTTGAACTACCTCGCTGCAGTCATATATCTTCTTTCTCAACAAGAACTTTTGGAAGACTTTTGAAATCTTCAATCCTTGTTTAAATCAGATTATTGTCGTATCTTTGAATATTGCTCAACTAAATTCAAGTTTATGTAATTTTTCTTTAACTGTTTTTGTTTTAAATATTTCATTGCCCGGTATTTTATCATAAGTTTAGAATATTTTTCTCGTTTTCTTTTCGTGTTTTATTATTATTTCTGTTCATTTATGCAAAAGCTTTCAGTTTGATATTAGAATCGGTTTATGTTTGAAATTTCTACAGTCTAATAAATATGGCAAGACACAAGTTTAAATACTCTCCAAATTGTAGTCCGACTTAATTTGTTAATGCCTTTCACCACACTTACTGTGCTGTGAATTTTCTAGAATTCATTACGAAATTGATATACAACTCCGAGGAACCCATCGCATAAAGCCTTTCACTATATCTACATAAAACCAAATTCCGAACAAAGGGAGCTTGTACTATTCACTTTAAGTACTTACATAGATATTGAAGGAAGGGTCTAGTCCTTCCGAACGAAGGCTTAGCTTGGATGCGCCTAGATACCAAAGCACTTTTATCAAAAGATTCCTTTCTCTGCTTAGCCTCCAGAAAATAATTTACATTTACAAAAGAAAGACTTAAGTCCTGTTATGCATTTTGTTAATGAAAATTGCAGCCATATTCCCCTCGTTCATACATCAACACCTTTTCTATTCCACTTCCACCGACAATTACTCAGCAGGATACAATGACTTTCACATTTGTGTTTCCTGTGGGTCCATCTTGTTTCCCCATTTTGTATGTGTATAAAACAAAAATACAAGTGCTTCCGGCTTTTATACAAATTTATCTCACTTTTATAAAATTGTGGCTCGACTCAATTTCCTCTGGTCTTTGTGTTGCGCATAAATCCTCCTATTTAAAAAGGTAACAACATACTTAACTGTGGCGGTATAATATATCTTGGGCCGTGGTAAATGTAGAGCCCTTTTCATTTAAAACAATGAGAAGGATTAAGAAGAGACTTAGTTGCCCTGTTTTCCTTCTGAGCCGTGTAGTTCATTATATATTAACTCATACATGTAGATCATACCTACATATGTACCAACATACATAAATAGTTACCAAACTTATAGTGATGTTGAGGAAATCATGAGTTTTCATTAAAAAAAAAAAAAACAAAAACAGAACAAAATTTCGCTAAAACAAATTTCGAATGAGAAATTATCGTCTATTTGAAAAAACAACTGAGTTCTCATCTTAAATTCAAGGATTGCGGTTTTAGGAAATACCCCGTGAATATAAGATTTATCCAGGTCTTATGATTCTTTTTTTTTTTTTTTTTTACATATACAAAGATTCCCCTGATTGGTGGTGGCGATAGAAGAGATTTCGACAAATCAAAAATTGGCGGTGGGTGCCAGATTAGACTTTAATAAACTATGATGAAATATTTTATTGACACGAGTTTATTGCACAATAGTCGTTCATTATAAGGATAAAGATGTAGTCCTGACCAAATAGCACTGAGATGGAATCGCAACATCGAATTCGCCTTATCAGCTTCCTAGATCAGATGTGGAATCTAAAAGTTAGTTCGGAGTGAAATATTACAAAAACTCTTTTAAGATACAAATTTCCTTTAAAAAAAAAGGGAGGTCGTTACAGCAAGAACTGCATACTCTTCATTATATGCATGCGATAGATATATTTACCAAAATCGAAAAATAGAGAATGCCTTGCACGTCATTCAACAAGTTTATGCAGATCATCCTGCAATTTCATACAATCGCAATATCGCAATTAATAATATTTTTAACCCCCTTTTTAAATTAGCCCATCAGTGGAAAAAACAAACAAAGTAAACATTATCTATGTAAAAACTGGCTAGTAGGGACTTTAAGTGAGTACCCTGTGGTACACAAGAGTAAGCAGAAAGCCAAAAAATCGCAGATTCAATAGCAAAAGTAAAGGAGGAAGCTTGTGAAATCTATGTACCTAAATACTGTGAGCCTCGCAGTTTCTCTCAATAGATTTAATATGGGTAGATATACATAAACTGAAATGCAAATAGCGAATCCATTTTCCAAGATGATTCGATCCTGCGAGAAGGAGCACGCAAAGAAATTAACGGTTTTTTAGAAAACAGCGAATACCCTGGTAAAAATAATTCTGAAATTTGTTTTCACAGATAAATGGAAGAAAACAGCTGACTGATTAATATCTTGATGCGTACAGGAAAGTAAACATTGGTTCATCGTGTGTCGAGGATAAAAGAAAAAATCGAAACCATTATTAGATATTTAATAGAGGAATTGTGGAATATGTGAATTTATAAATTCATGTAGGTATAATAGTTAGTACGTGATAAATTGATGAATTAATTAACTAGAAAAGAAGTTGTAATTGGTCTAAGACCAATTTTAGAGGTACCTCACTAGATTAATGTCCGCAAATATGCAAGTTAGGTTGTTTTTCGTATTTATTTTTAGACCGATTTGTTAGATAGCAGAAATGGCTATAAATAATTTGATAGGTTTTTACATTCAGTAGAAATGTCTGGGGCTGACCATTTTATAGATACGTGAACAATTTACAATTTGCAATTTCTTTTATGGGCACCCTGTGAAAGAGCTGCTTGAATTCGCCAAGTTTTGAATTGAGAATTATTACCAGAACGGCCGGCGCGGCGTGTATACAATTTCAGTTTTTTAAGGTATGATGCATGCGTCCAGACTGGCATCTCGACAGTAAGCCCAAGTTGTCTGGTTCGGCAACTGATAGCCAAAATTTGAAGGAATTACAATTGGCTTTATTTCAATTCAATTCAATTCAGTTTATTATATTGGTAGAAGTACAAAAGATCTTAAGATCTTAACCTAAGAGGAAGCTAAGGTAATGAGGAATAGAGACTATGAAAAACTAAAGCTAACTTATTTCAAACTAAAAATATTAAAGATAGAAGTAGTTTAACATTTGAAAAAAAATAAGAGAAGAAAAAAAAAAGAAAACTAGCGAAAGATATACAAAAATAATAAATTAATTAAATTTCCCTTGAATTCAATCTTGACTTAATTCAACCTGACACCCCAAAGAAAAGGAAAGGAATATACATAATATAAGTGAATTATCTCAAATTTAAGTCCGAAATAAGACGCCTGAAGATATTGATATAGCCAGCCCTCTGGACACGAACTGGAAGGGAGTTCCACAATCGAGTGACCTGAACAAAATAAGAAGCCTCACCTGTCATAGAATGGAAACAAGGAACAAGAAGATTGGAATGTCGAGAAGATAGCAAGAATTGTAATTGGTCATAAAGATATCCAGGTTCACCGGAGTGTATTAAGTTATAGAGAAAGATTAAGGCATTACGCTTTAAATAAGAGGTGATCGAGCAGCCTACTAATGAGAGCCTGTACGGAGTTATATGCTGCCATCGTTTAATACCAAACACAAATCTAATGCAATCGTTAAAAGCAACTTCAGTTTTCCGCGCGTATACGCTATCAAGTTTAGGATATAACAAACTTCCAAACGGGGTAATAAGAGAGCTTTTACAAGTTTTAAGCGAATATTTGTTGACAATACTGCTCGGATAGCCATAATCTGCGTCAGCCTCCATAGATCTTAGAAAGCGTCAGTTTGGTATGATCACAACAATTTAATTGCCCATTCAGCTTGACCCCAAGAGTGGTGACAGAATTCACAAAACATAGAGGGGAGTTGTTAAGAAAAATGTGTGGGATATCATTTATGTCATGCAAGACAGTGTGATTTGTCAGGATTTAGTGGGAGCCCATTGTTGACCGACCATGTGTAGATACGGGAAAGATCATCGTTGATGCGAGTGACACAATCTTCTATAAGACCAATAGGCCTACTTAGGTACAATTGTACGTCATCAGCATAAAGATGAAGGTGAACATCTTGAATCACGTTTGGCAAGTCATTAATATACATAGAAAACAACAACGGGCTAAAAACAGATCCTTGGGGTACACCAGATAAAAAGGGGAGTAGGGAGGATGACGAATCACCCCTTTGTACCTTTTGAGACCTGTCAGTAAGGCAACTATCAATTAAGCTGACCGCACAGGAAGAGAACTTAAAATTACTGTGTAATTTTTCCAATAGCTTTGTGTGGCTAACGCTATCAAAAGCTTTTAAGAAATCCAGTAAAACAAGAATGCCGAAGTTCTTGGAGTGGAGAATCAGGCGAAGATCGTTGGAGACTTTTAGAATACCAGTTTCACAACTATGTCTAGAACGGAAGCCCGACTGAAATTGTGTTAAAAGATTGTTGGTGTGGATAAATTGTGAGATCTGTACCGACAAAATTTTTTCAAGAACTTTACCCAAGTAGCAAAGAATGCTAATTGGCCGGAAATCAACAACTGATTCAGCGGTAGGTTTCTTGGCTACTGGTATGATATTAGCGATTTTCCAAGCTCTAGGGAAAGAAGAGTAAATCAGACAGGAGTTTAAAATATGAAGAATAAATGATGAAATGTAAGGAAATAGCATTTTAACATATAGGGGATGAATTCCATCTGGACCAACAGCATCGGAAGTAATGGAGGATACTGCCGCAATGAGATCACTGTGATCAATACCTCGAAATAAGAAGCAGGTTTCTTGTTCCTGGGAAGAAGGGGTGATCAAATCAAGAAAGGGAGAGTTAGTATCACTAAGGGAATTATTGAGCACGCCATTATTAGGATTAGCAGAGGTAAAATGGATATTTAATTCCTCGGGGTTGAGGTTGCACCGGGGTTCACTAATTTGATAGTTGCCATCATTACGAAAGTTGCGCCAGAGCATTTTAGGAGGTAGTTCGGGGTCAAATTTGGTATTAAAATATATAGACGTTTGGCATTGCGAATAGTGAGTGCAGTGGTTTAATAATATGGACAGCATAACTAATTTTGTGACATTACACGAATACAAGGAAGTGGAATTACTACATTTAATATAAAGATCAGATAACCCTCGAACAAATTATTTCGGACACGTAAAGGGTATTATTACTTTAAAAGAAAACTGGATACACTTCACGTTTTCTTCATTCATCTTGTTTCGACAAACAGTAAAACTCGAAAACAAAAATCAACACAAATTGCTGACCCTCGTGCATCGACTGGTATCATGATTAGTTGAAACACGGACGCTTGCATTTAGACGCAACGTCCACTAGTTGGAATGCGCTAGCTGGACCTCCTGTATTGCATTATATTCTAAAAGTCGAAAGATACCAGATGGGGTGGCCAGATGCTTCAAAGAGACCGTATTAATGCCTTTCCAAATATAGTGAAAGTTATTGTATGACACAAAGCTACCCGATTTTACTGAGCCATGATTTTAATCCAACCTATTTTTTTAAAATTACTATGTACAAAATCTCAGTTTGCGTACGGTCAAACAGACCAAGGTCCATAATGAGTTTGGTGGAAGGTTGGTGAAGAAAATTTTTATAAAGAATAATTTTACAAAGACAAATTTACGAAGAATAGTGGAAAATCTCGGGAAATTCCCAGATAATAGATTAGCTGTAGTTGTTGTTTGTTTCTCATCCTAGACTATCTAAATATTGAAGAGAACATTTTGCTTTGTAGATTGAAGAGAACTGTTTGTTGCGTTCACTCATTCGAGATGGCGCTGTGATCGTTATAGCTACAAATTCTCTCAATTTTTCATTAGAAAGTGAAACTGGAAAGTAATTATTACAAAATAGGTATCTGTAATAAAAACCGTATTCTTTTGAAGCGTTCTTCATGGTCCTATTCTGACACTTTCTCCCGTGGAAATAAAAGAGCGCAGCTATTATGTATGCCTTGCATTGCACTACCTTTAACACTACTTTTTGATATTATTTAACCTCTTTGACATGATTAAGATTAACCGCCTTAAGTTGAAGCAGAGATATGGACCTAAGCGAAACACAGGAATATTGCTAGTCAACAAAAAATTAATAAAATAATTAATTTGAATAAACTGCATGACGCTGATCCGCATAAATTTATGAGAGCTTGCAGTATACTGCAGCCACCAGAATTTTTATTTTTTGTACGCTTTTTTTGCGCTTCCATTCCATTTCTGTTTTTGCTCGGTGCACTGTCCCCCATCTATGGAAATTCTGTTGCAACTATTTTCTTTATATATAAATGTATGTAGGCCGTTCATCTCAGCTTGTGTTTTCCTCCTTTGTATATACATATGTATCTACATACATACGTTTATGCCCACTGAAATTCAATGCATATTTTATCACGTAAAAAGGTTAGAATTTATCTCACTTAAGGCAAGTGCCTCGTTTCACAGATGGAATGGATTCGTATGCGTTTCTTTTACCTTATTTTCTTCATTCATTTTTCGCTGCACAATTTCTAAAGGCGCACGGAAATGAAATTATTTTTATAGAAAGAAGCTTTTTCGTTTCCCTGCCATTCACTCCTATCGCGCCTTAGTTTCCATATACGAGTTGAAAATTGCACTGCTTGCCGTTTTATGTAAACGTTTGGAATAACATGCAGAGAAATCTTATGGAAAATGCATTTGGAAAAGATCAGGGAAATTAAAGGAAGACTTAGAGGGGATTCAAAAAGTAGATCAAAACAAATTGCCATAGTTTTTAAGAATATTTTACGGTAAATTAAATAAATAATATATTTCACGGCGATTTCGATTTTTTGATTGAAGAACTGTGGAACAATGAAATTTCTGCACTTCTGCATTTCTTGACTAAACCTTTAAATAATAGTTAGACATAGTTTCCCCAGTATTCATGTTTACATATTATACTCGTATGTATATCCCCCATAAACGTGCAATGGAGACCAGCCCAAGAATTTGAATAGCATTCGAAAATGCCAATAGAAAAAATATTCCCTGAATTAAGTTTTATAACAGCAATTAAGATGGATAATTGAACCACTCACTTGGAAAAACGATTAACTCCAAATTTTTATAAATTTCTTGTGAAAAAAAAATGCATTATTCAACGGCCATAAAAATTATTGTAATGAGAGAAAACATTCATTACCCAGTTTAACACTAAATTATTAATATAAAGCGAAAATATTAAAGGACCTAATACTGATCTTTGTGGTACGCCTAAAAATTATTACCTGTAGGTGTGGTGAGAATTTTTAACAATTTTTTTCTTATTCTTATCTTACCGACAAATGAACATAAGTTTAATTACAGACTTCCTAAAATTGAATATCGATTTCAATTAGTTACATAATATTTTAAAATCAATACTGTCAAGGGGCTTTGAAAACACTAATACAAACCATTACTAAAATTGTTTATAATATTTTCCAATATGATATAACAGCGAAGTAAATTTGCTGTGCCTCCTCCTCCATATGCGGGCAGGAAGATGGTATCTGTGTCTGCATGAGTTAGGCCGACATTCTTCTTTGAATAATAAAAGAGTATGTCCTTTGTATAATTGCTACTGCGCCCGAGGACCTGAAAGATGGTCGCTTATTAATGTATGCTTGGATATTTCGCCTTTGGGCGTGGAATTGCGCTACATCAATCGGGTGTCGTGGCCCAGAAATCGGCAGAGATTTTAGATGGGTCTTGCTTCGAACAGTAACTTCAAAGAGCTCGTTCACTGCCACATTGCGTAGCGTAGTCGTTGTTGACTACAATCGACTATCCTCCTGACCGTAGTCGAATGTAGTCGACCATTTGGTACATTCAAAGTGCGGATTGAACGATAGTCGTAGTCAAGCGTAGTCGTTAAATGTCAAAATTTGGCAGAGTGAACGCTTGGTAGTGACTCGTAGTCGAAAAAGAGTTACTATTTCGGTGGCAGTGAATGTCAAGTGAATATCAAGCATGCATTGGCATAAACTGGTACTCATTGGGACAGGATATACTCTGTCCCATAAGGGCGTTGATTGTCGCCTTGATACTAATCCGTGCTGCATTAAGTCTGCGGTGGAATTAAGGCTGCTAGGCTAGGTGTCTATATAAAACCACAAGGACTTTCTCGGCCTTCTCCAAAAGGTTTGCTTTGCAACATAATCCATTATCTAAGTATACTAAGTTTTTTTTCTCTGTATATACACACACATATTCAATCGATAACACTTTTATGGCGTAACAATTTTTACCGTCAGATGCGCAATTTATTTATAACTGGCTGACGAAAATTAATTCATCGGTAAATAAAAAATTATGATCACCTCTCCCCTTACGTACGACAATCTTATCCTAATCTGTTCTAAATACCTTCTGTGACCGAGTGTACCCAGATAGTAAAATCGGACCTAATCCGTATCCGACTAACTTAAATGTGGAAGGGCATAAGCTTCAAATCAAAATTAACACGGGTATTATGAACCCTGTGAACACAGGCACGAATGATCTATATTGACAATTAATGAGAAAGGAGAGTGTGTTAGTGAAATCTTCTGGGTGCTATCCTCCATTTGAGAGCACATGGGGATTCAAGCTGTTCCTCTTCTCCATTTATGACTTTGTCGGCCGAAAAAATCGATAAAAGCAATTTTTTGTTTTGTTCTGTTTCCCCATTGTCTGCTTTCTGTGTGCAATTTAAATGTGGGATAGCAAGGGATAGCTTGAAAAGGAGGAATTTAAATCAGCCCTGAAGTGACTGGGACACACAATTCATGACAAAAGGATTTAATTTTCGCTTTAACTGAATAATAAAGAATATTGGGACAAGCGTTTGATAAGTGTTTTCGAATTAAGCTGCTTAAGGAAACAAAACGTGTTGCGTCGGTACATCCTTTGTTCAGGAATAATTGATCGATACTCAACGTTCGGCAGTGGGGATTGGAGTTAATGGCAAAAGTTATGATGCTAATCTGTCAGAGAATTGCTATAATTAACCATATCATTTTTATGCTCGTTGTTTTACGTACACTAAGCTGACACTCTTTCATACGTATGTATATACGCAAATAAGATGTGAGGTCAAAAGAGTAGGAATGAAGATGATTAAAATGTGGTCTAGTTAAGCATCAAGACTATCAAGGAGGAAGAAACGGGTTTTAAGTCAATCACGAATACTATTTAGTTAATTGGAATTAGTTGTTACAAAAAAATGACACTTGCTTGAAATTTTGGAGTTCAATTAATCGGATTGCCAGTATAGAAGTAGTAGAATGTATCTTATTTGCGTTCATCTGAGTTTGATCTACAATTCACTTCAACTTTCTAAGAAACACCTACTTGTCGTAGAGGGCACCATAACACTTTTACTTATGGTGAATTCTTTTCACCTGAACTGAGCCGTTCGGTTCCTAAACGTAAACTGTTTTTTTCACCACACTGACACAGAACTGGTACTACGTATGTTTTTTTCACCTGGCTCTATGTTCAGTTTCTCTACCTTGTTCTATGCAAATTTGTGGTTACGGTTCGGATCTAAACGTCTCTGTGCATGTTATTTTCAAAATGTAGAGACGTATATTAGAAATGTAGATAGGATTGGATCACAAAAGAGCATTCCGGTTTTTGGATACCGATGATGCCTTAAACATATACGAATTGATGTAACTATAGGACTTTTTTCTACGGTGGTCCAGGTCGCCCAACTTTCGTACATAGGTTTTAACAAACATTTTGTTTGTGAAGTATGCCAGCTCTGAGTATTCCCAGCTTTTGACCGACATTTTTTATGCATTGTTCTGAGCACTTGCAAGATGTTGATATAATGCAGCCAATGAAATTGCATAGATAAAGGAACCATAAAGTTTCTAATGTTACAGAGAGTACAGAGAGTCTATAAGTTACAGAGCCCACAAGAAATATAATCTAAATTCTAGAACATAATTTCCGCTAAAATAGCTCTGCACACAAAAAGTAAAATAATTCTCATTTTACAAGTCGCGGACATCGCGTCACTAATTTTGCAATATGTAGTCTTCCTACGTGAAACTTTAACTTCCCTCCCAAGAAAGCAAAAAAAAAACTAGATCAGCACTTTTAATCTACTGCAAATGCGGAGGCAGAGAGAGCGGATTGTGGCATGTCAATTTCTATCTTACAGTTACTCATATATTGCGCTAATTTTCATTCTATTTTACAAAATTAGAGATTACTCTTTAAGATTTTTTACCGGGGCAAACTTATATTTGTTCAAAGATTTCTTGGCTGGGTCATGTCATAATTGGGACAACTCGGTGCACAGTTAGCAAGATGGGCAGGGTTTTAAGATTTTTGAATAAATCGGATGATTAATTAACGTTTTCTAATTTTTAACTTTGTCCCCCAATTTTTATTGAAAATGATTTAAAAATGAAAATTCAAAGATTTTTTTTTAACTTCTCTTGTTTGCGGAGCGGGGCTGCCACAAATTTGAACTAAATTAAATAAATTTTTAACATAAGCTTTTTGAAGTTAGTAAGCAGAAAATGACGGTCTCCGATTTTTAAATTTCTACTTATATCTAACACAATCCGACGCAATAATTTGTTTTACCTGCATTTTACCCATTAAGAAAGCAATCTATTGCATCAAATTTTCACGAAAATAAGTAGAATTTTATAAATCGGAAACCGTTATTTTCTGCTTACTAACTTCAAAAAGCTTATGTTAAAAATTTATTTAATTTAGTTCAAATTTGTGGCAGCCCCGCTCCGTAAACCAGAGAAATTAAAAAAAAAAATCTTTGAATTTTCATTTTTAAATCATTTTCAATAAAAATTGGGGGACAAAGCTAAAAATTAGAAAACGTTAATTAATCAATTTGCGATTTATTCAAAAATCTTAACGCCGCGCCCATCTTGCTAACTGTGCACCGAGTTGTCCCAATTATGACATAGGCAGAAGAAGCGCGTATTTAAATAATTTACAAGAGCTGAAGTACTTCGCGTTATGGCAGTAAGTGCGTTAAGTACCAGTATCTTGAGAATTTTTTGAGTACCAGTACCGGGACTTCTATCTTGTACTTAAATAACATTTAAGGCCAGGTCCTGGTACTGGTGCTAATACTTAAGTACTTTACAGGTCTGAAGTTAGATACACATTTTAGATAAATTATTTACGTTTTATTATGCACTAATAAAGAGTGTGTTTAGGAGCGCCATATTCGAAAGCCTCTCCTGAAGCATAGTTACTCTAAGCCAAGCTTTAACTCAACGCTTGCAACAACTTGTATAAATTTAATAATTTTCTACAAATGGCTCTCTCCATGTGTCAGGTACAACTTTATAAATGAGTCACCTGACTACGCCAAATGTATATTTTAAAACCTATTTTTGAAGTTAGTGTTAATGTTGTCCATGACTTGGTTGTAAATATGTATATTCCAATATTCGGATGACCTTGACCTTGTATCTGATGGAAAGTCTACTAAATTACTTTTACCTAGAGTGGACTTCATCAGAGTCTTTTCCTCTCTCCGGTTGCTTTCTCCTTTTCGATACTAGAGTAGGCTCTTGACAAATTTAATGTTTTTTCTGAGAATTTCTCGGTTTCCCAAAGTATTTATTGTCTAGAGTGCTAATATAGTTTTATTCCATAATCTAACGTAATAAGAATATTATTATTATTTTACTATATCTGCTATATGACTTTGAACTAATAATAAATAATGGAGCAGCTATAATGAATTAACCTCATTACCTCAGAATCAATAGTTTTGCTAGATTTTTATTTATCTGTCAGGAAAATCAGGCTGCAAACAAAAAACTGCCAAAGCTGGCTAATATCCTAGACACATAGCACGTTTTAATGAATAATTAGTACTAACTATTCATTAAAATGCCGTGTGTCACATAATATACGTCATTATGGCTCGAAAATCAGATGATAATGAAGTACACTAATGAAGTGTTTTCCTCTATAATGAAGAAAAATGTGCTAGATTTGGCACATAATGTAAATCTGGAGCTCCGCTGTGCATCTACCGATTTGAGAAATAAGAAGAAGAAATGCAAAGAAATGCAAATCACAAACTATATTATCAATATTCTTTTTAATATAAAATTGTTCTCATTTGTAAATTGTTAAATGGAAAATAAAATAAAGAAAAACAAAGTTTATCGCATTAATTCAATCCATATCGCTTCTTTAATGTCATAAGTATATCAAAACCCGTTTGACAGTACAACTTAATTAAAGAAATGGCTGTGTGTCTGCAGTTTATAATGAATCATTATAGACTAACGAGTCGTAAGTTATTTCTTCATTAAGAGCGCTGTGTGTCTAGGGCATTAGTTCTTTTATATTTTTCGTATCTATTATAAATTTTCTTTAGAAATAAAAACCATGTCCGTTGCTTGGGGTGGGAGGAAGGGGGGTCTGATCTTTTGTCGTAGCTGAGGTTTATATTTTAGTTACATATTTTGACATTTCAACACAAATTTGCCGTACTTTTATATTCACCATACCATATTCATTTTGATTTATCCTTTTCATCAACCACAAAATAAACTAAAATGAATTTGCAATGAGTAAACGTCAGAATATACACTTAAAAGTACGAATAATTAGTCAACTGCTTCCGAGGATGTCACAAAAATTATAAACTATGAGAAATAGATATTCTACACCAACTTAAAGTAATACAAGTGTTTATATTTGAATTTGTAATGTGAATTGTCATTACTGAATTGAATAAAATCAGTAGAAAAGTTCATTTCATTTTGTCGAAAGTATGACAAAAGATCAGAATCATCCCCGGGACCTTCCATCAACGACAAAATAAAAAGTTAAGCGGAGAATCGAAAAAGATGCTGGTGGCCCAATTGTTAGGGCACAGAATTATAAATTAAAGAAAACCTGAGACACACTTTTTTTCCGATTGCTATATGAATTTATTTTAAAATGTATCTGCACGCAATTCCACAGCATACAATTCAATTAATTCAGCTCCCTCACGCCTTGGTCAATTCACGATAAAAACTGAAAATGAAGGCGCAAATTTCATACAATTTTCCTCTACTGAAAAGTAAGTCAGCAGACGATGCCACCGAGGACGTATGAAGCCGCTACTTTGGTAATGCTGTATTGATGGAGATGCACCTTTACAATTAATTATCAGTCACATATTTTACTTAATTATATTTCTCACACACTTTTTAATTACCTTTTTTGGAGTATCAAGCTTAAATCCTTTAAGTTGCCCATGCTCAAATCATCACAAGCAGTGTCCAAAATTTTTGTCTCCACTTTTAACAACTTTTAGCCATCAAATAAACTCTCAGGACTTAAATTTAGAAAGTTCTCTAGCCTTTATAAACTCTGATTCGATAATTAATAACTAGCTAGATCTATCTATTTCACTAAATCTTCTCTCGTGAGTTTTATCCATATACCTGGATACCTTCTATTTATGATTAGGAGTACTTGTCAAAATAGGTCTTTTTTTTTTTTTTTGTAAACAAAAATTTATTTATAAAACTATTTGAAGAAATTTGCCGCATTTACAAAGAGCAAAACTGTAGCAGTCGGGGAGAATTCTTAACTCATTAAAACGATTTGTAAAAGCGCGCATTGTATTCACCTAACTAAATATAAACTTGAAGATTATGGGAGCCCCACTACAAAGGAACTTGTCGCATAACTCAGAAGTCAATATTTTATCTTGCAGCTTATGCTTCGGGAAGCAAACTGCTTTTGTAATTGAATGAATGCAAGGACCATGTTGTCCCACTGAGACTAGTAATTATATTGAATTTATGAAGATTTTACATGGAAGAGGAGGAAGAAGCTAGAAACTTTTTAAGATTTATCAACATGAACATGAAATTTTCTTGACACAATGCATTTATATATCTATGTATATATATGTACTTACATCAGGATGTTTGCCAGTGTACAAATCAGGACTTGAAGACGGAAAATTTTTCCGATGTTAAAAAGAGTATGTCAAAAGCTCTGGAGCTTTTAAGTAAAAATTTTACAGCGTCTAATTTAAAAATTTCCTATTTTAAGGACGGTGTTTACATATTTGTACATTGATCTTGACTATAATTATCTTCATATAATATTTGAATAGTTTCAAAAGTATCAAGGACAATTTTTCGGCAAGCAGGGTATGGTTGAGTGATTAATATTCTCCGTTTGGACACGATGTTTTGTATCGTGGCAAAACATTGGTTGTGGAGAATTCTAGACGTGGGATTATATATAAAATACTCCAACTCTTAAAGATAATACTGCTGAAGGAAAAATTGCGTCCATAGAATCTGAAACTAGGAATTTGAGGTGAAATGGTTCAGTAAAGGTGGATTTCCTTGGAAGTCTACGATTAAAAATTGCGAAAGCTTCTGCGAACTTCTGTCATGAGAAACTGAAGGAGTTCTGATATGGTAAATATATCGTTTGACCTGTTTGATGATGAACAATGTCTAAGATCACTTGGACAAATTGTTATCGATCGACACGATTGATTGATGGAGAAGCAATTTAAATGGTATTTATTCAATTGAATATATATTTTCAAGAAATGCATATTTCCATTCTATTTTTTACACACATAAGAGAGCAGTGAAAATACCTGGAAAATAAAACAATTACAATATGAAAATATTTAGGTAAGCAAGAAATATGAACTAAAAATGAAAGCTAGAGTACTTACTAATAAAAATTAAGAGAATTTAAGGAAATAATTATAATTAAAGGAAACTAATACAAAAGTAGCAACATTATTGTGAAATTGTGAAGTATGAAAAAATAAAGAATAAAGATGAGCTAAAAAAGACTGCACTAAACCAAAGAATAGAAAAATATGAGCAGACATAAATAAAATGGAAGACACGAGAAAAAGAGAGAAGTCAGATAGCAGAATTTTTGCCTAATATTAAGTGGCGAATCAGAATCTACTTAAATAAGTTGATTTAAGCTATGCGCGGTAGTAGTATTACCACAGAAAATTACTACCGGAAAGAATCAATTTCCTGTTTGAAACCCAAGTCCTATATTGTTTTGTTTGCTTAATGCAGGTACATTCAAATTTGGGTATAAATCGACCCCTTAAATATTCTTTTACCTCAGTTTAGTTCTACGAAGAAAAAAAAATACATGAAAAGAAGGAATTAAAACAGATAAACAAAAGAAAATATATAATATTGTTACGTAACACTGCAACGTCTAAGACTAGACTCTTTTTCTGGCGGTGACAACTGTTATATTTATACCCTAGAAAGTCTCCAGATTATTTTGGAGTGTTCTATTCCAGAGGCTTCTTGACTATTCTATTCATTCTATTCCTGAACCTTCCCGAAGATTCCATCATCGAACATGAACTTGTTTACTCTCCATTGCCAGTAGATGTCACCAGTTGTCTCTTTCTATTGCACGTAACAATATTTTATTTTTAACAAGTAAAAAAGCTAGACCAATAAGACCAGTCCTTATGATATCCTAGATGATGAATCCGTATGTCATTTCGTATGGTCACCCATCTGTGCAAGTTTGGTTGTGAAGTGGTTTTTCGCATATATTTCTATAACGGTTCGTCGGACAGAAAAAAAATTCTAACCAATTTTATAGGATTTCACATTCTGAAGAACTTTTTGGTTCATTAAAACCGTATAGGACTAATGGTTTTCACAGTATACATCAAAATTTTAAATTTTTATATGGCAACACCAAAAATGGGTTGCTCGATTTATTCCATTTGTGAAATTATATTTACTATTTTTATGAAAACACCATGTACAAAATTTCAACGCTCTACGTTGACGCGTTCTC
The DNA here is from genome assembly GCA_963930735.1 of Dioctria linearis. Classification (NCBI taxonomy): domain Eukaryota; kingdom Metazoa; phylum Arthropoda; class Insecta; order Diptera; family Asilidae; genus Dioctria; species Dioctria linearis. The sequence continues at coordinate 24,276,128 of OZ005741.1, forward strand.
AGGTAGTTCCCAAATATGTAGTGAAAAACGAAATTTTTGTATGTCAACCCTTAGAATTACCAGATTTGTCCCATTTTCGAACTTAATTTAACTTTTTTTATTTTTAAAGGCCATATGCAAAATTTCAGCTCTCGAGTTTTTGTGAGGACGGACGGACAATAGACGGACGGATATACAAAAATCAAAATAACTTTTAATTTTATCCATTTTGCTCTACCATCATGACAAACTTAGTATAGCCTTTAGATTTCATCTAGGGTATAAAAAGTAATATAACACAATATGAGCGACACGACAAAAACGCCGTAAAAAACGCCGTACAAATCGTCCGTGAAAATACAATAGGAGCGACAAGATCTGTGAATCCCCAATTAAATTTATTCTGTTATTTGTGTTCTAAAGTAAAAATAGAAAAAATTTCAACGAATAAATTAAAAAAGATTATTATAGTAACATGTGTGGCCATTTTGGCTAATGAAGATAAAAAACAGAACCAAAATAGAAGAAGAAGGTGTGTCCAAGAGTTATATAAAACTCATAATGCGGACATTTTACCACCTCAATAAACTTTTCTTCCATTTTTTATTCAACCAACTTTGATATTTTCAACGGCATTGTTATTTGCTGATATTTTTAATCTATCAAGTTATAAATATAATCCCAAGTAGCCAAAATATGTGACGACAGAAATATGTGAATTTTCTCTCACATAATTGTTATACATAATGTGATAAGCAAAATTGCTTCAACTAAATGTCACAAATTTAAGACACTTCTCTGACAGCCTTTTTTGTCACTATATTGTGTAAACAGTGCCACAAAAATTGGTGGTCACAAATTATAACCAGAAAGTGAATGACATGTCGACATGAAAATGTTGCTGTCGGGCTATCGCCATTTTGGATAGTTTGGATATTTTGTAGTGAACGCGAAAGTTGTTGTTAGTGGTTTTCGTTGTGTTTTTGTGTTTGTGTTTAAAAAAAAGTAAAATTAAATTAATAAAAAATCTTAAGCAAGCAATATAAATATAAAATAAGTGAAGGAAAAAACCGTTAAAAACTTAATGTTGAACAAACAAATTAATTATGGACCAGAGAGGAAATACCGTCAGCTTCTAGTGATTTTTTATGTTTAGAGAACTTTAATAAAAAATTTGAAAACATAAATTTATACAAACATTTTATAAGAAATATATGGCTTTTGAACTGAAATAAGATTTTAATTTGAATCCCCGAACAAAAAAAAAACTTAAGTAAATGCCACCAAAATCATACAAATTAACGACAAAAATAACACATTTCTTGGTTAAAAATGTCAAAAAATTGTGATCAATTTTTGTGAAGATTTTGTCTCTTAATTTTGCCAAAAAATATTGAAACAAATTATGAGGAAAGTACCCACAAAGTATGACAAATTTGTTGTAATGAATGTGAAATTTGTTAGACGAAATGTGTAAACCCTGAACAAATTTCCAGGACATTTTTGTCACATGATTCTGTCGACAAATGACAAGTATTTGTCGATAATTTGACGTACAAATTTCACAAATGGCTACTTGGGATTGCAATCAACGTATAACAATTCAATGAACGCAACCCAAAATCATAATTTTGCTAAACGCACCCTATACGTGCGAAAAATTTCAATTTTCATTTAAGTTAAACGACATCGTCGAACAATGTCGTCCTCATTCTATTTTATACCATACACCGCCATGTTATTACAACCCAATTGACAGCGTTTTTTACGGCGTTTTTGTCGTGTCGCTCACATTGTTTCTTAGCCTTTAGTTGAAGAATAAAAAGACAAGTTAGAGCAAAATATCAGAGTTAGGTATATATGTGTAAAGCAAAGCTTAAAATAAAATTCAGTTACAATCACAACTTAAGGCTAGATAAGTTCTTGATAATATTAGAAAAGGCTCCGCTACTGGAACTCGCACGCTTAGCATCACCAGGAAGGGAGTTGCACCTTGAATTTCCTAGAACAAGGTAAATCGTGAAGAGCAAAGATTTTAAGTTTTTGTGTTGAATTTCGAAATTCCAGCTTTTCATAAAGATATTTTGGTGTTTTTTCATAAATTAACGTACGCAAGAATGTTAATTCGTGACATGCTCAGTAGGTTTCGAAGGAAATGCCAAGGAATAAATTTGCATACGTGATACGCAATTTACAAACGTATCGAATTACATCGTTAAATGTTATATTTAATTTTCTTTGACACAGCGAGTCAAGTTTGGCAAACACAAGGCTGTCATATATGAAGTGAGGAAGAACAACAGGCAGCTCGTGGTAATCCAGAGTTGGCGAAGACTTCCGTACACTTTACCGAGTAACCCAGATAACAAGTGAAGTTGGAATTCAGTTGGACAGGGAGTCTATATACCCCCTCCCCCCATATGGCGTATTATTCATTGTTACAACCAGGCACTTAGCCTTTGAAGTGTTAATTGATAGAATATTATAATAGCTAGCCGTCAATCATATATCTAGTGTAGATCGTCTTTGATATGATGCACACAGTCTTCAAGTAGACAGATTGGTCGACTTCTGTACGTATATAGATGTATCAACGCTTGGTAAATCACCTATAAATATGCCGAAAAGTATAGGACCAAGGATATAACTTTGGGGAGACCCTTGATAAAAGAGGTTTACATTAGAAAAGGCATTATCCACTTTCGCGACTTGATTTCGCATCGACCGGAAATTACTGATTAACCTTAAAGCTGATAAGGAGAAAAAGAATTTAGTCATAACTTAAAAAAAAAAATAGCGTGATTGACACTATAAAAATACTAGTACACAAGTTATCAAGGTCTTTATAAATATCAGAATCCAGATTGCCACTTTGATAGTAGATTATTATGATCAACATACTCAACCGCTTGATTATACACAATTTTCTCAAACACCATAGCAAGAAAATTGAATAAAATAAAAGGTCGAAAATCAATGGCACCATTAGGGCGAGCTTTCCTTGGAATGGGAACAAGAAGTGCACACTTTTACTTATCGGGGAACTGTGATTATAAATGTGCGTTATTGAACTTATTATAAATGGAGAAATTAGTTTCATGAAATTTGGTGGGAATGTATCCAGCATTTGATTGGACAGAATACATTACATTAATAATAACAACTCCAGTAACAATTTCAGGATTCGGTTCAGTCGAAATCTCATTGATACGACATTACAGGTCGAACTTGGAGAGGTAGTACAATCAATAAATACATTAGGATCAGCTTTGATTTGAGGTTGATCGTCTCCACCGTATATACCCAGGGGTTAATTACAATCACACGTATTTACCATGGAGTCCCGTTGAACGCTGCGACTGCAGTGGGGGGAGAACTGTGCATTAAATATATGTATTCAGAAGTGTTCCAAAACCTATAAACACTGGCAGGACGTGGAGGAAAGGCAACATATGAGTACTGCAAAGATTGCATTTTAAATGACAAATATAACATTCTCGTGGTTTCAAAGGCATTCACTTTTTTTTTGATTTATTTGGTATTATATTTGACATCATATCATTTTTGAGGCCAGCCCGTCCCTTTAACTCGTACACGAATTTGTCCGTCTGTATATTTAGATATTTCTTTTTTACTATTTTCGACACTCTCGTAGACCCACTTTTCGTCATCACAGCGAGCTGAAATTTGGCATACGGCTTCATGTCGCGTGATAATTGAATCTATCAAAATTTGAACCGGAAATTTCCATGGAAAACCCGGAAAATCGGCAAAAATCATTTGAAAATTTGGTACAAATTTGATTAGTGATAAATCCGGAATTTTCCGACTTTTCCGAAAAAAATTTCCGGAATTTTCCGTCTTTTCCGGAAAATATTCCGGTAAAAAGGTTTTCTAAATTATGCAGGATCAAGTTCCCTATCAACTGGCATCATTACTTTCTCTCCGACAATAGTGAAAACTTGCAGAAAAAATCGAGGAAAATTCATGTAAAACGCTTTTCCGGAGTTTTTCAGACCAAGGAAGCGTTTGAGTGTTTTGCAACCTAAGACAAAGTTCTAGAGCGAAATGAATTGCATAAAGTTGCTTTTGTGGAAAACTCCGTGGAAAACCCGGAAAAGCGGGAAAATCATCGAACAAATTTTCATCGATATGATTATTGATAAATCTGTTTCAGGAAAAATGCAGAATTTTCCAATTTTTCTGGAAAATTTTCCGAAAATTGCCGGAATTTTCCCACTTTTCCGGAAAATTTTCTGACAAAAAAGTTTTATAAGCTATGCGGAGTCATTTTTTTAAAATATCTTCATGCAGCACGTAATAACAATTTAGTTAACGTGAAAAAGGCAGAAAATAAAATAAGTAGAAAACGAGTTTTCAAACAAAACTGAGGCCAAGCCGCATGAAAAAGTAGAAAATAAACTTTTCTGCACACACAGAGGTGGACTCAGATTTTATTCGCTGACAATCACCGATATATTTCAGTATGATCAAACAGAGGTAATAAGTGATTTGATTCATGAAGAGAAAGAATATTCAAGAGAAATGTCCCAATCAAAAAATCTGAGTCCACCTCTGTGTGTGAAGAAAAGTTTATTTTCTACTTTCTCATGCGGCTTGGCCTCAGTTTTGTTTGAAAACTCGTTTTTACTTATTTTTTATTTCCTAAAACGCATGGAAAATGTTTTTTTATCAAAAGGGCTCAACAGGGGTTTCATTGCGTTTCTATACCTATGTCATATGTGTACTCTCTGGGCTTGTAGCAAGCTCTTATTATGGTATATTTTTTATTGATATATACATTATTTACTATATCGCGTTACCGTGATTGATATTTTTATACTTTTAAAACAAATATGTTTTTATTTTTAATTTATAAAAATTCAAGTAATTTCATTTCATGTAAATCAATTTTGAAGTAGAGTACGCATGGTCAGTGAGCAAAATTCATACAGTCAACCTTTACTTACAAAAAATTCCAGTGTTACTAGTGCGGTGTGGTATTACTGTCAGTAATTAAGATACTAACTAGCAGAAATCAAAATGCTTATAGTTTATTCATTAAAAGTGTTTATGAAAGTTGCTGCCACATTGAAAGCATAGCATTACTACAGATAGTACCTAAATATTATAGAAAGTCCGAATTTGATGAAGCATTGGCATTGTGCTTATTGTTTGGTCCATATGAGTAAGTGAAAGAGTGATTGAATATTTATGCCGTTACAAAAAATGTTTAATCCTTTATTACTACCCGGAGTCGAAAAGGATCAGAAAAATAATTCATTTATGTTTTTCTCGAAAATATAATGAAAATTCTCATTGCTCATTGTTTTAAAAGTGTACTAAGGATAACTGAAATTCATTCGGCGCCAATATTAAAAAAAGGTTTCTGAGAAATATAAAGGGGCTGGAGTCGTTTATGACCCTCAGGTAGGAATAGCGCAATTGGAAAATTCGAGAAATTTTGTCCGGGAAAATTAACAAAACCCAATACGTAATGTGAAGGAAAAGTTAACAATGTTTTTTTCCCAATTTTTACATATTCGTAGTATCTATACCAAAGGTGGTGTGGACAGTTTTGACCACAAATATTGTGGGTCAAGAAAGACACGCCGGTGGCTAATGTGTATATTTTCTGGCCTACAAATGCCATAGGAATAAACTCGTTTATACCTTTACGTATATTTCAAACTCCAGGAACAAATAATCTGGTAAAAAAGACGCGCTTTTTTTTAAAAAATTTTAAATTTAGAGTTTTAAGACCACATTTAGAGAAACGTTTTGAAAGCCGCACTTTGCCTACTTGGCTTAAGTACAGAATTGCCGGAATAATTGAAAAGAAAAGACATGTTAAAGAATTGGAGTTTCCTCATGGAAAGATAGCAAGGTGCGCTTCCTGTCCATGGTCAAAAGATAGAAAAATCGACGCTGCCAGCGATACATCTGCTCAATACATTATAAAAAACTGTGCTTTGACTGTCTTCATAAATAAAATAATAATTATTTGGCATATGTACAATAATATTATTCCTAAATTATTAAGACTTGCATACCTAAAAAAAACTTTTAATTTCCTAGTAAAATTGTCTAATGTCACAGTGATGTCATTCTCGACCACAGGATAGGAAAATCAGGTAGTAATAAAGGGTTAAAAATAAACAGTAGGTGACAAAGGGTTAACAGTTGACTTCTTTCCTCACTTCCTTCACGAGTAAAATTGCTGGTCTGTTAGACAATGTTTTTATAGAGAAACCCTGTTTTAGTTTTAATTTTGAGGGTGAAAGGACCGAACCACCCGTTCTTATGAATTCTTTGAATACATGTTTGCTGTATAAATTTCTTGTTTCCTCTTCTGTATCAAATCTTGCAGATAACTCTATCCTGCTTTCCTTGTGTTTGGTTCAGTGGAAGTCAGCCTAATTTTTTCAGTTGTTTTCCTTAGAAAAGTATGATCTTTGAAGACCCAAAGGGGCTGATATGGGCCGATTTGAGGGCCCAGTCTGGCCCTGTTCACATGGATACAAAACAGTGCTATTATCAATTTTTTTTAAGCATGTAATATTACAGTAAAATTTCTATTATTACATAATTAGTGAACACTTCTCTATATTTAATTCTATTTAATTCAAAATAAAGCTATTAAATTACACATTTTTTGTCGAACTAATACAAATTTTCATGAAGCACATTATTTTCACGTAATGAGCCCCTTTTTTGGGCCATTCCTAGCAGGTTTGGTGACAGAAACGGGTCAGCTTATATTTCATCATCGAGGTTGCGAAACAAGCGCGGACAAAGCTCCTAGCAGCCCAATATTTCAAAATAGGCCTTTATCTAAAGGAGATCATTAATGTAAATATTATCAAAATACACATAGCATTCCATTTTACGAGCATGTATAGGCTTCCAAAATATTCCTCATTATTATATTTCGTTCATGCTGTAACAGTCCGCTATATAAAGGGAATAATATTGAATATCTCAAAGGCTTTCCGATTGAAAGGAATTTGATTAACATAAATAAATATTATCAAAGAAACCGAACTGCTAAGATAATTCGTACGCGTACTACTGATCACTGGAGAACAAAAAAATTATGCTATCTACCCGCTTTCTGGCGATATCCTTTTACATTTATGAAGGCATTTACAATAAAAGTCAACGCCAAACCTATTACTACCCTTCTTGTTCTTTTCTTTTATATTTTTGGGAATGTGCCAGCCTTAGCTTAAGCAAACAATTGGACAGCTTTTCATAAACATATACATAAGTATATATCCGAGCGGAGTACATACATTTACGTACGATAAAATGCAAAAACTAGAGCAGCCAAGTGAGAGAACAATTGGGCTTTCCCGCCCATTCACAATTTCTTTATTCCCAGGAAAATCTTGTACATAAACGCCGGTTCTCATTTTCATTTTCAGTAAAAATTCTTCAGTAAATTTCACCACAGAGGGAAGTACTTAAAGTCTTACTTTTCTATGCTAAAAGAGATGAAAATATTAATCTTCTTTTTTTTCTTTTTTTTTCATTAAAACTGTTAAAATTATTTTATTCTTGACCCTTTCCCTTGCGGGCTGATATAGCTCTGAGGTTATGTGAAAATGTTATATAATGATTGTATGAGGTTACATGTTTGGCAAGAACTCGGAGGAAAGCTCTTGAAATTCATTTAAAAGTTTATCCGTCGAAGGAAGACAGCACATCGTGGAAAGTTATTGCAAAATTATGTGTTTTTCACGTAGATTTTCTCAGTAGGTACTATAAAAAATGGACAGGAAAAATAATTAAATTTCCTTTTAGACTTGAAAATGTGTTGAGCGTAGAAAATATTTTTGTCTCAACCCAGCACGAGAGTAAAGTCGGCAATTTGTGATCTTGAGATAAACCATGGCAACAATTAACGCAAAAATTAAGAATGAAATTTCCACAATGGTTTTTAGTGCAATTTTTTTTTTCTTTCAGGCAGAAGAAGTTTTTTACTAGATATGCTTAAGAAAAAATGCTAAAAACGTGGGAACTTCAAAACGCTCTCTTTCGTTGGAGAAAATTTTATGAGCTTTGACATTTTTTCAATTCATCATCATAGAGTGTATCTTTCAGAAGTTACAGAGTGACCCATAAAAATATGCCCACATCATATATGTATTTGTAAATTGTAAAAATTAACCCAGCAAACATTGAGATGAAAAATCATCAGCGCGATAATCGGAGGATATCCTCCAGTAATCATCTTCAGAATATTTGAGCAATACAAATGTATTAAAATTGCTTTTTAGTTGCTTAAGGAATAATTAAATGATCCTAGTTCCGTTGCTTCCAATTTCAGATTTACCTTTCTCCTCCAGACAAAAAGAAGGAAGATAACCAAGGGCGATCTTTTCTTCTTAGTTTCGCCTGGAGAATACATTGATGAAAAACCGGTTTATGTTTATTTTTAATTTAGAAGATGTGTTACCTGAAAATTTAGGTTTGTTCATTCATGGTTTAATAAGTGTATTATACTTTACTCCTTTCATTTATAAAGTTGTATTTAAAAATAATTTAATTCGTTCTATTACCATAGCGATATTATCGAGACATTTTGGCGATATCACTTTCCCCTCTTCCAGACAATGCTCATCTTATACTTTAACGTGATTCCTCGACGATATTTTCCTCTTATCTTCTGGTCAATAGGTCAATATATCCTGCACTTACTAAATCATAGCCTTACGTCATCTACTTTCCCTACTAACTGGAAATAGGCAACGATTTTGCCTTTTCCTAAAAAGTCTTCAGTCGCTGCAGCATCTGATCTTTGCCCTATTAACATTTTGTGCTTCTTATCCAAAGTACTAGAAAAGATAATGTATGGGCAAATCCTAGCATATGTGGAAAGAAAAAACATGCTGACACGCTGGCAATCAGGTTTCCGTGCAAATCGCAATTACGAAACAGCCATATTAAATGTTACTACAGACCTGCGGAAAGGCCTGGATAAGGGTGAGGTCGGCATTCTTGTGCTACTTGACTTCTCCAAGGCTTTTGACAGAGTCAAGGCTAGTCTTGAACTCTTGAAGTTATTCAATAATTTTGGTTTCTCCCAGTCGGCTTTTAACTTGATCAAAAGCTTCCTCACGGGAAGATGCCAACAAGTTCGTTATAACGAGTGTAATTCAGACTTCTTACCTGTACCTCTTGGCGTTACTCAGGGGTCTGTGTTAGGACCATTGTTGTTCAGCTTATACATCAACGGCTTACCTAGTGTTATCCAACAAGTCAACATCCACTTATACGCCGACGATGTCCAGTTATACAGTAGTGGATCGATTGGGTTATTCGAGGATTTCTTGGAGCGAGTCAATGAGGATCTTGCCAGAATTTATGACTTGTCTCTAGCGAATGACCTAATCCTTAATCCTGACAAGTCTCAATGTCTCATTTTTGGTGTGGTGGTACCTTGACCAGATCTATCCCCTACATATTTCTCGGGGAACAAGCTTTAACATATGTTGATGAAGTCACAAATCTTGGATTAAGGCTCAATGCAGATATGAAATGTTGTGGTTATGCCAGATCAGTTCTGGGAAAGGTCTTTTGTCGGCTACGCAGGTTGTCCGCACAAATTCTAAGTTCGAACACCAAACTGAAACTCATCAAAACTCTGATTTTGCCACATTTTACCTGTGGGAGCAAAATCGTCCCAAAAATAGACTCTACCTGCCTACGCAGAAACAACGTTGCTTTCAATGATTGTGTGAGGTTCGCCTTCGGTCTTCGTAGTTTTGACCACGTTTCTGGCTTTCAGACTAGGTTAGTCGGATGTACTCTAGATATATACTTAAAGCGCAGGTCACTTCGCTTCCTCCATAAGCTCATTAATATGGGACAACCTGATTAACTTGCGAATAACAGCCAACTCCTGAATTCGTCACGCCTTCGTAATATTCTAATTTCCCGTTATCGTAGAATGTTTCAAGACGGCTCTTACTTTATTCAAGCTGCAAGAACCTGGAATTCTTTACCGTACTCTATCCAGAGTGTGAGAGATGTGGGTGCATTCAAGAAAAAATTATTAACAATATAATTTGTTGCTATCAATGGGACTGCTACTTTTTCGGCTATTTCTTTTAGGTTTTTGTGTTTGTAAACAATTAATATTTGTAACTTTATTTTAAACAATTAGATCTACTACTTTTGTTTAGTATGTAAGTTAGAACTTAATTGCTTGCGCTTGTTACTTTTTCTACCAACTATTAGATTGTTTCTCTCTTGTATATTTTTAACTGTATAATCCATCTAATTTCAATATTATTTATTATACCGCTATGTTAGTTAAATTGTACAATCCAACTTAATTTCTACACCTAATTATACGCTATATGTACTACTTAAAGGATTTATATGTAGTTAGGTAACTTGCACACTAGTCTTAACTTTAATTTTCTAATAGTTTATAAATTCTGACAATATCCTATATTTTAGATTGTAAGTACTTCAAAAGACTGTAAGTCTTGTGTACTATACCAAAGTATTTTTGAATAAATTGAATTGAATAAATTCTGCAGATATTGCCTTCATGCTGCCTATCATCTAGGGTATCATCAAGAAGTATTGCATTCGGGACACATCCCTGCCTGAAGGAGGTGACTTCCGCAATAAGATGATAATCTTCCGCGATAAAACTTATCTTCGCGAATCATTCGCTTACCATCTTGCTAGCTGGGATCCATTGTGAAAAAAAATCACAACGGATTTTTGTAAGTGATCTGAAAAAAGACCACAAAAGACTCGGCTTAAATGTAGTGTCTGGGTGTGCGATCACATTGAGGAATTTCATCAGAATGAAGCTGAATATTTGCCGATAGAAAATGATTGGTTACAAAATCAAATAGTCAAAATTATATAAAAAAAAAATATTCAGTTTAACGACGGCGATTATCTTACATAATATTTTTTAAATAAATTTATAATACAATTAATCCTAAATGAAAGTTTCATAACGATAAAAAACCTTCTTCGAATACTTTTTTGCTGAATAAGCAAATTTTATAAGATAGAATTCGTGGTTGAAATAAATTTGTCTTTCATGAATTATAACCACAGCCCTAATCTGGGTTAGCACATAAGTCCCGGAGGGAGATGTATCAAGATAACTTTAATTTTCTTCCACCATCATCGGCAGTTTTTTTTTTGCCACACGTAATAGTATAAACTGCACAATTTTATGTTAGTAGAATTAGCCAAGAGGCGTTTTGCCAAAGGAATCAACTGAATGATAGAGAAATTAATTTACTGCTAGTGTTCTGAATTCAATTCAGAGAAGAATTTATTTCATTTTTCTTAGAAAAGTTTTATTGCATTCACATCGAAAGGGGGAAATGAGATTTTCGACACCCCAGTAAATCAAATTTGAAGATTTTCAATAATTTTGTAAAATATGAGCATGTCACCGATACTATCGATACTTGCCATCAATCCTCCCTCATACTTAGGTATGTAATATCGATTAAGTTTTAACATATATGTATACTTTGTGCGAATCTTATTCATATATTATTACTGTTACTAATTTTCAGACTTCACAATTTTATTATAGCTTCCCTACAGATAAGTAAGAATTGCTTGCTCATAATTTTTATTCTACAGGCTAGACGTAATTCTTAGTCAGCACAATTGTACATCCTCAGCATAAAGCTGTACATGTAAGCAAAGCCATAATTGATTTACAAAATTAATAGAAGTGGGACCGCAAATAGACCCTTACGGAACTCCTGTTTGAACGGTAGAATAACTTAGATGAATGTGATAATATCCGAAATTAGTACTGTTTTGAAGGAGATCTATAAGCAAGAATTATTCAAGCAGGAACAGTTCTGGTGGTCTCTTTTCTTCGGATACTAGTAATAGATTACCCAATTTATTTTCCTTCTTACTGAGTTACTACGTAGAATTTTTTTCCAAATCTCAGCTCAAATATACGGTTATATATAATTAGCTATAGATAAATATATTTTGAAATCTATCGTTTAACAATTGAATAAATAATTCATTAGGAATTCTATTCCAAGTAGTGTGTACATTGTATGCATAGTATCCAATGAAATTGAGACTTAAACTAATGTGTGTGTGAATATGCAGATGCATATCTATTTATATATACTGTCCCTATTTAGATCCTAATAAAGAGAGCAGAATGCGAACAAAGTCTACAAGGAGAAATGTCTCCTTAATGCGTCTAGAATTAGAGAATTAAAGTGAAGTATATACAAGTAAACGACGAGAAAATGCTTCTTAATTTATTCACATCACGAAAAAGAAGGAGGCATGAATACACCACATATTCATTGTTTGGCTGAAGGCAGTGTTCCCCCCTCCCCTACCTTTGATGATGATGCTTGGTAATGCGGCGTTTAGGGTGTTAAGTGGGGAATTTTAATGCGGTTATTTCATCCCTAAAGGCATAAGTCCCTTTTTAAAAAAATTTCCCGAGAGTGGGAAACGATAAACAAAAATATATTTTGAAAGTAACCAAAGCTCATTCACAAAGGATCTTCATAAGCCCACAGTAAATGGGAAGCTTTTGGTGCCTAAATGACCGCCGTACAATTTTCAATTTACACCCAAAGCGTAATAGTCCATGAAAATTCAACATTATAGCTACAATTCCAAGATAATAATGTCCTCATTCAGGACTTTGGTTGAACTGGAGTTAAAACGCTTTCGAGGAGTGTTTCGTGTTTTCTTTTTATAAGGTACTAAAAAAGTTTCAAAATTATTTGAAGAATTTGTTACGTTGGCTTTGGTTTAGTTGCCTTTTTTTGTCGAACACTAATTTTTCTTCCGGTAATATATTTAATCTGAACTGTTGGATAGACTAACATGCTCTATCAACTGAAACTTAAACGATAAAACTACATTTATCACTTGGGAAAATACTGAAAGAAAATGAAATGGTGAGTTTCATCAATGCTGATTAATAAAACTTATGAAAAAATAACTGATGCTATGCTGAACTTGGATAAAAAATTAAAAATAAAGTAAAATGAAAAACGTAGAAAACTATGACTAAAATTTTTCAAAACTTATAAACCTTTTTTTAATTTTATGGTTGGAATCGGATTTGTCAAAGCCATTCGGATCAAACACTATGAAAGACCGACTAGAGGCTTCCTACACAAAAGTTTTGCATCCATACACATTAATTGAAAAGTTTAAAAATCTTCTTAACTTTTAATACGAATATTATACCACGTCAAATAGACGAATATTATAGTCAAACACATTTAAATTCATAGCCATCTTTATTTGATATCGAAAAAATCACTCCTCCTTATAAAAGGAATCCATTCAATTTAGTAGAAGTCCTGCAGGTCCATTAATGTTGAAAAACCTAACCAATTTGCATATTTAGTAATCTCTGTCCCTACAAATTCTTGCTGATATCGTTTTAAAGGACATTTTTTTCGGGGTCATTTCAAGAAAAGTTTTCGAGAGTTGATATCGACTTCCAGCAAGTTGAAAACTTCCGGCAAGATAACCAAAACTGTTACTTGATTTGCATGAATTTCCAACAAATTTGGATATTATGGTAACAAATCGCCTTCCAACATTTTCCCAGACCTTTGGTAATTGCTTCAAATTTGTGGACAGCCAACGTATCGCACGAACGCATTTCAAATAACTTTTAATCCTTGGCAATTTAATTGAAAACAAAAATTAAGCTCATTATAAAGTGCGTGATAAGACGGGAGCATATTTATCACGGAACGGAGCGCGCCTAATTGTTATTCATTTCTAGACCGAGACGAATTTGTTTTCTGATAAATCGATACTCGATTGGTTTTTATTGAATTTGCAAGGACGTTGAGGAATTCTGCTCCCTCGTATACCATGAATTCATGAAAAAAGTTGAGAGCGTATGCCTAATTTACGTTGATGTTTCTCCATTTTATTTTTAATTACACGTCAGACCTTAAGTTATGTTGTAAGAGGCCTAGAAATAATTACATGAGTGCTGTATGTTTATGCTTAGATAGGAATTTTGTTGGGCTTTTTTTTTAAGGTGGTGGGAGGTGACAAAAAATAAATCTTGACCTATTTTAAATTAGACATCAATGACCGACTTTCTCTATAAAAAACGCTTAACACCTATTTGGGCTTTGTGACTTCTAAGGAATCGGATGCGTTTCTAAACTGTTCCCTTGTAACTAACTAACTAAGCGAAGTGTCGGAAATGGGCACGGATTTTCAGGTATTTTTAGCGTATATATTATGCCTTTACAAATCTCAAGATTTTTAATTTGAACAAATTAAATGAAAGCATAATAAGGTCGGATAAAATTGGTATGTACATCCGCGACTGACTCTTTCTACACAGAGGTTGTAGAAACGATGTGTTGACTTCACGTTATAAGTCAGACGAAATACCCAAGTAGTGGAAGCTGTGACTAGTCGATACAATTTTCATTGCATATGCATATTAGAGATGAGCAACATTGAGGAATCAGTAGGTTCTGTACTCGAATAAAATTAAAGCTCTCCAGATATTTCGTGTTCGGGTATAATTGATTTCTCGTAAATTTAACGGGTTGAAAAATGCTTCATTTTCTGCTCAATTAATCTTACGGGAGGAATTCTTAAATGTAGTAATACCAGTAATTTTGAACATCACGATTAATTATTGGTTTTTATACAAATAAGGTCCATACAAGAAATTCAACACGTACAATTCGATTAAAAGAACATCGATTATGAAATACAATGATCATCAAATTTATATTGCTCCGTCGATATAACAAATTTTAGAGGTAAAAAGTTAAATTTAACTTGGTAATTAAGACGAATTTCCAGTTTTAAATATATGTATAGAGTTACTTACCGTGCATTAAAGGCGTTCTCTGCACCATGCTGAAAATAAAAATAAAATTTTAAATTAGGACCATGGTCACAAAAATATTCCCAATTATAGGGATTAAAATCTGGAGAGAGAAATCTTCCTTTACCCTCTTATCATATTATTTGAATTCAAGTTGGCTTAGCATATGATGCAGAAATTTGATACAAATCTGCCAAATCTGTTTTAGGCTTCTCACCTATTTCACACTTAGCTGCAATTTTGTTTTATTTCTTAAATTTAAGATGTTTTGTGGTGAAAAGAATTTTCATATATTTACCCATTCGTTTTCTACCAAGAGAATTTTATTTTTTACCAGAAACTTTAGATTAGGTGGAAGATTGAAAACATTCAAGAACTAAGAAGATGGGAGAAATTGCTGTCGTCTATGAATACGAACGGTACGTGTTCGGTTTAAACAAAGTTGCTTAAATTATTCTTGCTTGGCATAATAAAAATCCTACCAAAATGATACACCCAAACAGGTATTCCTTGATTCTTTTCAAGTTTAGTCTCAAATTCACAAGATGATATGCAAAGTAAAGAAATAGAATTTTGACGTTTTCTATAAAATTAATGTCGGCATATTTTATTTTGCAATGATACCTTTTCCCTGCGTAGGTGAAACCATAATGAACTCTTCTGGATTCAACCCGTTACGTCGAACAATTTGACAGCGCAATCTGGAATGAAGTTCACATGTGATTCATAAGTTGCAATATCCTGCCAAGCAAATGTCATTTCAGTAGGATAAATTTTTCATAGCCGTCCGTCTGTCCGCAAGATAATTTCAAAATTCATTAAGAAAGCAGAAATTGTGTGCGCAGTACTAATTTTATGAAAAAAGTAAAGCCAAGTTCGTAGATTGGAATCCTCTGCGTAGTGTTGTCATCCAAAAATTTGAATTTTTCATATTGTTTCCAAAATTGTTTAGAACGGATTACCCAGTGCATATACGATTTTCGTGAAAAAGGGACACTTCCTCCATTTTGGGCCCGCTATTTTTAAATATGAAAGTTTCGGTGTTTTACCATTATAAATCACTTCAAGAAAGCTATGGATTGGTATGGTCTCAACCCATATTTCCCATTCATCATTTCCAAAGACTTTCGATGTCCCTATGAATACCTACCAAACTTTTGCCCTGGGATTAAGAATGCAAACAAAAAGAAAAAAAAATACAACACAGCTAACAAGACTGTTGAAAACAATAAAGAACCAAAAGCTGTACAATAAATAAAACTTATTTAACTACACAATAATACTAGAAAAAAGAGAATAAATTTTTCATTAGTATCCTGGAGCCATACCACTAATAATAGAAGAGTGGTGGCGCTCTCACTTAAGTGAGCATTGATTAAAAATTCAAATTCAATCAACACTCCAAACTGCATCTAACGAAAACGCCTAGCTCAACAAACTACAATCAGATGGCGTGAGCAGTTCGGGAACTTTTTGACCCACCTACATATATCTATTATGAGAGAAGTATTTTTTTTAATTTGATTTGATTACATGTCCTGCTATAATTAACCGCCATGCACGCACGCGTGATTTATATTTGCTATGTACATATGTACCTATACCTGCTAAATATATCTTTCTTGTTCATCTTAAATTAATTTTCTCTGAAACTGTAAATTTCCCATAATCTGCTTACTTTTAGATTAAGTGGAAAGTTACTTTTATCGATCTCATTTGTTGTTCCCTTTATCTTTACAGGGACATGTACCGAAATTAAAATAAATTGAGACCATTACGGAAAATCCTTACTTAATTTGTTTCGAAAGGTTCTTTTTATCTTTGAAAACATTAATTCTTTTGAAGGAGATAATGCTTACACGAAAGATACTTTATGGTCGTGAATCTGTTTAAGAGGCTGCGGAGGGTTGTATGGGGAAAATTTCATTATTTACTTTTATAGGATTATTTGCTTCGCATAAATGATTACTCGTTCTTTCTCTATTAAATTTAGTTAATAAACGAAATTTGCATATTTCTGAATTCTAATTCTAACTAATGAGGTTAGATTCAAAATTACAAAGAATATTTACGGAAAGGCAGCCGACATAAGATATTTTTAGTGAAATTCAAATTATTTTAAATTTATGTTGTTTGGAAAAAGTTCTAATTAGATGGTAATCCTTAAATTTCCCGTTAGATAATGTGTTATAATAAATCCGATGATATTCTGGTCATTTCATGAATGTTTCCATTCGTCGTCGTTTCGAGGGTTCTTGACATGGACATTAGGAAGAAAAGTAAGTAACTAACTAAATATAGCCGTTTGAGTACAGGTAAGTGCACGTCTAATGATCACGGCACCACATCAATTTTGGGGGGAAAGAATGAGTTAAGAACGGTAGCAAGAATTTAATTTTTTTGAAGCCAGCCCGTCCCTTTAACTCGTACACGAATTTGTCTGTCTATTTATTTATATATTTCTTTTTTACTATTTTCGACACTCTCGTAGACCCACTTTTCGTCATCACAGCGAGCTGAAATTTGGCATACGGCTTCATGTCGCGTGATAATTGAATCTATCAAAATTTGAACCGGAAATTTCCATGGAAAACCCGGAAAATCGGCAAAAATCATTTGAAAATTTGGTACAAATTTGATTAGTGATAAATCCGGAATTTTCCGACTTTTCCGAAAAAAATTTCCGGAATTTTCCGTCTTTTCCGGAAAATATTCCGGTAAAAAGGTTTTCTAAATTATGCAGGATCAAGTTCCCTATCAACTGGCATCATTACTTTCTCTCCGACAATAGTGAAAACTTGCAGAAAAAATCGAGGAAAATTCATGTAAAACGCTTTTCCGGAGTTTTTCAGACCAAGGAAGCGTTTGAGTGTTTTGCAACCTAAGACAAAGTTGTAGAGCGAAATGAATTGCATAAAGTTGCTTTTGTGGAAAACTCCGTGGAAAACCCGGAAAAGCGGGAAAATCATCGAACAAATTTTCATCGATATGATTATTGATAAATCTGTTTCAGGAAAAATGCAGAATTTTCCAATTTTTCTGGAAAATTTTCCGAAAATTGCCGGAATTTTCCCACTTTTCCGGAAAATTTTCTGACAAAAAAGTTTTATAAGCTATGCGGAGTCATTTTTTTAAAATATCTTCATGCAGCACGTAATAACAATTTAGTTAACGTGAAAAAGGCAGAAAATAAAATAAGTAGAAAACGAGTTTTCAAACAAAACTGAGGCCAAGCCGCATGAAAAAGTAGAAAATAAACTTTTCTGCACACACAGAGGTGGACTCAGATTTTATTCGCTGACAATCACCGATATATTTCAGTATGATCAAACAGAGGTAATAAGTGATTTGATTCATGAAGAGAAAGAATATTCAAGAGAAATGTCCCAATCAAAAAATCTGAGTCCACCTCTGTGTGTGAAGACAAGTTTATTTTCTACTGTTTCATGCGGCTTGGCCTCAGTTTTGTTTGAAAACTAGTTTTTTACTTATTTTATTGGTTTATATTTTTGATCTTTTGTCCCCGCTAATGCATGGATACAATCAATTCAATACAATGCAGCAATTCAGTAAATTCGAGAAATCGGTGAAACAACGATAATTTCTTGGCACATTTCCAGTAGGGTCCTCTTACATTCAACGCTTTTAAAACACATCTTTGGTTATGAACAATTTTAGACGTAATTCGCTTAAAATTTTTAAAACTAGCATTTTTACTTCAAATGATTCCACACGTAAAATGTTTGAAAATATTTAAATATAAAATTCGGGAAACACTTATCGGCAGACATTAATTGCATTCAGGTAAAGTCGCCCTGGTTTCTGATGGAAATGTATACACTTTCTGGTAATAAACAAGGTTTAGTAATTATCCTAAGAATTTTTTCTAATCTTTAACTATGGACCTAGTAATGGAGTGAGGTAAATTTCTCTCCATCATTAATAAAATAAGATAACAGTCAAATTTCAATAAAATTATTTATTTATTGTAAAATCCAATTAAAATTTTTCTGTTATTTTAAAAAGTTTCATACAAAATTAGCTCCTTCTTGGTTAGGTAAGAGGCTGAGATTGGGGTAATGTAGCCGCTTCTAGAAAACTGTGGGTTGTATGGATACTCGTTGTAAAAGTGCAAACGTTGTGTCGAAACTTCCCTTTTAATAATATATTCTCTTGGTTTGTACATTGAGATAAATAATTTCTATGGAATAATGTTCGCTTCACACGAAATTAATTACTAAGGCAATGCGGAAACCATATAACAAACGAAATGAAGTCAATATAAGCTAATTAGGAATCCTTACATCCTAAGCTTACACCTAATCCCAAATCTAATCCCTTTATATTTCTCTACCCCCATCTTTAGTATCACATATCCTTTTATTTTAGTATAGTTAGAAGTGGTTGCCTTCTTTAGTATGCAGAAGTCATTCTTACATTAAATTTTCTCACATTATTTGGGTAGAATTCATTTTGCTTTATTGACCGTTAAAAGACCCCGCGCTCATAATCTATAAATAATACCACAAATATGTTATTATCCAGTCCTAAAAATGCAGATGTCGTATTTGTTTGAAAAAACCTAGGAGTGTATAAAAAAAACCTATAAATTGGGTTCCGTCTACAATCCCAAAATTACTAAATTCACAATAACTCTCGCCATACACCGGAAAAATACGGAATTTTTTTTACGGTCTGCTTTATCATGCCTTCTTCACCCACTGTGAACCGCAATTTATTCGGAACACGGACAGAATTTTTTTTCGTTAACAGAATATCCTTTACACATACGCACTACTCACGTAGCGGAAATATGGTGTTGCTGACAATAACTTGGGATATTTTTCACAAAATCTCGTTCTCCTGAAAATTTAAAAAAGAAAAGAAAAAACGTCGCTTTCATATTAAGGATTCTGCCACGATTTGATTCGAATGCTTTCCGGAGCAAAGTGTTATTTTCTGCCTATTACGTGATCTAGAATTCGAATCACGTCCCACTTTCTTCCAAACGTTATACTCAAATTCCACCTTCTACAATTGCTTCACACATGCGACTTGCTTTTCTGTCCGTCTCTTAAGTATGAATGCGGGTATTAGAAGCAACCATAAGTTGAAGACAAATAATACTTGAAGACAAAGCTGTCAGTCAGGGTGGAAATTCTGGAAAAGTCATCTAAACGTGACGGGAAAACGGTTTTAAACAATAATTTTTTGCGAAAGAATGAAAAGCAACGTCCTTTCTGAAATATTGACTTCATTCAGTTTTTATAGAGATAAATCGTAGTTTCTACGAGAGGTTACATACCTCCTATAACAATGTATTTGTCGCATAAACAATCAGTGAAGTGAAATGAAGTGTAACGTGAAAAGCTTTCGTTTATGCTTTGCTTGAAGAATGATGAGAAATACATATGTCACCCCAGTCCTTATAAGGGCGGTAAAAAAAGTACCTACACATACGAGTATAAACATGCTGAATTGAGCGTATATAGTTTCACCTTCCACTAAACTATTAGGATTAATCTGCCCGAGGTACCTATACGGAAAGAAATTATGCTCACTAACATAAGGCCTAACTGTAAAATGTCATATAAACTTTTGAAAGTAGGTACATTTTATACCTGTCGTCCTGATCCATCCAAGGCGCTTTCATGACTGCCAACTGAAAGCAATTAAAATAATTTTCCGCGATTTTGTAACTTTTATCATATTTCTAATGTCTTCCGTTTTGCCAGATCACTTTTCTTTAAAAGTTGCATAAAAATTGTAACAATAATTTATTTTATCATTTTATCTCTTTCCCCCGTAACCATTTCACGAAAATCACCAGTTATTAAGAGGAGGGGGGGAGGGGGGAGATATGAAAAAGTATGCGAAAGGTTTTCCTGCCATTTCGTTAAACACAACAAAGAAAAAGAGAAGAGTGGAATGACATTTGAAAATTGGAAATTAAACAGATCTTTTCATATGAAAGCTGTCATATTTCCTTGAAAAAATGATGCAGTTGCTAATACCTTCGGATTAATTCATGCAAGAATGGAAGCTGTAAAACAATGTAAAGTTCATGTAATTTTTTTTTGCATGAAAAAGTAAAGAAACGGAATATATGTGTAAGTTCAGGCAAATGTGTTGTAACGCATTGTTTCAAACTTAAGTAGGCGACCATACGCGTTATAAAACATAGTCTGCCATATTGAAACCGGAAAGATGCTTTTTTTTTGTTGTTGTCTTTTGCCTTGCATAACAAATTAGTCCAAACATAGCATAACTGTCTTCTGTGTATCGTGAGCCGACCCAGCTTTCAGCGCCAGAGAGATAGAGAAACGGAATCCCCCAATTCTTCTAGCTCTAGTACCGTATTATAAGGAAGTGTTAGTCTTCATTTTTAAATCGCTATGCTCAGTATTTAATTTCAAACCTGAATCCCATATATCGAGCATGTGTGGGGATTTACAGACTTATAGCTGTTAATTGGTGCCCCCAAGGCTTCCGTTCATTTTTCATTATATGGAACTAGGCTTTGGAACACAATTCCTATTTCAATTCATAATTTTCTATTGGCAATTTTTGAGTGAAGTGATTTAAATATTTTAATTCTGTTTAATAACTTTTACATACAAATTCTTATATATACTTCACCACTATGTAAGTATTTCCAGTTTTTGAATTCAATTTCACAAAGTGGGGTTGCATTTTGGATACTGAATGTGATAGGTCATCTTAAGCTTCTTAATATTGATATAAAAAACGGATCTTGATGACGTGTTTCATAAAAAAATAAAGCAGTTATAAACGAAATAAAAAAAACATTTGGAAATTTAAAAATTTAAACGAAATAGAAAAATAAAAAACTCATCAAGGATTATTTTGTATAATGTATCTACGAAATTTTATATAATCACCAGATAATCATTAGATGATTCAGGGGTGATTATGGATGATAAAAATCTATAAAAGAAGTTTTGGATATAAATAATCGAAGTTACAAACGCTAGCTGGGAGAACAAAATTGAAAAATTTAGGATATTCTATTCAAAAATTACCCAAAATACCCAACTCTAGTTTAGCTCTTGACTTTTAATATTTCGGGAGTTACAAAACAGTAAAAAAAAAATTCTTTAATATTACTTTTTTCAAATTTTTGAGGGGTGCTTTCAAAATAGATGCTAAGCATGCCCATTTCTTGCAAGATTTGGAAATTTCCATTAGTGTTACTTTTCATTTGAATTATAATATATGCACCCACCTGCATGCAACAGTTTTTGAGATGAAGCTGTTTTTCGAATAAAATTTTTTAATAATTTTTACCTAACAGGGAATACGAGGCTTCCTTAAAAAATCGGCAGAACGTAAAAGGACTATACGAGCAAAATTGATGAAAAGAGAATTTGCTATGAATCAGTTTTTTCATTACTTAATTCAAGTAAATTATTTTGATAAGAAAATTTCTTTTAGCTTTATTTACAAATATTATGTAATTTACCTGCATACTTTTAATCTTTATAATTACCTAAGCATAACAGTTCTATCGATTGCTATTTGCTTTAACATAATCTAACGACACTTTTCCACTAAAATATTAGCAAAAAAAAGGAAAAATATGTGAACATAAACGGAAGAAACTTATTTGTAATTTATATAAACGAAGGATATTCCCTTCCGCTTCTTCCTACAATCCAGAGAAAATCTGGACATTTTACGTCGTAGCTGGAGCCATTAATCTCCCCTCGAGCAAACATTAAGCCTCCTTCACTTCATTAATCTCTAATCTTTACCCTCAATTTCTTACTGTTAAGTCTCAATAATAAAAGCGAAACAGCTCAATAATTATTTGTGGTTTTTCGGCTTCCACATCCTTTTCTTTCGGTTTCACAAAGAATGCTGGGATTATAGGCGGCCAAGAAAACTCATTACGAAATTTAACGATCAACATTAGTTGGAGAGAAGACTCTAAAACGACTTTCCATCCGCTTACGTACACAATTTTGAGGCTGAGGCCGTTAAGGTTTTGGCCTAATTTATAGAACTTATAACATTTCTGCTGGATGCTGGTTACTGAAGCCGGGTTCACCAGGGTCGAAATGAAGCTATTATACATAATACAGTTACATAATCTGCCCATGTTACATGTCATAATCATCCACATAAGTGGTTAAATAGAGTACTTCACTAGTGTGGTCTCATTACTATACTAACAAAGGGCCAATGTTAATGAGATATTTCGTCTTTGCTGAATGAATTAATATTGTTTTTGATACGTCTATGCGGCTATGATACGGCCCTAATGCGACTACATTATCTTGAAACTATTAAGATTGTTTGTGTTTTTCGTAAGTGATTAAATGTTTGCTTTCATGAATATTGATGACAGTTAGGAGAGCACATGTTTATCCGAAATTCATTTATGAATCGGAAACAATTTAATGGAATTGCCTTATGTACGTGAGTAGGATGGTAACATTTCCACTCGCATTGAGAAATCAATCATTGACCGTATCATAAAATCCGTGTAGAATGGTGTGTCCTTAATGGGCTACAAACATCATAAAATAGATAGAGGTTAATGTGTAGATAAAAATGGACCCCAGAAAATAACGACCGTATCTAACAGTCGAAAGGACAAAATGTTGGTTGTGGTTTTGATTTCGAAATTTAATGCCTGCTCAAGAACGTGGGTTATGAAGCCCAATGGAAATGGTTCAAGACCAGAAGAAGAATTTAAATAAAGTACCAACAATAAATAACGACCAAATTTTTAAATTTCAAAACTAAAAATCTCGAACACAAAGTTCATGTGGACTAAGTTTCGAGAAGTTTTGGAATTCCGAATTTTTTTTTATATCTATTTTCGCAAAGTCGAGGAAATATCTTCCAGGACTTCCGGGATTATTTTTTCGATAAGTTTCCGGTGGTACTGTATAATTTTTATAGTGGTTCGCAGGGTTGCGTTTGTTCTTACTTATTTTTTTTTTGTTTTTATTTATTTCACTTTCTCGAGTTTTCACTTTTGAAAACATTTTTTTTATCTGTTGTTATTTTCTTCTTTTATCGTCCTTTATTTTACTTTATTTCATATAATAATTAGGGTTAGTCTAACGCCATTTTGGTCTTATTTTTCGTTTACTGACATTTTATTTCTTTTAATTTGTTTTTCTCTAAAGCGTAGATTCAACATTTTCTGGTTTAGTTTTTTTATTTGCTTCTCCTATTCACTGTTATCAAGTAATTAATGAAAATATTAGAATTTTCTTGTGCTCAAATATGCATTGTGAAATTTATTAATTTATCTTAAATTTTATGGTTATTCTATGACCATTGAAGATCTTAATTATTCCCAATTTCACAGTGTACAGAAATTTACTTCAGTGAGAAAGAAAACATTTATATAATTGCAAAATTGTTGACCTTTCATGAAATCTACTTCCTATTGGACATTTCAAGCAAATCTAAATACTTGTAAATTTAAGTGGGGTCGAAATATAATAATATAATTCGAATTCAACCGTAAAACCATTCCAACGTGTCTCCTACGTGTCTCCAACTGTGTTGTTAGGATTCAATGGAATCGGGACTTTTTTCAGTTATACGGGACTGCATAATTTGTTTACCCTTCAAAAATTGTTTATTTTACGAGCTTCGTCTAAACCGAGTTTTATTGAAAACGGAAGCATTTCTCACAGTTGATATTTGGAATGTGAGACTTGAAAGCACAATTTTTATTGAATTAGTGCAGCCAGCATCGCTGGAATTTGCAAATTCACAGAGAGCATTGTCACTGTTTTAATTATAGCCTCTGCAAGCACTGGGTAAAGAGACATAAAGGGAAAACAATTGAAATTAAACCGGATGCTTTGCGATGGTCGGCTGCACTTAATAGCTACATTCCAAAGTCGCAGAAGTAAGTATGTAGTTGACGATGACGGTGTTGGAGATGAGAATATAAGGAATGGCCTTGTAACTGTGTCCAGTTTAAATCTACTTAATAACAAAAACAATTTTCGTTCATTGCTGTTGTAGAACTTTTCTTTTTTTATCCTACAATGTGAATAAAACTTTTTATGTGACATGTGCATAGATATTGCAATAATTTACATACATTTTTTGTGATGCACATTCCTCATAGCTGAATATTGTCAGGTTTTTGTTTTGTTTTTTATCATGGAAAGTGAAAAAAGTGACATTCTCTATGATATATAGTAGGTCAAATTAAGGAGAGCATGTGAGCTTTGTTGGTTGGTATTTTTATACAAGGTTTTTAAATAGTTCGGAAAAGCAGATAAAACCTGCAAATCAGGAGCAAAACTTTAAAATTTTTAACAAAATCTGAGATTGAACATTGTCGAAAATCGAGAGGACCACATCGATACAAACGCTTTCCTTTTAATATGGGTGAACTATAGTCAAAATTAATTGTTTTATGCAATAGAGAGACTACACCATCAAAAATCAAGTTTATTTTAAATATCTTTTTCAATCATTTCTGCGCTGCTAAAGACCGGAATTATAATGAAATAAAGAAGAAGTTCCTGTTAGAAGTTTTGGAGAGTACAATCGATAAAAATTACTTTGTAAAAAAAAAATGTTACTTAAAAAACACCCATCATAAAATCAGAATTTTTAAATTTAAATACTTCTTTCTTTGTAACGGTGCCCCCGTAGTATAAGATAAACTTAAGTAAACACTTAGAAAGCTTGGAGTGTCCAATATCGAATAATTGCGCTCATAGGCTAGAATGTTACAGGATGATCAATAAAAACATACCAAAAAATGTTGAAGTGAGGTTAAGTTAAAAGTATAGATCAATCCAAAAATGGAAGATGTAAAATTGTCAGACAATGAAAATTGCGTAAGTCAACATTCTTCTATTATCAGGAGAAGAAGAAGATGTGTCAGTTAAGTCTTGCTTACCAAGCGCATTTGTGCTGCAATGAAGAATAAAGAAACAAACAGATCAAATAGTTTTTGATCCAGCGCAATTGCCTCGGTGCAGAAACGTTTTTTTTTTTCTAGTATGCTGTAATATTTTTTTGGGATGGGTAATCAAATGTTTTTACGATTGAAACATAATTTGTAAGAATGAAAACGTAAACAGACGAGGCAATCAAGTATATGCAAATTGTTGTAATTGCGCCGCCGCATTCTCTTGGCCTTAGGCTTTAGTAAACGAAAACAAAAAAAGAGCTTCAAGCCTTAATTTTGAAAGCTATTTGCCAAATGTTGCGATAATGCGGAAAGAAGACAACACAGTTTATGGGCAAGAAAAATAAATAACTTTGAGCCTGATTTGAATGAGTTCTTGTTTGAGTTTTTACGTCTCCATATTTTTTTTAACAGCTAAAATATTACAGCGGAGGCTCAGAGATGAGAGATACTTAAAAGAAGAAGAAGAAGAAATAACATTTTTATTATTTTACTCACTCTTTTGTTGATATTTACACAACTTTTTTGTTCGCTTTTCATTTGATATCTCCCAGAACTCTGCCAAGAAATATGTATGTTTAGCGTGCTAAAGAACGACCGATAATTTCACGCTAAATTGTTTTGGAGACTTTTGGTGGAGCCACCTCTAATCAAGAACAAAAAGCTAAGTTTACCGCTAAAATTCAGGATAAATTTTCCCCAATAGCTCTTAGCTAGCGCGCTAAATTTTATATGCATATTTAGTTTAGCGCACACCTCAGTAGTAGGCTATAGCAATTAAAATAAATATTGACAAAGAAAACAAAACAAAAATGTGGCGACTTAAAAAAATAAAGTATTTTCAAGTGAAAAATAACTACATAAATTTTCAAAGTAGACACGAAATTAAGAACTACAGACAACCTTGGTTATAAGAGATAACCGAGGCTGTAGCATAATCTTTATTCTTTCAAAAGCGTGGCATTTTTCGTGTGTGTTTGATTTGCACACTTGTTTGCTCCAAAGCATTCATTAGAAGTGCAGTAGCCATACATCTCAAGAATAATTAGTACAGTACTATTCTCCGTAAAATATAAATTTTCATTAAAGATTAATAATATGGCGCCAACCTCAAAGACTCCAAATTTATTCTAAAATTTTCTCCAGAATAAACTTGAAGAATAATTAGGGAGTCTCGTTGAAAAACTATACGAAATGCAAATTAGGAGATAGAAGTCTTCGTTCAGAGAATAAGTAAGCGTAAATTTTTTTAAAAATATTCATAATTATAATTCTTACTACAAGATTTTTGTAGTATACCATAAATGTTTTTGCTGCCCAAACAACCCAAAAAAGAAATGTAAAGTTCCAAATATATTTCTATGCTACAGACCTCCATCATCAAAGTTTCCACGGATGCCCAAGGTTTATTCTTATACGAATCATAGAACGTTCAATAAAAGCAGCAGTAAGCATATTCTTTATTTCGAATAACGGCAGAGCAAAGAAGACATCTTTCCAAGAAGCTTCTGAGCCTTGGAATATTGCTTTCTTGTGAATTTCCACTAAAGCCAAGAACGATTGACGAAATTGTTAGATGGAAACCAGTTGAATTTCGTTTAATGCATTTTGTATACTGGATTGATTGTTCTGAAAGATGTGCTCCCATTGAATATGTACCGTCATTTGCTATTACTACACAACACTAATAGGCTCTTATCATGTCCGACAAGTTATGTCCACAGCACGGACTCTGCTCAATTAATGTTAGAAAAATTTGGCCAAAACTTTTCTGGTTTCTACGGAGATGATCAATCAAGTTATAAAATGTTCATTGTCTTCTTCATTTGTCAGAATGTTGTAAAATGTATGGGCCGATAGACTCGTTCTCAGCATATACTTTCGAAAATTATATGCAATATTATAAAAAATATTAATTGGCAAGCCTTCAATCGTCCTACAATAAATTCACATGCGGTTCGTTGAAAGCATTGTTGTGAATAAAAAAAAAAAAAAAACAAAATGGGTGGCCAAACTTGGAAGAAAAGGAAGGAATTTTTCTGTGTTTCACTATGAAAATTTCAAAATGTCAAATAAGTCACCTTATAATTACTACTACATTAAAACACTTAGAGGAAAATTTATAGTTGAAAAAAATGAGCTTTTAGAAATTAATGAAGCAAATAAAAAACTGGGGGAGCAAACATACTGAACATAAATCCATTTTTTGCATCCTTCGGATTTCGGATTATAACATCGAACTCAAATTCAAATATTATAGAAGATTTTTCAGCTGAGGAAGTGCTCGTAATTTATAAGTGTGTAACTTTTTGTCGACAAAGAGTCACTACCAAGCGTTCGCTCTGCCAAATTTGACAGTTAACGACTATTGTTCACTCCGCACTTTGAATGTACCAAATAGTCGACTACATTCGACTACGCTCAAGAGGATAGTCGATCGTAGTCGGTTTGACAGAACTACACTACGACAACGACTACGCTACCAAAGTTGCAGTGAACGCGCTCATTGACGACGACGAAGCAGCAAGTCGAAAGAAAAAATCTCTAAATTTGTCGCCAACATAATTGACATTTAAGTGTGGTCATTTCATAATTAATTGACATTCAGGTGGTCTGGATTTGGTTTATTTTAGTGAAACATAAAAAATTAACAGGTAGTAAATAAAATAAAGGCTTTTTCTAAATTTTTTCAGTTAGTTTTTTTTTTCATTAAAAATTAAACAGTGCCAACTGTCAAACACACTGTCGCCTCGCGTTAACTGTGGCGATGGCCGGTGAGTTACTGCATGTTGCATTCTCACCGCCACCACGATAGCGAAATTCATATCAGTTGAAACAGTGCTGTCATCGCAATGAGTGAAGAACTTATTTTAGTAGTAAAATTAAACAAAATTCTGTATGACTTGTCACATCCAGAATACCGGAATATTAGAAGAAGAAAAAATAATGTTTTGTTATGTTCCGTCAACCGCGCCACCGCGTCGTGCCTACATGCACCGCACCGCTATCATCACCGCTAAGCGGTGTGTGCTTGCATTTACTCTCCTTGTAATTAGGCTTAATTATATAGCAAAATTCGATTTTTTGCATAAAATTTTAGATAACGTTTTTTTATACTTTGGCAGTATAATTTTCCCACAATTTCGTTCGAACAGACGCGATTATTCCCTTTTCCAAATACTGTATGGAAAGAAGATGCATTTTTTTATCAATTCGTGTATGGGTTATTTGGGCTCAAAAATAAGATAAAGAAAAGAAAAGCAAAAACCCCAAAAATAAATGTCTTCCTAACACGATGCAAAAAAAAACCAATAATGCGAAGCTGCCTGCCTCGTAGTAATCGAATCAAAACATTACGTGTCGAATTGAAGCCTCCGACTTATTTGAAGTCGTTAAAAAGCGCCTAGCACCGTGAGACAATTGTGTTGCTTTAAACATTAATCGTCGCAGTGTGGTAACTGCTACAACGTTTTACAAATACCGTTATCATTTCGACTTGGACAGCCGCCACTATGAGAATTTTTTCATTAGTTTCTGATATATTAGCTGTGTTCTCTTGTGTCTGCCGAACAGAGCAAATTAAAAGATACACAAAAGGACGCCTCATTCATTTTCATAGAAAGAATTAAATGAAGCGAACAGCACAAATAGCTCGCTTCAATCGACAGAACAATTAGTTCTCCCCAGTGAGTTCTAGAACAAGCTACACAAAACAACACTACGATTATTAGTTTAAATCAAATAAATACCGAGCCCCTATTACGGGCGTTATTTTTTTTTTGCCCCTAATTACTTTCATACAAAAATTAGGATGGCTGTTGCCTGTATTTCATCCAGTCCAGGATGCCTGATGCTTGTGTCTTTATATGGGGATTAAAGTTATCTTCAATTGTGAAAGTCTGTTTTGAAAATATTCACACATATGTGGCGGCATTAGGTCGTCGAATGGTGGGGTTCGTGTGCAAACTTACAATGGCAAAGTTAATAAGTCCTTAATAAAATATATTACAACGTACCTAGTCCTTGCGTCTTAATCCAAGTTAGTCCTCATAATTAATGTAAATTAATCCCCTAATGTTGTTACTATGATCTCTCGGCACCCAGGCTCACACTCCTAGAGTGTGTATCTATTACAAATCATCATTAATGCAGGATGTGTTCTGGAAGTATAATAGTAAGCACGAACACTGATCTTTCAGTGGATATAATTAAACACAGAAGTATATATGCCTGTCGGTATGTACATAACAACGGACAAATTTATATGTATTACGGGAACCTTACGGGAAACACTAGTGTTTTGATCCTTTTTTGTTTAGAACACGCTGACACTTAATGCTTTTTAAATCTTTTTACACTCTGTGCACTGTGCACGATTGTAATTATCCGGTGAAACTGAGACAATAAAAATAAGAAATTAATTAATTATTTTTTTATATTTTTCACTATCACACCACTAGCACAAAGCGACCATAGAAGATTTCTTGCACCACCTTTCTTCGTTGCCGAAATTTTGTAAATTCCTCATTTAGAACGTATTGGTGGGGTAGGTATCATGAAAGTAAAAACACATTTGATCCTTTGACTCTAGCCAAGCTACCATCTTACCCCCGTCGGCACTTAAAGTGAAAGATGTTTTGTCGAAATTTCACGTTTACGCACATCTTTAAAAGGATGATAGCACGCAACCAATTAAATCGAGACGGAGACAAACGTCAATGATATCGCGAAAAACGTTTTTACTTGTTGGCGGCTAAAGATAAACTGCTGGAAGCGGCGCGGCATCTACAAAAGCGAGTAAAATTCTGTCTTTTTTTTCTTGACAAAAAAAAAGGGGGAGATGTGATGAAAACTAGAACGACTCTCGCTGGAGAAACTTCACGCTAAGTCCCTGCTGTGCTCCAAAATACACGATACAAGTCTTGGCATGCGCACAGCACACTCCGAAATTTTGTGTGTACTGATGAAGCTGAACTCTTCTGGAAAGTTAACTGGAATACGTCTGGGTTCGTTACGTTAATAGCGCCACAAGTCCCCGCAAATTTCGAATCATAACAGTTTATGGCCTTGATAAGTTTTTAACATTTCTCTTAAGACCGCGCCAAGGAAATGCCAACGTTCATTTGACATAATTCTTATAATAAACAGTTCATGGGCTGTTCATTGGCATTTTCGGGGCGCGAGGTGCTGGTCGTTGAGACATTTTATGCGCGGGATAATTTTATATTATTTGCGATTGGAGTTTCTGCTAAGGGATGTTCACTGTTAACGGGGTATTGAATGTATTTTTTTTTTCGAATTTAACTAATCATGTTTTTAAATGTATTTGCCTAGATATGTGTGCTACGAACTAGGGGGTTACAAGCATCAGTACAACTGACTGTCTCATTGCCATCGCCTCGTGTAAATCCCTACTGACTGGTCAGTACTGCACTACTAACTTGTCGATAATCTTGTCAGTTCTGTTCTGACTAATCGGTAAACTGTCAACAGTAAAATTAAAATGGCGGAAACTGAAAATAAAACGTAGATGGTAGTGGAAATTTTTGTTTATATTTCTATACTTCCCCCTTTTGAGTGGGAAATCTTAAGGGAGTGTTTGCACTTGAACCACGGGAGTTAAAAAAAACAGACAGCGAAGAGAAAACTTGACGAGAGCCTCAACATTACTCATTAGGATAAGTACCTGCTGTGTTTTTTATGTTATTTATTTTTATTTTTAGCTAATCAAATAAAAATTTCTCCTTGATTAATTATTGATTGAGTGTAACCTTGCTGTTACGCCAAGTTTAATTTAAAAAAATGTTTGATCAGTTGAATGATTTTCCTAACTTTCCAAAATTTCTACATATAACGAAATATTAAAAAAGTTGTTATTCTACTCGAGTTCGTGGACTCCAAAATTTTGAAATAATATTGGTATGAAAAATTGATTTTCGGTTTTCATCTGTCAGTCTGTCTGTCCGTCGGGAGGGAGCAGAAATTTTTAATGCTCATTTTATGTTTAAATTCAAATATAGACGAAATCGGCCAGCACTTACAAGAAATTAAATTTTTAACGCTTATTTGCAAAATTGTTTGACTTGGAATTTTTTTATCCCAATTTTATAAAAGATTCAAATTGATTGAAAAAGCATCGTCGTAAAGATCTTCGCAATTGAAAAAATTTGGATGGAAGGAGTAGTTTGATTGGAACAATTTTCTCTAATAGTGTCAAAGTTTAAAAATTGTATCATAATTTTTATTAATGTTTTGGGCCATTATTCGCGAAAAGAAATTTCGCAACAGATCTTGATTAAGTCGTTGGTCATTCTGCTATTTATATGAATTGCTAAGTATGAGGCAATCGATAACGCTGTAAATAAATTTACAATAAAATTTATAATACATTTCCATCAGCAACGGGCTTTATAATTAATAAATTTGCGAAAAATCTTACTTTTTCTGATCCCTGATCAATTGGAGGTTTATCATTCAACAAATCCAAAAGTTTATTGAGATTTTATATAAATTTAGTTTGAAAAATTGCAATTTCCTTGAGATAATAAAGAGTTCGAAATCCAGAAGATGTGGTAAAAAACATTCAGTGGCAAGTTCTTATACCATAGATAAAATCATTGGGTATGCTAAGTTTGTCATTCCGTGTGTCCGTCCGTCCGCTTGCATGCAACTAGCACTGCCATGCTTTTTGCACGTGTCATCCCTACTGCCATGCAGGCCGTTCAAATTTCAGTGAGCTTGCATAATGACAAATCATGGCAGCTGAGGTGATAGTAATTTGACATTATTTTCAAGATGGCTGAAAAGAAATGCTTGAGAGAAATTAATAAATTTATGCCGGGAAAATGATATTTTCTGGGATATTTTGCATAACATCATTTTACGAACGCCTTCCTCTTCCTTTTTTCTTCTGTTTTCTGCTTCTTCCTTTATTGCTAAAAGTTCCGACATACACAAGACTTTACGTCTCAATGAATTTTTTTAAATTAACTTGCATGCCAGATGATAAGACATCAAGCGAACTGCCTTCTGCTGTCAAATTTCAAATCGCGTTGGAAGGGAAGCTTGCATGCAAGCTGTACTATCTCGTGTAATCCCTGGATTGGAGAGCTGACATTTTTCACACGGGCTTTAAAAAAAAATTAAAATTAAGTTCAAAACTGAGAAAAATCGGCAGCTCCTTCGTAGGGTTGCCATACACAAATTTCGTTTTTCACCATATATTTGGACACTGCCTGAGAGCGCGTTAACGAGGAGTGCTGAAATTTTTTACACGGCGTTTTCATAAAAATATTAAGTTTAATTTAAAAAAAATGGACTAAATCGGGCAACCCCTTCTTGGTGTTGTCATATAAATATTTAGGACTTTTAAGTATACTGTGAAAACGATCAGTCCTAGACGTTTCTATTGAATTGAAAAGTTCTTCAGAATATGAAATCCTATGAAATTGGTTATAATCTTTTTTACTGTCCGACGAATCGTTCTGGACATATACGCGAAGAACCACTTCAAAATCAAACTTTAATCAGATAGGTGACTATACGGTATTACATACGGGCAGTTATCTAGCGTATCTTAGGAATTGGTCTTAGACCATAGCTTTTTTACTTGTTGTAAATACGAAATATATAATAAATATACGACATATTATTGTTGTCTCAGTTTTTTTTTCGAAATAATATGGAAATACTATTAACACATTCGCCGACGAAGCATTCACGTAGCATTCATTCATTGTGATTCAAAATGACCTGAATCTGAATTATATGACATCCAAATTTATTATCCACTTAATTCTATTTACTTATATAGTTTTAAAATTTTAAAATTATGGATTCCATAGAAATCATAGTAAATAACTATTAAAATGTGATATTCCGAGCACTCAGACCAAATGTGATCAATCACAATTTGGATACCATAATTAATTTAAGTATAAATCACCTGTCTATTTGTGCAGCTCATTAAAATATTAACTGTTACGAATTAATTTTCCTAAAATTTTTATTTAAATGGTGAACGTCATATAATCGATAAATATATCTTCCGATATAAGGAATATATAAACTTTCGAATAAAATACTTTTCTGCTTACCTTAATCCCTGCTAACTTTTAATCTATTTCAAGTCATTTTATTATACTTCGTTTTCAAGGCAGTCTACAGATATGGACCCCACAAAATATAAAATCTTATTAAACTTTGTACATACTCGTATACTACTCGATCATCGATTTTTTCTTTAAAGTCGAATTGTCTACATTCAATTTGTGATTCTTTAAATCCTGAATAGATTTTTTACAATATTTTTTTTTTTTACTTTTAAAGCATTTCTGGTCAGGGGTGCCGCTGTTTCACTGCAGTTCATGGGCATTAAATTTTCCAAAAGAAATCATCATTTCCCGAATTAATATTTTCTATTGCAATTACAGTTGGATTATTGAAAAATTCTAAATATAAACAGGGAATCAGATTAAATTTAAAAAATTGAAAATGAACGCTGGAAATCAAAATTTTTAAGGCTCTGAAAAATATCGCTAGTTTTAGGCCAGACGATCTTAATCCTAATAAAGGAAAGGTTTTATTTTCCGAAATGTACAACAAATTTCTCCTTTCTACGGATTAAAAAAAAAATCAAAAAACGAAATAAGGATTAAAATATCAAATCAAAATTAAATCGCACAAGCTATGAATTGCACATCAATAAAACCAAAATAAATAGAAACAATAATTTCTTTTCTTTTCAAAAATAAAGTCAAAACAAAAATTATAAATAAATTAAAAAACTATTCAAGACACGTCAATATTTCCTTTAAAAAGTGTCGAAATTTAAAACAAATTGAATTAGAAAAGACTAAACAGCGTTGAGATTTTTTTTTTGCATATGTGCAATACAAGTCAAAAGCTTTGACACTTATTGCTCTTTTACCAACATGAATACAATGTCCTCACATCTGGATATTGTTTGCGCTATTAATTATAAATTATTAATAAATAAAATAGAAAGTTGTTATTGAGGAAAAAATATAGATAAATTTTGTAGATGACGTCTGATGTCATAGTCAATCTCCTCATGTAATAATTTTAAGAGGTGCATACGAAATTTTCAAAAAAATTTAAAGAACTCTTAAGGAATCGAATTCTTCACTTAAATTATATTTTTACTTAAGCACCTCGTTTTCAATTTATACCTTAAAATTATATATAACTCAAGTGTAATAAAAATAAATTTTAATTCTGCGCATAACAATCTTCTGCGCATACATACTCGTATTATTTAAGTATGCGCATACGATGTCTAAAAACAAACTTTGAACTTCGATTATAATTTTCACTAAGCCAGGAGAGATAGCTTCATTTCCACACATATACATATGAAGATCTTTTGGCTATTTGGCTATGGCTACAGCCTTGCTTAAGAATGTTCGATGGTATTGGAGAAAAAAAAATGTGTGAAATTACTTTTAACAAAGTGTGCACTCATTAAGGACACAAGTAAAATTAACATTATTCTTTCCGGCATATCATCTTGAATTTCAATGAAGTTCCTTAAGCAACAATTATAAGATTCCTAGGAATGTCCTCCTTTCGAATTGCGGTTGTCTCCTATCCTTTTCATCCACAGTTAGTCATGTCACGTATGGCAATTGCATTTCCTTGACAGCATTTAACATTTTTCTTTTAAAATGTCTCTCGTTGGAAAGGAGACCTTTATGGGTTGGTTTGTCGGGGGTATTTACGAAGGCAAGACATTGGGATCGGGGGCGAAATCAGTACCGTTACATTTTACAAATGAGAGAATTTCCTTTTAAGATATTTTTTTCTGCCATTTTCTAACATTTCGGGTTCGAGATTAATTTATGGTCGTTTCTCGTCTCTTGACAACTAAAAGTTGGTTTCGAGTAATATAAAAAGTTTCTCCAAAGATTCAAACTGATTTCATAAAAACATTTATAAATAGGTCAGGGAAAAGAAGGCTCACACACTCCATGACGTATTGGAAGATGTCTCTTAGTCCTTACAAACATAAACTTCTGCAACTGTAAGAAGAAATTGGAAAATGCTGAATACACAAATCAATATTTTGTTTAAAAGAATTTTGTTTGCATGTTTTATGGAAGAGTTTTGAAGTTTTTGAGTTTTTTTTTTTATATTGAATGCTACTTGAAGAATAATTGAAATTTTCAGTTTTAAGATTGAAAAAAAAAAATAACGTAGAAGCAGTCTTTTGATTGATTTATTTAAATTTTAATTACAGAATACAGTATAAAACATTCGTTCGAACACTATCAAATACAATTGGCCCAGCAATTACATGGTGATTATGTTTCATTCAGATCTTGTTGCAGAAGTTTAAATTTTTGTAGAAATTGTCGCTTCTAAAAAGACTGAAATGCAGTAGATTCTTGAACCTAAACGCATCCTATTTTTAGAAAATATTTCTACAGAGCTCAAACGGATTCCGTTCCTGGGTGATATTGCTCTCCTGGTTCGCTTCGCTTTAATTCTTGTTCCTACAATATTTCCTGTTTTGAGATTTTAACGACATTACTAAAACTGATTTCTAAGAGCAAATAGAATTTCAGATTTTTCACCTTATTTATCCAAATTAACCGTTATTTTTGTCGTAAAACACGTTATCAACATAATAATTTTGGAGTGAACTTGAAAGGCCCAAATGCTTCCCTTTAATTTGTCCACTCATAGTTTTGTACAAAATTTAACCGTTCGAGTCGTTCAAGAGTTATTTCCAATTTTCTTAAATCAAGTTTTTGCGAAAATTGCTGAAATAAAATTTAAAAGACACGAGAATTTAATTCATATGTCATACAGTTAGCTCACCATGGCCAATATATTGTATATAGAAGATTAAGAAATACGTTTTTGAGACAGTGAGAAATTAAAGAAATCGACAGATCTTGACTTGTTTTTCGATGAACGTCAACGTATTTCAACTGGTAGATATTTTGCTCATCTTGTTTGTAGATTTGTGACTCACTTTGATAAAATAAAATAAAAAACATCCACAATTACTTCGTCATGATGATAATGGTCAACACTTGAAAGCGACAAATGAAATGTTGACAACTGTCAGTTATTTCTCATGTCTTACAATATAAAAATCCCAGACAAATCCTTGGACATATTTATATAGAATCTGATCCCATCCAGGTACATATTATCAGCTTCTTCCCTCAATAAACTTTAATTTTATTTACAATACCCAGGAACGAAACGGAATTTTGTAAATGAATATTTTACATTTTGAGCACAAAAGAGCTCCAGAAATATTTCATTCAAAATGATTCCCGCACAAAAGTTGAAATATATCAAGTAGATATCCGGTGGGAAGAGCTGACGTTGAAATTTGTTTGCCCACAGGCAGCCTGGAAAGAATTTCTCCAGATGAAGCATTTCTGTCACTTTTGTGCACAACAAAAACATTAAATCAAAGTGTGGACAAGGAATAGGAATAAATTACTTTTTTAACACGCTCGCTGCGGGAGCATGCAGAAAACTCCATTTCTTTGGAATATGAGTGAAACTTTTCAGAACATCTGTGCTTTTTTCTCATGTCTTTAACAGAAGTTTACTTGCTGGTAGCATTCTGGTAAAACAATTTTATATGAAAAGTTTCAAACTAGGAAGCACTTAGTTCTGTGCTTGGAATTGCAACCGCTAAAACATTTTGAGACAAGTACATACTTGAAAGAACGAATGCGGTTATAGTTGGTGAAACAAAAGTAAAATCTTTGGAAGGTAAGAACCTATTAAATGGGGCGATGCCGTCTAGAAGACATTATAAATTCACCGAAGCGCTAAAACTCTGGCCCTTACCAGGTTTCATCTCTATATTTACAAATTGTTGAAGAATTCATAGTTTTAACCAACAACATATGTATATTATTCTGCTCGGAACTATAAAGTTGTAAATTTCAACCAAATGGTTGTTGCTCAAAACAATATAACTTTTCTCGTCTTCGTATCTATCTTTGACCCCATGCAAGGGAGTCATTAGGAAATCAAATGATGTGCTTTAGCATTTTTAAGCTGACTTCCCACGGCGCGTGGTTTACGAGCCGCGCCGAGAGCCAACGTGCCGTGGGAATGGTCTGGCTCGAGGTGGCGCGAGCTCGCCTGTGCCGTCGCGTCCAATCCACTTGAAGCCGGTAAGTTCAAAGGCGCGACGTAAGCGTACGCGAGGTGGCTCAAGCTCGTCTGCACTAAGTGGCTTGGATCGTTAAACCGCACGCGCCGTGGGAAGCAAGCTTTACATATTTCTTATAGACTTTTCTAGAAGTGAATCCCTAGGCTCTTGGACAATGTTGTTGCTGTATACCTTTTTAGGATTCATTTGGGCCGTGAATTTAAATTTAATTTTTTGCATTTTGATAAGGTTTAAACTTCTATGCTATATTAAACAGCACGACAATCTCTCTGTTCAGTACCAACACACTTCTTTTATAACGGTCTTCTAGTAGATCTAGTGCATTCTGTGTGTAGTAAGCTGGTTGATCAGCTTCTCCAATTTGCAATTATTCCGTACCCCGTCGAAGCCTCTTATTGCTTGGCTTCGACAGGGTACTAATCGAAAGACTTTATTTTCTTCTATACAATTAACAAAAAGCCACTTCTCATCAGTTTTTGTCAATCGGTACGCATTAAATTCACAAATTCCAATGTTGGGCAAAAAAGGTTTCTCTATTACAAACTGCGTGTTGATAAGCTGCTAGCATCGATTACTTTCTGATTTAAATAATTATAACTTTTCCCCGAAAGAGCGTCACAGTTTTTTTGTGAGTACAATTCCAATGAATGAGTTGTGCTTTTACTTCACTTTAATAGAGTTAGCCTTCAGTATGGACTTAAAAATTGTTAACCCATCAATCACTTGACACTTTAATCCCTTTTTTTTGCCAACTCACCTTAAATTCGAAGGAATTTACCTCTTATTTTCGAAAGAAACTTATGTCCCCATTAAGACCTTCCGAACTAATCCACGGCCATTTTCACTAAGGTGATTGATAGATCGAGAAAGCTTATTTAGGTCACAAGTTTGGTTTATCTAAGTTAACTGTGGGCTTTCAGAATGAAAATCAGAAAAGCAATTTATCGGATTAGCGTTTTTTCTTAATTGCTTCCGACTGCTTTGGAAAAGTTAATTTGAGACTGTATAAGTACTAAAAGGGCATGCAACAAGTTTTGACTCGAATAATGTATTAAACGTGTGAGGGAGACTCAGATCACAAAAAATTGTATAGGGCATGATAGTGTTAATATAAACCATCACGTCAGAAACAGTTTCTAACGTGGAAAAAATTGCAACTTCGGATACCTATATAAAGTGCTCGTCGTAAAACGGAATGAATCCATGCCCCATTTCGATTGTAGAGCTCCTTTTCCTTCATTTTTAAATTCTTTTAATGTAAACTCTTTAATCAGAGCTTTGATAGAGTTTAAATAAATAATATCGCGCCTTTATACATATAATATTCCTTAAATGTAGTACAAGTGTAAGAAAAGAGTGGAAACCTGGTTATTCTCACAACATATATTCCTCCCACCACCATATTTACATATTTCATTGTCCTTAAATTACTCAAACCCAATTCAAAAAACATCTGAGGCTAAAGCCCTCTGTGCTTGTGCTGATTTTTTACGCAAGATTTATTGAACGTTTTCTCTTGAGTTCCTTTAATATGGAGCAAGAAAAATGGTGGGCGTTAAATTGTGGTACCCATGGCTCTCGCACAAGCACCTTTATTAGCCTGTGAAATGACAATCCATTAATTTAACGCCTTCCAGTTCGAAACACTTTCGCATGTATAGATTGTAGTTACATGCATGCATACATACGTCTTTGCAGGATTATG
This sequence comes from Dioctria linearis, assembly GCA_963930735.1. Lineage (NCBI taxonomy): Eukaryota > Metazoa > Arthropoda > Insecta > Diptera > Asilidae > Dioctria > Dioctria linearis. The sequence continues at coordinate 24,315,765 of OZ005741.1, forward strand.
TAGAAAATGGTTCAATAATGTAAATGCAGCAAATTTCGATCAGGAAATATGTAGCCTCAGGAACAGACTTACACACACTCACTCAGGACTTAACTTACAACAGATGGACCGGTAAAAGTCCACAGTGCACAACTTGCACAATGCACACATGTGTTTTTTATGTGTTATTCAGCTTCACCTAATTCGAAAGGAAGTGAAGTATGACTTGTTGACAGGGCTTTCGAAAAGGATATCCGGCCACAGGCAGATACTGCTTTCGAATCGAAATTTTCTGTTTCAAAGAAACTTTTCTGCCTTGGATACCTTCGGAGGAGTTTTGAAAAGCTCACACAAATGCTCCTTTCAAAACAGGAGCTCAAAGGTAAATTCTTATGGTTAGTTACGTGGCTACTGAAATCGGGGAGTTTATTTGGAAGAACCAGGTCAATTCCATTCGTTCGGTGGCTATTTAAGTTACCTACCAATGCACTGGCTAGAAATGGAGCTTGAAAGAAACTTTGTTCATTTGAAATAGATATATTCAAAGAAGTGCATAAAATATTTTGGGTTTGTCTGGAAATTGACTTCGATATTTCTGACAATAAGACAGAAAATAGTTTAGGAAAGACAAATACCGATATAGTGAAAATCTGATTCGCTATTGGAGAGTTGTGCAATAGTTGCGCCTTTTGTTGGACATAAATAAATATTTGATAGCATTCGATCAGAGAAGAAGCAACAAACAATTGCGAGGGGAAGTGGAAAGAATAGTTGGAAAAAAATTATTGCTGATATTGTGTTAAAGGATGAAATTGATTGGGGGGAACATTCCCCTGTTCGTCAGACTCTAGGTTCTATAAGTTCACATCCCTTACAATAACGTAATTCTCTTTTTTATATAGAGTTAAAATCAAAGTTGCCCGTTTGACACTGATTTGTCTGACAGACTTTAGTTATTCAGTTTATTTTCTACAACTGTAGAATTCAGTACATCTCTCTGTACTATTGGCTCGCTATATCGGATGTTTATCAAAATTTAACTTTCACAATTTCGCTTTGTGACTTTATCCTTAAAGTAGTAGATTTCGTCATAAACAGCTATTGACAGTACAACTGTTTCCATTCTGTCAGCCCAACCATTGGTTTCAACATTCGAACCTTTCAGTATAAACTGTAATAAATGTCTCCAGAATCATTTCTGTGTCGCTACTTGTAAAAACAGGTGGTAGAAACTTTTATTTAACGGCACAAATCAAATTTTTCCAGCATCAAAATTCTTTTGATGCTGGAAAATTTAAACATGGAAATAATATAAGCGAAAGACATCTCCTGTAAAACACAGAAACGATTCTGAAGACATCTACAATCTATAATCAAAGATTAGAACTGAAAGGCATGTGCGCAATTTTTTTTTTTTTTGTAAAGCCAGATTAGGTAATTATTTCACCAAGGTAAAGGAAGTGTGCTTTTTGATATCATGTTCTTCAGTATAGTCGTCGAAGAGATCTTCTTGGGAATTTACACTAGAAACACTTTTCCGTTCATAGGAGTTTTGTTCTCTTTCAAGACAGGACACCACTGAGTCTTTTTTTATCAAAGTACTTTCAATTTAATTTATGGGTAAAAAAAATTTTTTTATAAAAATAAAACATAAACATAAACATAAAAAATTGTTAACTTTCAATTTCAAAGAAGACAAATTAACTTCTTTCAGCATCCAAGTTTCAAACACTATCTAACGGCAAGATAAAATTCAAAAGAAGTTCGAAAACTTTGAATCCAACATTAAAACGAAGAGTACAACGTAAACAGAACTAAGCACGACAAAATAAAACCAAATAATAAGTACGGAAAAACTTGATAAAATATGAAATAATGCAAAACCGTTAATAAATGTCATTGCTCATTTTTATTATTATTTTACACTTATATATATTTCACGCGTCCCAATCTTCAACCATTTGAACACTAAACCTTTGATTCACAGAAGATTTCTCGACAGTTGATTTCTTCTTTGAACTAGTATCGTCTCTCAATAGCTCAATCGCTTCTTTATCGGTGGAAACGCAACATGCACAGACCCCATATTCGCCGCTGAGAATTAAGTTTCCCCCTAAAAGACACATTAAAAAAGTATTTTGAAAACACGTTAAGAGAAAGATGGACAAAATTTCACTCACCAATGACATACAACGCCTGTTCACCATGAGGCCAAATTTTTAAATCAATAAGATGATAACGATCCACAATAGGCTCGCCAGCCCATATACAAATCGGGACCTCACCCTTTCGTGCCAGAAATAATCGTAAAGGGGCATTCCATGCTGGCCACACGAAGTTCACAAATAAACCTCTGACCCTAGTAATAAAGGGTGCAGGAGAATGGTAAAGCTCTCGCGTCAAGCTGTGTATAAACAACATCGTTCGTTCAATAGACCCGAAACTAATGAGGCACACAACATTCATAGGGAGCAAAACGCTTACCGACTAGCAGACACAAGTCGACACCGCGTAAAGTTTTATAAAAACACTCAAAAACAAAACAAAATTCCAGCGACACCCAACACCCGTGATAAAGATTTCATCTGCGGAAGCTGCAGTATCATTGCACTTCAGAAAATTGATCGTGTTTTCGTTGGTGGGAGGAAGAAATTACACAGAGGCTCCGAGAGATGTTCAGATGATTATAGCTAAATTGATTTTCAAACTTGTTACGGAATAGCTGAGGGTTCCCATTAGCCTCTGTTCCGATTGATGAATTGTGAAAAATCAGAAATCAAATCGCGGATTGACTACCAGAGGAATTCCTCGCTAAGTTAAGAACAACAAATTTTAAATTCATTTCTCAAAAGAAAATATCTCCTCAAATTGCATCCGCAAGAGTAGCGGGTGTAGATGCTCTCGCGCTGCATGTTTGATCTTTGGTCCAATGAAATTTATGATTTCGTTGTATAAGGCAAGGATAAAGAATTTTTAATTTGTGCACTTGTGTACTACCAAAGGAATTGCTGACGGTTTGAAATGCAAGATCAGTTTTTTTTTTTAATTATATCTCAAACTCAATACGGTAAGTACCTGACTATACTTACTGAGTACTTAGAAAGAAAAACTAAGTGAGTTGGTGTATGAATTGGTTTATGTAAATTTTGTTGCTTTTAATATTCGGCAGCATATTTACTCATGTTGTCTTAGAAGATGGGAGCAACTGCAAACTGAATTTGCATAAAAACTATTGGAAATTCGACAAGATCAGCATTCTGTTGGACGAAATGCGGTTAATTGTGAACTGATGAAATGCCTCCAAAATGAACTAAATTTAGTTAATTTTAAGATGATTGCTGACAATAAAATTAAACTTCGGCGGTCAACTTAAAGCCTACGAATTGCACACAGTGTTTCTAGTTTGGCACTTTGACACTATATTTTGCGGATTTATTGCTTGTTTATGATTTTATTCGTCGCTGTCCAGCGATTTTTTTTCTCGCGATTTTAATTTTTCATGTAAAATAAAAATTAATAATAAAATGATCTGCCTGTAAAATTACATAGAATTGATACACTGGTAAATATTTACAATCGGTTGGATTCTGAGAATCTAACAATAAATTTTTTTGACTACGCAGAGTTGGCTCGCATGTCGCACATCATCTGCGACGAGAGTGTCACAAAGCAAAAAAATTTAGTTTTTGCGAACTTTCCACACGCTTCTTCCGGGTACTTTCTGTTTCGATGCGAATATAAGCACGTTGTTCTTTTGCTGAAATCCGACTCGAAGGACTGCTCTTGTTGTGTTTTCGAATTTTTAACATTTTCCGCTTAAACGAATCCCTTTGCCATATGATATCAACATGCTCTTAAGACTTCAATCTACATACTAACGCTTCGATCGGCTGTCTACGATGACTACAATGCCCGCTAGAGCGCGCAGTGCATTACTTTTAGGACTTATGCAGTAAATTTCAGGCCAATGGGTCAACGAGTCCTGAAGTAAGTTATCGTACGGATAGATGGATATACAAAGCCAAAACTTTTTAAATATTATGTGTATGTCCAATCCATTTTGCCTTACCAGCATGCATATGAACAATCTAATTATAGTCTATAAGATATTATCTAAAATAAAACAAATGTTGGAGTTTGTGTTTCGATATTTGACTTAAAACACACAAAAGTTGAAATCTTAAGTTTGGTGAACTCTTTCTTGTAAGTTACATCTTGCAGAGAAAGCATTAAATTATCAAAATTAATGGTTAAGATTATTTAAATAGCGTTAACAATATAACAATTTCGTTAGTTAAAGACAAACCTGCCTTTCACTTATCTTAATCCGTTAATCTTGAAGATGATGAGCATCTTCGACCACTGTCGTTTGTGAGCCTTTTCTATTTTAGTCATTGCTTTGCCTCTTTCTAAGGCTCAGAAGGGTTCCAGTCCGGTGAATAGAGTTTCTGTTACCTTTTCAGCCAGGCAGTCAGAACTCAGCAGTCTCATTACATTCATGGCATTTGGGTTACTTTGTTTTTCTTTGATAGCAGATACAGGACCTACGATAGTCCCAAACTAGCATTTCTAACTATTTAGAAACAGAAGAATAATGGAAGCTCGAGAATAACTGAACCACTTTGTCGAAATAGTATTTTTCTGAATAAACAGTGTAAAAAGTTTGTTAGAAGTCCATAGTACATCCCAATGTTGACTTGATTAAGGTGGAGACAAGGTCGAAGATCGTATGTAAATAAAACCACAAATAAAAACCGCTGATTTTATCTCAAGGGTGTCTCTGGGGTCGTATTTACTCAAAGAGTGGAGAAATTCTAATTCACAATTACAAAAGCAACGCAAAAGTGCCCCATAGACGTACATACCTATTTTGTAAAAGAATTTAAAACAAATTTAATTTTCAAACACCACCATGACGTTCACAGTTCAAAAGAAGCGTTTTTGTATGCAAATTGACGTGCGTTCCTGTACTATAATATCCTGTGGCCCTTATCAGTTCTGCCAGCGTGGAACAATACTCCACATAATGAGATTTGATACATTCGATGTGATGTTGCTTTTCGGTGGTTTCGGGTATATTGGAAAGATTTAATGATATGGGCGAAGCAGGGATGGATACCGCATGAGCCATGAGCAGCATATATGTATGAGTATGTGCACACTGTTATGTATATATGTAATAAAATACACAGCAGCCAGTGAAGGACGTCGAAGGGAAAGTCAATATTGTTTCAAGATAATGAAAATATCTTATCCTCAATAAGTTGATTTAATAAGTATGCAAATTACCCCATATCATTGATATGGCTTTTGAGCACGTGCAAAACTGAACTCATATATTTGCCTAAAGTGAAATGGAAAGGGATTCTTCTGGCAGGGTCCTTAGGTACTTTATTTGGAAAAAATATAGGGACGTTGGTTGCTGCATTCTAATATTTATTCGTGCTAATGCTTTTCGTACCGCATAGAATATAAAAATAGATTTTCAACTTACGTCGATACTAGCGTAGAGACTTTTAGAGATTATGGTCAGATTTTACGATTGTCATCACGTTTTGAGCATCATAAATGCTAATGGATTCATGAATTCCTTAGAAACCATCTAGACTCATAAAAGACATGGAAACACAATCAATTTTCAGGCGGATTCAGCTCTTTCTGCTTTAATAATTAATTTGGTTGAATTACCGAAATAGTGGCGGCAGATATTATAGTATTCAATACCTCCTTACCCCTGCCTATTTTAATTCAAATTCTTTTCCTGTGTTATCAAAATAATACGTGAAGAGAATTTTAAAAATTTGGTTGTAGAGAAGCTGAAGTTTTCGCTACGCGATTCTAGACATGAATTGTCTGTGAGACAGGTATTTTTTGACGTTTTATCTTTTGGCGCAAACTTTCACTGAATTTGTTAGATTGTTGTTTTATATAGGGAACAAAAAAAATATTATTGCTCTAGTATATGATTCCCTGAATCTCAAGGTTTGACCCCTATTCAATGGGCCATCCCACACGAGTCAGTATGCATACCAGTTTTCTAACGAAGAGAAATCTTCCCAGAAAACCTGTTTGCATACTATACTCGTGTGGAAGGGCGGATCTAGCTTTGAAAAGGGGGGGGGGGGGGGTCCTTGTACTGAAATTCAATTTAGCACAAAAAAAGAAAACCCTTCAAATGTGGGACCACATGTCCAAAGCCGTAAGTCGCTTAATTTAGCCACCGCAGAACTGTAGTGAGGTACCAGGAAGGTTTCAGCATTGAGCGGTGTGGATAATGTGTGATTTTTTAAACAAACTTTTTTACAAAAGTCATTTTTTAGTAGAATAGTAGTTTATAGTTTTTATTTCTACGATAATATGGATTACTCGATGTGCTATTTCATGCGGGTACAATTTTTTGTGTCAAAAATAGTTCTTACGTGTGTCGGTGCCAACAATGAAAAAACCATTGGCGGGAAGTTGAAAAGTGATTGTAATAAACCTTCAGAATTTCTGTTGAGTGTCTCTATATTGCCTTTGGTAAAACACTTTTACTCACTAATTCACCCAAATAATTAATTTAAAAACCCTTATTTCGATGAACCTATTATTTGGTGTTTACAGTCCTCTCTTAGTTGGTACTTGGTACTTAGATTGAAAAAGAATCTAGATAGAAGTGAGCCCACTTTCTGCAGTGCATTTCAATGGACATAGTCAGTCAATATTATACATGTCAGTGGTTGTACAGAAGAACGCTGCAAATGTTTTAGAATCTTAGGAGTTACGACTAAGTTAGGGCTCTGATGTGGTAGTGAGGGAGTCTGTTTCGTGGCTTGGTAAGTGTTTCTCGAGAGTCTTAGATCACCCAAACTCAAATTTTGAGAAAAAGCTATAAATATACATCATATGCATACAATAATATTCATTTGTAGCACGCCACTGTAACATATTTCACCCAAGCACCAATCATCAAACCTTCCACGTACGTCGAAAACCGCCGCAAACCAGTTTAACCTTCGCTTTACCGAAAAACTTTATATGCACATTCGTACCTGTATCTACCCAGGTAGATACATATATTCTTCATACATTTTGTATGGTAAATACAATTTTCATTCTTGAAATTATATGCAAATAGGTAAAAACAAGGGATTTATGTTAAGGGATTGTTTTATTCAGGTATTTTAATTGAGAAGGACCTTATGGCAGCTGGACGATTAGCTGGAAAATATAATGAGAAGTATTTGTTGCAAAATAAAGATAGTACTTCTCTAGTACGTGTATTTCTTCGGTAAAGCATATGGAAGTATATTTCATGATTCAGATGCTTTGTGTAAAGCGATTGTTTTATTCAGGTATTTTATATGACAAGGACCTTATGGCCGCTTCACGATTGGCTGGGAAAATATAATGAGTAGTATTTCTTGCAAAATTAAGATAATGTACTTCTCTAGTACGTGTATTTCTTCGGTAAAGTATATATAAATATATTTCATGATTTAGATAGTCTTTACTTTCAATTGAAATTTTCAAGTGAGAAGTTGTGTAGCTAAAAAAATAAATAAATATGAATACAGAAACGAATTTTGAATATCTTTCTGCGTCAGCGGTTGGCAGGTGAGTTTTTGCATTTATTGCACATTTTAATGCTTCATATGACCTAGGCTTTGTTTATACTCACGGTTGAATCGAATTTTACAATTTCGTGCAAATATTTTACGGCCATATATATTATTTTTATATTTCAATATACACACCTTTTACTGGAAAAAAGTTTATTTGCCCGGCCGCTCGATTCAACTGTGTTTATATTTACAGCAATTGTTTGCATTAAATTTTCAAAAACTCTATTTTTGTGGTTTAGGTTATCACATGAAAGAAGGCAAGCCTATTTTAGGCAAATGCAAGAGGTCATTTTCGAAACGGAGGAGGAAGACGTTCAGGCATTTGAGGGTGATGATAGCGATGAAGATAATATTCCTGAGGAGGCAAATTTAGATTTTGATGGCGCAGTGGACGATGGAGATATAGATGTAGAGTTAAATTCTGATAGGGATTCAGATGATGAAGTCGATGATGGTGATGCTGGTGAAGCTTCTTCGTCTCATGAAAGCTATTTTGTGAGCAAGGATGGTACAAAATGGTATAAACATCCATCGACGTTGCAACGAAAGGGTGCCCACAATATTTTTCGTGATTCATTGTTTAGCGGCCCTAACCCAAACACCAAGAATCTGTCGGAAAAGGATACTTTTTTTTGCATCATGAGTTCCGCCATTACAGACCTTATATGTAGGTATACCAACAAAAGAGCCGAAGCAGACTGCGCCGAATGGAACAGCAAAAATCCCAATAAAAAACCCCTTACATGGGAGCCTCTTACGGATATAGAATTTTATGCGTTTCTGGGAATTTTGCTGGTAATGGGCTCTCATAAATCAAATCAAGAGGCTGCACGTACACTCTGGAAACAAAATTCGTGCCCACTTTATCGTGCTACGATGTCTAGGAACAGATTCCAGCAAATATTGCGGTTCATTCGGTTCGATTGGCATGTTACAAGAGCTGGTCGCCAAGAAGTGGATAAAGCTGCACCGATTGCGGATGTTTTTATGATGATCAACTCGAACCTAAAGAAATATTACAGACCATATGAATCAATTACAGTAGACGAGCAATTGTATGGGTACAGGGGACGCACCAAGTTCACACAATACATGCCCTCCAAGCCGGCAAAGTATGGCATAAAAATTTGGTGGGCTTGTGATTCCGCAACTTCGTATCCCCTGAATGGTCAAATTTACACCGGAAAGACAGGAAATGTCAGAGATGTGAACCAAGGTGAGCGAGTTGTAAAAGAGTTGGTGGCTCCTTACAAAGGAACAGGGCGAAATGTGACGATGGATAATTTTTTTACCTCTCTACCACTGGCCATGGAACTGGTCACTTGGAAAATGACGGTTGTCGGCACTATAAAAAAAAATAAGCGCTATTTACCCGATGCGTTCAAAGCAGCGAAGAACCGACCAGTTTACTCCACTGAGTTTGGATTTGGACAAAATGTAGCCATGTGTTCGTACGTCCCCGCAAAAGGTAGAGCCGTGGTATTATTATCAACGATGCATGGTGATAATGCTGTTTCCGGTCCAAAACAAAAACCGGAAATAATCCATTATTATAACCACACCAAAGGTGGTGTGGACACGATGGATAAAATGTTGAGTCAATATACCACGAAGAGGGCTACAAAACGCTGGCCTCTAGCATTATTTTATAATGTTCTAGATATCGCAGCCCTTGCAGCTTACATCATCTTCTCATCCAATAATCCGGAAGGCAGTGTGAAAAAATCGCGTCGTCATCAATTTTTGCAGTTGTTGGGTGAACAATTATGCATTCCCCAAATTAGAAGGAGAGCCGAAAATAAAAACATTATTTCAAAATTCCACATCAAGGCGGCAATGGAATGTATTTTAGGTGAGCCGGTTGCTGCATCAAACCAAATGGACGAGGATTTCACCCCAGACGATTCTCCAGAACGAGATGCATCTGGGCGCATAAAGCAAAAAGGTGGATGCTTTTTGTGCTACCAGCAGTGCAAAAAAAAAAGAGCTACTCGCCAAACATGCATCAAGTGTAAAAAACCAGTATGCGCACAGCACAGCTTGACACAAACAAAGTGTGAAGGTTGTCATGCAGGTCCATCCACAATGTAATCATCATTCCAACGCTGATAGTTTTCACTATTTTTAATTATTATTTTTTTTTTACTTTTTGATATTTCTGTATATACTTTTATTATATTATTAGTTATTTTATATTATATTATCCATGAAAATAAATAAATAATGTATTAAAATATATTGCTCTTTTCCTTACAAATATTGTACTTCAACATTAGCAAATTCCCATATAAACTGTATGTATCTACCCGGGTAGATACAATTTCAAATGCGTATATAAAACAACGAAATTTAAAAAAAAATATGAAGAGGTGCGAAAAAAATGGTTTTCTTTTTATTTTCTGAAATAAACTGAAAATTTAGTCACTGAGTCGGAGGCGTTTCGAGATTTGATGAAATTTCACTGAGTTATAAAGAAAAGTAAATCGAAATATCTACCTGGGTAGATATCGGTAAAGCGAAGGTTAAATCATCCATTCGATACGATGCATACACATGAACTTTTCCCATCAAAACCACTTCCAGTTAGAATTCCAGCCTTCCCTTGCGCTATATAAGCAGTAGCAGAAGCATATGAAATGTCTACACACAGTTCGGCTGGTATAGCGCATCATCCGTGAAGGACAGCGAAACGGAAAGTTTCAAAAAATACTAAGGACAACTGTGAACAAGAGGACAATAGACGACATTAAATCGGACTGAGGGCTAAAGATGAGCCCCAAAGATCAAAAGGAGACAATAACCAGAACATCGAGGAAAACGACTTGACTTGACTTGACTATGAAATGTCTTTTTGGTTTTAGACTGTAAGAAGAATTTTACAAGAGAATAAATATTATATACGTACATTATTTTCAAGTATTATTATTTTCACGCTACACATTGAAATACATTTTTATTTTTTAAGTTTTGGAAAAAAATATTTTGTATAATTTTTTGAAGTTGAATTATTATATGAAATAAAAATATATTTTTTCGAATAACCCAATTAATTAAATATTTTTTACTTTAATCATTTATGGAGGGGGGGGGGGTGTCATATACCTCACCCTCGATCCCCCACTGGCGATGGCCTAATGAAAACGAACAATTAAAAAAGGAAGAAAAATTGCAAAATGTGTAGCCCAGAAGGAGAATTCGTCTGTGGTAAATCTTTTATTGTTCAAGAAGAAGACAACAATTTTTTCCTACTTCGTTTCTATTCGAATATTGTCAAAATATTATAAGCTTCGATTTGTATTTTTAAAGAATGTAAAAGTAAAGCTTGAAGGATTAAATCCAACTTAATTCAAGTCCAGAGATATTTTCGTAAGTATTTTTCATGAAGCATTGGACGTTATTCAAAATTAATCAGTAAAGACACGGTGGCGGTTGAAATATCTAAATTAAACCACTGGAATTATCTAAGAAGAAGTTTTTACTAGGAGGTGACAATCAAATTTAAAAAAAACAAAACGCTTCTATTCTCACAACAATTAAACATTCAGCAGAGTACAAGAACGTGTCTTCATTGTTTTCGACTCACGCACTCATAAGTATTTATAACTAAGAGCAACACTAGGGATTAAAACTTACATGACATTTCACTTATTGGAATAAAGTGCACTTGGAACAATAACCCTCTCAACAACAATAGCACGTGTATCAAGGGAAGTGCACACTCTCCCTGCATTTTGCACACCTTTAGGGAAAAATTCACCTGTGGCTGTAGAATTTTAAATTAATTAGCTTGACATCGAGCTGTTATAGGGTGGTAGGTATGCTTTGAATAAATAGCTCAGTGTATACCTGACTTGTATATGTCGTCCCGTCCCACATACCAAATTCATATTTATACCAATGAAATTATTTCCAAATAGTCGACGGGTTGTTTAAGGATAATATTTGTGATGATATGAGATAGCATGCAAATTGTAGAAAATTGTTAAGAAAATTCTAAATAAAGTAAAATTTGTTTGGGAATGTTGATTGCTGGTTTATTTGAATAGGACTGCAAGGACTCCATTGTTGATGAATGTCAATGCTTGATCCATTAAAAGTTCTCTCTACCATTTAAAAAAAAAATGGTGGACAGGAGTGTTATATACCTACATCAGGATCCTCATTGGAGCAGTTATTTGCATTCCATTAGTTGATGGTTTTCTTTAAATTAACTTCATCAATTTTTTTACGGCACCTTAGGATTGGGGATTATTTATAGACGTTCTGTTTTTTAGATCTTTTGGCTTTTGTAAAAGTAGGGGTAACATGTAAAGTACAATATCTCTTGGATACGTTCATAGCGTACACAGTGACGTCTCTACGGGAAGGGGTATGTGAGTTACAGTCCTTCTCTCGTTTATCCCACGAAAATGAAAGTAAAGAAAGTTAAAATCACTTTAACATAAAAATGAAAATTAAGTATTAAATTTAATTTGTTCACGCGAGGCTACTCACCAATGCATTTTCAGAGGAACCAAAATAAACAAACTTGATCGGGCAAAATCACAATAAAGTACAAAGATGGGATGTAAAATTTCGGAGAGTTTACATTGGTTTTTATGGAAAATGCAGACATCGATTTAATCAGTTTCTTTCTAATGCTAATGACATTAAAAATATGTGCAAATTCTTTAAGAAAATAAATTAGGTAAACGAGGTTATGATTGATTTAAAATCAGTTTTTAGAGATTTCCTTGATGAATGACCACAAATATAGCCAGCCCTGTTTTCGAAAATATTAAAGGTGTTGATTATTTGTTGGACAAATTCCGTAGAATTTTTTGAGTACATTAAAAACATTCGAGGTCGACCATTTACCGAGTATACTAGTGAAAAATCTTAAAATTGAAAATTGGCCGATTTCTACGTTATCTGGTTCCTATGAAGATATGAACAATTGCACTGGGTATTTTTTTTAAAGCTAAGATACGATAAGGAGATTTTTAATTGGCAGCATTGATTAACATTTTTAAGGTATAGATATGCCACTTTGGTTCTTTAAGTAATGTTTCCTGGTCTCAGAATATGTCGGAACTGTCCAGCTGCAGTCTAGCAACCAGTTCGTACCGAAGATACGCATAGCTATTATCTTATTTTCGTTTCAATAGCACACACCATTTTATTTCTGATCTATTTTTCTTCCCCTATTCGATTCATAATCCTAGTCTATTAAACTTCTGAACAATTTAAAGCACTTATAGTAAGTATTTGGATTGTGTTTAAATTATATTTACGATTATGCTCACGCAAATATCTATTATATAAATAAATTATCATCGAAAAGTGACTGACTGGCAGTTTTCTTCTGAATAAGAGTTTCATAGTTTTCCTCTTTTAAATTAGAACCTTGTAGCGTCCTTCAAATATTTTTTGGAATACATTTGTATCATTCCTTTTCCACTGAATTAATCAAGTAAGACGGTGTTTGAACTTCCAAATTTGTGAAAAGGTGGTAATCAATTGGACTCAAACCACTATATAATTACAAACAAACTACGTGAAAATTAAAAACAAAAAATATGTTAACAGTAAAAATTAGTTAACCGACTTTTCTAGTTGTCCTGTTCTAGAATTCGCGCGATTTTACGATGAAACGTCATTTGGATGGAGGATGGAGTAACCGATTTTTCTAATCCAAATGCCAAATTAAACCAAATACTTTATACCAGCCAAAGTCTCCTGCTCTAAGAACGGAAACACATCTTTTACATATATCACTGTTAAAATATTTCATGGAAAGCCACATTTCTTCTAAAGATTCTTCCATCACATTCAGCAGCTCTCCTTGTTGATCATTTTGATGAATGTTTACTTTCACCTGATGCGACACTCTGGATCATGGTAAGGCCACGTAATGGCCATGTGAGAAAACGGCAGAATTTAAATCGGTGCCTACATGATTGAATGTTTGTCCGTGTGATTTGTTGATTGTTATCGCATAGGCTGGGATCACCGGAAATTCTCGTCATCGTAGGATGGAGCCAGTTCGATTTGTGGGATGAGAACTATTTCACCTCGATTATATTCGGAAATAACCTCAGCCCTCATTAAATTTCGATAAAATCCTGTGACAATCATTTAGATTAGATTAGATTCGTAGAGGGGTGTGTAGGCGTCAGCCTCGCAATCACCGCGACCTAAAAGATCTATTGTGAGTCCCCGTTGAATTTATTCCCTTTCTAGGTTCAGACTGTTAATAAAGTCTAGGATCCTTCTGGGATTGAGGTTCCGTACGTAGTTAGGTGTAGGAAAAGCATGTTCGAGATGGAGTAGTCTCCGCCTGGTCAATGCTTCGCAGTTGCAGAGCAGGTGCTCCGAGGTTTCATGAGCATCCTGGCAAAAGCGGCAGGATGAAGTCTCAGCCAAGCCCATCTTGTTAAGGTGATACCTCAAGGGGCAATGGCCTCAGAAGAGTTCTGTAATTATTTTGAGCTCTGTTTTCTATGACAATCATAGTGCGCCATTGCAAAATCCTTCCATTCTTTGGGCTTAAGTTTCGCAACATCATTATGATAACTTGTTCCATCAACAGCAACACATGTGGTCGTTTGCTCATTGAGAAATTTTGCTGGAAAGCTCAATGCATCGCTGGGATCTTCTGAGGGGACAGAATCTGCGATATAGTAAATGGTCGGATCTCCTGGAATCATAGGAATGATTATCCTGTTTATTTCCTGCGTATGAGCATTTGTTGTTGGAACTCGTTTCGATAACTCCTCAACAGACATTTGCTGAACGTTGTATCCGTAGATCGATGCAATTAGGTTACCAGTTAGCCAAGGAATTGGCGAATGGTTTCCCTTTTTCCAACATCTAAGAGTCAATTGCTGTGCTCATCCTGTGAGTGATAGTGTCGTAAAATGCTGCCCCGATCTACTGGATTTAATGCTACCTACTTTCGATAATATCCACGCGCGTTGCTCTGGTAACAACTGGTAGATTTTGTCAAAAATCGCCTCCCACAACTACAACTTTCCCTCCAAATGGCAGCTCTTTTGCTGAAATTATTAAATTTTGCTGAAGCTTGCTACTGCATCTGACTCCGTGCTTTGAAAACATTGTTATCTCATCTATGATGATGCCTGTCTCCAAACTTCAGCTGCAGGGAAATTAAAATGCATCGATGAAACGGAAGTATCGAGAAGCGGAACCGGAACTTTAAATCTGCTGTGTACTATTCATCCACCTTTTATCAGAGTTGCGGCTATTCCGGTTATAAAAAAAAGCGGCTTAGATCTACCTATTTTTAGCGGTTACACTTAAGTTTCTAAAAAAAACGCGTGTTGGAATTCGTCCGCGTTAAGGCCAAAACACAGTGAGAGCAAGCAAATTGGTTGCTGTCAAAGATTCGAATATATGGAAGTCCCATATCTTAACACAATGGGGGCGACTCGACAAGTTGCCAACAAAAAGTTTGGCAAAATATCTAAATTAGTCGCCAACATAATTGACATTTCTGTGTGGACAGTGAATAATTGACATTCATGTTATGTGGACTTTGTTATTTTCATAAAGCATAGGAAATTAAGAGATAATGAAAACACCGGGTAAGCCCCGGGCTACACCAGGCTGTACTATCTTGTTTTTTGAAAAGCCTGGGCTTACACGGGGTAACGGAAACTTGTTCGATGAAAGCCCGATGTTTCTGATTTCGTGCCCCGAAGTTGCACTAAAAATTTCTAGGCGTAAACGTTTGCCATTTGTCATTTGTGAACTGTCACATGGAATTTGTTCGGTAATTGCGGTTGAGTGCTGTATATACAAGTGAAAAAATCGTGGAGCTCATACCAAATTCAGATTATATAAGGAAGTTGGATAAGAAATTAGATGACACAATACCCATCGATAATATGCACAAGGAAATTCGAATGAAAATTATTAGGGGATATTTGAGGAGGCGATTAAGGTCGAAGAACATGGATGAAATCTTAAGATCTGCCTTTCTAGTAAGAAATTTGATCGTAAAAATGTTTCTTTGCCATTATTAACAAGTAATTTTTATAGACTTCACGTTATCCCTGCAGCTACCAAGCAAATAGATTTGAAGCAAACAACATATAAGAAATTCTCTAAATTTTTAAATGAGATGTCAGGAAAGGGTTTAGTAGTGGCTCGAGAAGAAGCCAACCGGATAGAGAAAATCATTTCTGTAGAGTTTGATCATCCAAACTATTAATTTTATACCTAGTGACAAAACATCTAATGATAAAAGTGAAAATAGTGCAGCAGTTTCTTATAGAAATGATGGAGCTATATGTGGTGACAGATGAAACAATTGTCATTTTTTCAAATACAGAAAAGGCGATAATATCGATGTAAAAAAGCTAATAAAAGAATATGTAATTAGGAAAAAACTGAGAAATATTTTTTGTGCATTTTAATATTTATTTATTCTTAAATTTTTAATTATTTTACATATTATATAAAAAAATTTTCCCAAATCACTGGAAATTAGAAGTTAAATTATGCTCAGGAGAACTGTCAGAGAAATGTCATTATTACATTTTTTACCCGGTGTTTTAAAAACTTGTTCGATGAATGCACAAAACCCCGGGTAAATTTGGGGAAAATTGTAGGGGAAATTGTGCACGGTGTTTTCATCGAACAAACCTAATAGTAAATAAACTAGTTATTAAAAACATCTATAAAATTAATTTCTTTAATTAGTTTGAGAAATTAGCGATTTTGAGGAGGAACTAATAGAGAAAATGAGG
This sequence comes from Dioctria linearis, assembly GCA_963930735.1. NCBI lineage: Eukaryota > Metazoa > Arthropoda > Insecta > Diptera > Asilidae > Dioctria > Dioctria linearis. The sequence goes on from OZ005741.1 coordinate 24,332,101, forward strand.
GAAAAAGTTATGCTGTGTGATAAGCGTCATCCCATGTATAGCAATCTCATCTTCTTCTTCTTTTTAGTTTTTTTTATGCTTTGCAATTTTAAGTAGGCCGCATAAGCTATAGTTATTAAAGATTTTTCTTAATTTTTTCCCTGCTGCCATTTTTTTTTACAATAAATAAAGCAGTGCCCGCTGTCAAACACACTTGTCGCAACGCGTTCAGTTTGTTTTAAATTCAACATTGTCGCCAACTGAGTTGCCAGCATTGTTGTGTCGTTCTCATTGTGTTTTGGAATTTTACAGACAGGACCTGGGATTTTCTTATATTTATTATCTTTCGTAAAAACAGCAGCAACACCTAACGGTTATTTTTTTTTGTTAATAATAGTTATTTTTTGTTTTTTTCAAAAAGTATTATTTACTATTGAAGACCTCTAGCATTTTTTTATATTACTATTTATAACCCATAAGCCTTATCTATCTCTATCTGTGTCAAAAATTGTGGAAGTGTTTGAGCTCGTTTTCGAGATATGAATTTTAAAAGTCACCATATATCCACAGTAACGCAATAAGGGAGCCCTAATATGTTACTTATGGTGACATCAAAAATTCATATATCCAAAACGAAGCTGAGCATAACCACAATTTTTGGCACAAAAAAAAAATTCTAAATGTCCTCAGTATCAATAGTAACTAACTCCAGCGTGGGTGGAGCCTGGTAAGGGGAAACAGAAAAATATAGGTGACCTTTTTTTGTATTGCATAAAAACTCTGAAAGTTTCATCCAAATCGGAAATGGTTCGGTTTAAAGTCAATTCAAATGGATCGTTTTCGTGTGGAATTGCTTTGCATACACATGTACCTAAGTCATAGTTCAAAAAAATGGAGGATATGTCTTCCAGGATATAGGGCTCAACTCTTATTCCTGAAAAACAACTTTTGGGTAATTTTTTTCTTTTTATTTTCTCTCGGTTCATTCTCTTTAAAATGATACTAAAATTATTAAGTTCGGTTACTTGTTTGCGGAGTTATAGACATTAAGGTATTAACGACATTTCAGGAAACTTTGAATTCGCATATTTCGCGAAGTTCGCAGCGGAGGACACTGAAAATTAGGATATTACATATATTCTATAGGTTCTTCAAACATATTAACTTAAAAAAAACCGATAAAACTGTGATGGTCGAACCGAAAGTGATGGACGATTTAATTAAATAATTAATTAATTTTGTTTTCTTTCTCTAAATTTTGCTTTTCCGTTACTTCTTCATCTCTTATTTTTCTTTTTTCTTGTTTTCAAATTGTTAACCGAAACCGAATAGAAGCAGAAGCTGTCAAAACTACACCGCACTTAGCCTTGCTCCGAACGGGGACAAGCTGAAAAAAATGCAATAGAGTAGAGTACCTGAACCAGTTCTGTTTTGTGGTGAAAAGAACATATTCATTTGTTATTCGCGGTATAGGTGAGAAACATGAGTTATCTACGCAATTTAAATAATTTATTAGGTAAGTAGAAATAAATTTAATTTGATTTGTTTTTCTTAAATTAAATTTTTCTTGGCTTTAAGTATTATAGCTAATGAAGTTGTAACTTTTTTTAGACGCTGCAGGGACAACACTACTTATCATGACATTACAAATGAGTGTGCCCATCTCATACTCCAGTCGAAGCAGCTAAGGTGATTGGTAAGTGAGATTTATTATATATGCATGCGTTTAATAAAAAGTTTATTATATAATTTATTATCTAGATTTGTGGACAGAGGATGGACGAAGTGGCTGCTTCAAAATGATGAGGATAATATGGACCAAATTGGGCCTTACCGCAAGTTTCGGACAAAGAAAAGTTTCTGGATATACTTATCCAGCCAAATGGAGTAAGACCTAGGATTCAGAAAGACCTATGAACAGCTCCAAAATAAGTACAAAGCTGTTTTGCGCATTAAGAAGAAAGAAGTAGAGCACAACAGCAAAAGTGGTAATGCAAGGGTGTCAGTTCAATATAAGGGTGAGTTAAACAAAATAGCTGCAAAGGACGACTCAATTGAACCGAAGGTACTCCGTGGGGTTGGCTTTGTACGGCGTAAAGAGAATATTGCGCCTACTGAACCACCAAAAAAGAGGCCAAGGAAGAAAATCCTGCAACAATCCATCCAAGATACTCTGGTGTTGATTGATAACAGGAGAGCAAAGAGGGAAGCAGAAAGGGAAAAAGAGGGGGAAAGAAGACGGGAGCAGAGGCATGAGGAAACCATGAATTTACTACGCCTTCTTCTTGTATAAAAGTGAATTTTTGTATTTTTTAAGATAGACTACTTTAAAGCCAAGTACTAAGGTTCGCGCTAAACTAAATTTTAGCGGGTCTCCCAAATCGGGCCGTTCTTTAGCAGCTAAAATATGACAGCGGAAACTCAGAGAAAAGATATATTAAAACAAGAAGAAGAAGAATTTTGCAATTTTTTTTACGGAAGTACAACGTCCGGTCATAATATTTCTAAAAACAGATAGTTAAAATTATTTAGAAATATTAAAAATATAAAAATAATATGCATAATGTATATACAATAAGAAAAAAAATTAACAATGATATTGAAAATACGGCCGCGAGAAGAAATCCAATTCATCCGTACTTACTGCAAAGACGTACAAAACTACGTTAACTACAAAAATCCGATCAATAAATTGATCAAATCTCAGAGCTCTGACAATAAATATTTTTAGCGTGCTAAAGAACGGCCCGGGCAGATAAATTCAAGCTAAATATTTTGGATACTTACTGGTGGTGCCATCTCTAATCAAAATCCAAAGGCAAATTTAGTACGTTGACCTTAGTACCGCTCTCGCTAAAATTCAGGATACATTTTCGCCAATATCTTTTAGGATGCTAAATTTTCATACAAAATTTAGCTTAGCGCGGACCTTAGTACTAGGCTTAAGTATATAGATCTTTAATTTTTATAGAGAGTAAGTTACAGTGATTTTGTGCTTTTTGTTTTTTTAAGATGTTTATTTTTTATGTTTCCTTGCGGTAGTTACTTTTGTTTAAATAAAGACTGATTCAAAGTTATAAAACACATTAATATTTATTAAAGATTTTTACAAATATCATCTCTTTTTAATTCGCCTAATCTTCTGATATGTTGCTCTCTTTCTGAATTACTTTCATACGCATGGGCTGTTAGCTGCTGGTTTTCTTCACCATCTTCATCAAAGAGATCATCAGCGTCAATGTAAAGATTGTGTAAGACACAACAAGAAATTATAAATTTGCTTATTTTGTCTACATCCAACATATCGATTCTAATTCTAGTTGGACGAATCTTTTCTTGAGAATACCGAAAGTGTTCTCTATTAAAATTCTTGTCGCCGAGAACTTTTCATTGTGTCTCCTTTTCTTCGTATTTAAATTTTCTGTGTGTGTGCAGGGAGTCAAAAGCCATTCTCTTATCGCGTATGCTGCGTCTCCAATAGTATGAAATCTTCCCTCTCAAATTATTTGCAATTTTTCAGATATTGGAGACAGCTTGAATGTTCTGGAGTCATGAATTTTACTGAACGCTCCCGTAAACACATCCAAAAACTATCGCTTTGAGTCACAAATTGCTTGTAGAGTGACAGAAATGTGGTCATGCCTATTCACATAAGTTGACCTTATTTTATGAGCAGGAGTCCTTATAGGTATGTAAGTACCGTCGATGCATTCGATGACGCCTGGAAATCCTGCCAACTGAAAATAAACACTTTGTTACTTTGAGAAAAGAAAATAGAACAGCAACGAATTGTTTGCCTCTGTGGACTTGCACATATAAAAGACAAAGAACTTTTATAGAGAGAAGAAGAGCTCAACGCTTTCAGTAAAGCGCTACAAAATGTTTCTTAGGGTACTCTTTTTCCCAACAGAAATTTATGCAGTTAAGCCCGGTAGTGTGTTCACTTAGCGAATGTAATGAATTTAGCTAAATATTTAGCAGCTAACATTTCACCGCTAGTTTCCTTACAAAATTTATCCGCTAAATGAACAGAATACCAGGATTTACACTTTGATTAGTACATTAGCTTTATATGTAACTAAAAAGAGTATAGCAAACTTACACAATAAAAACTTTCAGCTAAAGATGTCTTCTGTTGATGGGTCTGAGAAAAATGAATAATTTTCTGAGAAATGGAAACCAGGAAATCCATGACAGAATTAATTATTTTAAAAGTTGAAGATTCTGCTATTCCAAATAAATGAGTGACTTCTCTCATGCTGCCTTTATTTCCGGCATACCTATTTGAAATATTTGCTTATTATTTATTTTTATTTATTTTTTTTATTAAACAACTTACCACAAAAATATCAGTATGTTCTGACTCTCCGGGATACGTTCTCGACCCCCATGGCAAGCATATTTTGGACATGTTTCAGAATTTTTAAACTCACTGCTGAGTTTTTCAAAAGTTTTCCTCTCCATTCGAAAATGTCTCTTAAATTGTTAAATATATATTGTAATAAGAGTTTTCAAATATTAGGCAATAAATTACCTCTCTGTTCGTATACTTGTCTGTAACATTTTCTAAAAAGTTCTGCACTGCCAAAAATTCTTCCAATCCGTCCGAATCATTCGAAGAGGAGGAATCACTCTTGTTGCAAACTGCATTTATTAGCAATGCCTTTTTAAATATTTGTCCATTATAAATAAATAAAAAAAATAAACCACTTTAATAAAATAATTGTATTTTCACAAAATGTTCACATATCCGCACTTTAATTACAAATCCTTCCGATTTGACGTTTAACTACGGTTCAGAACAAGAAAGTTCAATACCGGTGCAGAAACCGAACGTAGAGCTGCTGTGAAAAAACACACGTTCAGAACCAGCTCTGTGTCAGTGGGATGAATAAAACACTTCAGGTTCAGGAACCGAACGAGTTACGGTTCAGTTTAGGTGAAAACAATTCACCATTACTCTTTTTAATATCTTTCGCTTAAATTCATGTAGTTTTCTCCCTCTCTTATAATGTACTAGGTTACAAGATCTCAGATCTTTTGTACTTTACCCTAATAAATAAATTGTATTGAATTGATTTCCGTTGGATGACCCTATAATGGTAAAATGGCGTGAAACTGAAACACATCTCTTGCTGCTGCATTCAACGTAGTATCATGAACGGAAACTGAATTTTGCATCGAAATTACAAAAAAAAAGAGCAATTCCCATAGTTTTTCTGGACTTTGTACCAAAATCTAACACTATTTTAGATGTCGATTACAATTGGTACAATCATGGACAACTAACGGAAAGAGGAATCAACAGGCTGGCATATCTGTATCACGAGATATACCAGGAATCTGGCAACGGTCATTACCATGCTAGAAGTCTGGGAATAGCGGCGAACGATTCTAACAGGATCTATAAGGATTCGGAGTAAATCGAATCCGTCCAACACGTTCCTACTTTGATTAATAACAGAGGTGGGCTATTGGATAGCTACTTCTTTTCAAGTTTGGGGGAGGTGCAAAGTAAAGATTTCAGATGCATCCTGAGTTTTCTAAGGCAAGAAGGATAGTTCTAGGATGATTTCAAAAGCTTATCCCATGAGGACAAGAAGAAGCTTTTAATAATAATTCCATCAGCTAGCGACATTTACCCCAGATATTAATTATTTAGTAAAACGCTGATGGATAAAAAAAAACCACAATAAATATAATTTTGAAGAGACACCCTGTATTTATCCATTACCAAAACACCCAACCTTGACCGTGCTCAATCCAAAAATTACACAGCGCGGAGGAATTTAATTTGTTTCTATTTAGTTTTTCTGTTATTCAATGAAGAATATGTCTGTGCAGACAAACCATGGAAAACACTACAAATCTGCTTATTTTCATCTTACTTTATTTTATCAACGAAACAAAAAAATATTTATTTTCAGGATAATATTTCTTGAATTTTTTGGAAAGAGAGGAAAAACCTTCTTAAAAAACGTGCAAATACCGCAAACTTAATTTTGATTACGCTTTCACCTTTAAAATCTGTCTGCTACAAGCACCATCATTCAAGAAAATATTTATAAGCGCCTCGTAATATATTATTATAAAAGCCAGGAAAGTGGACCATTTCACGTGCAAGTTTAAGCTTAAATTATTCATGGTAAAAGTTCAAAATCAAAACCGGCGTGTTTAGAAATTTCTGTTTACTTTCACTAGCAGTAGAAGTTTTAAATTAGTTGCACGGGCAAAATTGAGGAGCTCTTTAGTCTGAGACCTGGAGCAGGTAGCAAGGGGCCCGCAAACAAAATGATGAAAGTATACTAATAAAACTTTTAACTTAAATGGAAGTTTGTTTTACCAAAATATCTACGGAACAGCGTGATAATTATGCTGAAGTGATGTAGTTCAAATTTTGTAGACACTTGTTAATAATTTTATTAGATCTGGTGGCTTAAGGTTAATGGCTGAAACTTTCTTGTTTCCTTTGATACCGAAAAGGCTCATTAGGTAAAAATACGTTTCATACATTTTCATTAGAATCTCAACCGAGGTCTTTATTTGGAATGAAGGAAATTGCCCTTCGCAAATAAATAAGGTTTCAGTGAAAGGCAGGATAAGTTAATTGAACTGGTTGAATAATCATCATTCTCCCCATATATTCCTTTACGGGATTTATGGCAGAAACAAAGGCTTTCTATCCCATGCTGTTTTGTGAGCGTTTCGTGGGTGAGAGGAGAGTCTATACAACTTCGCAGCGGATGCAGCTTCTATTTATACAGTCCTATTTTAACTGGCTCACGCTTACGTTCTAAATAAAGGTACGCTTTGTATAATAGTTCTAATTTTTTTTTTTTTTTATGTAAAACACTTTCATTCCAGATTGTTGGTAACACGTAAATCCCTGGAAATTGGGCATAAAAACGTCACGCGACAATATTCGGCAAGCCGTAATACTATTCTTTTTTGTATTTTATTCACTCACACATGTATAAAATGAACTAAGTTTTCATATAGAAAATAATGACACGAATTTCGAAAAAGGATTAAAAATGTAACATTGAAAAAATTATATGAGACCGTTCGCGCTCTTTTTGAGGCCAGCCCTTAACTCGTACACGAATTTGTCTGTCTATTTATTTATATATTTCTTTTTTACTATTTTCGACACTCTCGTAGAACTACTTTTCGTCATCACAGCGAGCGGAAATTTGTCACACAGGTTCTATCAAAATGTGAACCGGACATTTCCATGGAAAACCCGTAAAATCGGGAAAAATCATTTGAAAATTTGGTACAAATTTGATTAGTGGTGAATCCGTTTCAGGAAAAATGCAGAATTTTCCGATTTTTCCGAAAAAAATTTCCGGAATTTTCCGACTTTTCCGGAAAATTTTCCGGTAAACAAGTTTTCTAAATTATGCAGGATCAAGTTCCCTATCAACTGGAATTATTACTTTCTCTCCGACAATGGTGAAAACTTGCAGAAAAAATCGAGGAAAATTTATGTAAAACGCTTTTCAGGAGTTTTTCCGACCAGGAAGCGTTTGAGCGTTTTGCAACCTAAGACAAAGTTGTAGAGCGAAATGAGTTGCATAAAGTTGCTTTTGTGGAAAACTCCATGGAAAACCTGGAAAAGCGGGAAAATCATTGAAAAAATTTTCATCGATATGATTAGTGATAAATCTGTTTCAGCAGAAAGGCAGAAAATAAAATAAGTAAAAAACGCGTTTTCAAACAATACTGAGGCCAAGCCGCATGAAAAAGTAGAAAACAAACTTTTCTTCACACACAGAGGTGGACTCAGATTTTATTCGCTGACAATCACCGATATATTTCAGTATGATCAATCAGAGGTAATAAGTGATTTGATTCATGAAGAGAAAGAATATTCAAGAGAAATGTCCCAATCCACCTCTGTGTGTGAAGAAAAGTTTAGCAGCATAGAACTACTCTTTGATACCATGTAGTTTATGTGGTAGATAAAATTCAATCTATGGTCACATTTTACACTCAGTCACAGAAAGAAGTCAAACGGTGAATCGAGGAATCCGAAAATCCATAATCGTAGGCGATTGGTTTCTTATTCGTGTGGAAAGTCATAACCTTACATTTGTCTATATTTAGTACCAAGTTATTGTTTTTGCACCAATCGTATAATCTGTGACGGTCACACTGTATCTGTTGACAATCGTTAAAAGATTTAATCAGGGTGAAAAGTTTACTGTCCGCAGCATAAGTTAAGACTTTAGAGTGCTTCACAATTGAGACAATGTCGTCAATAGATAGAATAAAGAGCAACGGTCCCAAATGACTCCCTTGATGTACGCCAGACAAAGCCTTCAAAACTCTTGAGATGGAATGTCGAAATAGAATTTGATATGCTCTGTTATTTAAATAGGACTCCGTCCATTTAAGAAATTTTAGAGGAAATCCATCCTTTTCCATTTTAGAGAGTATGACGGAGTGAGATAACTTGTCACTTTAATAAAGTCTGTGTAAGAACAATCTGCCTGGTAGTGGTTGTAGAGCTGCATGAAATAAACCCATGTTGGTTTGAAGTAAGTAAACTTTAACGGGAGGTTGATAGTTTAGATTAAATGATAGATTCAAATAATTTGGGCATACAAGATAATTTTGCAATAGGCCTATAGTTAGTAGTAGTTCATTTTCGCTAACTTTTTTTTGCGGGAAACAACCATTATCGAGCGATTTTTGGAAAATAATTCTCAGCGGAGCTACCAGTGCAAGCCGGGCAAGACTTAAAAAAGGCTGGAGGGATCCCATCAGGGCCTGATGTGAAGTAATTTGGGAACCCATTAATATGATCGAGTATTTTCTTTTGTGTAATTGTAGGGATAGTGAATGAAACGTTGTGGGAGTCGTTCATATGACTGAAGTTGTTATTTCGGGGATAGATATTAGACGAGGCAAACGCATTGTCAAAAAACGAAGCAAACATATTACATATTTCAGACGAGTCATCACTAGCAGAATCTTTGTACTTCGTGGTATTGGGATAGTTGTCTGTTTTTTTTTTCATATTAATAAACTTAAAAAAGATGAATAGGTCACTAAATAATTTTACACGCATTCTTTGTGTTTCGTCACAATTTGTAAAGTTTTCGGTTTCCTAGCAACATGTAATTAGTAGAGTAGGTATTTGTCAATAGTAGACATTATAACAGGGCTAGGTTCAACCAATAAGTTACCCGCGTCAGTAGAAAATACCAGAAAAAACCTGTCTTCCCATGTCCTTATTTACGTTACTGATTTGGCAGAGACCAAGAGATGAAATACTGTCCAGGAAGAGTGATTCCCTTGTTATCAAGTTATTGTGAGGAAGATAATCATCGTCATCTTCATTAAGTACCCATTGTATGTTGGGTAAGCTAAAATCACCAATAAGTAGTAACTCGTCAAGAGGCTCCATCTTACCATGGATAAAATTAGATGTTGAAATGAGTAGGTCATAAATATTCTGACCTTTGTCGCAACGATATTTATGGAGTCTGGATTATAAACATAACATAAGTTCTACACAACTGTTTTGAAATAGGCACAATTTACATTCCCCTCTTTCCCTTCTTCATTGTCAATAATGCATTTATAAAAAATCAAGTCGGCGTTTTCATTTCTCTGCGATGTTTCTTCATTAAGTTGTCGACATCTAAAAGTTTGTCCGGTTTGATTGCAGGCTTCTCGGTTCGGTTAGGGTATCTGGTAACAGCATGGGCTACATTTTTTTCCCAAACGGATTTGTCAAACATATGACCGATCTGTAACTGAATTCTCCACGATGTGTTATGGAAATGGACCTAATTTCGTCCTCGTAATAAAAAACCGCGCTTTGAATAAGTTTACAAGTTTTTGCACTTGCTTACTTCCAGGTTCTTATTAGATATTCATCAGACGCAAGGTTGACCAATGCCTCATGCTCTTTATACATCTCAAAGTATTCATACACATGGAAAATTGCTTCCTTGGACGTTACAAGTTTCTCAAGCTGAACCAGACACGTTCGGGAAGAATATATGAGGGACCAGGTATGCGATAAATTAGTTCGACTTCCCGTATTTGTTCTGGATCTTGTTTATGTAGGTAATAGGAAATCATGGCTATCATAGCCTGATTCTTATATTCAGCACCTTGAACAATGGCGAAATTGAAGAGATAAAAATGTCTAATATAATAGACGACTTTGTCTGGGACTTTGGGCAGCACCATATTCTTCTGGCAATCGTGGGAGAGTGGTAGAATATTTGGAGATCTTCCCATGCAAAGTCGAGGCTTGAGTTTTGGAACGTGAATTATCGTATTCGCAAGTATGAACGAGCTTGGTCACATTTACTCTTCGATTTGTGGAAGTCCTTCCATACTTTTTCTTGAGTGGAATCCATAACTTTTTGCTACTTTTGTTCTAAAGGAAAACGGTAATTTTTGCCATTGACGGTAGTAATGAAACGCGTGTAAAATAAGGCAGCAAAGGGTCTTTTTATACCTTAGGGTAAACTAAGCTTGTCATTTTGTATGTAACGCATAGAAATAATGCTGCTAGAGCAAAATGGATTGAACACCCACGCATAATATTAAGAATTGTTTTGATTTTTGCATTTTCGTCTGTACGTCCGTCCGTCTGTGGCATGATAACTCGAGAACGCATGTACTTAGAGAGCTGAAATTTTGCGCAAGCACTTTAAAAAGAAAAGTAAAAGATAATGGACAAATCGGGCACCTCCTTCGTGGGTTTGCCATACAAAAAGTTCGTCTTTCACTATATATTTGGACACTGCCTGCAAACGCATTAACGTAGTGTGCTGAAATTTTATACACGGCGTTTTTTATAAAAATTATAAATATATTTTCAAAAATGGGCTAAATCGGGTAACCCGGTTTTGGTGTTGCCATATAAAAATTTAGGATTTTTACGTAAAATGTGAAAACAATCAATCCTAGCCGGTTCTATTGTACTGTAAAGTTCTTCAGAATATGAAATCCTATGAAATTAGGTATACTTTGGGTACTTTTTACTTATTTTTTCAAATGAGAGTAGGCGTCATTTGGAAAAATAATGCTGTCATTTGAAAAAAAAATAATACTGTCATTTGAAATAATAATGCTTATTTATGATAATAATAATGAATGAGAATAAGACGAGGAAAAAACGCCGAAAAAAATCACGATTCTTGTATGGGGCCCCCTTTAATTTTTTTTTTATTTTTTGTTATAGCGGCAATAGAAATATGTACACACTCTGTGAAAATTTTCAACTGTTTACCTATTAAGGTTCATGAGATACAGCCCGGTGACAAACAGACAGGTGGACATCGGAGGCTAGTAATTGGGTTCCCGTTTTTACACTTTGGGTACAGAACCCTAAAAAAAATTAAATAAATTAAAAAAAAATTAAAAGATAAAAAAAAATTAGAAATTAATAAAAAAACAAAGTTAATTTTTTTTTTAATCTTAAGAAAGAATCCCGTTGTAAGAACAGCAAACTTTAGCTAGTATAGGCATCCTCCTAGAACATTGATATGAAAATCTCCTACTTATTATCCATAAAGAGTTTGATATCATTTTGCATAAAAATTCCTCATGAATTCCACGTGATACTTTTTACTGTGAAGTTAACTGAGTAAAATCTCAATCCCAATAATCTTTCAATCTTTTATATTCAAAAGTTTTCTTATCCCTACTATGGTCAAATAATGACAATTCTGATTTCTCCATCTTCTTTATAACCCATTTCCATAGAACGAAATGTAATAAAAGGAGCAGCTGCATATATCCCAAATTTTACGGAAGTCATCCAACATTCGAAGGGAAATGATTTTTACGGGATGACTATGGCTGATTTTATGCCATGTGATAAAACCACCACCAGCAGGCAAATTTTTAAGCAAAATTTCAAAACTTTTATCTAAATTCTGTTGATGCAGTGTGTACAAGATAATGTTGTTGAGATGTTTGAGGCGTAAACAAATTCACTTGCTGTGTCAGGATATTTTAGGACCCGCAGGCAATCTTTTACGACCTTTGTCACTGTTCTGCGGGTTTTCGCCAGCAATTTCGTATGCCTCATAAATTCCGCTGATGGTGTAACTTATATGGAAAAGATACACGCAAGTTGTTATGTCACATATTGTTGCTTTAAGAAAACACACGAGAAAAGGTTAGGTAAGGGGAGGGTGACCTAAAAGCTGGTGTTGAAACGATGAGCACGCGATTGTTTTGTCTTTATGTATATGGCGCTTACGTTGTCCTTGAAATGAAGTGTGGGACACTTGGGAAGATAGATCAGGTGTATAAAACATTTACGTGACGGTGTATATTCCAGATATTGTGCGTATAATAAAGCTGACACACCAGTAATTTTCCTCATTTTGGAAATGTTTATGAACACACAGACTGAGAGTTTTTGAAGGAGAAGGAGGAAACTTAACATTTCCAGGAATGAATAACGACAAGAACACTCTGACTTGACTAGGAAGAATGAATTATATTTTTGGCCTGAATCTATAGGTGGCAGAAGTAAGGTGAGTCTTGAGAAGCACTCTGTTACTTATATAACTCTTACTGGATTTTTATCAGATTATTTACGACACATTTAGTCCCTGGAAAATAATGTAATGGTGCATCGTAGTTCACCATGAAAATCGCAAAAAAGATAGTTCTGAAATGAAGGATAGTAACAAAGTATTAACGTCATTTCCTTTGTGTGGTTCATCATTTGGTGCACATTTGTTAGAAACGAAATTTTTTTTGAGATTTGTTTTTTATTGTATTTGACTGAAAAACATGGGAAGAATTGCAGTATTATAAAATTGGAAAAGCCAAGAAATTTTTAGCTGATTCAATTAGAATATGCTTGTTGTACTTTGCTGAGAATGATTCAAATTGAAACAAGATATGTCCACCATATAATGCGGCTCCCAATTGATAGTTTTGGGAAGACCATACATATAATAGTTAATTTTTATACCAAAGTATAAAACGAAATTCGAAGCCTATATCTATAATGATGACCATAATTTAATGTTAACATCAGTTGTCTCGATCAAATGCTATTAAAAGAAAAATATGTGTATGTATGATATCATTAACAAGTTCTTTCTTTTATTTAACCTCACTATTTACTTTTATAACATTTACGAACAATTATCAAATCAACTCTTTATAGTTATCGCTAGTACTGTACTTATAATTATCGAAATCCAAATAGTTTACTTCGATCACTTCACTGTCTGAAATAAGACTCCGCCTCCTGGATGTGAGAACGCCGTATTTATACTCTTCGAATTATCCTAGCACCTTCCTGAATATTCCGTTCTCCGAACCCAAAGTTTACTAAGATGACACTAATCTAAAGTTGTTTGTATTTCCAAAAGATGTCGCTTGTGTCATTTTGTGGCGCGTAACAATGTGTAATATATGTATTTCTTGAAATTAGGACTTAACATTTTGATTAGTCTACAGTTTTTGGGTGCATGAAAGCGGTTTCGCCAGGTTGCGACTTCAGTAGAAGTTTTTTTAGTATATCACACAGTATGTTTACATGAATACTTGAGTACTTGACTTGAAGTCCACTTGAAACTCAGATAGGGCGGTTGATTGAATTAATTTCAATTAATTGACTTGAATTTTTCTTGAATTTAATTTTCCAATTATACTTAAGTTGAAATTTCCGCGTTGAATGAGCCTTTTCATGATATTTTGATTATTTCAAGCATACTTCAAGTATACTTCAAGTATTCATGTAAACGTACTGACAGTTACAGAGGTTTAGAGGTTAAATTTTATTTTAAAAAGATGAATTTTGATGAAAATGAAAACCTGCTGTAAAAAAAAGAAGATTTTATTATTCTTTCCTTTTCGATATTAAACATAAAATTCGCTACAACTCTTGGTGAATGCCAAATAAAAAATTACGAGAGAATGATACAGCTGCAGAATAACTTTTTAAAATTGCCTCTTTTCTGCATAAAAAAAAATGGCTGATTTGAAATTTGGGCTACTTGACCATATCATTTTCTTCTTCTTTCTTTTCTAAAAATTTTGTCGCATTCTTCCGGCATTTCTTAGGAATAATTTATATTTTATCTTACTTCTCCATTTTGTCTCATTCTACCCACAACTAAAATTCCAATTTTTCATCGTTGAAGCACAAAATATTTTCTGACTGAATATTATAAATGCTAACCAAAAACGATAACGATTTTATTTTGTCGTACTCGATCTAGTTGACCATGGCACTTTATTGTCTAAATTGATAGTGCAATTAGAGTTTTCTACATCCTCCATAAGGTTACTGAAAAACTACTTCTATGGTAGGTCGCAATATGCTCAAATGGGAACGAGTAACCTACCTTTAATAAACTTCTATTGACAAGAGGTGTTCCCCAGGGATCTATCATAGGAACATTACTTTTTAAATTATTTAGCAAGTACTAGACTTGCTTATTATTGAAACCATTAATCAACAAAATACATTAAAGTTAGTAAACTTACCGTTTTAACAGTTCCTGAATAGAATTCCTAATAATAGTTTTGCCGATTTTTTTTTCCAGGAAAATTCCTTACTACTATTAATCAGACTCCACCCCATGAATTCTCTTTGCTTGTTAGAAGTAATTGAATGAAAAATTGCAAACTTTTCTGACACATATAGGTCAGTAATTAGTAATCAAATGATAAAAATTTTGATATAACTTTTTAGATTTCGTTAACAACAAATGCGCTTCGGTATTTTGTTTATAAAACTAATTTTAGAGAACTCTTATGATCCGAAATTCACTCACTGAGCTTATATTTCAACTAAAAATGTACCGAAGTTAAGTCGTTTTATTGAATTTTACAACGAAGAACGGAATGTTTGCAAACTTTCCATTTTGCATTAAAACTCATCTTCAACACACTTGAAACATTGTTTAATAGAGCAAATGATAAAAGCATCATTTCGCCGAAAATTTTACTTTATATCATTACTCACGGTAACCGAAAACTTTGCAGCATTCATACGAATGGATCTGGTCTAGTGCACTTCCATACAGTTTCAAACTTTCTAAACTTTTGACGAAATTTAGTTTTCTCGGCTATCCTGATGCTCAGAGTATTTTCAGATTTATTGTGAGAAAGTTTTGATCTCGTGCATAGTCCTTCCTGAGGTTTTGTTTCAAGTTTGGACAAAATTAGGGGCAAATGTGCTTCATCACGTGTTGCACTAAAATAGAAGTTTTTTTATTATGATTAATACTTAACAAATTTGGCAAAGTCAATCCTCTAACAAGGAAGGTTTTAGAGGTTCCTTGATAATACTGCTAATGCCTAGGGAATATCCTACATGTAGATATGATGCACAGCTTCTGAAAGAAAGGGAGCATCTGGGTTGTAAAAAGGATTAAAAGGGTTAAAAGATAATTACGTAATTATTCTGATAACAGAATTGAAGCCATACTACCTATGCGAAATGTCGGTCACCTTACAGCACGATTGGTACTGAATGAGATATTTCCACATACGAAGGGAACAATAAGAGAAGCCCTGATTAAACGGGCCAGTTTTCTGCCACTGCGTATTGCAAATTATTTTCACAGGCATGTAGTATTTTTTAGTCGGAAAATATGAGTATCTTTATAAAATTTGAATCTACTATTTATTTAACTTTGTAACTTACAGAGATACATATGACTACTACTATACAATTTATACATAGTAAAAAAGTGAACGATACTCCCTCCCTGTTCCATACTTTCAATGTAGATATTTAGTTTTTTTTAGCCACCCCCATAATTACTTTTGAAAGTCTTTAATTTAATGAGACTTCCTTAAAGCCTGAATCTCGTCCATATATGGCAGCACATGAAACCACAAAACGTCAGATAATAATCAGAATAGAAATGAGCCATCATAATGTGGATATGAGCAGGCATTTAGGCGCAACAAAAGTTGGATATACACGCGATTCAGTGAATAATTAAGGATTTAATTACGAGCTAGCGTATATGGGAAAAGTTTGCTGAGCAGACCGCAGAGCAGACACGAAATTAAGGTTTCCTTGAAATTCTTACCCCTCGAAACTAGTCTGAGTAGGGAAATTAATTTTGAAGAGAACATCCCGAACTTGAAGGACAGCGGAACCTTTTTGTGTAAAATAATAACAATTTCGTGAGCTTTAAGCTTTTGTGGAGGGAATGAGATAAATTTTTATATTCATTTCCATTTTTTTTAATCAATTCTCACTTTTGCAGCAACCGTTTCGGTCTCTCTCTCTCTCTCAAACAAGAAAAAACTAAAAACACTCGGCGTTTAACTGTTGCACCGAATAATCACTATGTTCGCAAAAACTGTAAATTAATTAATCAAAAATATACCGGACATATAAAATTACTGCATTTGTCAGGAAGGTGGTATTAAAAGGAAAATGAATTAAAAATTGGTAAAATGAGTAAATTGATTTTCAGCACACTGCAGAAAGACTGTTTTTGCATAATCAAGTATCAGGTGAGTTTTATCTTACTCCAGATCAGATATTTGTTCAGGTGGCTTTTGGGGAGTAACGTAGATTTTGCGAATTACTTTAGTTTGATTTTAATTTTTTTTTTAGTGTGTAGAATGTGTACTCAGTTTGCTATTGTCTGCCCGCTTTACTGTTGGTTGCTCAAAATCAAATATTATGGAAGGGGGGACAATAATATTGATGAAAAATGCAAATGAAATAGGAACCACATATGAGGAGTAACTAAAACGAAAGAAAAAAAAATGTTTCATGACCGAAAGTATGCTTAATAATTAAAATTTATTATGAAGGCTAAATTAAAAAATTAAAAAACAATAATAAAGGAATATGGATAACTTGGAAGAGGAGTCTGAACTGGAAGAATAACCGGAGACCTTTTGCGAAGAAGCTCAGTAATATGTTTGGAAACTTTTTTGAATCGGAGTTGAAAATATTTAATTTACGAGAGAGAGAGAGAGAGTACAACTAGCAAGCGATAGTGTAATATACACAATCATTAGCTGTGATTTTTTGTGTATCTTGTTCTAGAACTCCCATATACTGGAGAGAACAAATTGTTCTGGCGATTGAAGCGAACTATTTGTACTGTTCGCTTCCTATGAAAATGTAAGAGGCGTTCTCTTGTGTATCTTTTGTTCTGTCCTGTTCTGCGGACACAAACGAACATAGCTATTGTATATTATCAGTGTAATTCAGATCCGTATGAAATATACATATTACCTTGCAAACTACAAATATTCAGCATACTTAAGAGAATTAAGAATATATTAAAGGGCTGGTAATCTCTTATAAAATCACATGGTGCCGATTTGAAATTTATTTTCGATCCACGGAGTACGTACGTAACATCCTTTCTGATGAAGAAAAGCGATAAAATGTTAAGTGGATATTTTTTACACCATTACTAGATACTAATGCACATAACCATGACACCGCGAATACTTAAAGAATATTCTCTATGTCAAAGGCTAAACTTTTGCAGCAATATTGATCGAAGTAGAAACGTTTTAATAAATCATGAGACTCCCAGCAGTAGAGTAGAAGAGCCATTAACACTGCACAGTCTGGGTATTTCCCTAAAACTGTGAGTGAGTGACATGAAACTGTCACGTTATTAAAAAAAAAAAACCGAAAAAAAGAGAAGAAAATAAATTGTCTTCGTTAATTCTACTTGCATAGCCATTTCGGGGTTCACATTTCCCTACTCTTTTGCGTCCATCTGTTGGGTAGACGAATTAAACTGAAATGGTTGGCTTTTAATTATATGTCAGATCCTGGTATTATTTGGAGGATTACCAACTAAGCCTGTCCTCTATTCCTCTCTTTTTCGCTTTCCTTAAACAGTAATTATTCTTCAAATGCACAAAATTACGTAATTAGTTCTAAGACGATATAGCGTAAGCTATTTACAGAATTCGAAAACGCAATTTGGAAGATTTTAGTGGCGATTATCCTGTTATATATGTATTATATGTACGTACATACCTTGTATATATGTTTGTATATGCTAATTGTTAGAAGAGCTTATTCTTGTTTAACTCAAGTAAAGCTCAGGGTATTTCCTATAATGAAAAGCGCAACAAAACAAGATTGAAATAAATTAAGGAAGGACATTATATGACGTAAATAAGTGGCGAAGGAGTCATGTGTGTGCCTTGAGTTTAGAAGAACGTAAGTGAGTTGAAAACTAAAACTGGTGGGAAACCATTTCATATTTGCACTATCTCGCAATTTCACTATATAAGTACGAGATTATTTTGAAGGTTGAATTCATTAGAGTCTAAGAGCATAAGTCTTTTTAGATAACTTCTCTTAAAGAATTTAGTTTAGTCATTTTTTAGTTCGTTTTTACACAGCAAAAACGCAGACTAGAATTTTAAAAGAAACCCTACAATATCTTAGGATATTCCCAGCATGATGATCTATTTAAAAACCATTGTTGATGCGCCATCACATTCTACGACCAAAATATCACCGAAAATTTAACCAATAGCCGTGGAAAGCCTTTTAAAATAAATCCTAAAAATATTATCAGATAAATGAGTGTCAATCTATCTGTTGTGGCCAAAATAGCTATTCAAAGCTTACTATATAGCGGGCTTACTGACGTTTTTCTGCAACAAAGTATTTTTCATAAATTTACATATTTGCCGTAACTTCTGCAATCTAATACAAAAGAGGCATACTCTGAAAGTGGTTTGATTAAAGCGAATAGAATTTCTGTGATAAATAAAAAATAAATAAAAAAATGAACAAGCGAACATACACCGCTGTCGAAATAATATTTTCGAGATTGGCAAAAAACATGGAAACGTGTGGTTATTCTTTCACAAAAAAAAAGTACATAAAATGGAAATGGTGCTTAAAGCCGTTTTTCCTCAATAGCGAGACCGAAAATTTAGTTACTTTCAATAACATTCCATTAAAATATCTGGAATACTGCACAGGTAGGCATGCATCTATGTGGACAAAGCATTTGAAAATTATTTTTTCTTTTTACCAAAGGCTAAAGTTTCAGGAAAAAAAAATTCTCGTATACAAAAGTTTTCCCTTTCAGCTTAGAAATGGCCTTCATCTGGACCATGCCATTATAAAAGCTGTGATGACTTCTTAATTAGGTACTCCAATTAATTTCAATAAACAGAATTCAGAAGCTAATTACTTTAAAGCAGTTTCGTATGTATATTTTGTTGCCCAAAATTTAGAATTAAAACTTTCAATTAAAATCATCTACCCTTTAAGAGGGGGTGTGCATGGACATTCCCTTAATTATATGTAACATTGTATACCGAATTATTTTGCTTTGTTATAATATTGATTCTGGAGAGATTCATAAAACTTTTGACAAAGAGTACCTAAACTTCTCACTGTTATGAGAAAATATATGTATGTATGTAGCTGTAGAATAAGTGAAAACTTACTCTCCCAGCTTTGGGTATTTACATCATATTTTTAATATTATGAATTCCTTCATATTTAAGTAAATTTAAGTTACAAAATTTTATTATTACTAACATTTATGAAAAAATTAATTAACGAAATATAAACGATACAAGGGATCAAAACACAAAAACACCTCTTCGTTCATACTTTAAAGGAGTGACAGACAAAATTGGAAAGACACTTAAAGAACATACGATATATGAAGTCCCTAGCAGTTGCAGTCCATCCATTGGCCAATCGTCAATTTGTGACCATTTAACAAACAATGAACATCATTAATGTTTGTTTTGAAAGAGTTTGCAGAAATGTTTCACACTCTTACAAAAATTGAAGAGGAGATGGAAATAAAAAAAAACAGGAGAGCTTTCACTTGGGCAGACAAGTTTTCACTTTCATTGACCTGGCCTGCGGCCCAATGATAAAAAAAATAAAAATTCCAAATAACATCGAAATTATTAAGCCGCTAGTATAACCCCTATACAAGAATACCTCTACAGCCAAGCCATTAAACAATTGGAGAAGATTCTAGATCACGTCAACCCAGTCGTTAATAATCTGCAAGATCTACTCATACCTGAAGGTTTCCAATACCTATCACCGCTAATTCTAACTAAGTCTTATAGGTACATAAAATATTTATTTCCAAGATGGAAAAATAATATTCAACATCGACAAAAGGAACTACTTCCAAGTCAATTCAGTCCCTGACAGTTTGAACCCACTAATTAGGAACTGCTAATCCTAAATTATCCCATATACCCAACCTTCCTATTCTCATTTCCAATTTCTTTCCAAACTAACTCAACTAACTGAGTAAGGTCAAAAGTTATATCTGACGTAGTGCAACAGCCATACGAAAAGTTGCTAAATCAAGAGGGCAAAACCAACGAGGGAGGATAGAAAAGCCCCAAAGACGCAGATGACACGAATATGAAGATCTATTCATCGACCGGGAAATGACCATCAAGGGATACAATGCAGTAGCAGAACTTTGACTTCGATTACATCTTGGGGTTGTTTAAAAAATCGATCCTTCCACGATTGCCAATCTTTTTGGTGACTTTTTTATAACTGCCTTTTCTAAGACTGACTTTGCTATTAGCTTTAGTAATTTAACCATATTTGACGAAATTTCCATCTACTTCTCTTCAGATGAGGGACCTTGTACTTGACGAGGACTCAATTCTGAAGCGCATTTCGGACTTGCCGGAGTGCTTTGCTAGTGGTCCTGATGGTGTTGCTACATCTCTTTTGAAAAACTTCCGTCTGTATCTTATCTGTATTCTGTGTTATTTATTTGTGTTTATGGTGCTTTCTGTTATTATTCCCTTACATAAGAAAGGAGTTAGCCACTATTTCTGAGGCTCTAACTTTTGATTGTAAGCCCTTAATAGGGTTCTTCCAGCATTGCTTTACAAAAGGCAAATCTACTACCACCACCTTAGCAGAATTCTCCAACTTCTGCATTCCTCTCATTGAGGTTGGCAAGCAGGTTCGGTGTGTCTCCACCGATTTCAGTAAAGCATTTTACAAAATAATTCACCGCAATCTTACCAATCTTAGCTTTTCTCCTCTAATCAATAAATGGTTATGATTATACTTGTATGACCGTACGCAGCGCGTTTTCTTTCCTCTTTCATGGAATTCGCTGCATTTTCAAGCACTTCTGGCGTTCCGCAGGGTAGCCTTCTCGGTCCACTCCTATTCATTATTTATGTTAATGATGTGGGCTCAATTCTGGCCAATTCTAACATACTTATTATGTTATGCTGATGATGCCGACATTTTTCGTATATTTTCGGATGAAAGTGACTATGCTCTTCTAAATTCCGATTTAGCAATTTTTCACGATTGGTGTTCTGTTAATTTTAACTTTGAATATTAGTAAATGTAGTACTATATCTCTTTCTAGAACAAAGTATCCCCTGTATTTTCATTATCCTGTTGATGGAAATTTATTAATTAAACTTGACAAAGCTATAGACTTGGGTGTCATTTTTAACTCTCGTTTCTTTTTCGAGGATCATATTGACTCCATCGTGAACAAGGTTAACGCTATTTTAGGTTTTATGAGAAGATGGTCTAAGGAATTCGACGATTCTTATGTCGCCAAATCTTTCTATTGTGCCTGTGTTGCACCTAGCGTACTCTAACGCTTATCCTTATCGCGTGGTATGCAATTTTGATGTACACCGGAACAAATAAATTATGTTGTGAAAAACTAGGTAAAACTTTGTAGAAGAATTGTGCGAAATTTATCATGATCGACAGATGACCAGTTTTTGATCTACTCAGGATGACTTAAAAAAACATCCCTCACCAGGATCTACTACGTGCTATACAGATAGTATGTGTGAGAGTACCTTGAGCTCTCTTTGCATTCATACTTATGGAACATTTTTCTTTATTTCACTTAGAGATCTGTGTACTGATTCTGATCTCTTATCGTACTTCAATGTCAATATACGACAAAATCAAATGAGCTTTTCCATTTCATCTTTTTTGTGCTTTTATTCAGCTCTACTAGCTTCGCTTTACGTCAAATAAACTGAAAATGACACTTGGCGTTACGAATGCAAAAATATTATTTCGAATTTAAGCACTTGTAATGCTCTAAGTTGGTGTAGCATATCCATTTACCTTAGTTTAAAATTTTTTCATATCCTCGGAAGCAGTTGACTAATTTGTCGTACTTTTGGGCGTATATTCTGACGTTTATTCATTGCAAATTCAATTTAGTTTATTCTGTGGTTGATGAAAAGGATAAATCAAAATTAATATGGTGAATATAAAAGTACGACAAATTTGTAGTGAAATGTCAAAATATGTGACTAAAATATACGTCTAAGCTACGACAAAAGATCAGAATCACCCCCCAGGGATTCATTCTTGATCGTGTCTTATTTACAAAATTTATTAAATAATATCTTCCATGGCTGCAATTTTAATCTATTTATAACTATGCAAATGATAGCTAGCTATATAGTGTAGGTCTATTTCATGAAAACCCCGGGTAAACCTAGGGCTAGACTATCTTGTTTTTTGAAAAACCTGGGCTGTCACTTGCAATTTTTTGCTAATTGGGACATAAATATTACTTCTTGAGCAAAAATAAGCAAAAATTAGAAGAAAAGAAATAAAAAATAACTAGAGAACATTTCATTTGTCTTCAGCCATTTTATAAATAACTTTTTACAATTAATTATACTCAGGAGAACTGTCAGAGAAATGTCATTACATTAGGTTTGCCCGGTATTTTAAAAACTTTCTCGTTGAGTGCACAAAACCCCGGGTAAATTTGGGGAAAATTGTAGGGGAAAACTAACACGGTGTTTTCATTATCGAACAAACCTTGTGTTGAAAATTTAAAGTATACTTCAACTTCAATCGATGCAAGATTATTGGACGTGTCGTTCTATATTTAATGACATTTTGCTAAAATCTACATAAACTGAAGGGAAACTTCTATAATTGTCACGGGGGAGGAATTCCATCATAATCTTGCCGTCTTCTTGTTGGTTCAGTTCATTACTGGCAATTTACTCAATGCAGTTATCCTGTGCAAAACACCCTCTTTATACTAAAATTCAAAGCATATCTCTTTTTTTATATTTTATCCGAAACTTTCAGAGCAAATTTAGTTCCTACTCCGATATGCATGTCAAACTACGATAAATACATCTAAAAGTAAAGCAGGTCATCTCTATAATTATTCACTTGGAATTTAATAATAATTCTTATGGAAATAGTTCGGCGCAAAAGTAATCAATATTCCTTACCTCTGCAAGAAGTTAGTTTCCTTTAGTCAAAATTACAGACGTTGTTCGTTTAGGGGATGCTTTTTTTCGCTCTCTCCTTTTATCCTTGGACTAATGAAAGCCCCGCTTTATTATTGCAGCTTCTGATTGATTTTGTCGAACTAAAATAAGCGCAAGAAATTTTTCCGTTATTTTTAGTAATGAAAACAAATAAAACTTGCACTCAAGTAAGGGAAACTAGTTATTTATGCTACGTTAAGTCGCTTATCCTTTAAATCTAGTTACTCTCTCACAGTTCATTGTTCCCATTTTTACGAATCAAAACGAAACTGGTGGTAATAAGTTTTAATGCCCTACACTTTATGGACCAGATGTTCCCCGTATTGTCGTAACCCCACTACATAAATCACGGGATATAAAAACAATATCAAGAACTGATTTCCACCAGATGGTGCCTTCCTGATTTGTGTTTGTATTACCAAAGGAAACAAGCTTTAATATAGCGAAAATTCACACTTTTATTGATGGTGTGATAGACGCTGACATCGAGGGGAAAATTCCTGCGGACAATGAAATATCGCTTAGATGAGGCGGCCAGGATTTATGAGCATTTTCTTTTAGTTTCGTAACAAACTCATATTTTCCAGTAGTACAGTCTGTTCCATGAGAGCATGCATATATTAAAAGTAGATAAAAACTCGGAGATTTAGTTTGACACATTTGTTTTTTTCATAAAGCTGTAAATCAATAATAGTTACGCAATAAAAGTTGTACTTACCCAGTGTGTGGTGCACTTTATATAATTGCCTTACACAGTCTATGGCTACTTTGATTAATTTTTCCACATACCCCTACGAGAATGCCTTTTCCAAATTGTTTTAAGAACTTGTCAGAGGTTTCTGGTGACTAAAAATTGTTGCTTTCATAAGGGGACAACATGGTTCGTGTCTGGATACTCCGCAACTCCGAGTCCCAAATTGCTAAATAATATGTATTCTTTCTTAGATCCAGTCTCGATCTTGTTCTCCATACAACAATTTTTCATACTTTAATCAATCCGACAAATTCAGTGAGTAGAGCAAAAAAGGTAAGATGGGAGACACTGTCAAATGCCTGGGAGAAGTTCATAATAACCACTTCCCTCATATATCAAGAGGTGAGCGGATGTCCATTGTAACCTTCACGGGACCATCTTCGCAACTACATTTAGGTCGAATTCCAGACTACCATCGACTAAGAAGATCATTGTGTAGTGTGTACTGTTGAACTTGCCAATACAATAGCTTTCGAGCACTTTGGAGAGGTTATCTTTGCTGATAGGCTTGAAGTCGGCGGAAGTGTCTGCTGTCGCTTTCTTGGGGATATGGATCAAATGCGAAATTTTTCAGGTATTGGGACAAACTGACGAAGTGATGCAGGAATTAAGAATATGCAAGGCCAACAATAAACGGAGAGAGTAACTTCACTTATTGCAAAGACATGTTTTTAGGGCCAATAGCATGCGATCTAACAAAGAATATAGCATTTAATACTTCCACGCGATGCACACCGCAAAAACTAAAACCATCTGACCTTGGCGAGACATTTAAACTTTCTACTTACAGCCTTGCAAATTATGATTACTTTCCGATAAGCCTTTAGATCGAATTTCTGTTTAAAAGCTCGCATGGCCTCGTGAATTTTAAGATTGATGTGAGTGATGTGCAGTAGTTAAAACAATTTTTTAAAAGTTCTACGAGTTTTCTTATTTTCCAATAAGCCCAAAATTTACCCAATCATAGTGTTGCTATCCGAGGTATTTTCTATGTTGCGAGTTTTCGATTAGTTTATAGTCACAAATCGCTAACTAAATTTTTGTTGGGAATATGACAAAGCCCCCGAAAACTAACACCACCACTCGTGAAAGACACACAAACTGGAACAACACCCACGCAATCTACTACCACATCCAGCGGAACACCAACGACAACAAAAACGGCAACTAAAACCACTGCATCAATTTTTTCAGACAAAGTACACCTTGAAACACCTGCGGCTCCGTTTGATACTGATAAAACATATGTACTATCTCTCATTAAGGAGTTTAATGAAAAAATTGATCGAATTAGAACGTCAGATTACCGATTTGCTAGAACAGACACTCTCGAGCGTCAATCTCTTGCAAGTTATATAATTATTGACTTAGTATCTGAAGCGGATAATGAAGATCTTAGTTGGGTTTTTAATAAAATTTGCACTTCTGTGAATGTACCCCCGATCTCAGCTAGAGAGGAAAATTGTGGGTAATAAAAACAACACTAACACTAGCAGTTCTGCTCCAATTAAATCAACTGATGGATCCATTGTTGTTAAATTTCATAACATACGCGGAAAAAAACCTACTTTTGAAAGCCGTTGCTGCTAAATTTAAGCAATCACAACAGCCACTAACACTTCATGGTATAGGTTTCGACTCTGATAAAACGTTCTATATACATGAAAGTTTGACCAAATATAACTATGAAGCACTCAAACATTTTCATCTATTTTTACTATTAATGGATGCCCCCACGTTCGAGACAGAGCCAGGCTTATTACCTCTCTCTCTTATTGACCTTGCGGATACGGATGATAAACTGCAATCGAAACCATGGCCTTTCTCAATATTTAGCGACAGCGCCCATCCACTTTTTTTGGCACATTTCAACTTATGGTCACAACACAGTAACACACCCAGGATTTGGCTTTTGGGGGGACCATAGGTGTCCCAAGTCCTAACGAGTCGGAAAAGTAGGGTTCTAAAGTCGCGTCCTGCACCCATCTGAACACTTAAGGACTGCTATTGTAGATTAAAAGGTTTTATTTTATTTTATCGGACTTTGTAATAATATACAGACCACATTTTATACGTAATTTGTAAATAATGCACAGAAAACTGACATTCTGGAGCGGGACCGATCCCGTTCGTCCCACCTCTCGGTGTGCCCCTGTCACGACATTTTTTATTAGATGCTAGCTCTAAGGTATTCCTGTTATTTTTAGTTTAAATTTAATTTTTGATTTTTTTTTTTTGGATTTGTCTGAGTTTACTTTTGGGATTGAGTATTATGAACTTATGATCTCTGAATATGCTTCTAGTAATATGAACTTTTTTTTATTTTGCGGTATGCCTTATGCCTTGCATCTTGCCAGAGTATTTCTTTGGTTTATTTTGTTTTGTCTCTGAATTGTGCAACCTGCTGATTACGGTATATCCGACAGTTTGGACAATTCCCGAGTTATGCCATTTTAATGCCCAAAGTATCTTGCCTATGATCGATGAGTTCGGACAAATCTTCTGCGGTCTATCTTTAGATGTGATATGCTTATCGGAAACATGGTTAAAGCCATGCGTCAGCGACCAAATTATATCTCTTCCTGACTATACTGTGTATAGAAATGATCGGGCTTCTCGTTATTCTGTACATGCACGTCTCGTTTCGCAATCAGCAAATAATGCTGAGGTAGAGTTTATTTTTGTGGAAATCTTCAATGGCTCTGAGAAGTGTCTTGTTGGTGTTGTGTACAAGCCGCCCCATATATCAAATTTTAATTCATTTGAACCTCACCTGCTTGAAGCTAATCAGTCCTATCAGCATATGGTGATTGCGGGAGATTTTAATTAAAATTTGCTTGTTCATAATAGCCCATCTAGCCAATTCCTCAGTTTAATTGATACATTCGGCATTTTCCAAACATGACCTTATATTCCTAACGTATGACTTTGGACCATCATCCGAGATTTTAAAGCTATTTACATTGATGCCATATTTAGTGATGCATATGCTTGTTATTGTGAAATGATCTATTCTATGAGAAGTGTTGATGAACAGATTAATTACTTCATGTACTTACTGCAATATCTTTTTAAGACACATGTTCCTCTTAGAACGAAAAGTATTCTAACTTCGGGTAGCCAATAGTTCACCGCACGGATTCATACATTGATTTCAATGCGCAATAATGCATATCGTAGATGGAAACGATTTAGAACTTCTGAAACTTGGCACAATTTTTGTAATCTACGCAGTTTTGTGACTAGTGAAATACGAAAATCTAAGAAGAACTACTTTCGATCGAAATTCAATACGAAGCTACCTTCAAAGGAGCTATGGGGCAATTTGAGAATAATTGGAGTTGGTCGATCTTCGGAATGTAAGACTTACGTTGACACTAATGAATTACATAAATTGAAACTTTGTCACTTGTACATTCTAAGTTGATAAAACCGATTATACCAATAATTTTGCCATCTTTAACGCATATTCTAAACAATGTTATTTTTCGTTCCTATATTCCTTCCTACTGGAAGTTTGCTAAGGTTATTCCCATCCCAAAAAAGTCTCAGTCGAGCGCCATCGAATACCGACCTATTGCGATACTATCCTCCTTCGTTTGCAAATTATGGATTATTGTGAACGTCATAACTATTTGAATAAGTTTCAGTCTGGTTTCCTGTGCAACTCGGACTGTCAGAAATTGGAATAGCCTACCTTTGATGTTGCAAAGAGAAAGAGGCGTTGGTATGAGGTTCAAGAGTGTATTATTTGAACATTTTCGCACTAGCTAATTGTTTTTGTTTTGTTCTTCTTAAATTTGTTATTTATTTTACTCTTAAATATAAGTTTTATTTTTTTTTATATTTTTTTTTGTTTCTTTCTTTAAAATTTTTTTCTTTTTAATTTATTCATATATTTCGTTGCCTAATACCACAGATGGCACAGGAAGTAGATATCGCATGTAGAACGAAAAAGTATATAAAATTTATATAGCTGGGTGGTCCATTCCGGAATGGAAGTATCTGAAGTATTATGGGAATCGATCAGATGTATACAAAACTGCTATTATAAAAACATTTGCTTTCGGAAAGCTCAAAAACATGTTATGGTCTATTCCAGAATGCGCTACCCATTTCACAATCTGTATACTCTGCTCTAGTATGCCATGCGGCATCTAGTTCTTGTGCCATCTATGCAAGTAGTTAACTTTAAATGTATTTTTTATTTTCTATTTACAATTTTAATTACTTATTGTTTTTATATTATATTTTTAGTTTAGAGTATATCTTAGTTAGATTAAGCTATTTTTGTTAAAAAAGTTTTTACACCTATGCTACATATATGTAGTTATAAGACCATTGAGCGTAATTATGTAGAGCAAATAAATAAATAATAATAATAATTATATTCCGTAGTAACTTGCATTGCTTGCGAATTGTAGTAGTCCTCAATCTTCGATGCCTGAAATACAGAAATTCACGTTCTGCAATCATGGATTCAATTTCAGTACTAAACCAGAGGAAGGATTCTGGTTTTGATACCATCGATCGCAG
Source organism: Dioctria linearis (assembly GCA_963930735.1). NCBI lineage: Eukaryota > Metazoa > Arthropoda > Insecta > Diptera > Asilidae > Dioctria > Dioctria linearis. The sequence continues at coordinate 24,360,629 of OZ005741.1, forward strand.
GGGAACATGCTTGTTACAAATATAGTCAATAGAATTATCGAGGAACGATACCTGTCCGTCTATGTCAATAATATTATAACTGTGATCTCAGGGAAATGATTCACATTTGCCAGAAAGCGAAGGTAAGTCAATGCTCTTAAAATCCCTAAATTCAAAAGCGGACGGATTTGAACTGCAACTAACTCTTATGTCGCAAGTGAAGAAAATAACGCCATAATCCAGTACAAATATAAGGCTCAGTTGATTGAAAAAAAGCACTAGCGATGAGTCTGAAAGGAAAAAAAATCTAATGTGGAAGGGTTTGAGCAATTATGATATGTAGGGTAATTATTCACAACAGGAGAGCCAAGCGTGTCGAATAAAATTACGTCTGTATCAAGGCTCCTCTTGAGTATATTGGCACTAACATCCCCGCCGACTATTAAGTTAGTGCACCGTTGACTTTGGAATGAAATAGCATTGATAAACTCGGAGCGAGCATTACTAATAGTGGGCATAGACTGCGCATAAAATGCACTTATCAGCAACCGTATCGATCTCAATACATAAGAACTGAATTCAATTCCTCGCCGATCTACAAACAACCCTTACCTTAAGGTTGCGTAGTTCATTACACCACCGCCAGGTCTTCCGCCACATTCGCCACGGAAAATTCTATAATTGGGAACCTAAGGTTTTTTGATGATTTTGGTAAGCTTAATATTTTCGGATGCAAGAAAGCGTCTTAGCAATGTAGGTCTCGACTTTTCAGTACCCCCCTATTTACGATGATAGGCTTTTTTTTTTTACATATAACAAGCAATTTTAGCTAGAGTAATTAATTCTCAAAGAAAATGCATAAAAAGGAAAAAGATTTACATGTGTTCCTAGTTTCAGTTCTCTATATACTTTGAAATCCAAGAACGAGCACATCAAGGATGTTGAATGAAAATATAAATAATAAGAGTTAATATAAGAACTACTGTAGAAAAAACAAACGACTTTCAATCTACAAAATAAATTAGATTATATTTTAGTTTCCAAATAGCACTTTATACCCATCTCAGGTTCTTGGATGACAGAAGGGTATGAATTTCGTGTGGAGGTTGATCTTTTGTTTGGTAGAAAGGACATATAAAATAAAACCACGCCAAGCTATCAAAGGGATAAAATAAAATATTTAAATCCCTTGGAAATTCATGCGATCGATGTCCTAGAAACATTTGAAGCTCTTGAGATAAGATACTTTCAAGATTTCCCCAATTTTTAATGTACCCGATGAACTGAAAGATTTTTTGTTGTTTTTGCTATAACGCTGATGTTTATATAAATCTCTATCCTGAAGGATAACAAAAATAAGTTTTCAGATTTTCTTAAAGCAAATTCTGATGAATTTTGCATGATTGTCCTCCGGCTATTTGGTTGGAGTTGAGTCTTGTTCTCATTCAACTTTTGCTTTATGCTTCGTTTTGAATTAATAAGGAAAAGCTATAAAAAGGGGAAAAAAGAATAAGAAATGGAAAATTTCTTGTGATTCATAAAGGTGGTCTTGTCAACTTATTCTGGTTTTATAAATTAATCAAGTTGAGATTATTCACATATACGTATTCGACTGACTTTTTTCTTATACGAATTAAAAGAAGAAAATACAATTACGGCACTGTGGCTATAGATATGGAAATGAATATTTTTACTGCTATGAAAGGATAAAAGCATCGTGAAATGGAACAAGAAAAAAATGTGTAATCAGTCAAAAATGCGAGGAAAAATAAAATCAAGTTGGAAAACATAACGAACAATCCTTTTTAAGCTTTTTCCATCTTCCAAGTGTATTTTTACGTTTTCATAGTGATAGAATAGAATTGCATCATTTTTTTTGGCATGTTAACCTGAAGTACTTCAGGTCAGGCAAGGAAAGCTGTCATCATATAATCTTGAAAGTAGTAGCCATCATGGCAAGCATGCTATTTTTCACTTAAATCAGTCAGCGCTGTAAAGATATAAAATTTTAAATTGCATTTCGTTGTAATCCTCTCTAGACATGCTGTACCAATCCAAAACAAAAACCACTTACGTGTACGTACTCACCAATTTTTTGCCATATTATTTTATAATAATTTACGAATTTATTCAACAAACAAACAAAATATTCTTTTGCAACGTCCCGGACCACAGTTTACTGCTGCTCCTAACTTATCCTGCCATTTCGAAATAGCACTTATGCAACAATCTAAAATCGAAAATTATCCGTCGTTACCATTACTGAAATTATACCAACAGATCCAACGAAATGCCAATAAAGGGTTATTTGTGCATTCTGAAATGTCCTTTATATGCACCGCAGTAATTTTTGGTATGCATATGCAGACGTACAGACAGATACTACACATACATATGTAGTTATATAATTAGATTATCCATGGAATGGTGGGATGCTGCACCAGATATCCTAAGTTTCAGTTTAGCTTCTACTCTATTCCCATATGGGGTGGTATACTGTAATTGGATTAAAAAAAAATTACGACGAGCTATTTAGGTACCTCATTAAACAGAAATTAAAAATAATCGCAGAAATAGGGCTCCGAATTACTAATGCAATCAGAAAAATCTCTATGCCAAGTACTCCAAGCGCAAAATAATAATCGGGATAAATGCGTATCGGCAGTTGGCATCAGAAGCAATACGTTCGCTCTATTGATTTCCCATTGGCGCTGCAAAATTTCATCCCACTGGTTAATCAGGACCGATTCATTGAGGAATATTTTCAGGATTATAAATGAAATTATGTAAACTAAGTGTGAAATAACCAGCTGCAATGTGCACACACATAAACTGTGTGCTTTTGATTAACTATTATTTTATGTGCAATGAAGCGCAACAACAGAGCATTTGTATGCTTTGCGATTTTGGTGTTTGGCATAAGTAAAAGCTGACTAGTTTTGAAAATATCATGAGTTGAGTCAACAACTCCCTTTTGGTTGTTGCACGGTTTTTAGAATTTAAATTCGGGTCGATAATTATGTCCATCGAAAATGTCTTCAGAGCTGTGCATACCAAGAGATAGACACTATTGCTCTTATCTAGGGAATAAGATTGATCTGCATGCTATGACACTGATTGGCACATCTGCAAGGAGGCAAATAATCTCTTATGCAAGGATTTCTTGTACTGGCATCTCTTCATTTATATTTGTGTAAATAAAACTGCCTAACGCAACGATTACACGAGTCAATAGAGCTGACGGACAGTCCTGATTTTGTCTGTCAAATTTACTGACTGGAAACGATTTGCGTTCGATCAAGTGACAGTCATTTCATTTAAAAAATGTCGTCAAGCGATGCAAATATCGGAGTGGCGGGTTTATTGCTTCTTAGAATTTTCGAAGATATTGAAAAGGACGACAGAAGACTCCAGCGAAAACGGAGGTACTGGACAAATCCTTTTCTTTCCAAAAGACTAATGTTCGACATAGAGACGAATTTATTGGCAGATTTGCTATATGATGACAACAGTAATCATACAAATTTTCTAAGGCTGCCTTCTGAAAAATTTTGTGAATTACATGAAATGGTAAATATCCAAATGTTATAATCGTTACGTGAACTAATTCTGTTATATTTTCAGATGCATCCGATAATCAGAAGAGAAGATACTGCAATGCGAAAAGCAATAACATCAAAAGTGCGATTAGCAGTAACATTAAGATTCCTCGCTACTGGTGACAGTTTTAAATCTCTAGGGTACCTTGCCCGGATATCTCCATCAACAATTAGTGTATTTGTGCCTTTATGCACCCTTTATTGGCCTTGCAATTTTTGTTTTAGTATCTGAGTAGAAAGTTACTCTTAATTGGTTTTGAGGCTGGAGCCCCAATCTAATGTTGGTATTGTTATTTTGTAGAGTGGGGATGATTTTATTGCTTATGTGTGGTATGTAGCCTCAAAACCAATTAAGACTAACTTTCTACTCAGATACTAAAACAAAAATTGCAAGGCCAATAAAGGGTGCTATATATGAAGTCAAGTGCCAAACAAACAATTGCAGCAAGGTCTACATTGGAGAGACAGGGAGAGACATAAAAATACGTATGCGGGAACATTTAAATGATTATAATTGGACATCTAAGCTCACACGAAATGACAGTCACCAACAAAAAGATGAACGTAACTACAACACAGCCTGTTTAGCGCATGCAATTAAAAACACACACACGTTCGACTTTGAAAATCCAAAAATCCTAGATAAAGAGCAAAACTGGAGAAAAAGGAAAAACATAGAAGCCCTCTACATACAATCCAATAATCCCAATGCAACAAATTTCAAGATTGATACGCAATACATTCACCCGCAATATAAAAATTTAATCAATTCATGCGCATACTCAACATGATAACGATTCTTTTCCCACTAGCGGGACGTACTTAATACTGTTTCCAACACGAATATGATCACAAGTTCAAATTGTTAGTTTCTCTCAGTCCTCAGTCTTTAGTTTCCTAATCGTTATTTATTTTTATCGTCAATTGTATGTAATGTTAATTACTGTGATATTTTCTTTTTTTTTTTGAGTGCGTGTTTTTATCTTTTTTATTTTTATTTTTTATTTTTTACGTTTTTGATCGTTTCTAGTCAACTTAAAAAATTGTATGTTTAATTTTTCTTAAGAAATTGCTAAAAAAAAAGTTTTAATGTTTTAAGTTTTTTGAAGTTTATATTTTAAATTTTCTTGATATGAGGTTATAAACAACCCACAATTAAATGTTTCCTCCTGAAACACCAATTTTCTCAAGGTAAAAACATAGTTTGTAATTAATTGTTAATTTTGCATCAATTAATTTTTAATTTTTGATTTGTTTTCCCTCTCTTTTTTTGTCAGCCTTGATAATGGTCTACACCAGGGGTGTCAAACTCGCGGCCCGCAACCGAAACTTTTGCGGCCCGGCCAATATGTCGGCAAACAATAATACATAATAAATAAAAACTGTGAAAGCGCAGATTACATGCAAAGTAATAGAAAGGAAAATTACATTTCCGTAAATAAATGAAAAGCGGAGTTGTCAGATTTTACTCTCATAAAATATTCCCGCGCTTTTGTGCAAAGACACATAATGGAAAATGATTCATTTCCGTAAATAAACGAAAAGGGGCGGAGTTTTTAGATTTTACTCTCATAAAAGAGCCCGCGCTTTTGTGAAACAGGTTTTTCTGAAATATTGAGAGAATTACCCCAATGTTTATTGCTATAATCCTGTGATATTTGAACAGCACGTGCTTTTGTTTACATTCGTTTTGCTCTGGAGAGATTAAGTGGCAGAAACTCATGCTGAATTCTCTGATATTTTTGGGAGAAATGGGAATTTTAGTTGACAGAAATTTTACATCTCCTTTCAGCACGTGCGCCAAAGCGGTACTTATCTTTTTCTAAAAAAATTAGGGTAGTATAACCCGATGTACATTATTATGAATAGTTTGAAAGGGTTTTGAAGGTATTCAGGAAGGTTTTATCATTCGGGTAATCCTACGTTCTCTCAATTTTTCTTTCTAACTAGTTGTCTATACTTGTCGCACTACAATCATAAGTAAGATGTTTTACCCCACCATTCATGCAAAAGACATAAGTATATGACATTATTTGTTTCTTTCTTGAAAACACGAAAAATTTCCAATTTTTTTCTTCTGTCTTATCTTATCGTTAGTTAATCTTTGACTATAGTCTTGTACGGATTGGTGCACGTAACAGAAAATATTTTACTTTGGGAAAATAAGACGTATAGTTTATATAGGATTATTGCTTAATTCATATTACGCTTATTGATTTGTGCAGTTATTCTGTCTGGTAAGTTAATGTTCAAGAAAAAAACATTGATATTTTATTAAAATGTTTTATTATTTTCTGTTAGCAACTGCTTATTTATTCCAACCCTTTGTATTCAGTATGTCTATATCGAAGCCAAGTGGTAGTCAAACTAAACGAAAAATCGCTGACGAACATCTAATGTTCCAAGTAAAGTGGGAATTAGAATATTTTTGCTGTGAAGTAAAAGATAAAATAATCTGCTTGATATGTAAAAATGCTATTAATGTACCAACGTTATACAATATTAAACGTCACTACGAGCAACATCAATCAAAATATGATAATTATGAAGGATTAATGAGACAAGAAAAGTTGAAAGAGCTCAAGTTAGATCTGAAAAAACAACAGCTAATGTTTACTAAAGTATTGCAAGAAAGTGAAGCGGCGGTACATGCAAGCTACGTCTTGTCCGAGTTGATAGCTAAGCACTCGAAGCCTTCTACTGAAGGTGATTTCATCAATAAATGGCTAATTAAAGCTGGAGAAATTGTTTATCCTGAAAATTTGAAGGCTTTCCAAACAATTTCTTTGGCTCGAAATACAGTTGCGGAGAGAGTTACTGACTTGGCCGCCAATTTAAGTGATCAGATCAAAGCAAAATCATCAAATTTCGAAAGTTTTTCCATTGCCTGTGACGAGAGTACGGACATTGGTGGCATAGCTCAATTAGCTGTGTTTCTTCGTGCTTGCGACACGGATTTTAACATTTTTGAGGAATTATTGGAACTAATACCGATGCGTGGTACTACTACAGGACAAGATATATTTAATTGTGTTTTTGAACTTCTGGAAAAATACAATCTACTTCTGTTAAAATTAAATTCTGTAGCTACAGATGGCGCTCCTTCAATGACCGGAAAAAACAACGGCTTCGTAGCATTACTACGAAAAAAACTAAGTGAAATTCACGGCTCAAAAATTCATCATACGCATTGTATTATACATCAAGAAGTACTATGCACGAAGGTAATAAACATGGAGAATGTTTTGTCAAATATAAAAAAAGTTATAAATTTTATAAGATCTCGAGGCTTAAATCAGCGACAATTCACTGCTTTCCTAAGTGAGTTAGATAGCGCATATTCAGGTTTGTCCTACTATACCGAGATACGTTGGGTATCTTGCTCCAAGATTCTCAAACAATTCTGGGATTTAAAAGAAGAAGTAACTCAGTTTTTAAAAACTAAAAATCAAGACACAAGCTTGTTTTCCGATCAAATATGGTTGCAAGATTTATCTTTCATGGTTGATATAACCAAACACTTAACCGATTTAAATTTATCGTTACAAGGAAAAGATCAGATCATTACGAACATGTTTGACATAATTAAAGCATTCAAATGTAAGCTAGTTCTTTGGGAAAAGCAACTGAAAAATGAAGATTTATCGCACTTCCCGACGTGCAACATGAACAAATCAAATTTAGATACTACATCGTATCAAATATACGCAGAAAAAATTTCAAATCTTAGAACTGAATTTGAAACAAGATTTAAAGATTTAAATTCTTTGGAAGAAAAATTTTGTTTGTTTTCTTCGATTCTCTCAATAAATATAGACTCAGTACCCAGTGATATGCAAATGGAGGTGATCGAGATTCAGTGCGACTCAAATTTGACGGCAAAATTTATTGAAGTGGGTGTGCCTGAATTTTACAAATATTTACCAGCCAGGTTTGAAAATACTCGAAAATTCGCATATGAAATTATTTCCATGTTTGGAAGTACTTATCGGTGCGAGCAGTTATTTTCAGTTATGAAAGGAAATAAGTCTCCTGTTAGAAACAGTATTAATGACGCTCATCTTGGGCCTATTTTGAAAGTAATCTTTGCGAACAAAATTTCTCCCGAAACAGGAAAGATAGTAGCAGAGAAGAGATGTCAAGCGTCAGGACGTAAACATTAAATTTTTCTTGTTTTTGTTTTTATATATGTTTATTATAATGTATTATTCAAAATAAACCTACGTTTCTATGAATATTGATTTTTCTTTTGCGGCCCACCTAAAGATAAACCTTGTTTGTTGGCCCAAGTTAGATTTTGAGTTTGACATCCTTGGTCTACACCAAAGACCGAAATATTGGGATCTCTAAAATAAATGATGGCTTATAAAAAAACCAAATGAGTTTTTCTATAAGATAATTTAGAATACCGGGTCATATAACCCCAAAACATCTTTATATGGTATTAAAGAAAAATAATAAAAATGTAAATCAAAATAAACTTTTATTTCTTATAATGTTAATTTTGAACATTGCGTGGTATAAACATAAAATATAAAATAAACTTTTTCCTCGTCATATTAATTTCGAACATTCATGCGCTTATTCGGCTCTAAAAATACTGTTCATACTGTTCAGTGGCATCATTTTGGTAACTGATATTAGATGATTCTAAAGCAACAGATATAATGTCGCCCGAAACTCCGCTGGTGTGGTATGAAATCGGGACTGCCGATGTTGATATCGGTCTGAAGATGCGTTGTTTCGGTATGATTTTTATCCTTTTGCTTGCTATAACCAAATCCAACCTCCTATTCATTAAGTTTTGCTGTATTTCCTGCATAAACAGCAAATTGACAAAACGAGTCAATTTCATCGTTAGCTGCTCTCTTTGTTGATTGCGATGTAAACTCCAGTACATTTTCTATTGCACTCAAATATTTGTCTTTGCCTAATGGTTTTTTAGTGCATTTTTCGGGTGCAGTGTCACTTAAATTGTGGTTGATATCATTGTTTCCACTAGCAAAACTTTCTGAATCGTCTTCCTACAAAGACAAATAAAAAATATTTATGTTTTTTTCGTTTTAGTTTCCACAAAATCAAGAGGAGTGGGAAGCAATCAGCACGGATTTTGAAAAATTGTGGCATTTTCCACATACATTGGGAGCACTTGATGGAAAACACGTTCGTATAAAGCAACCGAATAACTCCGGCTCAAAGTTCGAATATTACACCGACCAATTGAAACCAAAGTAGAAACAATAGATTGGATAATTAAAAGTTGTTGTGTGCTGCACAATTACTTAACTATTCCGGGAGAAAACTCACGAGTACCAGAGTATCTTCGACCTGATAAACTTCCAGACACAAAATATCAGTTCACGGTACAAAAACGCTAATCAAATCCGTGATGAAATTGCTTTGTATTGCACAAAATCTGGCAATGTCTCTTTTCAATGGGGAAAAATTAAAATTAAATCTTTCAACTAATATACCTGTTTCATTTCAATATTGCATGAACTTGTTCTCTTGCTGATAACCCGATCAAGGAATCTCATTTTTTCATACCAAAAGAGATTTGATAAGTAAACATCCTCCGTCTCTTGTCCCGACTTCCGACAATTTACTTTGTTTCTTTCTTCTGTATACGTACCACGGAACGCTTTCACCTTTTTTTTTAACAAAATCTGTGTCCATTTTCATCTCCTTTGACACTTCATTCCATACTTTATTTTTTATGTTCGTTCTTTTGTATGCATCACTGCTTATATCCCACAGGCAAGGATTCTTCTCATAAGCATCTATTAGTTTAATAATTTCTTCCTTATTCAGTTTCCTTCCCGTCATTTTTTTTTCTGAAAAATTACACATTAAGTCCCAAACTATATTCAGTTGCACCAGCTTTATAGACAATTGTACAAACTTTTAACCTTTCGGCCATTTTAATTTTGCGTTTTGACAATTCATTGACTAGTCCGTACTGACTCGTCAGAAATCTTGTCAGTACAGACTGGTCAGTAAAAAAGAATAGTCAGTAGGGGTTTACACGAGCCTGTGTAAGTGTCAAACACTGTCAGTGTCAGTTCTACTGACTCGTGTAATCCCCGGGTTAGTCCTTATCGAGAGAACTTTGAAGTATATGTCAAAATGATGCCAAGTGAATCCTAATCTCAGTGCCCTTTACGGATATTTGAATGCAAATGAACTTTTCAATCCGAAATTATCTGTTGGTGGAAATTACTTTCACGTATTTTATTATATTTAGCTGCGTGTCTAAACTCTAAGCTCCAATTAAATTAACACCGAGGCAGTAAAATTAGCCAGGCAACATAAAAATAAATATTTGGGGCGCTAATGTAATGAAAAACTGGATGAAATAGGTAGTTTAAACGCAGCCAGCTTCATAGGCTAATGTTTTATTTCTTGTACTGGGAGGGTGGGGCAAGATGGGCTACTTAAGGTTCGGAAATGAATAAAACGCAAGTTTTCATTGATAAAAATTTCAAAACTTTAATGAAACATTTTTTGGTAACTAGCCTTCAATATTATAAACAAAAAACAAATGTATCTTCAGAAACAAAATAATAATAATTCAAAATATCAGAAATGTCAAAATGGCCATCTTACCCCATATATGGGGCAAGCTGGGCTAATGCCATGGGGTAAGATGGGCTACAAAGGTTTAAATAATATTTTACTGTAATATTGTACTGTATAGCGGATTATTAATCTGGTAAGAACAATGCACAGACATGAGTCGCTCCGGCGTCTTCGCCTATATCCGCGCAGCTACAGTGGGCCTATTTTTCACAAGCTAGGCACATCATCCATCTCTCAACTCTTCGGTCGTTGCAATATAAAGAGGGGGTGTTAGTAGTTTCATCTTCACTGTCTGAAGATATAATTCTAACCGGCTTAGTGTGGTATTTGGTTGCTTTAGTTTGGTTTTATTTGCCAACGGTTTTTCGTCCTTTCTCTTTCCTTCTTTATTTTTTCCTTTTTCTTTGGCGTTCAATTTTCCTACTTTTTCTTGTACAATTTCTTCTTTCCTTCTGATATCTTCTTCAAGGGCTTGCTTATACGGCGAGGATGTAATTATTGCTGTTTTCCCACGTTTTCTAAATGTTCGATTCTTCTGTTGAGTCACAGGTACTGGAAGGAGTTGCTTAGCACTAACTAATGCAAACACTGACTGCTGAACTGGATGCATGGGCTCTCTAGCCTGTGTCTGTTCATGCCAAAAGGAACATCCAGGCTCAGAGTAATTTACAGAAATACTATTGGTCTTCTCTGTTTGTAATTGGTTAGTCCCTTCATTGTTGTAACCTTGAGATGCTATGTCTACGGTCGATGGTGTTACCTCTATATCTGTCGCTACAAAATCAGCTTCTGTGAAAGCGTTTGAATCTTATGGCCGAATTCCACACTTCTTAAATCCATTCACGGCGTTGGAGATTGTAGCTGCTTGAATAAATGCCTTACCACCAATTCCGCTACCTGACGAATACTGACAAGAATACTAGGATTACTGCGAAGCCATGAAGTTACTGCTTGGTCGTAATAGATACTTAAACGCTTCATAAAAGTCACGTCGAGTGGCTGCAGGCGATGAGTTGTATGTGGTGGAAAGGATAAAATCTCAACGCCATTCTTTCTAGCTTCATCGATAAGTTCTATGCTTTTCGTGTGTGTGGAATGACCATCAAGGAGCAATAATACATGATTTTCTTTTGTTGCCCCAATGAACATTTTAAACCACCCCAGAACTAGTCCTGATGTTATTCAACTCGAGTCACTACACACGCCATAAGCTCCTTCCGGTGCATTGACCATCAACTCCGGCTTCATACGCTTTCTTGGGAAGTTCATCATGGAAGGTGACTAGTGGCATTAAAGCATGCTTCAACAGTTATAGTTGCTCCTCTGTCTGAAGATGTCAAAGCGCCAAATTGTTTGCGACCTTTCAAAGCAATTATTTTACATCTGCATTTTGGTATAACTGAAACACCGGTTTCATCGCAGTTGTAAATGTGGTTACCAGTGAATTTATGGTCATCGTAGAGTTTTCCTAATAGCTTGTAGAAAGCTCACACTGCAACCTTATTGAAGCCAGCTGCTCTTGAAGCGGATGTACTTTCGGGTTTCCTTATTGCAAGTTGTGGGTTTTTAAAAGCCGGTAAACCAATCTATCCTTGCCGTACTTATGTTCTCTTTAAAAGTATGAGCTTTACTGTTCCTTATTGCCAGTTGATATGCTAAAACCTTTACGTCTCTGGAAGTAAGACCAAAAAACCTCCTTTCCATATTTATAATATAGCTTGCAAGCTCATTTTCATCTTCGAATGAAAATACTGTCGTCTTTGGGCCTAAAGGAACTTTTATTTTCGGTGGTATGTTGGGGGATTCTCCAGCAAGATTAACTTTCCTTTGCAATGTTGATCGCGGAACTCCGAAAGTTTTAGAAGCCAGCAAAGTACCCATTCTATCTTGTAGCAGTGGTTCGATTGCATTTCTCATACTTCCTCCACTCCATTGTGCCCTACGCTTATATGTCCGTACCATTCTAAAACCGAAATAACAAAACGAATGAAAAAAATATAATGTACGAGAAAATGGGGGGTGAGATGGGCTACCCTATAGCCCATCTTGCCCCCTTGGGTGACTTCGAAGTAAAAATAAAAAATCACTAAAGCATGTTAAAATGATTCCAAATATTCATGCTTGGCTTAAAGCCTAGTACATTGTGTTTCTATCCCAACCACAAGTTACTCCGAAAGGCAATATTTTTGTGATCATGTCACATTTGTCATATAACGTTAAAATAATAAAAAACTCACATAAATCAAGGCTTTTTATCACAATGTAGCGACACGTCCTTCTTCTGTAACAGCACTCGGTCGACTGAGCGGTCCGAGGAAGACACGCCTAATGCACGTTGCTGCTTGTTCCTAGCGTGTTCGTTTTGGGAGAAAATACGGCGGGTAGCCCGTCTTGCCCTCTAGCCCGTCTTACCATACCCCATCTTCCCCTACCGATATAGGCACTAAGGTCCTAGATATTTAATTCATCTAATTCTAATTAATTTCGACTAAAGTTACAATGATTCTCATGTTAAGCAATAGCAGCGATCATGAGGACTTGTCACACTTAAATCAGAGATCATTAATTTTATTTTAATGCTGAGCACCTTGGAATGGTAATTTATTCAAGGACGCAGCCTGTCCACGTACTCAGAAACAACATTTATAACAGTACGTTTACATGAATACTTGAGTACTTGACTTGAAATTCACCTGAAACTCAATTAGGGTTTTTGGCTAGCGTGAACAACTATACGTGCCATTGGATTAAAGCTCTAAATTTGTCAATCACGGATCACTTTTAAATAAAACATACTAAACAAAAACTTAAGAAATTGTAACAGTTTTAAGCGATTTCATATTTTCTTATAAGACCTTTTATTTTACAGAAATCCTTTTTTGTTCTCGTCCCTATTTATTTGACGTTCGTTCAATATTGCTGGACTCCGTTCTGCAGAATTATTTTGACATCATTTGAATGTTGATAGAATTCTTCTCATAAAATTTGTGAAACTAATTGTGAACCAATACCCTTATCAAGTATGGAAGCCTTTGCTGGGGGATTCGATCGAGTAAATTTCAATGTTTACAGATCTCGTGGTAACAAAAGGCTTCGACTTAAACCGACATTTTCCAGAAACAGTTATTTTCTCGTTTTTATTCTTGATTTGTTGCCATACCGTATTTCACACGCGTTTCGGAAAATTGCTCCTTAGACTCTGTTTAGACGGGTCAATTATAATGTACGCTTTGAGGTACCTCAGAATGCCCTTCAAGATTACTTCAGTCAACTTGATGCCCATGCCTTACAGTCGGTAAAACAAATAAATCGGCAAATTATGTAAAGTAATAACTACAAAATGCCATTCTTTAAGCTGGAATGATTACGTGACCCATAAAAATAAGTGTTGTCTCAAGAGCTGCCTGCGTTCCAAGCGTATATTAAGTTGGACTTCATTCCTGCCCCCAACCATCACACTGCCAACAAGTTTCGTGTTCAAAGGCAGCATACTGACCCTGATAAGATGGGTCTTACTCTCTTACTCAAATTTGTAACGTAACAAAAAAAAAGCCATCTATTGTCGATTGGTAAAAATACATTCACAATTCACATGGGGAAAAGGTTTTCAAAAATTACTTTTAATTCTCCTTTAATATAAAAAAAACTTCAACTTTTTCGCCAGAATATATCATAAAATGTACTTGGAATGAGAGTAGTGGTCCAAAAACTTATATTCCAAAATTTCTCTTAAGATTTCAGATTTTAAAGTACAATCGAAAGCTGAACTAAGCCGGACTGATGATTATATGGTTCCTGCTTATACGAAACGCCTAGTTTTGCATAGAAATTTCTTCTTTCAAAACTTTTCTTTTGCAAAAGAATTTTTTTCCACACAATCGAAAGTGTTTACTAAGGAAATTAAGCAGAATATATGATGACTTATTTACAACGAAACTAATTTAGCAAAGAATTTTGTCTTAAGAGCACGCATTCATTGTTCAACATTTTTGGACTTAAAAAGGTTTCCTCAAGGCAATGATAATACTGAAGAATTTTCGCAAAACATTGACCGAGCGTAGTATCTACTGGTGTGCCGCTTTGAAAATGCAGACGAATCCCTTCTTGCTCAATCTTGAGATGCTTTCATGACAAGTAATATGAGGCTCAGGTACAGTACATTTTTGGCATAACTATACCGACTTTGTTTACAAAGAAACATCTCACGAAAAATTACCATATTTTGTTCCAAGATTTTAAATATGAAAATACCTCGCGGCTCTTTCATTTCCGCAATTAAAAATTTATTTTGGCTACCGTCATCCTAAATTTTACCCAGCCTCTCTAGAAAGTCGGAAATGGTTGAAACACTTAAAGCGTGGCATGGCTATTTGTAGCAAGGAACGCATAATACCAACCGTAGATTACTATTTTAAGAACACTTGCCGGGTTCCCAGATATGCCTTGGAATACGTAGACCCACTTTAAAGCAACGAAATTAAATTCTCCTTAAGTTGTGGAAATGACAGTTCACCCAGCAGGGTAACAATTCATCTTGGGACTGCCTTGCCTTATAAATTTATTTAATTGCATCTCCAGCCGTAATTACCATATCGTAATACTTTCTGGTCTTTGTTGCTCGTAATTTCTTCTATTCTGTTGGTCTTTTTTGTGATTTTTTTAAGGTCGCGTGATTCCCAACGGTCCAATATAGTAAAAAAAAACAAAAAAAAAATAAATAAAAATATTTGTTTTGTTTCCCTGAAAGAAATGTTTCTAGAATAATTGAAAGGGTATACTTGTTCCGTCCCAGCCTTCAAATGTTCAAAGGGACATTTACCTTAGTAACAATGTCGTCTCATTTGTACGAGGAACATGAGTTATGGTTCGGTCGTAAATAAGTACTTATCTGATTCTGGACAGTCTCACAAAAACGTAGGTACATAAAAAGATTGGGAGAACCTGAAAGGGAATTTCAAAAAGTACAGCTTTTGACGAGGGTGCTCAGAGTATGACCAAATCAAGAATGACTAAACCAGGTGGAATACGATTGATGAAGACTTTTAATGAAAAGATACATCAAGTTATCTGGTTATCATCCCCAGGGAAAGAATCAGACAAAGGGAATTTACAATTTCCTTAGAGCGGAAAAGGGGATTCTGCAACGTTCCGTCTCTCAACGTCGGGGGAATGGTCTTAAAGCTTATTTTCTCCATTTGTAGAACCTTTTATTGCAGTACAATTGAGTTAATCATTTCAAGGTAAGCTTCTTACTTCGTTTGCAGGAGAACAGTTGGCGAAGTTTTTAGATACACTTTTCAAAGTAGGTAAAAATTTGCAAATGTTCAATGTGACATTTAGATTGATTACAAATAGGAAAAAAAACACAGCAAGATGAGAAGGAGCAATCGAATGAAAAGGAGTGTAAAAACTAGAGCAGTTGTTTAGGGGGGTCTTTAGGTTCACTGAAATCAAAATTAGATTAATGAGCTGCATTGAGAGTGGAGGTTGTACATAGAATCTCGGAATTGAAATTCCCATAATCAAAATCCCGGAATGTAATGTTTATGCGTTCTCCTACTACATAAAAGGAAAATACTGATTCATGTTATCCTAGAAGGAAGTAAGTAAAAAAAAAAAGGGATTTAGAAAAACTTGATCAGATGAAAAGCTCTCAAATCAGTGTGGAGTATATAAACGACTGAATATATCATCTTATCGCCACTTATCCACTCCTGCTCAGAAAATCCGTTTTTTTGTTGATTAGATTTAGTTATACGTGAAAGAACTCAAATTATTAGTCAAAACTCATATATAGAAAAGACTATTCCTAAAGAAATAATAGACTTTCAAGACGGTGTTTTACGCCCTTTTGAATCTGGAGGGTGATTCTGTGTGTTTTGTCGATCTTGAATGTCAAAATAATCGACTAAATGAAATGAACATTTCTACTGATTTTTTCGTGTTTTTATTTAGCTCAGCAAGCCTTGCATGACGTAGAATGAACAGAAAATGACACTTCACATTACAAATTCAAAATATTATTTCGAATTTAAGCACTTGAATTGCTCTAATTAGGTGTAGAATTTCCATTTACCAGTGTAAAATTTTTGTCACAACCTGTGGGAGCAGTTGACTAATTTGTCGATTATTTAGTCGTGTTTTTTGACGTTTGTTCATCGAAAATTCATTATAGTTCATTTGTGGTATATAATAGTGAAGACACAAAATGAACTGTGTTAAAGAAAAAAATCGACAAAATATTTCAAAATTCACGACTAAATAGAACGACAAAGAGATCAGAATCACCCCACTGATCTTTTGTTGTTCTATTTAGTCGTAAATTTTGACATATTTTGTCTACTTTTTTTTCAACACAGTTTATTTTGTGTCTTCACTATTATCTACCACAAAATGAAGTATAATGAATTTTCGATGAACAAACGTCAAAAAACACGACTAAATATACGACAAATTAGTCAACTGCTCCCAGAGGTTGTGACAAAAAATTTGCACTGGTAAATGGAAATTCTACACCTAATTAGAGCATTACAAGTGCTTAAATTCGAAGCAATATTTTGAATTTGTAATGTGAAGTGTCATTTTCAATTCATTCTACGTCATGCAAGGCTTGCTGAACTGAATAAAAACACGAAAAAATCAGTAGAAATGTTCCTTTCATTTAGTCGATTATTTTGACAATCAAGTACGACAAAAGATCAGAATCACCCTCCAGTCCACTCTCGGACAGACCAAGATTGCTTAAATTTTTCCAAAACTCCTTGATAAAAATTTTAATTAAAAAAAAAAAAAGTTACCACTCTAACTAGCTACCAGATTCATAGTCTACTCAATCCTCTAACTCGAAAATGTACTTTATTAGTTTCTTTTAATTTTAATACCTGTGCACACAAAACATCTGATATATAAAAACCTCAAAAATTTCCTTATTTTCATTGGAATACAAATAAATTGCAGTTTACAAAAATATCACTTGGCAACAATCACTAAATTTGACTAAGTGCCTATAAATAATTCTATCGAAATCATTGAATAAACGCTTGGAAAATTGTGGAGCTTTACTCTTTCCCCCTACTTATCATAATAAAGTTATTGACATACATATTTTCATACAGCTATTGCTAGAAATGGAATGCATAATAAGATTGGGGAATTCTAAGGAAAACGTCCTTGCCCTAGATACAAGTTCCGCTTACATATCCAATGTAAATTGGAAAAGAACAATTCTGTTTGAAAGTTTTACTACGGCTGTCTTACTTAAAGGAAGCCACACCTGCACCAAGTCGGAAAATTTATGCAATTTTGTTTCAGTACAAAATACATTTCGAGAATATGGAAAATATTACTTGAACTCCCCACATATTTATCAGGACTGATACATCTTCTCTGGTGATTTTTATATCACAATTTTGTGTTGACGAATAACAAATTGATTTGATTCCCACAAATGGTGACACAGCCAGAATGATAAAAACCTTTGACCTCCTTAATTTCAGGAAAGAACGCGAATATGAGGTCATTTGTAATTTTCAGAAAGGTCGAGTTCTGGAATCGAAACTCTACCATCAAAAATTGTAAGTTTAAACGGAGAATTGAGGAAATCGCTCTCGAACTAGTTGGTAGGACACAAAGGAGACTCTAATCTCGCTGATGACCAAAACAATTTTCCAATTTCCATGTATGCATAATACAATTGCATTCACAAAAAAAAGCACAAAAAAGAAGTTGACCCAGGATAGTTCCCTGAGGAACTTCTTTTTTGAACTGTGTTCAAAGGAAAACAATTTAATATAGCGTCCTAAATAAAATTTAAATTTTTATAGATATCAGTTGAAAAATGACAGACTTTACGGGTTTCTTACAAACAAAATTGATTTTCACTATACATTTTATATATTTTCCCCACTGAAACTTTTTGTTCATACTCCAATGCCATGAAAAATTAAGTCAATAGAATTTACACCAACCATGGTAACTGTAGTAACTGTGGTTTTTTCACAAAAGCGATTTTTGTATAATCAATAAAATCTGTAGTCACTACTTCTTTGTGACTTGAGGAAAATTAACAGGAGCAATTATGGACCCGAAATTCGAATATATATACCAAAAGGGAAGAAAAACTTTTGGACGGCCAGTACGTTTTCAGGACAAAACGGAACTTCTTTTTTCAATAACATCAAATCGAGAACTCTTTCGAGAATATATTGTAAGAAATCCTGTGACAAAGGCAACTCAAGATAGCCACCAAATGGCTATTAGTGAAGCCAACACAGAAAGAGCTTCGTATAAGCATTGTGGCACTTATCACAACGAGGGTGGATGGCCTAAGGATATCAACATGCAGGACCCGGAGCAAACTGTCAGGTGTTTTTTTTTTATATAGTTAATTGTACGCCTAATAAGACTCTAGTAATTGAATTCATTTCAGGTACAAACGAAAGATTGAGAAAGATGAAAATTACATCGGACAAGTTATGAGCTTAACGAGACCAATGGAGCACTACATCGACCAGAATAACGCCGTAAATATATATGAAAACTACTTTGAAGAACTGGACCCAGCGCCATTAATAGATCCATGTAAATCCCGTACAGTGAACGTTTACAGAGATCCTAACCCTGTAAAAGTGCCTATTACTCATCTTTCATGGTCTCCAGATGGTGGACTGAAATTAGCTGTTAGTCACTGTGACATGACCTTTCAAGGGGACAAAGCTGGACAATTGGCGCATTCATACATTTGGGAAATCGAAAATCCGAATGAGCCCCTTCTAACGTTGGAGCCTAAAACACCGTGTGTTTGCTTGGAATATAATCAGAAAGATCCCACCAGCCTTGTAAGTGGCATGTACTCAGGGCAAGTGGCTGCATGGGATACTAGACATGGGAAACATCCTGTTATGATAAGTGAACGTGAGGTATGCCACCGTGAGCCAGTTAACTCTGTTTTATGGATTAATTCGAAAAGTGGTACAGAATTCTTTTCGGGTGGCTCTGATGGTCAAGTGCTATGGTGGGATACTAGAAAATTAAATGAACCTTTAGATAAGTTGTATATGGATCCTCTTAAAACTGATGAACAAGACCTAGCCCGATCTTATGGGGTGTCAATTTTGGAATATGAAACCACAATTCCGACAAGATTTATGTGTGGAACTGAGATTGGCATGCTGTTCTCCTGCAATAGGAAGGGTAAAACTCCATTGGAGAAGATAACTATTCGAGTTTGATGATTGCAAATAAAAATTCAATTCGAGATTTACTCAGATCCAATTTTTAGATGTCATGCCATTTGGGGCCAGTTTTTGCTGTCACTCGTAATCCAGCATTCGTTAAGAACTTTCTGACGGTAGGTGACTGGACAGCTAGAATTTGGTCGGAGGACTGCCGTGAAAGTTCCATTATTTGGACAAAAAGTCATCAGGCTATGTTAACAGATGGCGCATGGAGCTACACTAAGTACTATAATTACTTATACATAATATAATATCACAGACTCACATACATAAATAATGGTATTTGTACCGTGGTATGGATATCATTCTAATATTACTCATACTATATTATGAGTTAATTATCCTTTGACAAATCTGATTTCAGTTGGTATGGAACAGATCCAGAATCTGCTAGTAATGGCTGTTATTCTTTCTGTTTTAGTTTCATATTCATAGTATACCAGATACTTGATCTAGTATACCAGATACATGATCTAGTATACCAGATACATGATCTAGTATACCAGTTACTTGATTTAGTATACACATATCTAGTACTTAAAGAGATACTATAGTTGCTCTTTGAATACCACCAGAAAATATATTTCAGAGTTTCATTGTTCTTTATCACTCGAATGGATGGAGTTCTCGATGCTTGGGATTTACTTCAGCAGCAGAACGAGCCAGTTTTAAGCATTAAAGTCTGTGATGATCCACTTTCATGTCTTCGAACAAATGAAAACGGAAAATTGGTTAGCTGTGGCAGCAAAAATGGTGCAACCTACTTAATTGAAGTGTCCGAAAACATGACATTCAGCTCGAAGAATGATAAGCCATTGCTGACTGCTGTACGTTTAATACAGCTGTTTTTCTCACTACTTAATTTCTTAATTTAATCTATACATTCCAAACTTTACTTTCATGTAGATGTTCGAGCGAGAAAGTAAACGAGAAAAAATATTGGAGGCTAAATCAAGAGAAATTAAGCTTAAAGTTAAAACAGCTCCTGTTCATGAGGCTGAAGACACATCTATGATTGGAGGAAAAATATCCGTTGCTCCATTTGCTGGTATGTATAAAAATAATATGTGTGTATGTGATTTTTTAAATAACCTTTTAATTTTAGCTGCATACGAACAAGCTGAAGCTGAATATTTGGCTGCTGTCGAACAAGAGAAATTTAGAAGATTACCTGGAGGGAAGCGTAGGTATTTAAAACATTTACCCGATTTCGTTTTTAATGCAGTCAGAAAACTTTTTATAATTTGCCTGTTTACAGAGGATGCGGATGAGACTGAATATTCCGAGAATGAGAATAGTGCAAAAACATAGTTATAGTATTGTAGAATATAATATTTATTGAGAGAAAAAAAATGGTATTAATGGCGACACGCTGTTTGTAATTATCAGTTTGATTAAGCAGATGTGACTGTTCATGAGAGCGACCTGTTTTATCCCGAATCATAGGGAAAAGTAAAATTTTCTCGAATGAATGATTGGGAAGAAAAGTATAAGTCTGTGCTGCGAATATATTCAGTGGAACACTTATTCAATCAGCTGCGACAGGAACAAAGAAAGCTCTCTGGGTTCACTAACTAGTTAGTCTATATCTATGGCATTATCATAAATATACCAGACTCATATCCAGATTCCATTCGGGGAAAAGTGTCACCAAAATTGATGCGCATAATTCTCCGATGAACTACCGATCAACAGAATTGTAACTGCAATGAACTCATTCCAAAATATCACCAATTTATTGGATTGACTTTGTGAGTCTCTTTTTAAATCAACTCGCTGTTTCAATCAAATTGGAGTACATATGCCAAAAGGAAAGAAAAACTTTTGAAAAGCCGGTACGTTAGAAAAAATCATCAGTTCGGAAGTGAAAATCCACATTTCTTAGCCTTCGATAAAATGTTCTACAAAAATCAGATTTACGATGTACATAACCTACATTTTCAAAATGGCGGCTACATTTATAGGCATCTAGAGTAAGGTAGATATTACCAAGAAATAATTTGTTTTAGTTTGGATACCATTTATGAACAATGATGACGGGGCGCGGCCATGCGCGAGGTGGCCCGTGGTGGCCCGGGCGGGCGTGTAATTTTTCATATAAAAGCGGGTGCAGAAACAGCGATAATTTCTTCACGTAGCATTTAGGAGATTGCAAGCTCAATCAAAACTAGTACTAGTGGGAAGTGAATGGACCTTCCCACACGAGAAGTTTTTAAGGAAGAAAGGAATTTCCTCCTCTTGGGCTGAGACGTGCGAGCACAATAATGTTGCTCCGCTTAGTTCCGTATATGATTTCCGAAATTAATTGTATCCGTGGTCAAGTATGGCACAGTTTTTGATACAAACAATATATTCTAAGAGCTAGCAACGTTTTCGAGAAATTACTTTAGTTCGGCTAGTTTTTTTATATGCCTTTCCTTACAGTA
Organism: Dioctria linearis; assembly: GCA_963930735.1. Taxonomy (NCBI): domain Eukaryota; kingdom Metazoa; phylum Arthropoda; class Insecta; order Diptera; family Asilidae; genus Dioctria; species Dioctria linearis. Next base: position 24,382,448 of record OZ005741.1, read on the forward strand.
TATTAATAGTCATGCAGCCCCTCTGGCTGGTGAGAGGGATTGCGTTTACCTGTTCGCATTCCGTTCGTCAGGTAAAAAACGCAGTTTTCAAAATGATTTTAGTTGGATATTTGTTTTTTTCATCTGTTTTCATAAACATCGGACAATATAAATTCACTATTCCTAGACAATTTCCTTGTTGCTACCACCGTGCCAGACGTTTTTTTTTGCAAAAAAAAAAAAAAACTTATTACGGCTGCAATTTTTATACGAGTTAGTTTAACCACATGAAATTAATTTTCCAGGCGATAATTCGGTTGCTCATTAGGAACCGGACAGATATGAGCATAGTAAAAGTGGTTTTTTTTTCTCACGATGATGTTTTGAGAATATTTCATGAACTCAGCGAAATAGCACAATTTTCTCTTATTATTTTTTTACAGAAAAGCTTCTGGGCAAAATTGCGTTATCTGGCTCAGATTTGAGGATATTTTTGATAAAATTCTTTAAGAAAAAATCCACTATTTTACAGTTTCGCTATTGAATTGGAACTTGGATAAATAACCATGGGAAAATTTTGGAATATAAAAAATGACAAGTCTTATTTTGAATACATTGACTTCTGTAGATGTAGGAGATTTATAGTGAGCATTTTTCCAATATGTTGTCACGTATCGGACTCTTAATAAATGCAGACGTAATTCAGCTCTGCACGGTGGTAAGCTTGATGAATTGAAATTTCTGCATTTTTACTGAAATTTTTCATTGAAATTTTTTGACTGATACGTATTAGAAAATAAATCAAATCTGACATCGTTGACGTTGTTAATCTGCCGAACTCCATTTTGTATGATAAACAAATCCATCCAAGGTGACAGTAATTCTTCATCATCGGTGGCAATATTTTGAAATGCAAGCTGATAATTTTCCGATTCGTCTAGTAATTTGAAAAGCCTCAATTTCCTATGCGAAAACAGCTGGAATATAAACACAACCTGTCATGGCCTGGTAATGCTCTACATACGAATGGAGGTTGATTGAATGGAGGTTCATTGAGGTTGATGTAGCGTTCATGATTATCCACACCCATGTTGATCTAAAGTTTTAAGGAAGCATTAAGCTGTCCATGTTACCAAGGAGTATAATGAGAATATCTGAATCTGAGCATCTTGATCAATATAAGACGCCATGTGATCAGTCGATCAGTACCCTCTAAACATTTGAGAGTATACACCTAAAGTGAAACGAAAACGTGAACTTTACGAACCGCGTTTTACTAATACACCCATGGCTCTATAGTACATGAACACTATAATCACAGCGTAACAAAAACGTACTGAAAACGTACCTCCCTCTAAGCATTTGGGAGTGTACACCAAAAGTGAAACGAAAACGTATTGAAAACGTACTTCTGGATTTATTGACCTGTGTCATAGAACCTGACAGCCGGCAGCTGTGTTGTGCATGTTAATTTGTTTGTGAATAACAAAACGCCGCGTTAATTTTTATTTTATTAAAACTTTGGAGTGTCAACAAATTTGAATTACTTATATTATTATTATTGAACTTTTGTCAGTTTACTAAACTATTTTGTAGTCTATCGATAATTCCAATTATCTATACCCTACTCGATGTACCTAAAACATTGTAACGTAGTGTAAGCTAAGGTTCGTTAATAAACGTTTTTTTGTTCTATTTTTGTGATGTTATTTTTATAAAATAAATTAAAATAGAAAAATCTGTTGTTTTCTTCAAAAGCCATAGAGTCCTCATGCAAAACGTTTCGTTAACTGAACGTAATGTTCATTCCGAAAACGTAACACTTTAGAGTACAGTTTGCGAACTACCACTACACTGACAGTCTACGCTTTTCAGTTTCACTTCTCTTTGGCCTGATGATTCGTTTCTGTTACGCATTCACAACACCAAAGCGTTTCTTTTGCGTACACTTCTATGCAAGCATGTTTACATTTTCGTTACGTTTTTGTTTCGCCTTGCTTGAAGGGTAGGTGATGAAAAATTTAACTAATGCTTCCTTGAACTGAACATATTTCAGTTGAGCAGTGAAATTATGAGGACGAATTTGATTTGGTCTGATTGAAACCGGGCTAACCGATTCATCTCGACGTTTACGTTCACCATCTTTGATTGATGGTGTAAAACATCAATTCGAGTTGCTTTCAGTTGAGATATAATTTATTTTTAATCTTTTTAACATTTCAATCCATAATTATGAATATCCGCTACATTTACTCCCCTGCAAGCAGGTTTGCTAGGAAAGAGTTACAAGCAGTAAAGTGATATCTGTACATTTTGGAGAGATATTTCTTCGCGTCTTTTACCTCTTCCTAAAAAACCGGCTTGCATACTGCATCAAGAATACTCGTGTGGGATGGCCCATTCCCTCTAACACTCGAATCCATCTAGCTATTAATAATCAACCGAATTATCTCCTGGAAAATTAATTTTATGTGGTTCGATAATATTAAACTAGATCGTATAATAATTAATCGTAATAAAATAAGTCTGACACGGTGCTAGCAACGAGGAAATTGTCTGGGAATAGTGAATTTATATTTTTCGATGTTTATGAAAACAGATGAAAAAAACAAAAATCGAACTAAAATTATTTTGAAAACTATTTTTTTTACCTTTAGAACGGAATGCGCACAGGTAAACGCAACACCTCTCACCAGCCAGATGAGTCGCATACCTATTAAGATGGTGAAAGAGGGGAGATAGCAAAGAATCAGCCGAACTAAAGTTCTTTTTTTCGTAACGTTGCTAGCTCTCGGACTAATAACTGTATCATGAATTCACAACACGTAATGATTATTAAACTATTATATTATCACCTCAAATTGCAGGTAAACATCTGTACAGCCGTTCGATGATTAGAAATTTCCGAAATTTCGCAATTTCAAAATGGCTAGAGCTAATTTGCTTACTGTAGTATTGATATGCTGCCCGTACTCCCGATCGAAACTTCGTAGCACGGAGTTTTTCGTACCCTCGAGTACCTCTCGGCCGTAAAAACTGCCTAAAAACTTCCGCGTATGGGCTATGGCAATATTTGCGTCGCGGCCCAGCGCTAGCTCGTCCGCACTAAATGGCTTGACTCTTGAGACCACGCGCCGTGGGAAGCAAGCTTAGCTCGGTTGGATATCAGTCACGCCACGGTACAATCTTTTGATCGTCCATACACTGTGGAAAATCGATTGTAACCTCAAAGCATGATATATCGTGGTGTGCGTGTATGTGTGTTAGAGCAGTTTAAGATGAAAGGAAAGAAGATCAGCCTTAACCCCCGGCATATACAATCCATAAACAAAGTCTGAAAAACAGAGTAGTGGGCCGGTCAGCAGGCGAACATCACAGCCTTCTTGCCTTATCTTACTGCAAAGTAGCTTGTATTTTGTTCAAACGCTATAATTTCCATAAATTTGTTCTAGATGCTATTTTTTTTACAACCATTTGAAAGAAAACATATTTGGCTGCAATTTGTCTTAACTTCATTTTTGTGTGGAAGCGATAGTCTTAGGCATTAGGACCTCTGTTTAAAATTAAATCTTAGTTCTTCCTCCATGATTAGTACACAAAACAAGTAAGAGTGATCTCTTACTCCGTGACTGTAGCCGGCCCGTTAGAGGCCTTTTAATGTGTCGTTGTCATCGCCGACTTAATTGCTTGTATTTTCCGGGGGTTACGGATCAGCTCAATTAAATTCAAACCTCCGGAAAAATGTGTGAGCAACATAGAAAAAAAAACGAGCAAGTTTCAGTTTCAGCGTTATTTTGAGAAAGGTTGATTAAACTAAAAATACCAGAAAAAATCAATTAAACTTTATAAGTGAGTGTATTTTTTGTGAGTTCAATTTCACTTATGTTTATAACAGACATCAATACCTAGGTAATCGAAGTACCCCGCTTAAACACCATAGGTGTCATCAAATACGCCCAATATATGTACCTAAAAAGCTATAGTTGGCATAAAGTAGTTTGAAGATACTCTCAAGAATTGCTGGATATAGCCCATTGCATATCGAGTGAAATGTATTTGTTAGAATTAGACTGGATAAAGGATTACAAGGATTTTCAAATGAAACACTGAGAGTTTTTGAATTGAACAAATTAAATTTATTGCTCGAAGCCGAGCTCTTGACATAAAGAAGTATCACTGCTAACTGAACAGATCAGAACAAATATTTTGCACAAGTGTTAATGAATTTTAGATAAGAGAACAATAGATTGGAATGCAACTGAATTTACAAATGATTCAATAGAGCCAGACAAGTTTTGAACAATTTATACGTAATTATGTACATATATACAATGAATTTTAGAATTTATGCCGATGAGCTTGATGATGATGATTTAGGACCGCTCTCAGATTAGACAGTATTAGTGTGGTGTGTTTGTCATGGCATTTTGAAGGCGGACAGTTTTATAAACCAAATTGCTTTGTAAAATAAACAAATTCTTTAGGAAAAAGAAATATAGGTCTGCTATTGAAAAGAAGAAAAGTGCTGACATTTATCGAATAAACAAATCGCACATGGTCGCAAACTTTCATATATCTCTCTGTTTCTGTTATATGTATATGTTTAAGTTTTTTTTTACGAATAATTATAAAACAAGATAATGCATATTTTTAAATATATTAACTTGCCTAAAAAATAATTTTCCGCGGGAATTTTGGTGATTGTTTCCACAACATTGCACCGCACAATTCTTCGCGTTCAATAAAATTATACACTTCAAGCTCCAACACAATTTCAAATACATAATATTTATTAAAACAATTAAATTTTACAAAGTTTCTCGGAACCCTGAAATGTTTACTTTTAGAAACGTCAAAACTCACACTTATTCAGTGAGATCCGAACCTTAGAGAGCGGCTTATCCCGATATCCCGCTTCCTTGTTAGTTATTTATTCAACGATGTAGCCTGATCATGACTACTTCATCTTTGCGCAGCTTCATCTAGTTGTTAGTAATATGATAATGTGTCAAATTAAACAAAAATAGGCCTGTGGTTTTCCCAAGAAGGCGAAAAAGAAGAAGAAGAATCAAAAAAAATTCCAATATTTTTTTTATTTTTCAAATCTATCTAGGGCTTTTGTTCTGAGGTGCGTTAAGATCTATGGAATTTGTTCCTGACCATATTTGACGAAACGTTTTCAACGATTATAGGTGCCTCATAGGTAAGTGTGGATTTCCTTCTCGATATTGACAAAATTTATCTTAGACCAATGACAACCTTCTGCAGTAAAATATGCTTTGGCTATGTACCTATATGCACTTAATTCATGCTGATTTTATGAAAGAAATGTATATTTATCCATTTCCTATATGTAGGTGTTATTGAACAGTCCTTACATATTTGTGTGTTTTTTTTTAAAGATTTCATTTCCGGTCTAATAACTTAGAACTAATCAAAGACTTAAGGATAATTCGCCGAGTCTCATTAATGGAAAATTGCTGTAGGTAATGGAAAAGCTTACCACTTCCTTTTACATGTCCCGAATGCTTACAGTTAAGCAATTATCAGAAAGAACTTTTGTTATCCTGCAAAGTACTAATAGCTGCAGTTTAAACACAAAAAGGATATAGAATGGCTGCCGAAGGCCAAATCGCGTTTGACTTGACGATAGCAAATTAATTAAACTGCTAAAGCTAAGGTTCAGGGCAATCGTAATTAACATGTCTAATGGTATTCTTTGATGATTTGCTTTAATTAATTAAACATGTTTTAAGCAATTGCTGTCATGGTTATGTACACAAATGTGTGCAGGGACAGGATATCTCATACCGTTTCAAGATGAGCCGCCCTGGAGTGGTTAATGGTTACCCTCCAATATCTTCCGAGAGTTTACAATCCTATCTTGTGTTAATATTCTTCACATCTCATTCGTGATAGGCTAGTAGTTATGTATACTATTTAAATTGCTAACAATATGCGATAAATTTTTCGATTTTGAAAAAAAAACTTTCTTCCAGTGAAACACATAAAAATAAATTCGGCAATGCAGTTTGGATTTGAACAACGAAAAAAAAAATATTTTTTTTTTATTTTGTGAAGACAAAGTGTCTTTATAGGAGCCGGTAAGGGTGTTTACTTTCTTGAACCTTACATTGGGTTGGAGTACTCACTTGAAAGGCACACCAGGCTGAAGGCATCACAATGACAGCGAAGATGGCCCTTATGGAGATTAAGGGAAAGGACATTGCTATCCTTTCGGATAGTCAGGCAGGCTTGAAGGCTCTGAGTGGCCCTCGGATAACATCTAAGTTACTGGGGGACTTCAAGTCGTCCGTGGATAAGTTGTATATACACAACAAAGTGTCCCTTCAGTGGGTTCCTGGTCACATGGGGATCATGGGAATGAAAGGATCTTCTAGGGGGGTCAGGCTCTGGTTCTCTTGTCTCTCAGAAAAGCGGATTTTTGTATGAAGCATAATCAGAGATGGGCGAACCTGAGCACTTGCAGGTATACAAAACTTTTTCTTGAAGGGCCTCTGATTTTCTCTTGGGGCTTGGAAAGAAACAATGAAGAACTGTAGTTGGCATCATCACCGACCAAAGCTCGCCTCACGCTCATCTAACAGTGATGGGAGTTGTTCACAGCCCTGAGGGTCTGTCCTGCCTGGACGGTGAGCTTGAGACAACCGAACACTTTCTGTGTGGTCGGCCTATGCTCGGAGCAGGCTGCAAAGCTTGAGTATACCCACCTATCTGTTAATGAGCTGAAAAACTTACCTCAACAGGACCTGATGCATTTCATTAAGAAGACGGGAAGGTTTTGGTGAGACGGCTTCCAGTACTTTAGCATAATATCCGCCCTGTCCTCTGTACTTGGGATCTCTCGTCACCCTACCTATGTTTTTGCACACTTACAAATTTTTCTTAAGAACTTAGAGAAAATAATAAAAAGTGAAATTTTTCGCGGAATTTAAAGATAAGATGAAAGGTATTAGCGAGTAGTTATATAACAAATTGTAAGTCATAGTGAAAGCCTGTAGCATTCAAAAGTTATAGGATAATTTATAAAATATGTAGAAAAAAAGTAATCCTCCACATCACACTAATTGTTTAGAACTCCCTCAGTCCATCGTTGGGCAATCCTCGGATTTACAGGACAGTTATAAATGTCAGTGGTGAAAACACCTCTGGAAACACTTGACAAAGCATAGCAATTTCGTAGTAAGGTAAACTTTTATTTTGTTAAATTAATCTCAGGCACTTTAAGATTTGCCTCTTGTTTGTTTGACAAACGTTTGACTTTCCGTTCAATTTGCAGATTTTATAAGCAAATGACACAGAAAAGCTGTACATTTTAGTTATTGGCATTCATTTTCCAGTTTCATTTAGTAAGCACTGGAATGAATGATTTGAACACAATAGCGGATTAACGGAAACTGTAGAATAGTAAATAAAATAGTAAAGCGAATTTAGCAGAGTCAAATCCCTCGTATGTTGACCCTCTTTACTTGACTAGTTGAAGGCTTACTTATGAACCAAGCAGACATAAAAAGTGGCCTATTATTTAGACGTCCACGTCGGTGACACATTGACTTATGATTATAAGGGTCTGGGCTCTCTGGTGTCAGTGGCGTCAATCGATTATATATGTAGTAGCATTCCTCTGACAAGAGGTGTGATCCTTTTCCCTCTAAACCAATTGGGATGCTGTAAAGTGCGAGTGATATTTTCACTCTATGATGGTTCGAAGCTCGCCGAAAATTGTAAGTCAAATTACAGATTATTTCAAGAAACATTGAATCTCTACATCTGGCCCCATATCCCATGGGGGTTTAAAATCAATATGCTCACTCCACTGAACTCTTTTTTCGCATCCTCTATTTGAGTTAAATTATCCAGCTGTTTTGCAATTGGTGTGGATTTGCTTGTCATTTTGTCTTCTTGACACGAACCTATTCTATGTTGCTTGTAGTACCCATCAAACTGCCACGCTCTTGTACATGGATTTTACACAAATCCACCATTCCAATTTGTTTCTTATTCTAAGATGGCAATAGAGAAGTGTAGGTCTGTACGTGTGTGTGTTTGTGTGTGTGTGGGATGTAAATTTTAGGCATGTCTAAAGTGGAAAGGAACTGTAAGAAAATTTCTATTGCGACCTGTCGATTAAAGTCAACTGGAAAAGGATTATTACTTATCTTGAAATGTATAGAACTCATCTAGAGGATTCTTTAATTAATAGTTACTGTACCTGCATAATAAGAAGAATTGTTGCGATGTAGATTATTTTTAATATTTTGGTGCAGTTGTAAGTAAGTTATGAAATAGCCCTCAGTGTATGCATAAAAAATTAATTAATGTAAATAATAACTTCCACGGTGAAAGGTGGTTTGCGTATTAAATTAAACTTTCCGCGAAAACTTCTTTCACAATTTTTCGGAAAAGTCTTGAAAGTTTCTACAGCAACGCCATCGGTAAAGTCGGGATTAATTACGGCAGAATTCACTGTTCTATGTATAAAAGTAATTTCACCGCAGGGTAAAGAAAAGTTTCAATAAACTCAAGGTTTCCCGTATTTTTCGCATTCATTAAATTCCACCTTAAGTCGTGTAAATTAATTTCCTGCCTGCCCGCTGTGCTCTCAAAAGAATGACAAATCCTGGATGCGAGCATTCACAAAATCTGACAAAAGCAATAAACAAGCGATCCGATCGTATTTCAGCACAAGGAAACAATACCTGTTCCTTCGAAATTCCAGATAAAATCTTTACATCGTGTCGCAAGGATATAGGATAGGACTAATTAATTCGGAGAGGGCTCTTATTTATCTAGACAAAGGCTGTAGCTTGCCCGAGTCTTTCGCCTGACTTTTTTGTCTTTCAGTGCGTATTTAATCCTTAAAAAGCTTTCCTATTCTGCCTTAAAAGTCTCGAGGCAATGAAAGCGAAGATAATGATACTTTTCAATCGTCCTGCATTTTATTGTAAGCAATATTGCAGTCTCGCGAAAAAGTTAAATTAAGAAAGGCAAATATTTTACCAACCAATTTACGTTCGTGGATCAAAAGCTGAATAGCTGTAAAAACTCACAAGGTTCATGGAACATGTTTTGTTTTGTTCACAAAGTAGTATCTTCACTTAAGAATTTTTTCTCAACCTTTTATTTCATCTTTGTATTGCTTCAGAGCTTGTTCTTTTCTATTTTATCTGCGGTAAGTTTTTTTTTAAGGAACATAGCAAGAACTTTTCATACTTATAATGGAAGCATAAATGCTGGGACCTGTTTACAGAAAAAGAATCTGGAAACCATAAGGATTATTAGGTAGGTACATGTAACTGTAAAATACAAAATTTAATTGGAAGCTTTTCTCTTGCCAAAAAATATATATTAAAATGTCATTAATCCATTGATGAAGCAGATTTTATACGTGAGGTGCACTTGCACATTGTTCAATTTAGTAGATAAATGGCTTCTACTTAACATTCCTACAGAAATGCATAGTTCTAGTGCGATTCCTAACGAAAATATCTTAAATTAAAAAAAAAGAACTCTTTTACCTACAAATATATTATCAGCGGTGGTGTCATTTTTTTTTTTTTTACAAATCTAATTACATACCCTGTAAGAGCATCATAGCTTGTTGTCAAAATCAGCAGAGATGATGTCCATTGTCCATTGATGACTTTGGCGACGAAAGAGTTAAAATTGAGAATAGAAACTCTGACCACGACATAGATAAAAAAATAGACTAATCTTTAGTACATATAGGTACTAGGGAGAGGTAAGGAAGATCCAGAAGATATGTGTCAATGGATGAATAAGAGAATGCAGGGGAAAAGTGGCGCAATAAGGCCGTCACAAAAAATAAAACAAGTTTATCGAAATCGGAAAATGGCAATTGTCTTCAGTTACAAAGATCAGCAGAATTATGTGAAGATCTCTCTGAAGCTTATAGCGAAGGTCCTTTAATCTTTTAATCCGCCAAATATCACTGCAATGACTGACAATAGAAAACAACAGTGTAAATGGTAAGGCACACAATTCCGACTTAAGCAACGCAGTCGAAATCTGAGCTTGAACAATTTCCTAAAAGTCCTTAAACAAAGTTATAAGAATGATGCAAGTCGGTAAATAAAATTGTAAAATATCGCACAATCATAGTTATATTCAGCATCGCCAGCTGTTGGACTTGAACAGTAATCAGTAATCCCAGTCTATGTGCAGAACCTGAAATCTTCCAGAATAGTCGATACCATTATAGGCAACAACGTTGAAGCAACTCACTCATTCGCCTTCAAACTGTTTGCCTCACATTAATCTCAAATCAGATTTAAGCACACCCTGAATACTCCTCGTAAAGTGAGTTTCCAATAAATTTAGAATAAATTAGTTATGCAAATTCACTCCTACCTACTGTTTTTTCCTACTGCAAAAATGCATGCAAAGCTCTCTTGTATTTCGCTCTAGCAAAAGCTAAAAGATTTCGATGAAAGAGTCTTTGCAGCAGTCCAAGATGCTTGAGATTTTATGCAAGAGTATTTTTTTTTACACTGACTGCGTCAGGTTGATCTCTGCTTTATATGCTTATAATTCTCTGTACAATGAGCATTTGATTATGCTGTAACAATTTTTAGTACAGGTATACATCCCTCCCTATCCCATGTGGAATTCCCTGTGGCACCAGCAAACTTTCCCTCTTCCTCCTTTGCCAACAAACTTAACAAACCTTTATATATATGCCAGCGTTTTATGTACACATATGCCAGCGTAAAGGTGAGATATGGCTCTGAAGTAAAAATATTATTATATACGAAGGTAAATAGTCTTATACTATACTTATTCTGGGCTGCGGCAGTCGAGTCCTGCTCCTGCAGGACTAATTTCTGGTTATTGAATTTTATATGCCGGTGTTTCTCATTTATAATCCAAAAACGTTCTTTCCGCTCCGCCCTATCTGCATCAGCCCCTTTGGATTAATTTTAAGGGTCTGAAGATGTTGCTGGCCATTATTGGCGCTCTCAAAGGCACGATGAATAATTTACGTGCATAATTGAACAGAGTGCCACAAATCGATAAAGCAACAAATTTTCATGTAATGTAGTCTCTGTCGCCACAAAACGTGTACACCTGGATCTCGTCCCGACCTTAATTGGTCTCCATAACATACTGAGAAATGGGGCGTAAATTGTTTTGGTTACTTCACTGGTCGGAGTATGTTCGTTCAGCAACACAAAGAATATTGTCTGAAGGAAATTCCCAGACTGTCTCCGGCTGTTTTATTTATAAGTAGGTGCTTGCCGTAATTCACAGCTCTTCGACGGTTCACTTTCCGGAGAGAATTCGTGTGTTATGTAAAGAGCTCGTAACGAATTCAGTATCCGTATTTATCCAAATACACATATTCGCATAAATATTTATAATCTTTGGTAGTCACACGTCTCTGGGAAATTGCAATTAAAATTTTTTGAAAATTTTCGTCACAAGAAATAAACATCTAGGTAGTGTTCCATGGATCGTATGAATTTCTGAACGCTCTGAACAAGATGGCACTGGACAGGAGTCGTTATGAATGCATCAGTTAAGTACCCCCAAAGAAATGCAGTAATGAAATAGTCAAAATCCTTAGTGAATTTGCTAAAGAATCAATTAAATTTTCCAGTAAATATAACAAAAAAAGAAGAAGCCGGAAGGGCACATTGTTTTTTTTTATTTTTTTTAATAAGCACACGTTTTACAAAGAAAAAAAATGTCTACAAAGATTTTTGGACATGTCGCATTCACCTTTAATGATTTCACTAATGAGCACTGACTGTTCTCATTGAAACCAAGATACCTAAAATTGATATATGTTCATATTTCCGGAAGGAACATGGTAATTAAATACGATGTCATGTCGCAACCTCAAAATATCCTTACAATACGAAACAACATCTTATGTGATTACGAAAGTCAAAGGACGTTTCTCATTGCCATTGTACAGTATCCCATCAAAATTAATCCTCCTAAATCATTTCTAGGTCCTCGGCCTTTGCCCTTCAAGCGGCAGTAATTTGCTGTAATTATTTGGGGAGTAGATATCTGTTCTTGGAATGATAAAGTCACCAAATTATTAATATCCTCGAGTGAAATTTTGTCAAACCATAGGAAAGCATCAATAATACTCTGCCGTTAGACATGGAACGAAATGTGCTGAACATTTTCACACAATTACCTTCTCGTCGTACATACAGATCAAACATACATCGGATCGCACAGCATGTATATTCTAGCCATAAGCCATCCTCCCAAATATCTCTCCTGTTTTTAGGAGAGTATACATGAGTATAAGAACTTTTGATTGATGACGGTATTCGTTGCCTGATGGGAAATTATTCAAATTGCTCATAGGAAAGCATCAAATGATGGCAAGCTGGCTCTATTGATTTTGATGGAATTTTCCTTACAAGTTGAGTTTTTGATGGAGCGGAAGGAATGTCAATAAACTAGAAATGCGATCATATGAAATATTTCGAGAGAAGAATATTTAAATTTAAAACTTAAAATTGCCGTTATTAAGGTTGTAAATTGTTTACTTACTGATTGAACTGCTAAAATCTGATTTTGGGAGCGACTCCATTTCGGCTATAGATTTCGATGTATTTTTGGATTACATCTGTCGACAAAATCATGCTCTGGAATATGGCGAAAGTCTTCATTTGTAAAAGTCATAGAATCTTAGACTTTAAGCTCTTTTAGTTAATCCTTCTATTAGGATAAGACTTCAGTCGTATTTGAGAGCCTATTCATATTAAAGTTGAATTTATGAACTTATACAGAACTTTAGTGTTACTCAAGTGAGGGTGAGGCTGAATACACCATATCGTGTGAGGACACTTATGTACCTATTTCTTTTTCTTCTAAATAGTTTACTATAGGGATACCATATTTAAGTTTGGAGTCTAGTATAACACCTTAGTATTTCATTTTTCCACCCAGGTAAGTTTCAAATTAACAAGTATTTCCTATATATCTCCAATGGTCACTAGAAACATATCCAAGACTTTATGACTATTACGCTCAAGCAACATTATCTATCTAAACAGACCAGATGAGCATTGACAACTATTAACTATAAAGAATCTCTCGGCTTTTATTAAACAGTTAACCCATTCGTTTCTACCACCAAATATTTCCTCCATTTTAATGATATTAAAACCCACTTTAATATCAAGGAAGCAGCCACATGGGCTTTTCTTTCACAGTAATACAGGTTCCTCCCCGACTTCCCTCGTATACAGACCGTAAAGAAATATTTCCATTAGTTTCTACTACAAATTCCCCACATTTTTTGGTTATTTCATTTCCTTATTGTTCATAAGGATACACATTCCAGTTGTCTGGCATTCCATCTTTCCCGTCCGTTTTTTTAAGTGTGTCTTAAGGATAACAAAAAAAAAGATACGAAAATGCTTACATTGCATTCTTACAATCTGTGATGCATGTTTCTTTCATCCTTCAAACGTGGTAAAGTTATAAAATGCGCTGAATACCAAATAGAAGTCCTTCCATTTTCAGTACTAGTTTCAGGAAGTAAATTTTCTATACACTGTCTGCACCGTTAAGAACACGTGATGCCACAAGCAAAGGTCATTATAGAATGTTTGATCATATCTGACAGCTGTATGTGGCATATGTACCTATACATACATATATTGGCGGGTTTGCATGACGTCTACACTAAATTAGGACATTCCAGACACGTTTTGCTTAAAATAGACGAACGAGGTTTAAGCTTTTAAGGATAGACCAGGGAAATCATAAATCGTATGTAAAACGTTGTAGCATACGTTTTGATTTTATCCCAATTTTACATAGTTTCACTGAATGTAACAAATCATTCTGAGATTGTCATGTCATTAGAAAATATTAAATTAAGTACATAAAGGAACATAAGGAACACGTGCGTTCTTATATATCGCAGCTATTAACCCGTCTAAGCACTATCCGGAACATTAAACTAAAATATTTTTCGCCGACTATTTCTGAGATGGAAGCTTTCAGAATTCCGAGCAGAGCTCAAGATGGTTTAGTGTACTCAGATTAGGTGAGCAAAAATTGTATTTTTAATTGGATTCAGAGAAAAAAAACCAACCATAGATTACCTACTTATGCAGTCTTGGATCTTTATACCGATTTTATCACGATCTAATGAAAGCCTATTTTCCACTGACAACAAATATAGCATTTTCAAATTTATTTAAACCATTAACAAATGAGTTTAAACCTTAAGCAAATAAATTTAAACCTTGAACAAATGATTTTAAACCCTTAACAAATAAATTTAAACCTTGAAGAAATGAGTTTAAACCTTTAAGAAATAAATTTAAACCTTGAACAAATGATTTTAAACCTTTAACAAATATATTTAAACCCTTAACGAATGAGTTTCAACTGTTAACAAAAAAACTTAAACTTTTAGCAAATATATTTAAACTCTTAACAAATTTATATTTAAAATATTTTATTTCAACTTAAGTAAGCATTTCATACAATTTTTTTCTCAAATTTTGGGTGCATAGGTATATTATCTGCAATACTTCTGACTTTTCAGGGCAACTGTTGACCATCCACTGCATTAGGAGTAAGTAAAATAAAATCCATTATATAGTTGGAACAGTCATTAGGTGTGATTTTCTGCAGGCTATCTTCAATCACTGAAAGAGTATTATGTTCTCTACTCTGAGAATGCTATATATGTATAGGTTGAGATTGTATAGGTAGGTATCCTTCACCTGTCTACCTTTCTAGATATACACAACTGGGCATCGTATGCATATTAGCTACAATTGACAGTAGGTAATGCAGATGAAAATAGTGTTCATATATTATATGGGAAAGATAAGAGATCCCAATATTATTCCTTGTGGAACTCCAAAGCTAACAGCCTTAAAGGAAGTGAGTCTCTACACTAAGAAAAATAAATTCGTTCAGAGAAAATAAGAGACAAGAAATATTTATCTATATTCTGTTCTGATGTGTTTTAAAATGAGCACAGGTAAAAACTTCAAATTGAAATTCACCTGTTAACAATTGCCGTAAGAGCTACGTCAGCAGATTTTTTAAAACTCGGCATAAACATGAAATCGATAAAATTGAAAAGACAGCTTCACCTGCGATGAAACGTGAACAGGGATCGTATTTATCACATCAGAAAAGCTCATACATAGAGAATTTCGAGCAATGAAAATAAATATGATACTGTCAGCAAAATTGCAACGAACAGAATAATGAAATTAATTTTGTAATCTTTAAAGTTAATCTTAAGATTAAAGTTTTTGGTATAAAGTTTAGAAATTTTAAAATTCGATTTTTTTTTAATAAGTGCGAATTTTTCATTTTGTTTCAAAGAAGTGTACCATATCAATGCCAAAATATTCCCGTAAACATGCAATTTTATATATCGAGTCACATACTATACCAGCCAAGTGGTATCGTGACTCTATACGTGATTACAGGTGGTGATTAATTAATTTTATTTCAAATTAATACGAAAATTTGTACAAGTGGAAAATTTAATAAATATCAGACTTTTTGAAGAGTCGGTAGAAAAACGATTCTCGATTTTTTACGTGTAATCGTAGAGATTTATAAAAAAAAAATTTATTTCAATTATAATCTCTGCGAATTTCATTCTTAAGCTAATGACAATTGAATTTTTGTCGTTTGACGTAAATAATTTATTAAAATAAAAGTTCTTTTGAAATTATTGCCCATTATATCGCTATATTTCAACCGATTTTATTTACAGGACTAATTTAGACCGCTCAGGGTCATATACAAAGTGAAACCAAAATTCGGGATCCTAAAAGCTATGTGGTTCTTCTTCTTCTTCCTTTTTTTCGGTACTCCCTCAAAGGAATGATCGATTGGACTACCACACCACAACTATGGTTAACCATATTTTAACCTAGTTAGATTTTGAATCAGCCAAAGAAATATCATGAAAAGGATCAAAGAAAATCGTCAACAGTATGTTACGAAAATTAAAAGGCAAATTTATAATTTCATTAGACTAGACCTATACTAATGTATCTAAAACTAAACTTGAATTCCATATTTTGGTACCTTTGCAACTAAAGAACAGTCAAGAATAACATGACTTCCCTTTCACCTTAATTGAAACCACAGAAAATTTTCATCTTATTCTCCACAGACTGCAATCGTGAATAATTTAAGGAAAAATTCTGTCTATCTTTAACAAAATCTTTTATAAGTAAGCTAAAACGGATGTTTGCACATGACAGTCATGAAAATATCACTATTGCTCTGAAAAATTTATTTCTGAAATAAAATGTGAAGAGAATTAGTGACGCAGATATTCTGCCACATAAGATTCGAGAAGTTTTCCTCAAGGTTATACTGTCAAGGAGGTAAGATTTAGTTATGGAAATATTTCTCCCATGCGAGTTGGAAATTCATTGGCATTTGTATTAATTTAGAGAATTCCATTAATATTTTTGATAAAAAGTTTTCTGTAGTAATATTAATTTCCCTTAGGGTTGTAAGCAAATTCTGAATATCTTGAATTTTGTTCATCCTGGAAATATTCACGTCATGTACAGATGTATGTACATATACATATATGTAAGTAAATTCCTCCGACCTACATATAATTGTGAGAATAGTGGTGAAAATATCTCTTCATTACATGTAAGAAAGAATGAGTGTGGACACCTAACGTTGTATTTTCCGAGATAGCCAAAATAAGTGATGCCCTTCGATTTTCAGTTTCAATCACTCACGTCTAAATTCCGACTGCTACCTACCATCTTTCGTTGAGATCTTCATCTTTTGTTCGTTGATTTCAATACCTATAGCGTGAGAAACCCATCCAATTATCTAGTATTTTTATGATATTAACTTACCTAAATGATATCCAAAGCATGCCTTGCAACTGATCGCAAGAAGCTAAGTTTGAGCCTAATATACAGGGTGTCCCGTATGTGGTCCAGGACCCGAAGGCTATGCATAGGTCATGCTTATATAAGCAACAAATTGAATAGGGGGAGGGGAAATCCTAATGGTTTCTCAAGGGACTTAAAAAAATTTTGGTATGTTTTTATAGATCACCCTGCAACTTCTGAACGTTACAGCCTATGTGGACGACTCCAAAAGTGCAACAAACGCAAAAGGGTGACATTTTCGACAAAATGCGATAATTTATTTCAAAGCGAAGCTTTTGGGCTTCTTAAATCCAATACGAAAAATTGGTGTTGATGACGTGTTCTTTGATAAAAATAGTAGTTAAATAAAATAAAAACTCAGCTAAAATTCTGCAATTTTAAATTTGTTGAGCCATAACTTCAAAATGGGGGGGGGGGGGGGGGTATAGACCAAATATCTGTTTCCCGATATCTTCGAAACCGTTAGGATCCCCCCCCCCCCCCCCCCGCCCTACAACTTTTAGCTAACCTAAGTGCTAAGTATGACCTATCCATAGCCTTCGGGTCCCATACCACATACAGGACATCCTGTATAAGTGTAACCTATATTACGACCATTAACTAATGTGCATCCTCCCTAAAGAATGACTAGTTAATAATCATCAACACTGGCCAGGCAAACCCAAACAGAAAATGCTATAGTATGATCATATAAAATCCATGAAACGATGTTAACATTTTTTTTGTTTTACTTATATGGCAATATTTGTCTCATGCTGTTAGGTTCTGAATCCACCTGTTGACAATTGCCTGAATGTTTGTGAGCCAATTAACAATGGCAAAGTGTCACAAGATAAATATAAAAGATACGTAGATATATGTAAATGAATCATTTTAATCGGACCCAGTCCAGGTCAGTGAATAAAGAATGCAGCTAATAATATCGCCGTCACTAAATCTGACTCAATCAGTCAAGCAAAGTGTCGGAATAGAAGAACAATTTTCGGCTTGAATGAGACTATCCTTCCTTCCTTTACATTTCTATGCTGCTGAAACTAGGAAAATCAAATCAAAAGAAAATAATCCTTGTACAATCGGCAAGGAATATCGTCTTCTGAAAGAGCACAATTTTATGCAAAACGAATTCATTGCTTGTTTACAAGAAGAAGAGAAAACCTGAAATCGATTGCTGAGACATGAAGAAACATTTCAAGAGCAAACTAAACGAGAATCTTAAAACGTAAAGGAAATATTTATGAAATTACGAACAAAAAGTTGGATCTAAGTACTTAAAAGAGAGAGAGAGAGAGAAAGAAAAATCCTTTAAAAATTAAATAAAAGCCATTTGGAACTGTTTAAATAAGCAGAAGAGGATCCCGGGAAACTTAAGGGAGCTAGCTAAGATAAGTGATTTTTTTATTTTTTAGTCCTTCAACAAAATAAAAAGCAATTGCTTTCTTCTTTCAATTAATTAATTGAAAATTTGTTAGTTTTAACCCAGAAACTGGGCAGAGTGAATTAAATATGAATAAAAGTGTCCTCGTTTAGAAAATGTAGGTATTTAATTAGTTTGACTCGATGATGTACTAAAAATTAGTGCTTAAATGGTACTAACTAAATGATAAGAAAGCAGTTGTATCTTGTATACAATTAAATTATCTCCTAACTAATTACTACATGCATTTACATACATTAGCTCCCTGCAGGTGATAAGGTGAACCTACGCCCGTCAAAAGAAAACTGTGACGAATCGGCAAATATAGGCTCCAAACAGCACTGACCAAGCACTGACATTAATTTGATTTTTGCACAGCTATGCGCACGAATGGTAAAATAAATGCGCCAATTCAAAGGAATTAACTGGCATTAGGGAGAGAAGAAAATTTGTCCGTGTTGGAAAATCTTACCCACTAACAAAACTATGTAAAATCTTATTAGATGATAATCAATTTTCGGAAAGGTTATTAGATCTCACTACTCACCAGGCTACGAAATTTACTCTTCTTCCACTCAAGAATATGAAGAGGATAATAAGAAAAAAGTATACTGGAATTTATACGCTAAATAAATCAAGATAGACATTTTAGGATAAAAGTCAGGCATTCCCTACAAATTGATGGGGCATAATGAGTACCTATTTACACAGTTAGTAATAGTTTCTTCTTATAAATTAGGACACGCTGAGTAATTTCGACGTTATGATAGAAACAGTTAAACAGTTAATTTCATAATGACAAATACGGAAAAACTGCTGTAGGTCGGTAATCGTAGACAATAAACGCAAGCCCTTACCTTCAATAGAAATCACTCCACACCGGAGCAAATCAGGTACACCTCTAAAGGGATCGTAACAAAACGTTTGTTCCACCCATATTTGCAGCTTCCATTTCGTAGATGAAACTAGAAAAATACATAAAGGCCGGTCGTGTAATATGTACATAATAAATTCCAGAAGAATTATATTGATTCCGGCTTCGATTCCCACCATCAGCAACTATATGCAGTTCGAGAAATTCTGTAATGTTTATCCTCTTCCATTTACTGAATTTCACTATTTTCAAATATCAATTTAGAATTAGGCAAAACTTTTCAGAAATAAATCTGATCAATTTTCAATTTGAGTATTTCATCAGAAAAAGGACAACACATTCACACATACACATTTGAGAAAATCGCACACTTCAACATTATTTATTTACATGAATGCTTATAGGGGTAATCTACAGAAATTCTTGAGGAAATGTAAATATCTACCCGTCAAGGAATCAGGAAAATAAGAGCCGATAATAGCACTTATCATAGATTCCAGTGGGATAATGGCTTCACTTTTATACTGTGAATACGAGAAAGTATATTCCACGAATTCTGAGAAGCTGTTAGCATCAGTTAAAAGGACTTACAGGAACTTCTAATTGCAAACTTGCATTTTTAAGGCATTTCACAAGCTACATAAAGCAAACCGCAAAGCATTAAGGACGTACAAGTATAAGACTGCATTAACATGTTGAGATTGTGGAGCAACGAGTGTAATAAGAAGGCTTAGTTTGTCCCGACATTGCTTTTGTTCCCATCTCCGGAGTTTATAATTCTGACTTCAGTTGAAAAGTGGTAGGGACTGGAGTCGTAGTGCAGATTTGTCCTTTTTGTGTTAAAAGCAAGTCTGCAAGTCCTTTATACAAAGCTTCCTCAAAAGAACTGCACGTGTAAAGCTTTTATCAGAAAATCATTTAATGTTCACCATTTGCTTTACAAAGCTATTACACTTGGAACGTATACTATGAAGGCAGACAAAAGACGAAGCTTTGTATATTGGTGACATTTTTCTGTTTTACCTTTTTTACCTGCCTTCACTAAAGTCCCCCTACACCTGTACTGAAATCAAGGACCGAAATGCATAAGAGGAAAAAATTGTGTGACTGTTGCTGTACTTAAAAATGAGTGACACTTATGGTTCGGGTGTATACGCTTAACACTCACAAACGATTTTTTTCTTGTGTTTAAGGTACTCACGCCACCATGAGAAACAAGAAAAAATCATTCCTTCGATGGGGGTAGATGACGCACTCAGTTGTTAGAGGGAAACTATAGTAGCATCAATATACGCCCACCGCAGGTAAGGGCTTTTTTTTTTTTTTTATTAGGGTATAGTAGAATAGCTTAAGTTTCACAAGGAAAGTACTGTGATTTTCCATAACTTGAAGAGAAATAATATTGGGAAACAGACCAAAATATCGAGGCGTTTTTTGTAACCAATTAAATATGTAGACGCTCGAATTTCTCTGGAATATATGGATCGAGCGTAATCTTCTTTGTAGATCAGATAAAAATCACAGATCCAATCCAATGACACTTAATGGAACGACTAATTTTATATTGTTGTGAAAGGTCTACTCGCGAATACTCGAAAAGTTAATTTAAGCCCACAGTATCAATTTTTCTGATGCAGGATGTATCTCTGTCATTTTTGTGTGTATTGAAGGTATGTACACACACAAATATACAATATTAGCAGCAATAGATTTGAGACCTGTCTGATTGGGCTCTATAATTCCCCAGAGCAGGTCATCGTAGAATGTCACATGAATTGTGTCGTAACTTCTTATTATGTTAACTGTACCTAAACTATTCTTTTGGCTATAATTTTTCAACCTTTGACTGGTGGAAACTTACTAACTTACTAAATGAAGCCCTTCCTATAATAAAGTTACTGTTTTAGAAGATCTGTTTTTTCTTCTTGACATTGTAGTGCAGTATAGCTCCTTTATTTCGAAAACACATTCGTTTCCATTCGTAATAGATACTAAAATTTATGCACGCCATGGATAACATAAGTTAACCTGATTTAATAAATTTCCGGACTACGGGCAACCCATTTCTAACTTCGTGTTAAGACCAGATATGCAAAAAAATACATATATATAGCAAAAATTTGACTGTTATTTCATCTGGGGTGTCCAAAAAGGGTTTTCATTTCTTACATTTGAGTCAATATAATGGAGCCATTCTGTAAGTGCTTCATCTTGACCCCTTTTAAATTTCAAACATGTTTTCAATTTCCGTGATTAATCATTTGCGCTTAACTGAGAAAAAAAAAATTCAAAATAAGAGCAGTTGGTACATAAAAGTATGATGGAGATTATGCATCCTGAAGATTTCACAGGAAATTGCTGTTCTGATATGATCAACTCCCAGAATGGAGTCATTTGTATGCACAGTAACCTGTGCAGATGAAAAACTATTATGGCTGACGTGTAATTAGTTTTTAACTAGTAGGAATCTGCACTAGATACCTGTCCATTCCGATCACAGGAAGGTACTTCATTTTGTATAAATATCGAGCATCCGTGAGTAGTTTCCGTGATTTGGAAGGAAGCTCTGTAGTTTTTGATTTTAAACGAACTGTGAAGTATTTATGATTGCTTGCTCAGGTATATATGTGCAAAGTGAAATTTGCATAAACATCATGGTTTCTATTATTTTGCGTTAGTATTCACAAACACACACACACACACAACTCAGATGAATGTGCAGCCTGAAATTGTTTCCAGGTTGATTATATTGTAATTTCATTGGTTTATGAGAAGATTGAATGCAATGTAAAATAAATATAGTTTAAATGAAAGTATGTTTATAATTCCCTTACTGTCGCAATATAAATAATAAAATATATTAAATTAAACTTTTAAAAAAATAACTTGTATAAATAAAAAGAACTAATAAGTAAAAAATATTTTTTTTCTCATTTAAAGAAACACAAGAAAAGTGTGTCATTGCTAAATAAGAAATGCTAGAGCTAGATTAAATCTTAAAATTAAATTAAATTAAATTAAAATTTGCGTTTCTTTCAATGAAATAGAAAAATTATTTCTTTACTATTTAGCGCATTTTATTGATAAAAGTTATTTTTTTAAAAGCTTTTTAATATATTTTATTTTCCACTTTTTACTCATAACTATAAATAATTAAGAAATTTTTAAATTGATCAGTTTTAAAATACAAGAGGTAATTTTCTCATGCGTTCCATTTCTTCTTCAAGAGCATCAGTATTGCATGGTTTTTTGCCTATTATTTGTACTGGATTTATATTGTTACGAGCGTGGCCTTGGTTCGTTATTCAAAACACAAGTTCACAAGTTCCCTTTACTACACTCTTGGTACTGTTTACTTTTATCAAAGTCACACAATCCAATTATTGCAATCCAATACTTTCGTCTGTTTACTACGTTCACTTCGCTTTCTGAGACAAGACTCTTTCCTGGTGGTGACAAGCGCTGCATTTATATTCTACAGATTGTTCCCGAAAACTCACTTCTAGAATCATCGATTTCTCGAACCTTAAATAATATTTATGTCTGTACTTTATAGATAAGAAAAGGATAACTATTGCACGTAATATGATTCTTCGGAAGTTGGGTGTGTCCGTACTTAATTAGTCATTTCAGCATGCATTTCCACTAGATGTCGGTTGTACTTTTATATTGCACGTAACAATATTATGAATTCTCAATCCGTCTAAAGATCTAAATCTACGAAAATGTGCGCTTAAAATTTATGTAACATATCCATATTAATTCGCATCTACGAACGTTGTGGTGTAATTGTTTTTCTTCTCTGTTACAGGTAGTTTCAGAAGATTATCACACTTTAATGTCAGAACTTCTATGTAACAAAAAGTTTACATGAAAAATGTGGAAAAATTTATTTCACATCAAAACCCATATAACAGTTAAACATACAAAATTTAAATGCCCCCATGAAATATGTGAAACACTATGCAAAAGCATTTAACAGAAAAATCACACACCCCCCGCACCAACCTACAGCCCCTCTACACACAAATTCGAATCACGCATTTTAATGATATCCGGATGAAAAAGTCTGCTATAAAATTTCTTACAGAAACCATTTATGTAATAGCACTCAGCAAGAGCTTTAATTTGATATCACACACGGCCCAAATTGGACAACCCCAAGGAGGCTAGTTACCACCTCCACCCGAAAACTCCCACAAACGTAAAACACATTTACCCCATCAGAAAGCTCCCCATTCACTCATTCTAAATAAAAAAAAAAACCCCATGTAAATCAATCCAAGATAACTACTCTCGAATTCTTCCCAAAATTTCACATTTTCGTCACGAACGTCACTCTCAGGCACAAAGTTGTTAAGTCAAGGGTTAGTGAGTGGATAAAAGTTATTTACAAAGGATTTACTAGTTTTGTATCATGTCCTGAACCGTTTGAATGACTTTGACCGATTAAGCTGCCTTTTTTTTTAATGAGACGGACAATTTTTGAAGTATGTGGTATGAGTGAGTAGAAGAATGAAACTAAAGGCAAGGTTACTTAAGATCCGAATAAATGATATAACATACAAAGGAACTGATTTCGCTTTCACTAGATTATTATTTTACCGCTATTATTTCGGTTCACAAAACGGAAAAAAATTATCAAAATACTTCTTGGTGTTTTATTGATATCGCTTCAGCAAACCCTGGACCTCCATCACTTCATAGGAAATATAGCATAGGATTTGTCTCTGATGTCGTGTATCTATGCTTTTTTTTTATACTGGGGGATTGGGAAGCTCTTGGTGTAGGATGTGTAGTCATAAGGTACACGGCTACAAATCTTGGTGTAAGTCTTATGCATAAATAATATGTATAGAAATCCTTAAACTTTATAATTTTCCTTGTTATAGATTTCTATATCAATACAGTAAGAATTGTTACCATGAATTATAGGTGGAACTATTCTATTTTATACATTATTATATGTAATTCCGTGTTATCTTCTTCTATTATATTTCATATAAATTTTTTAATAAATGGAACTTAATTAAATTATTTTGTTGATATAGTTGTCCTTGGATCACTGATGAAATCCGCCAATCAATGGCTGAGCGTGATTTCTTACTAAAAAAATACAAAACAAATCATAATGAGATAGATCTCAATAGATATAGGGTTTCCCGTAATAGGGTAACAAGCCTGATTAGATGTTCTTAACGTGCGTATCTTGGATTGAAACTGGACCCAAATCAATCCGCCAAGAAACTTCTGAAGAACATTCGCAATCTGGGTATTTATGGAGACGGTCAGCCTCAAATCGTTGCTGATCCTAATTTATTGAATGATTTCTTTGCAACTTCTAGTACCTTTCCACCTTCTACCAATAATGTCATCAATGAGATTTCTAATCAACCCAATCCTGAATTTAGCATGAGCAGCCCTCAAATGAATGGATTCTCGTTTAAGTGTATTACTGGAGTTGTTGATGTTATTAATGTAATATATTCTATCCAGTCAAATTCCTCCGAGCCGCATACACTCTCCGCGAATTTCGTGAAATTAATTTCTCCATTTATAATAAGCCCATTAACGCACATTTATAATCAGTGTCTAATGACATCACAATTCCCCACTAAGTGGAAGTGTGCACTTGTTGTTCCCATTCCTAAGAAAGCTCGCCCTAATGGTCCCAGCGATTTTCGGCCAATTAGTTTATTAAATTT
Organism: Dioctria linearis; assembly: GCA_963930735.1. Lineage (NCBI taxonomy): Eukaryota > Metazoa > Arthropoda > Insecta > Diptera > Asilidae > Dioctria > Dioctria linearis. The sequence goes on from OZ005741.1 coordinate 24,407,345, forward strand.
TCTTGCTAATGGGTTAGAGAAAATAATGTATAATCAAGCGACTAAGTTTATTGAATATAATAATCTCTACTGTCAAAATGGCAATCTGGATTCTGATATGCATGAAGCTCATTATAATGATCTTCTAACAATACTCGTTCTTCTTGATTTCAGTAAAGCATTTGATAGTATCAATCACTCTATTTTACTTTCTAAACTTAAGAACAAATTTGTTTTCTCCTCATCGCCTTTAAGATTAATCAGTAATTTCTCGTCGATGCGAAATCAAGTCGTTAAAGCGAATAATACATATTCTAATGTAAGGCTCCTTTATCAAGGGGTTCCCTAAGGTTCTATCCTTGGTCCTTTACTATTCGGCATGTATATCAATGATTTAACAAGCGTTGTTAAGAATACATCCACACATCTATATGCTAATGATGTACAGATTTATTTAAGTCGAACAATTGGTCTACTTGAAGACTGTGTGCAACGTATCAATGACGATCTATACTACATATATGAATTTTCCTTAAATAATATGCTCTCAATCAACCCTTCAAAGTCTAAGTGCCTAGCTGTGTACAGGAGTAATACTGAAACCATTGACTTACCATCTGTAACAATGAACAATACGCCATTGGCGTATGTAAACTCTGTTAAAAAACTAGGTGTCAAACTGAATTCCAAATTCACCTGTTGTGATTATATGTCTGCATTACTCGGTAAAGTGTCCGGAAGTCTTCGACAACTCTTTATTATCACGAACTGCTTGTCGTTAGGTTTAAGATCCAGATTAGCAAATGCGCTTGTTCTCCCCCACTTCATATATGGCAGCCTTGTATTTGCCAAACTTGACTCACAGTGTCAAAGAAAATTAACTGTGTCATTTAACGATGTAATTCGTTATGTCTATAAATTGCGTAGGAATTATCATGTGTCCGAGCACATCGCGAATTAACATTCTTGCATACGTTGATTTATGAGAAAACACCAGAATATCTTTATGAAAAGCTACAAAATTCGACACGACATCTTAAACTTCTTGCTACTAGATTCTTCACGATTTGGCGACCGCTCGTACCTTGTTCAAGCAATTCAAAGGTGGAACTCTCTTCCTGGTGGTGCTCAGCGTGCGAGTTCTGGCAGAGCCTTTTCTAAAATTATTAAGGACTTATCTAGCCTTTAGTTATGAATGATGCAAACTATGTAGCAATTAATCAATTTATTGCATTTAATTAAAACTTTATGATATTTTGCTATCACTTTCTTTTTCTTTTAATGCATTTTCTTCTCTTTGATTTTTGTTATTCTAAATTTGTTGTATACTTAATGCTTTACTTTTTTTGTGTAACTCTCTTTTTATAATAGAACACTATATTTTTTATTTATTTATTAATTTAATTTTTTTTTATTCGTACTTACATTTTTATTTATTTATATCCCCATTTATATTTATTTTAGCATTAGTATTTGTTCCCTCTCTTTTTATTTTACAATGATTTATTTCTCCATTATTATTTTATTCATGTTTCCTTAATTATTTGGTTAATCTTTTTAATTTGTCTAAGTATCCAGGCCTAATTATAAGTTTTCCCAATATAATTTTTCAAATTAGAAGTACATAATAAGATTGCAATCTTTGTACATCGGCAGTAAATAAATTATTATTATTATACATTGTATATATTTGATTAATATAAATTTTATGTATAAATTGATAAAACATCATATTTTAATGAAACTTTTTATTGACATTATTTTGTAATTTTTCCTTAAAGCTATTGGAAACATTTTTGAAAAGGTTTGAAGAAAATTTTAGTGCATACAGTACTCAGTACTTATTAACCTTCCTCTTTTTAGTCCTGTCGATTATTAATATTAATTTAATTTGCAAAATCCCATATTAGCCCTATAATAGTATAATTTTCTTAACTATTTCATCATCCCTGTTTGATGTGAGACAATCGAATAAACAATTAATTCATTGAAGGAGTGAAGTTGAAAATCTCCTCAGAATAGGATGCCAAAAAAGCAATAATTTACCTTCAAACGCTATCAGTCAGTATATGCTTTAAGTGCATACAAAATTGCAATAATTCAATATTATACAATTTATGTTGAAAAAAGACAAAATACTGCTATAAGGCATGCACCAATAGCAGCATTATTTATTTTTACTGTACCATCCGTAAATTCAGTTCTGGAGCTTGACGTTTGCATAAGACCATCTAAATCAATGAAGGTTTTGTAACGAACTTTTAACAAAAAATAGAAGCAGCTGACATATACCGGGGAACATTTTAAAAACAAATTAAGATGATGATTTCAATACAGCGAAAGAAAGAAAGAATTTTCGCCAGTAAACACATATAAAGAACACGTCGATATCCTAACTGAATATGAAATTTATAAGAATAGCATATAAAGTATACCATTAAAATACAAATAAAGTAAGTTATATGCATATTTGATAGGGTTTATAGTTTTCAATTTTTCGGATACATTTTATCTTATATGCGTAATTGAAACGGTTTTTGTAGGAAATTTCTTATTGACGTTAGACTGACATTGTTTACAAGAATATTCGACTTTATCACTTTTCTATGAAATTTAAAATAGAAAGATTTAAATTAAAAAATATACACATTACTTTTATCTTTCACACCAAGATTTCTAAACGTAAACCAGAACATAATGGCATCACATTTTTCCTTTCAGCAAAACCGCACTGTACACTTGCTTCTATTCTACAGAATTGTGGTTGCAAAATTAATTCCAATTTTCGCCCTCCATCGAGAATGCTATAAAACTTAAAATCTTCCCATTTTTCTACCATTCAAGTGGTGAGATACATATCTATCTACGTCGCTTAGAATTCTTTACGAGTAACTATAAATCATTGGATAATGGCTTTACAGATGGAAGTCTCTTCTTACCTCTTTATTTCGTAGTAAGCTTTTAATTCAATGAAGCAGAAATTAGAGGAGCTGAACTTCCTTGCCCCGTTTTCAGCGTAAACAGGAAACTACATACTTTGTTCGCTGCACCTGATCTATACAAGCAGCAAACTTTCGAAAGAAATATTACACCAAGGTCCCGCAAAATTAAATATCGCTTTCCATAAATTCAACGAGCTCTTATGTTACACAATATACCGCTTAGGAGCATATAAGTATTACGAAGAGCACCGTAACTGTCATCAGATTTTGGGGGTGGGGGTAGGGGCCGATTTATTTTATATGTAACTATAGTTTACCTCTGAAAACCGATTGTTATAAGGTTGTCCATTGTCATAAATAACGGGAAATGTACTTGATATGACAGAAAGATAAACATGAAAAAATATATTGAACTCTCCTCTGAAAATGGGATTTCATAGTTCAGAGCCCGGAGAGAAGTTGGTGCCCATATCGACATCGTTGGTATGTTGGACACAGAGAAAAGATTTTAAAGATTTATGGCTGGGCTTGGGCAATTCAACACACAATAGTCGCTGCTTCCTCTTTCAGTTCCAAACACAAGCGTTGTTGTTGACCTACAACTACATGTACACACTTGAGATGCAATAAATCCTAAAAATTTATATTAAAGTGCTGTGTTGCGTGCGTATTTGCTATTGGAATTAACAATGGCAGTGGCAGTGAGTAAATATATAGGTCTCTCCTCTCCTACACACCGTATTGAATCTGCTGTATCTTACGCTGTTTAATATTGCTTTTAAGTTTTCAATAAATAAAACACTTCTCTTCAAGAACAAATGGTTTAGAATATTACGAAAAGTAGTTAAGAAATTTTTCATACTAAAAGCATAACTTTTTGGCCAGAACATACAACATCGACCAGTGGACTAAGTTTCAGAGGTGTATGGTGATGAAGTTCGATTTAGTTTTTGGTCATTGCTGGTTATAGTCCAGTCAAATAAGGCGAAAAAATGTTTAGATTTCATTTAATTTGTTTCAGGCTGCAATTTTGAGGGTTGATATGCTCCTGGGAGTATTGTCGCAAAAATTCAACGTCCTACTGCCAAAACGAACACGATAAAAACACCCCTGAGTTTATTTGCCATGCGAGCGGATCGGAAGTGGTAAAATTTGTCAAAAATTTAGATATGAATTTTAATCAAAATATGATTGTAAATATAAAAGTCTGGGGAGACCAACTCCTATCTTGTAAGGGAGCGACAGGGAAAGTGAAAGAAGCTAAGGGTGGACACAACGCGATATTCACTAACATGTTTCCGATTATTTCAGTTCTGCCACATTTAGCTCAAGAGCTAGCAACCAAAAGAAGCGTATTATATCAGCTTCATGTGTACGGTTTATGTGCCATCTCAAACTATACTATTACAATTTATATATTCCAATCAAAAGAAAAATTTTTGTATTTGTGAAACTAACATTTGTATTTATGGTAGTTAGATTTTTCATTGCATTTTACTAAAAGAACAGGGCTGCAGGTAAAACACTAAAATATATTTTCAAAATTACTACTAAAAAATAAATTTTAATTAAAAGTGAACTAACGAAATTAGGGTTGGGAATCCCGGGATCCCGCAGTTTTTAACAATTTCAAAATTCCGGGATCGAGCACTTAATCCCGGGATTTGAATATTTAAGCTTAAATAAAAAATTGCTTACAGTTTCCTGAAAAATTCTTGAAAAAATCGGATTTGGTTGAACAGTTTCAAATTTAAATTCTTGGAATTTTTTTTAATACAAATTCTTAATATTTAAAAATTTCAAAATTTCAAGCTCTAGGCAGGGTTTGAAAGCAATAGAAGACAGCAAACGCAGCACATAAAACATGCTTATACTTGCTATGCTCCCGCAAAAATTTATTTTGGAACTGCTATGCTTGCTGCTGTTATTCGAAATTTCACTGCTGGGTATGCTGGGCTATTTCAAGTGCATTTGAATTCTGGTCATAGGCATGAAGGAAACCAATGTGATGTTACTGAGGTCAATTGTGGTCCAGTGGTCAAGAAGGTGCGAAAATTGATAGTAATGTTCAGACGATCGCCAACAAAAAACGATGTCTTGCAGAAGTATGTTGCTGCTGAATTTGGGAAGCAAATAACTCTAATAAAAGACTGCAAGACTATGTAGGTGGAACAGGCTTTTGTCAATGCTGGAACGCGTCTATTTATTAAAAAATTGTATACAAAAAGCATTGATAGACATATGTCCACCTGAAGAAGAATCTTTTGCTTTATCCAATGATGAGATTAAAATGGTATCCGGCATCATTAGTGCTCTAGTCCCAGTAAAAGCAACATTTGACGTCCTTTGCCGTCGGGATGCTAATCTGTTCACAGCCGATGTTGCCATAACTTTTATGTTAAAAAAAACTTAAAGATGCTAACAACGTTATAAGTCAAAATTTGCATTCAGCTCTTATTCTTCGCATGGAACAAAGACGAACAGATATCAGTGGGGTACTTCAGTATCTGCACAATGGTAGAACAAATGATCAGTCCGAATCCGAAATAGACTTCGTAACAGTTCCTTCTTCCATAAAATGTCGCAAATTAATAGTTGAGTTACTCGAAAGATAGACGCTTCAAATCCAGCTATATCACTAACATTTCATGAGTCCGAAATTATGCCTACTGTGTCAAATGAGGCACCTCTCGCAATTGTTTCAGATTCTTCTGAGCTTCCATCTGAATCTCTTTCTTGTTCTCTTGAAGAACCTTTAAGTATTTCAGACGAGCTCAATAAAGCTATAAAAAAAGAACATTTGCCGAGGATAGCAATTCGATGTGAGACGCTGTCAGTGAAAATTCAAAGAGAAATGCTCTTATTTGAGAATGGAGGAACACGTGGTGACATTTTGCAAAGAGCATACGATTTTTTAATGACTATTAAGCCAACCAGTGTAGAATCTGAACGTGCTTTTTCTGCGGCTGGATTGTTTGCAACTAAAATAACAAGTCGTTTGTACGATGAAACTTTGGATGTGCTGTGCTTCCTCAAAACGTATTTTAAAAATAATAAAAAATAATTACGTATGAATGTTATATCTATAAAAACAATGAACTTTTTATAATTTAATTAAGAATGCATAATATTATAAAAACAATGAAATTCCTTATAATTTAATAAATTACTTTTTATTAACCTATTTTTGAATGCGTCATGTCATTAATTTTGTTGAAATAATATGTTAATATCTTTCAAGAACAAATATTGGAGAATCCCGGGACTAATCCCGGGATCTCGGGACTAGGTAAATGCAATCCCGAAATCCCGGGATTGAAAATATAGCACGGGATTGCCAACCCTAAACGAAATCTATTACTTCATCAAATTGAGAATTGTAATATTTGCCTATCTATTTAGTATGACATTGAATAAAACTGTGTGGTCCTTCGAGCCGGATATAAAAAAAAAACAAAGTTTACACATAAATGAAAACACGTGCAGCATAAAAAAACACGCATCTCATTACCATTCAACTAAAACTTGTATAAATTTGGAAAGTGAAATTTGTAGCACAGCACTGGTTCCTTTCAATTGCAATTAATGGTCATCCCTAAAGCACGAAATCCAAATAGAACTAAGAAATTATTGCATTCGCTTGCTTAAGGCAAACAAAATGATGATATTGCATCTACATATTGAGATTATATATGCAAAATTAGTATAATTGTACACACATTCATACATGGATGGATCTATTAGTTATGAATATCTCTACGCGACTGTACAAATATCCCTGGCCGGTGGCATTGATAAGAACAGAAGCTCTATTCTATGGTAAGCTTTAAAAGCATCATCCCCGGAATATAGATGGGAAAATCCAAGTATACATATGCAAGCACATGCAAATTTGCAATTAATTGTCATTAAAGTACGCAGACTTTTCAATAGTTCCCGGCCTCAGCCATAATTTGAAATTTAATGTAATCAATAGTTAGAAAGTTATTTTACGTTCTATGCGTATTATGAAGGGGGATTATAAATAAGCTATTGCGATATGTGACGGCAGAATTCGGTACCGTTGCCTATGGTAAATGGGTTTTTGTATATAGGTAAAACTAAAATACAATTAAATGTCGTCACAAGTCGCTACACTAATGACAATTATTCTAATTGCACGTTTGAATAATTGAAGCGCCCGGTGGTATTCTCATTATCTAAATGAAATGCTCAATTAGGGTGGTTCAAGGTTTGCACAAGAGCAACTGCAAATACTTGGAGAAATGTACTTGTCTCACTATTAGTCGACACTCTAGTAAGTCAATTCTTTACGTAATCTTCGCAAATTTCAAATGAGCATAAATGGAATTCTCTAAGAAAAGCAATCCTCTATGATGCATGGTTTGGTATTGTTGTGAAGAAAAAATTATTTGGGTTCTTCAACTCCAAAGACAATCTTTCAACTTGAACCCCGGAGTAAGCTAAAAATTTTGCATTGGAGTTATCTGCTGATGGAAAGTTTCGCCCACCTTCCTTTCTAAAATTTTATTAGTAAAGTGCTGTCACTTGATTTATAAGGGTATGCAATTCTTATTCATTTTCACGGATATGCTTAATAAAAGGTCTAAAACTAAACTGAAGGTTTTTGGGCTTATTAATGTTAGTAATAAATTTTGAATAGGCATCATATTTGGTATATCATTCAGAAATTATAATCTGATTGATAGCTAAACATCTTTAAACCCCAACTGCTACCAAACTGTAAAATTTTCTACTTGCCTCACAGAGACCAAGAGCAGTGTATTCCGTGCATTTCATCCATGGTATAGACAATATTACTATATATCTACATTATATATATAGTATTCCATGAAATATAGCCAAATGAGACTTTACATAGCATATAGACTCACTGATTCTGTTTTGTTAATTAATATCTTCCTGCTTCACAAAAGCGCTCAAAATTATGCGGTGTAATGACAACAAAGAAGTGATTGATTCCCAGCGATGTTTGCTCATGCGAAACCAGTGACCATTTATCAAAGATTTCGAAATGATGCCATCATCTGTATCTAGATACAATAAATGTATATATGATGAGAATGGACAAAGAGTATCAAAACCAGTCTTTGGTTGCAGATTGAAAGCTCTTCAATGTCATACATAATTTGCCTGTGAATGGGCTAAATGCCATGCCACCCCATTGTAGAAGAGACCTTTGCTCTCAGTTTTCACGGAACTCTTTTATAGCGACGAATGCAAGCCCATTCAATTGCACGTTGGAAGCTACTATCTGCATTGAATGTAGGACGGCACTTTTATCTTCCAATGGTGAAAATATATGTATGGCTGTTTGTACGCTAAGCTTTACTAACACTTTGTAGACAAAGCGTACAGGTGCCATGTTATTTTCCTCCTATCAGGTGATCCTTTGATTAACAATGTTCCAAATAGAAATTTTATGCAATGCCTATACGAAGAATTCACCCATCGAGTATAGATGGGAAATTACAATCTATTACAAAAACGGTAAGAGATATAGTCATATGTAGTACACAGGAGATAGTTTGAAATTAGTTTCTAAAACTAGTTGAAAGTGTTGGTTCTCCCGTATTGGTCTTACCATTCACATCATCGTCTAAATCCAATTCGTTCTTTGCGTATCGTTGCTTGTATTTTGCTATCTATTCTGTATTGAATTATAAATTTTCAACTTTTTGGAATTACAGCAACGTTAAAATATATACAAAAGCCACTTTACATTTAACAAATAAATTGTTGATTACGAACATAAGTTCTTAAAGTGGAACTAGAAATTTCATGATTTCACGAAGATTTTACGGAATTTTAAAGAAATTATAAAAATAGTATTATTTACTATCGAGAACCTCCAACACTTTTTTGTTTGTTTTAATTTTGAATTCATACGCCTTATCTATACCTGTTAGCGTGAATTTTTAAAGTTACCATGCAGTATGTCCAAGCAATATCATTTTTTTTTGTAACTAATAGCTTAGTTTTAGTTATAGAGGTTTTCGATATAATAGATCCTACCAGAACTAGAAGTGTTTATATTCCTGGCAAATAAAAAATTGATATGGTTAATATCTTGTCGAAATCCAAACAATTTAGAAGAATTTAATTTTTCAATTAATTAATTAATTTCTTTCATAATTTTTATCGGATTTTTAACTTTTTATAATTAATAAATTTACAATTTATATTTTTTTAGATCTAAGCAGGTTTCCGTTTTGTTATTTAAATGGATCGCTTTTAACACAAATAAATCAGACTTGAAAAATCTTAGTGAGTTTACTTACATTGTAATTTAAAATTTAGTAATCATCTAAAAATAGTTTTTCTTTTTATTGTTAGTAGCTAGTTTAATCATTATTATTTTCGATTGCGGCTATAACAAATAAAATAATTTGGTCAACTTAAATAAAAAATGCTTCCCTATATCTGGTGACGTTCTAACAGATAATTTTGGCATTTTTCATAAAGTTCGTATCGAATGTTCAGTTATTTAAGGAATAATTCAAAGAATGAGTAAATTGAGTCAAAAGTAACCATGCTAGGAGACTGGATTTAGAGTCAAACGATTTTTTTCGAAGCTGTAAAGCTCCTAAGGAAATCGAATACGTTCGTCATATGCTTTTCGACTATCCTGCTCTAACGATGAAAAGAGGTGAACTACTTGGTAGCTACTTCTTCTGAAAATGCTGCAAAGTACAGAGCTTAGATGCATTCAGAATCAGGGTGGATGTGGGATTGTTCTTAGGAGGATAGATTATCATGAAGCTATGGGGCACAATGAACCCGGCATTCTTTAAAATATCCGAAAATTAAATCTCGCATTTTGAAAAATTATATAATTCGGTTTTATTTTAACAAAATTTCGCATTGCATTGATAAAATCATCTCATATAAAAATTTTATTTAAATAATGCAAGAAAAACAATTTTTTTTTACAAATTTGAATAAAAAAAAAAAATATCAAAATATTTACAAAATAAAAAACGCTATTTTCGTATGCGAAATTTCAAAAACGATTTGAGCTTGAGGACAACTAACTCCTCCTAATATCGAGGTGACTTACACAAATTTCATTGACCATAAATTCCCAAGATAAAAACGTATTCTACACAAAAATCCTAACATAAACGGAATGCATAAATATGCTTTACAAATACCCTTTGCATAATTATTTCAACTAATTACTGCAACTATACTTTCCGCCACTCATTCTCATGATATAACGCAAAACCGCTTAATTTTTTTTTTTTTTTTCATAGTCAATGATGAAAATACTAGTTTATGAAATAATAAATAAATTATTTTAAAAATGTGTTCTGTCATGCTATAAGTCCTGAACATAAAATGTAGTGGAGAAAAAATTAATTCCTGAATCACTCACCTCGCATACTTCCACCAGCTTTTTCTGGAATATGATCTACTGACCCGGCTTAACAGATTCTCACTTCAATGAAAAGACAGGGTCAAGAGATGTTTTCATGTCATCAGCATTATTATTATGCGGTTCATACCATACATATGGACATGTACATGAATACAAAACATATCTTTAGCCATATGAGAATGTTACGATAGTCCGAAATGGATTTCGGAGTAATAGGTATATGAAATGCGCATGTTTACTCTTTTTTTGTGTGGGGAATTTGGGGTTTTATTGGAGAAGTATATCCTAACCTATTCGTACATAACCTACATTCCTAGTGTCTGTTAACATATCAGTTCAGCTCAATCCTTCATTGGGAACACAATATTCTGGGCATGTATGTACATAATTAAAACTACATCAGACGATATAAAAAATTTAAAAATTGTTCCAATGTTGCCAAATCTGTTATTGGCAAAGTTATAATTGGGGTTAAATTGCACAATTAGTCAAATATGAAATAATTACTAACTTATTGCCTTATTATTATTTAATAATTCTTCTAAAATGACAAATAAAATCTTTTTAACGTCTTTATGCTACGCATCTAATTAAAACAAAAATGGCATTATTTAAAACTTATCCACACCCTCCCAACATATTCCATAAATTCTTTGAAAAGTATTCGCATTCACCAAAACTCGGAAACCTCTAAAAGACTTAATAACAACATATACATATATCTATGTATGTATGTATAACGTAGCAAGATTTTTCCATGAAATCCATAGGCACATAAAGACTGAACTAACCGTAAAACCAGTCCTACTTTATGAAAGAAAACTTTGCTTGAAGTCTCTGGGCGGAAGCCGTATTTTCCTTCGTAAAAAGCTTTTCCAGCTAGACTCCGAGCTTCCAACGTTAACTTCATTGTGCTTTTAGATGTACCTGCTGAGCCTGCCTAGGCTGACAAACTTGGCTCGACAAGGAGGATAATTATATAAATAAATTCTTTGAGAGGGAATAAATTAATTATGCTTACCGCGGATGCTTGTCAGGCTGTTTTCAGCTGCCGTTTGCAGGATGATAACAAGTTTTGCCACAACCTGAAAGTATAGTTTCCTTCAGTTACAGTGGACTTCACAGCAGAAATTTTACTTTATTAATTATGGAGAGCTTGTTCCATATTTCATTTGAATTTTTCCCTGTATTCTATTAAGAATTTTAATCACGTTAATCAAATTTCGCAAGCAAATCAAGTTCGACAAAGGATATACATAAAATTAAGAGTTTTAATTTGTTTACTGGAAACGCAGGTATTGGAAACTTAATTTTGCGAGAAAAACAAGCTGAAAAAATTGGACGAGATGGGTTTAATGAGATTATCAATATCCAGAAGGGCTTTATAGAAGGTTGCTTTTGTTTAATAACTCTGTTGAACTGTTGAAAATTTTCAACTATTGCAAGAGAAAATTTGACAGACTCTGGAGTCTTTTGTGTATCATGGATTCCTTGTGGATACAAGTAGAGTAAGACCTACTTTGCGATGTTACTGCTGTTACGTCGTATCGTGTAAAATATTCAATGCCATTTCCTTCTTTTCATATTCATGTAAATCCGGCTCTAGCTCGAGTGTTTTCAAAGTTCTTTGTTGTACCCTAGATCACTATATAGAATATTTTAATCAGCCAAGACACCTATTGATAAAAGTTCGCAATTGGCATGTTACGAGCTGAATAACTGTCTTGCAGTCATACAACAGCACTGTTTTCACATTGGAATTAAAGAGACGCAACTTTATTCTAACGCAGCGTGTTGGGCAGCATCCTTTAGAACTCCTAAAGCAATGAGAATAGGGGAAAATTTCAAAATACAGTATGTACATATTACTGTACAAAAATTTAGGATATGAGAGCCAAATTTCGCGACCAACAAGGAGACGATGAAGAAATCGTTTAAAAGTTCCACAGTTATATATTGGCGGGTTTTTGTTCTCTGAAAGCCTCGAATTTAAGAATTCCATTCAGCTGAAAATATTTTATTGTTTACTTCAATTACTGTAACCGACTGCTGGCCGTGGGCAATTCTTCCTGTTGTTACGCCGCGTAAAAACAAAAAATAATAATCTCCTGTGCTGCGTTAAAATTTTACCCGACTGAAACAAAGCTTCAGCTCAATTCCAATCTCTCCAAAATATATTAAATTAAAATCTCGTTAAGCTGTTACCAACCATTTCACACGCAAAGCCTTCGGGAAAATAACAATCAAAGTTTATAGCTTTTCTTTCCTGATTTCCTTAATCGTCAGTATTTTGAGGGATATAACAAAGTATGTATGTACTTAACATACTAGCCTTGAATAGCTTAAATCCGTTTTTATTTTTATTATATATTTCTACGTGTATAGGTATGTATATAATTTCCCAGATGGTGATTCCCCAAAACGACATAAGAGAGAAATCATTTACGTATTTGGAGAATTTTCCTTAAGCCTACATCCAAACCATTGAAAAGTATTTTACTTCTCAACACCGAATAACTGAAAAGGAATTGTGCTTGGTCTTATATCCTTAACATTGCAACTTTTGGCTTTATTGATTTCCAGGAAAACATTTTTTTTTTAAATAGATTGATAAAAAATAGATAGTGGGCTTCACGTATAATGACTATGACAATAGGCGGAGATACACTAACTACTGCAAAAATAAAAAGAACAAAATATCAACATACTCCCGGAGGAAATGGAGTACATTGCAAATAATGATTGCATTTCATCTGAACGATCTCAAAGCGTTCGGAGTCGAACGCTCTTTGAAAACGCCCGAGCCAGTAATCAGGGAGAGCTTTGATGAAGTCAAAACCTCTATAAGGAAACTTAAAAACAACAAATGTCCTGGAACCGTTAGCATTCCCGGAGAATTAATTAAAGTGGGATGCTGGGTGTTTTGTAATAGGTATAGATGCTTTCTCTGAACTAAAGAGTTACATGGAATGAGAAGTTTTTATTCATAAAAAGGGTGATAGTGACAGTATGAATGGATTGTTGAAGAAATTCCTTGTTGAATGCTATATAGACAGTCCTGGAGTAATCAAGACAGACCCGGTATCACAAAAAAAGAGCTCTGAGAGAGATTTTTTTTTTAAACTATTTTCGTTCACCATCTCATATACTTTTAAATTTCTTCATTAATTTTAATATGTTGTTCTGCAACCTAAAAATGTTTAACGCTATGTGAATAATGCATTGTGACGGAATAACCAAAATATATGCAGTTCAGTGCAAGTTTAACTGATGGTCATTCTAAACTTGGAGGTTTTTCTAAAACTGCAGTCTTTAGTAAAATTATCCACTATTACCCAACGGAAATGATGGAGAAAAAGTATAAATGGAGTGAGAGGGAGAGAGACAGAGAGAGAGATAGGAGGAGGAGAGATAAAAACAATAGCTCGACGAGGGTGATATTCAAGATCTACAGCCTAATCACAGCCAGACAAAAGCAGCTTAGGAAAAAATAGAAGCGAACAGTTACTAACTACAGTTACAATGAATTTGAAAACAATATGAACAACAAAGGCCCACGGTATCTACTTTGTGGTACACCGCAGAGAACATCGATACATATCGATAAATTTGCCGGAAATTATAGATCGATTAGTAAAATCAGACTCAATCCAGTTAACTAATCTATAGAAAAGACCAGTCGTTTAAATATGAATAAATGAAATTAATGTTTGCCAAAAACAATACTGAAATCAATATGAATACATGCAACTTTTTAAGCTCCCCTACTTAATTAGTAAATTAATTTGAAAATTCAAAGATGCATAGTCACTACCGATATTATCTTAGCAACGGCTTTCCAAGACTCGATTCGATCCCCAGGTGTTATTTGTTGTTATTAATCGGGTTGTACTAGACGGGATTACATGTGACTTCAGCCCATGTCTCAGATGACTTTCTTCTCAATATTTATTTATGTCTTACTACCTATCACTTCTAATTCTGTTCATAAACATTCGACTGGCGCCATCAAAAATACTCACTTGGGTCAGGTCGAATCGATGAGTTCAATTAATCTCTCTCTCTCTCTGTCTCTCTCTGTCTCTCTCTGTCTCTCTCTGTCTCTCTCTCTCTCTCTCTTTCTCTCTATCTATCTATCTATCTATCTATCAATCTATCTATCTCTATCTATCTATCTATCTTTTACCTTAAAACTTAATTAATTCTAATCCACTAATCCGACCTACTCTCAATTTCAGGAAAACACATTTTGATGAAAACTTGGATGCAATTCTTTATTGTCGACATTAGTTCCTGTGATGTATTCAGAACGCAAATTTACATAAATCGATTCATCTGAATCCACAGCATTCCAGGACACATAAAGTGCTAGAGTCCCATGAACTATATTTACAGTTCCTTAAAGTTTTATGTTCGTACTAAATTAAAACCGGGGTTTACGGGCTTCATCCGTACTGAAGGTGTTCTTACAGCCCTTCTTTTGAAAATTCAAAATATCCCCTGGCAACTTGAATACAAAAAGAACGTTTTATCCTCAAGGTTTGAGCTATTGATTATGCAGAAGAACGTCGTTCATCAGGAAAGAATACGTTTCCTATGGCACACAGACTACGTACATACAAGCACACCGGTACCTGCATATTATACCTGGCCATGTTATGTAGAAACGATGGAATCCACTGCTCAACAGTAAGTAGACTCATCGCCATTCACTGGAGTTTATTCTGCATATTTTTGCATTTTGTGGTACTGTTGCAATACCCACGAGTTTTGCAGCCAGGAGATATTACCTGAGCACCACATTTGAAGGTAAGTTTCGGTTCAACTAGAATATTTCATTGTTTCTTGAAAATTTTAAACGGCAAAAAAGTTCAGATTTTTTATGGGTTTCATTTGGATGTGGATAAGCGTAACAACAGTGCACCATACACGGACCAACCATAAGTAAAAGTTCAATTAAATTATTGTGAAACCTTACAGGATTACATGTCCGGAATTTAAATTGGTTAAGGGAAAGGAAAACATTTGCACAGATGAATTCGTGCTATCCTCGGAGACCACAGCAGCACAAGAGGACAAAAAATGGACAAAAAGGTGAAAAGTAAAAACATCCCGTCGCAGAGGTAATTTTCAGAATACCGAAAAACTACAATAAAAGTTAAATTAAATTATTTTCAATATCCTTGATGGAAGCTGAACTAAATTTTCAATATCCTTGATGGAAGCTGAATTAACTAAAAATATCGACATTAATCAGATGGAATTACCTTGAAAAATTTTTTTTGTTTCTATAATTTTCCTTCTTCTATGAAACAGATTGTTCAGAAATAATAGGCCAACACAATAAGAAAGGTCGGTGGAAATTACCTGAACTAACCGGAACTTTAGTATTTAAATCGCTAAAAAATAATGAACTGATTGGCATCCTCGACATTGAGGGTGTTTTGAACATATCAAAGCCGAAGTTGAACTCAATATTTGCGAATAAAAAAATTATACAAATTGGCACTCCACAAGGAGACGTTTTATCACCCATATATTTATATACTATGAATAATGGTTTTCAAAACATGCTGGCCTCATTATATAGAGAAGGAATGAAGATGGTAACTTACCCCAACAATTTAGTCATAGTAGTATTTGCGTGAGCCTCTGTTCTCTGCTTCATTTTACATGGAAATTAGGATATAGTAGTTTCAATCTTCCTAGCTAGTTAGATATTGCTCTAAAGCTACTGTCTCTAAACTTAATTGGAGTATTTAAAGAGAGGAGCTCGTTAGAAAAGCGAACCAGATAATAAAACTTTACTTGATAAGCTTTACTTCATAAATTTTATAGCTACACCATCGATTTGGCCTCCACCAGAGTACTATTATAGTAGGACTACATCCATGTTATCACTATTCCTCTGTTCTAGCATTCCGAAATTTATTTCATGTTCATCAATCATTGTCACAGTCCTATTTCAAGGCTGCATTTACCAGTTGGAGGCATCTTTTTCCGGGAGAAGGTCGCTAGTTTGCAGTGTAACCCGACCTAGGAGGTCGAACATTAAAATTTTGTTACCAGGGGTCACCACACACAAGGCTGTATGAATATTGAATTGTAAATTGGCGACGCGTGTAATCGATTCCAATACTATAATCCATCCTTAATTAAATGCATCCGGTTTGTGTTTACCCTAACTCTCAACATCTTCACTTTAATCTAATATTATTTTAATGAATTCACAAGACAATGCCATCTCCCAAATATCTTGACATAACCTCTTAACTTACCATAAACTTGGCATTGTTATTCAGGTCCTTGAAATTTAATCAGTTTTTGCTGGGCTCTGACAATCCAAGTCAGCAAAACATAGCAGGAAGAAGAACTTAAGCAAGCAACAACAACAACGATACCCTCCGGGCAGACAACAACTGAAAAGAAGAAAAAAAACACAAGAAATCTAATAGCTTAAAGCCTGCAGCTTTTTTCACACATGACTAAAGTTGAAGTATATGGGACCCGAGCCACTTTTGTGCGAAGTTAACATTCTCACTGTTCTGTTTTCCGTTAAGCAAGAAAAACTTCCGCCCCTTCCGTATAATGCTAAAAAACAAGTGGATAAAACAAAGGAAGCTGATTCAGGATATCCAAGGGAAATTTTGTCACTCTCTCCCGTCTTATATAGTTAATAGGCTAAAATTTGGCCACAATACGAGACAGAGCCATTCACGCGAATTATGTCGCAATAAATTCCAAAAATATTTCCTCCTTTCAGCGATCAAATAAGTTCGGAATTCCTTCTGACCCCATGAAATATTTTATTATCCCTCTGTGAGCAGTTGAAGTGGTTGTTCAATATATCCCTCAACTTCGCCCTCGAACAAATAAAAATCAACCAGACAACGAGCGCAAACTTTATAAATTTCGATTTGTTGTTGGACGGAAATCTTCTACCAGTGCGAGTTCCTGCTCCTTCGCATGTCCCACTCCTGCCACCGCTACCACTAAGATAGGAATACTGGAGGGCAACAGGGGTGCACTTCAAAATGGTTTCTTATATTAAATTTTCTTAGATCCCAGTAAACATTTAATATGCTTGCTACTCTCCACCAACTACCAATAAGTATAACAGGAATCGATTAATTTTTTCATCCTGACTTGGCTATCTCCGGTGTTTGTCTGCAACAGTCCTTACTTAGCTCCAACTTTTCCCAGCCTTTTTGTGTAAGCCTCAATAATAGTGTGATGGTGAGGTATGAAACTTTATAATAAAATCGATAAGTCAATCAAAACGGGTAATTGAATTGATAAGGTCGCAGTTTTATGATAATAATTAACACGTTCACACTTTCGTGCTGAACTCCCAGTGATTCCCAGCTTAGTAATTCCAGGCAAGGGTGGCCATGTCACGTATGTAGATTGCTCTCATTTGAGCATTTATTATAAGGGAGATGGGAGATAGACAGCACACAAAACGTTTTCATTGTCCTGGCTTTTATTTATATCCTGGATCACGCGAATGAATTCTTAAATTTGTTTCGTGCATGCATATCAACACTGATTCGATCCCCAGGATGGAAGTGAAGCCATGGTAAATCCCAATTTCCGTGACTTTGTTTGGAGTGAAATAGGGAAATTTTTCTGACTATGATTATGGTGGTCTACTGTGGCTGCTGGTTCCTAGACATTCATACAAAGGTGCTTGTAAGTTGTAGTGGAATATTTCAAAGGTGATTTTCAATGTTACATTGGGATAAAATCCAAAACTCATATTACTTCATTTTACTTCTTTACTTATTTCTAGGACGGTTAGTAGTCCTAGTATGACATGTTGAAATTGTTCTCCTCTAGATGGTTTTGGGTCTTCCTGTCTCATTTTAGAGTTTCCATTTCTATATCGACATTATCACTTCAAAGTGTGTGACTAAATTTATTTAATCGCTACGTCCATTCTGTCTTGGTTTGAGGTTGCTCAAGATTCAGACTCATTTCCAGAAATTTTAAGAGCCCCACGCAAACACTAATTAACAAATGTTTGCGGGCAGTAGATGATCTTTCACATCTACTCATATACACCTATTTTACTTGATTTGCTTATGATAGTTGGCGCAAGAGATTTTTCCAAGATCTAATGTACCAGATTGACGTGTAAATATTTTCGTTCTGATAGCCTGCTTGTATACTCTGTTTAACGTTTCAGTGCAAGAAGTTGAGGACGACCTTAGAATTATCCAATGCAACTTTTGAATAGGAATAACTATGCATACCCCACCCATATCCAGAATCATGTGAGCTGCTTATAACATAAATTAGCCAGGCTATTTTGAGTAGAGTGCCAAAAGTGTAAAGTTGTGATACATGGGAGGTTACCCAATTCAAAACACGTTCATTGTAAACTTCTGTGAAAAGGTGTTTGTGCCAAATTTTAAAGAATGAACGGGAATGCTGCTTATGCTGCCCACATATTATCATGCGATACAGGTAACATTAAAATGCAGACCCTTAATGAAATCTTATAGAATTTGGAGTACATGGATGGATGGATTGAAGAGAGGTTAAGAGACATAAGGAGTCTGTAGAACGTACGCCACAACAAGGCCCATTGTTCATCGAAGTGCAAGGATACCCAACAGAACTCACTTTGATGAAAATCATTTCGATGGAGAGTGCTTAATTTGATACATCTCAAGCTCCCCATTTATGTACTTCCGTGAAAATATTCGTCTTTAAATGTTTTAAAACTTGTTTCTTTTCGAGTTCGTCAAATGCTGCCCCATATGCCATACTTCAGTCTGTTCCTTTGGAGTCATAAAAATCTGCATTAGCACAAAATTGATTGGTTTGTATGAGTTTTCAAATTCTAAAAGTAATTATTTCCCAATAAAAAATAAATTGCGAAAATTCTGTCCCAATCAAAAGGCGCTTCAAAGCCTCAAAGTATGCCACCAACATTCTTGGTAAATGGAGTAATTTTCCAAGTTAATGGGACCTCGTTTTTCCATGCTTTAGTAATAATTAAATAGTGTCGACCCTTATTCAGCGCAAATTATTTAATGTTGTCACGTAACCCGCAATGCTATTTAATCGTTATTGTGTCTAAATAAGCCGACAGCCTCACCCTGTTCATTGGCTGCATAGTTTAGATCTTTGCTTACATTGTACACATAGGCAGGGATATGTGCAAGATTTAGGAGGCTAATTACGCCAGTTTGTATAAATTGTATACTGGAGCATGGATATACTCCGTATCTTAATGATTATATCCTAATCTCAGCTATAAATAGCCTCCTTTTGTATGGCCTCCATTGTATGTGTGCTTTAATTAAGAAATTTCAATTATAGTTCCTTACTTGTGTCAACATATTCCGGAATTTCATCCCGACAACGATATGTTTACAAAGACGACTAAGGTATTTCCACATTAATTTTGAGAGAAATTGCTCCATCTAATAACGAATCAAGTTTTAATTCGATTAATGAATATAATACATTGCATTCTCAAGACAATAGATGGCACCCCAAGCGAGTTAATTAAAAGGAAAGTCCAGTCAAATAGCATGTGGTACCTTTATCAGGGTAATACTGGATTTGAATTCTTTTATAGTTTCCATAAATGAACAGAGAATGGCAATATTCCATCCGACTTTCAAAATGTGGATACAAACTTATTAGCTACTTATCCTACCACTTTCCTTTCAGAAGATATAGAACAGCTGTACCTTTCTGAGGGTTTAGGTATAAGTAGGTGCAGATTCTTAGAATTCAGAGCACCTCAGTTCTCAATGTGTTCATGGTGATGAGGTATTAAAACGGTTATATCAAAACCCTCGAGAGTACTTGCCAAGCCATTAAACAAAAATTTATATGTGTGCGTTGTGAGTCCGTTTTCTAAAATGTTCTATATTGTTACTTATGGAAAAGTACCAAATATTGACTTTATATATGCTATAAAGCCTAAACTACTATCCATACAGGAAAATAGTCTTCGAGTAATTTACAGCTTGGCTCCTCACCTTCCCAATGGCTGCACTTACTATATACCTTACTTAACAAACGCTCACTCTCAGCTGAGTGTGTGTATGTGCAGCCGAAGTACGAATCTGTATAGGCAGCTACATTCGATATCATCAGCGAACGGCATGCCATGACCGCACAGAGCCATATACAATGATTACTCAGCTGAGAGTTTTTGTTTTGAGGAATCGTAGTCATTTTGGTTAAGATAAATTCTTTTAAATAATTTTGTTAGGAAAGGTATGAAAATTTTATTACGATTCGGAAGATAAGAAAGCAAGCTTAAGATTATCAGAACACCATTTTTCTGTATGAATAGTAGTTTAGGGTGGAGGAGCTATTCAAATCAAATTTTTGTCAGTTTTACATAATAATACTGGAAATATTTTAGAATGTCAGGACTCCGTTGGCGTTCTCATGTGGTAGTGAGGGAGTCTGTATCATGGCTTGTAAAGCATTCTCGAGGGTTTTGGTTATATTCATCAAATTGAATGTATTTAAGTGGAAAGTGGTAATGAATTTTTTTCTTTTTCGAGACCCGTACAATATACGATTCTACGGGCAATTCTCAACCTACTGTATATGAGCAGAGAAAATTAAAAGACAAGTATCGAGGTAATGTCATGTATTTCATCTTGATCAAATGCCTACGAAATTTCTCTACCTAAATGCTGTACTCATTAAATCATCCTCAAGTGATCTTAAATCGATAAATTTGATTTGTTTCTCGTCTCTGGCAAATTTAAAAATATCGGAATTAAGGAAATCTTATTAGTTCGCCCTGATCATAGATAGGTGTGATATTGCCTAACTCAAGGTAACTACAGACATTCGTTCCTCTCTTGAACAGACTGTAATCACAATTTTACTTCTGTTAGACTTTTTCAAACCTTCCAAATAAAGTCTGGTACAAAAAGCTTTTGATTAATAGCGCTTCGGTTATTCTCGTTTTAAAAATATTTTAATCAAATATTTCGATATAAATCAAACTGCAAGGTCACTTTGAATAATGGTGATATCTTAAAACTTTCACTAATTACCTATGATGTGCCTCAAGGTTCTATTCATAGTGCCTTACTATGTCGCTTATATTCTAATGGTTCTCGTTGTAACAGTTCTCCTCCTATAAGCTTATCTGGTGGAGGTCTGCTGAGTTGTTCACTACCCTATTAAGGAGTGCTCATTATACACTTGACGAACGCTTTGCATGAAGTTCGCCGATCTTATTTTTGACCATTTTACACCTTGGGTAGAATTGCTATGGGTAAATTTGCGACAAATTGAATAAAGCTCCTACACTCCCTGAAGTTGTCTTGATCTTAAAATCTGTGCATTTGAAATTTTACGAAACCCCGACTCGACTTAAAGACAATTATTTTCTATCATTTCGAAATAGCCCATTTTTATTGCCGTCATTAATAATCGATTTAGATCGATTTCCGTTCCATTTAGTAGATGATATCCACTGAAAAAGTGACATAAAATACATCCACATAAGGATTTGTAGCAAAAACAATAACCTTTGATTCCATAAAGTGTGTTTTCGAATCCCATCGGCAAATGCTCCACGAAGGATTAAAGGCAGATTATTGTGATGAAATCGTTATCAGCCATCCCATCAAAAGTCAAATTGAGTATTAATCAACAGCAGATTAAGTAAAATTCGTAAAGCATTTGAAATAATCCACATTCGCATTAACACCAAATGATATCGTCGCCGATGTATATTAACAAATTAACACGCGAATGTTTGCTGTTGTACTTGTAGTCAACACTACCTTGTTTATCAGCCAACAACACAAACGAACGAACTTGTGTCATTAAGGACGCAGGTATTTCGTTTTAATTATACGCCCAAATGAGGAGTTAAACGAGCCGTGCTAGTGATTTGTCTAAAAGTCTATGAAGGCACATTGTGGCCTGCATGGCATTAATGCGCGTTTTAGTTAGTGAATTAACACTGAAGCGAATCTTTCTTTCTACTTTATTGGTTAATTTAAGGTTTTTTATGGCTGTTAAAATGACATCCATTCACGTAGAAATTAAGGCCTTAATGCGTCCGGGAATAATTCATATCAAGTTCTTAGGGACAAATGGGAGCACAGCTCTTGTGTTTTGTCCGCCAACACATAAAATCAGGTAAGTAGTTTTCACATTCCGTGATGAAATCTATTAAAAGTTTGACAAGATTTTCTTGCCTATGTTCAACTAGCATTTGGTGAGTAATCGTATCGTATTTACGTGGATTTACTAATCAGAGGCTTCCGTCTTAAAGTAGACCAAATAAAAATTACATGGTTCAATCTACAGTTGATTATGAAAATGTTTAAAAAAAACTGGGGGACTCAAGGGTTTTGATGAACTTAATTATGCAACATCTGTCAAGCAAACATGCATAGATTTTGGATCACGTGCATTATGCAAAGACCTTTACTAAAATGTTGCATTAGCACAGTAGTTGTAAAGCAACAATGAAACCTGCAGCTGAAAAAAGTGGTTTTTCCCAAGATTCCATTAAGCCAATTTCAGCAGAGTATGCACGAATTTCTGGATTTTGTTATGGTTTCCATCCTGACGATCTCATGTAGCATCTGCAGTGTTTGTAGAAACTGTTAGATATTCGCAAATTTCATGCGGAAATTTAAGGAAAAGTCAATATTGTTTCAGGAGGACACGAAGTCCATAGTGCTGCTTTTAACCGAACGGTTGTCTCTGTAATCAGCTTATGGCAACTCAGTCGTCTTCTGGACTTCTGGAGCGACTTATTTAGCTATATGTATGTATGTACACATGCATGTATAGAATAGCAGTACAATTGAACGATTTACCTCTTGGACGAGAGAGAGAATTTCGAATTTGAGTATGTATGCAGTCCTAATTAGTAAAATGGAAATAAAAGTGCTGTTGAAAAATAGTGCTAGGAAAGTGATACTCAGTATTTATGGCAAATGTATAGTTTATCGATTTTAATAGAGATTTCTAGAAGTGGCGCAACCAACTGTGAGAAATAGTAGAGATGACGATTGAGGAAATTAACATAACCCGGGGATTACACGAGATAAGCTGTACTATCTCATGCATCTCATCACATGCAATAATCCCTTCCAAAGCAATTTTTAACTTGACAGCAGAAGGCAGTTCGGTTGATGTCTTATCATCTTCCATGCAAGTTCATTTAAAACATGGCATTGAGACGTAAAGTCTTGCGTATATTGGAAAATTATAGCAATAAAGGTAGTAGCAGAATGATAAAACCCAAGAATAAATTAAGAGGAAGGTATTGGTAAGTGATGTAATACCAATGATCCCAGAAAATCTCATTTTCCTAGAATAAATTTATTAAATTCTCTCAAGCATTTCTTTTCCGCCATCTTGAAAATTGCTTAATGTCAAATTACTATCACCTCAGCTGGCATGGTTTTTCATCATACAAGTTAGCTAAAAGCTGAGCTGTCAGCATGGCAGTAGAGATTACACGTACAAGAAGTATGGTAGTGCAGCTTGCATGCAAGCTGTACTATTACGTGTAACCCCCGGGTAAGCTGGATTTCACTTGAATTTTATCAATAAAATTTTACTTTGGTTTCATGTGATGGTGTGCGTATGTACATACATATGCATCTCTTGTTTCGCTAGACATTATCGATACTTTCCCACACTTGCCAATTCAAATCACCAATGGAATTGACTGTGTAATCTAGCTTAGGAATACTTCGACGTACATACGGAATAGTTCTAAAAATTTTCGACTAAAGCTAAGGTATCTATGGTAATTGCATTTGATTATGGTACCACAATGTTTGAAAAATAATACTGGTTCCCACATATTTTAATTATCCATTTGCAATAGTATTGCATAAACACTTGGTACGGGACACTTTGCACACTACGGGGCACTAGGTGCGACCAATTCCAGGAGGTATGTTCTTGGGCAGTTATAAAATTCAGCTAAAATTGCTTACGATTAAAAAAATTCAAGTAAAATTATTTATATTAAAACAAATAAAAAAACAACTAAAAACACAAAAATCAGAAAAAAGGACAAACAATCATTGCATCAATGGTCCGTGTTTGTGCCATAGGTTCCAAAATGAAGAATGAGGAAAATCTCTTATACCATAATATAATAACGTCAATCACCTTTTGATTGAAAGAGAAATCATAATGAAGTTTTTTTAATTGGGACCTTCTTGAACACTGACCAGAGACAGAAGTGAATTACACTATTTCCAGTTATTTGTCGATATCAAAAATTTCGTAAGTAAAGATTATACCGAAAAAATGGCAAGAAAATAATTTCTAAATCACACTCCCTTCCAATGGATGGGTGAAAAGTGATACAAGTAACTAATTATATATTAAATCTTTCGAAAATAATAGAAAACTACATATCATACTAACTTTTCCTAATAGTCGACTAAATGGAATCAGTTTAACCTGCAAAAGCTTAGAATAATGAGAACGCTACAATTAGACTACCCTTTTTTCAGTGGTTCACTGATAGAATTAATCTATGATTTGGAATAGCAAGAAATTTACGATTGAACCACGCTCTTTTCAGTTAAAAATTAAAATATATTAATTAGAGCTTACCGAGACCACTACTTCCCAGTGGTTGTTTGATAGGAATAAATTTATTCTTAAATGATTAAAATATCTATAAACCTCGTTCTTACAACTATAGCGGATAAAAGTACCTAAAAAGTAAATTAAACATTAAAATATTCTGATTGAAAAATTATTCTACTGCTGTCAGTGTCACCTATGTGTCGATACTTCGTTGATACTTCCTATTTTCAACTATCACTCAATTATAACCACCAATACCAAACACAAGAAAACCCTAGATAATAGAGGCATCAAAACTAAAAAGCTTAATTGAATTATGTCTTCTTCTTCCTTTGGAGAAGCCAATCCAATAAACAATTTGAACTTCGAAGGAGATGAATGACGTTGACGGTTATCTCAACAGAAAAGTTGATACATTGGAATTTTGAATTCGGTTGGTCAGCTCTTCTTGGTTGTTTTTTTTTTAGTGTTTTTCCTACTATCGTAAAAAATTAACTTAAAAGATTTAGAAAAGATGAAATGGGAGGAGTGGGAACAATAAATGGTGGTAACATGGCGCGAAGATGGCTCAGCAGCTTGTCCAGAAATATCTCTAATTCAATGCACAAGATGGCTCTGAGGTCATAAATCACTCATTGTTGTCTGTTGGAGAGGTTTTCGGAGAAGCTGTCGACGGGATTACACAAGAGAAACGGCACGTGAAACGATAGTGAGCATTGATCTTATACTGATACTGAGCATTGACCTTATAATTACCAATTATCACTAATGGTAGTCTAGGCCAATCGTTTCCGTATGTATAAGTTTGGTAAGACTTCTGTCGCACACATCATCAAAAGTTAAGCTAGTGCCATCCACGAAACTGCATAGAAGGTGGAATAATGCAGCTCTATAAATTGGCCCAGTAAAGTGTGCAATAATTCATAGTAAATAGACTCAAGAACGGTTTTTCATTATGGCAAAAAACTTACAACCTCTTGGCACTGTGATGTCAATGGCTCCAGCAATGAAATTACAATAAGAGTTCTTGGGGCATATTAAATTGTGTATGCCGCTGAACACCCTCCCCCACTCAAAGTTCCTTTATGAAATACTATTGTGTAATATTTATAGCAGATTTTTTTTTGCCTTCTTTGAATTTATGTGTCTCTAATGAACTCTCGCTCTGGAACAAGTCCGGACAGATAAAAGGAATCCTCGCATATTTTATTAAAGTGAATTCCTGGTAGATAAAAGATACAAAGAATTTAACTTCTGTCCCCTTATATTTATAAGAGTTTGTTGTGTGCGAGACAGATGGTAGCAAAGGAGTCTATGGATTATTTGCCATAGCAGTGTAATATAAGATCCTTAAAGAAAGTCTTTTCGAACAAGCAACATTTTAGGATAGTCAGTATAGGACAAAAACAAAATGATTCACGTCTAGCTGCAAATATGTGTGTTTACACTTTTTAATCCTTCCTACGTTATAAGTTAACTGGCTTAAAATTCCAAAATAGCAACTCATAGTGACTTCAATATTGACTTAATTGGTAACGACAAGCTATCCCACTCTGTGATACTGTTTAAAATGGAAAAGTATGGGTTTCCCCCAACGTTCCTAAAATGGACGGAGTCTTATCTAGATAACAGAACATACCAAATCTATTTCCGCCATTCCATCTCTAGAGTCTTGAAAGCTTCGTCTGGCGTACCTCAAGGGAGTCATTTGGGACCGTTGTTTTTTATTATATCTATTGACGACATTGTCCCTATTGTGAGGCACTCTAAAGTCTTGACTTATGTTGCCGACATTTAACTTTTCGCTCAGATTAAATTGCAAAAGCAATAATTTGATACTCAATATCGAAAAATGTGAGGTTATGACTTTCCACAGGAATCTGAATCCTATCACTTATGTCTATGATTTCTCGAATTCCTCTATTGTTGACTGTTTATTTATTAAACGTGTCCATGCAGCGAGCTTGTGTTAAACTGTTTCTGATAGTCAAACTAAGTTAAAAAAAAACAATTATTTGAAATTAAATTTTGTCATTAATTAATTCTATCCGTTTCACTGACATGATTGCTCTCAGTAACTGTACAGTAACCAATATACCTTTGTGACCCGAACAACTTCCAATCTAAATGCAAATCAATATACTAGCGATGACAACCTATCTCCTCCGAAAGTGAACGTAGCATCAGGCTACAGCCTAATCCACACGACATACATACAAAGCGAGCTTATGCTTTCGGTTTCCTATAATTCAATGATTTCTTTTACTGTCACAACTCTCGTGTAGTTGCAAAAATTTTCAACAGTGAGGAAACAACAGAATTAAGTTGTTCGAATTAAGCATGTTTCTAGCTGCTCGCCCCCTAATCTCAAAAGCCAACTTTTTAGATGGAAAAACGAATCCCATTTGCCGATCACTACTGAAAAGCTTGCTATAAGCCTTGGGTGTATACATGACATGAGGTCTTAATGAAAACTGGTCCCAATTCAATACTATAAGAAAACTAGTTTCATGTTGCATTCTCGCCTATCTCCGATGTACACTGTTATTTGCTACATAATTGAAAACATGTCCATCGCTTCCCCCCTCCCCCATGACTTAGTACACAAGTGTGACTTACAAGTTACAATCGGTCAACTCTTGCCTCTATTTCGGATATTTGTTAGGTGGATCAGATAGTGGCAAAACAATTTTACTTTCATGTTTGTATTGATTGAGCTCTCGCGAAATATAGGTCGAATCCTTATCGTTAATATATCCCCGTGCTATAAATTCTCAGTTTACTTCCAAAAATATTTTGTTATTATTCACAGGGAGTTTTCCTGTACTCTGTGAACTTAGCAATAATTTCATATCACAGCTGGACTAGAAAGTAGATTTACCTGAGAAGGGAACTGAGTTGCTTTTGAAATTTTGAAATTATCATCCTGACAATAAAGAGAACATCAGAGGACAGGAAAGTTGAGTAAGCTTAGCTGAAGCTCTTACGAATTGCTTGCGTAGAATACTCCATTGTTGGAATTAATCCTATATTTACGAAAAGGTTTTTCTGTATATTTTTTTTTTGCAAAAAAGCAGAAAATCTATTTGTTGATTTTAGTTCAGCATTTCCTCTTGATAAATCTTGGTGTTGTAAATTCACTATTTTAAGATATTTATAATTTTTGGGTTATGATGGCAGAACATTTAAATTGGCACCAAGACCAATTTTATTGTCGGAATTTTTTTATTTAAGAAAAAATAGTTTTTGTCAATTAAAATTATTTGTTATTGGCAAAATATGTTAAGACATTTAATGTGCTAAAACCCCTATGAATGATTTGCAATTGAAATTAATTTTTAAAAATTGTTATGCTTTTATCTAAAAAATAAAACTCGCTGAAAAGATTAGAATTGATTCATATTTGTTGCCAGCAGCACCAGAATTTTTACATTATTCATTTTTCTTGAACGAAAACCATCAACAATTTCACTAAGATGTGCGTCTTGATATGGTGACGATTTTGATCTTCAGTACGTGATCGAATACAATTACTGTTTTATTCTAAGGACTTCCTACTGCGCCTTCGTTCTCCTCCATAAAAGATTCTAGCTCTTGTATGCTGTAGCTCGAACATTAAAAGCATATTTGTAGTATCATATCGTCGCAATGCTGTGGCACTGTAGTACACTTTTGAAAACTTGTAACTTTTAATAAGCGCACTGAGTGACGTTTATTAGGTGCGTAAAAGAGGAAAACTGACCGTTCTTTAACTAAGATAATATTTTTAAATAAAATTAATAAAGTTCTTCTACACCACTTGAAATTAAAAGTAAGCACCAGCTATAGCGTCATTCTGTTCCAGCCCTTTAGCTGCTCATTTTACTAGTTACAGAGTATTCCCTAGTGAAAATGAAAGCATAAAGCTGAATGCACTTTTCATATACCAAATTAAGCCAAGATGTAAATGCGTAAATAAGGTGTAAGATTTCCAGAAATTCGTTGTTTAATTCTTGCTAAAATGTCATAAAAACATAAGACAATAACGAAATTTTGTTGTTGATTTAAAATTGACAAGTGACATACTACCAGCAATTACTACCAGCCAATTATAATTACAATTTTCGGGCCGAATGAAGTTTTAATGGCAGCTATGCACTTTCCATAATTTTGTTGCCAGGAAAGTTTGAATTTGCAAATATTAAAAAACAAATACTTTTCAATTAATTTGATGTAAAACTGCCTCCTATCAAAAATTCACACACACACACATTTACGAATATTAGTCAGGATAAAATTACAGATGTCGCCACAATAGTGCCTGCAGATTTTATTATGAACTTTAAAAAAACTTGTCTGGAATTTAATTGGTTTTCCGGCAGCTTTTCATTCATTCATTCATTCTTTTTGTGTTGACCAGGATAAAAGATACAATTTTCAAAGAATTTTCAGTGCTCCTCCCTTTCGAAATTGCAACTCGTAAAACTTACGCTTGAGATATCACAAAAAAGTTGCAGTTTTCACTTGAAAGCTTACGTCTTCTTCTCTTCTTTTATTTAAAAATTCGTAGAAAATTTCCTGTTCTAGTGGTGCTGTAGTGAGGAAGTTGAGGAAAACTTTTATCGCTTTAGATTCAGCTTAACTTGTTGCAAAACTTGTAATAATTCATGTTCATCTAAAAATTATGCTAATCAAGATCAAAAATGTATATTATTTCAAAATTTTTTGCTGTTTTGCATATGCATTCTTACATGACACGTTTACTGTGTAACACTAATCAAACTTCAACTAAATTGCGTGAGATTCACCTTTCGATTAATGAGAATCTAGAATACCCACAGACCCTCAAAGTGTAGCTACTTAATATGTCTCCAGAGAACTTCCTCTTGAAAGAAATTAAGTAAAGTTTTCGACTAATTCTTCGTTAATAAAACCTGCGAATTTTGATATTTAATGACAGTTATGATGAAAAGAGGAAGGAAGCACATAACTGTTCATTCTGAATGGAGTTCATTAATTAATTAAGTTTCCCTGATTATGAAAGCATCCGTTTCGGTCAGAAAATCTGTTTCTGTTTTTCTGTCAATTCAATAAATGTTCGTGAAGCCCTTTTTTTTCTTACACGTAACTAGTACCTTTCTTTATTTAGTGGTTAAGATATGCTGCTGATGTGTATTGAAGGGATTGGAGGGAGGAATATTTTGCATCAAAGACGGCGAATTTTTTTCGAATCGAGTAATTAAGCTAACAGAAAGATGGACAAAAGTAATAGATAATTGGCAGCAGGATATATAGAATATTGAGAAATATATTGCGTTTCTTAAATAAAGAATTTAGTTTTTTTAAAACTCCGACAGAACTCAGTGTTTCAAAATGACACCAAAACGCAATTTTTATTAATTATGTTGGAAATCTCTGGTGAGGAAGATTGCTGTTAAAAGTTTTGGTCTATAATTACAGACGATGCATTGAAGTAACATCAACATCTGATATCAGTAGGTACGAGTAATTTATTATAGGGCCAAAACAACTAATTGAATGAATTTACAAAATCCATAAATAATGTAGGAAAAAGTTGAACTTTCCGACCCATCTATCAAAGAGACTTTGAAACCTATTAGAAAAGATTTAAAAATTATTTTGGCCGCTAATATTACTAAATGCAAATTTTCAGATTGATTTAATGATCAATTCCCCTGTAGATAATTAAATCCTATTCAAAGCTTTATGTAGATCGAATATAAATGATTTTAATCACTTCAATACTGACAGCAAAAGTAAGAACTTATTACTAGTTGTATAGGGTAGTCAGTCATACAGAACTTTTGGTTACCCTATAGTAGTTCCATTTAACTATTCATGTATAGAACTAAAACAAACTCACTCCAGAATCCACAAAACTGACTCGTTAATTAGAATAATAAATTTTCAATTGTGAAGAGTTTTCCCATATGACGGAAATTCAATCAGGCAACATAGAATAAATGTTCGTAATAGTTTTACAATTGAAGTGAAAGTTTACTCCGCCATTTTTTTATCGAAGCGCCACCCCAACCTCTGGGACTAAAAGTAATTTACATATGTATGTAGGATTTGTTTTTCTGAACTCATATATTTGCCGGTTGGTGTTTTCATCTTCATTGTATTTCTTGTTCAAATGCTAATTCAGCTGAAAGTTTCACAAATAAGGTGGACAACCAAAGCATGGAAAGTTGCTCTAAACAAATGGAAATCAATATGAAACTCTTATGGTTATGTTTTGCTTGCAGTTCTTCAATCACAGAAGAGAACATCAGCTAATATTTATTAAAATGATTTAAAGAAAATAAGAAGTTTAGAATGCATCAACCTGACGTAGCATTTTAGCATAAATATTCACTTGAAAACTAGTCCATAAAATTAGTATGCTCCATTGGACATTGGAGACAGCAGCAGCAAGGATCGTCACAAAACAGTTGGGCCACTAACAAATTTAATGAGCCTACGTTTCAGAGCCTTAATATTGCCCCAGCTTTATCTAATTTTCTATTTCGTAGCGAGATTCTCACATTGTGTAAATCGTGTCTTTATTGAAATATCCAAGGTTGCCGTTTTTTAACCACTTTCTGCAGAATCTAGAATTGATCTAAGATCAATTCTCACGATACCCTACATGAATGCCCGTATGTAATTTCGTATGGTGACCTCTACATGCAAGTTTTATTGGTAAAGTGATTTTTCGCATTTTTTTTTTTTTTTTATATTATTATGCCGATACCCTATGATGCAAAGAACAGCATGGCAGGAAGGAGATAGGGAAAGGATTATGTTATATGAGGAGAGTGGCGGAGGTGCCGATGTATGTCGCCCTTAAACTACCGCAAATTGTATGCCAGAAGAAAAACGGAAGATGGTAAACTGTTCTACATTCACACATAGACGGAGAGCTGGCGACCAAAATACTTACGCCATTTCATAAACAAAATTTTCCATCTCATCATACCCACTTAACATCGTTTATAACTTATTCGGAAGTCTACCTGGCTTCCAGTGGTGTTGGGCGCTGCTGGATGTCCTCGAAGGCCTATAAAAAAACCCGGTTAAGTTACGTGATTTCATAAAGGCTGATTTTTGATGTGGCAGCAGGGAATTATATTTCATGATCAATGGTAAAAATGGCACACAATTTGGTTGGTGGGATAGTGATGGCAGACGGCAACAAAGACGAGGACAAATTTGTATAACCTACGTCATACCACGATAACTCGAGAGCGCCTTCACGTAGAGTGCTGAAATTTGGCACACGGGATATTTTAAATAAAAGTAAATTTAAATTCCAAAATTGGGACCAATCGGGTCACTCCTTCCTTTGGAAAATTTTCAGCCCAGAATAGGAGAGGAGGGGAGAGACCAAGTGCTTCACAGTTTGGCTAAAAAAGCTGGATGCCAGACTCTACCAAAGGCCTTAGAAATATCCAGGGCAACGATTTTGAACTTAACAAAATTGTGAAGACTACGATTCCGACATTCCGTAAGTAAGAAAAGTCAGAAAGCCTCCAGATGAGCATCCAGCTCGGACGCCATATTAGCGATTGTTGATGAGTTAATTAGTTTCTAGATACTTCAGTACTTGGAGTTAATTATAGATTCAAAAACCTTTGAAAGAATCTAAGTGATTGCAATTGGTCGATAATTTCTATTCTGTTCTATTTCTGGAACAGTTTGTCGAACAGTAAAAAGGAAAAAATTATATTCTAAAGAACTTTTAAGTAGATTAAAAACGTTTAGGATCCTTTTCATAGTATACGTAAAAACCATAAATTTATATGCAAGACAACACCAAGAGGGGTTTCCAGATTGAATTCGTTTTTAAAACACTATTTACCTATTTTATAAAAATGCCGTGTACAATCTACGTCGGCACGCTCGCAGAGAGTGCCCAAATATGTAGTGAGAAACGAAATTTTTGTATGACAACACTGCGAAGGAGTTACCCGATTAGTCCCAGACTTAAATCTATTTTTGTTTTTAAAGGCTATGTGCAAAACTTTAGCTTTTTAAGTAAACGCGCTCTCTATATATCGAGAGGACAGACAGACAAATAGAGAGCGTTATTTCTATGCGTTACAAACAGAATGAAAAATTTAGTATACCATCCACATATGTCGGTCTAGGATATAAAACAAGTTCGCTAACATTCTACTCAATATCCTCTATGGAGGCCACAGCTATTTACATATAATTCAACTACAGGATATGGTCAACAACATGTACATCATTGGAATACCTCAATGTGGAAATTTGTCCAATCGATATTTAACTGTTAGCTTTCTTCCTGACTCCTCCCTCCCATGTTCTTAATATTTGGTACATCAAATGTAGCACAGTAATAATTATTAATTACAAGCAGGAAAGCAATATGGCTGGACAGCATCAATTCAGATGATTGCAAGACGTGGTGAATTCCTCACAATTTCAAATAGTAACGTCTCTCCATTAAGTTTTACATACATAGTGATGAAAAACCCCGCCTCACCTGAAGCAAATATTAATGTTAAGTTGATCTAAATGAAATCAGTTCAAATCGTAAAGTTCGATTGACCCCAACCGTAATACCCGACCGAGCCACTATGTCGACCGTTTGGGTAAATTAACAGGATAAATCTCAATAACTGGAGATTCAAATCAGACATTTTTCATCCATCGAGATTACTCGTGCTCTGTCGCTTCCAGTACATATACATGTCCGGCACCCGCTTCTTATTCTGGTTAAGCCTAGTAAAATTATCCTGCAAATAGATAGTTATTTGCACAAGGATTTTCAATTGCATGAGTGCTCCATAAAATTTCATGCCTTGCAGTAATTCAGTTGGAGAACGATTTCTCGATGATAATAGCACTCGAAGTGCTCAAAGCGAGCGAAATCCACTGTTGATGCAACGGCAATAAAGGACTAAAGGAGTTTAGCTAAATATTGTACATTTCTGATATTTTCATCGCTCCGGGCTCCAAGGGCCTTGTATCACTTCAATCCCTAGTTTATCCAAGCAAAACTGTTGACATGTGTATGTTTATGCTTTCAAACTCAGCCTCAAATGCACCCAAAGGAGTTGACTTGCTATTTTCCATTTAATTTTCTTCTGGAATTAGTGGATCAAGTGCACTTTGACTATTTATTTAGACATTAATTGCTCACTCGACAAAGTACATAGCTGCAACCTCAACTATATGTACATACATACGTATGTATATCCATTCCATGTGTGTATATGGAATAATATCCTTGGAACAAAAAATTATACCGGAGTCGACTCCCTATGGATGAACTGCTTAGTGACACTCTTAGAAACATACTTCCAGAGGTAAAATTTATGCAAAGCGTCTCATCATAAAGTGGCAATCGATTTAACTAATTAAATGTCACACTCATGTAACATGTGCGAAGAAGAAATCGATTATTGTTTAAACGCTTAAAGCTAGGATAGAGCTCTTGATTAGGTACAGGAACAGGACTAACTTAACACTCCAGGTTAAACATACCTACACAAGTTGGTGTTCCCTGCAAGGTGGCAGAAGGTTGTCGCAGTTAAATGATAATTGAAATGCATGCTCCCCTTCCAGTAATCGAGATTCAATTTCAACTCCGAGTTAGTGTGAGAAAACCAGTTTGCTTACATAATTTGTGTATTTTCGGACTTTTTGTGTAGAGCGTTAAAAAAGCAAATACTCGATTCTGAGGGATATAACGACTTTGTAACCTGTTTGCAATTAACTTTTGTTCTACTACCAACGTTCTGAATTCGCTGTCTTCAAATTAATTTGTGTGACATTTGAACAAAATTTTATTCATGTGGCAAAAACCGTCAAAAGATAAAGTCCAGCAGCCCCCGCCTGTTTTTTTAGTGAGTAATAACAGGCTGAATACTCGTGAGTAGGTTCGGTTCGACGAGACGGCCAAGTTTTTCTTTTGTGAAAATTCTCGATAGAGGTAGCTACTGTAGTGCGCAGGTATAAAACATTTCGATTCGGTGGGGTGTCAAAATAGTCTGAATAACAGTAAGTTTTTCATTTGAATATTGAGATAATTGCATAATAAACTCGGAAAAACATTTGTCCTACAAAATGGATGGTTTGATTGGAGCGTCCTCCACTTCAAATATGTCCAACCATAGATGGCATAAGAACTAGATGTCGCATGGCTTACTAGAGCAGAGTATACAGATTGTGAAATGGGTAGTGCATTTTGAAATGGACCATAACATGTTTTAGAGCGTGCCGAAAGCAAATGTTATTATAATAGCAGTGTTGTATACATTTGATCGACTTCCTCAATACTTCAGATACGAAAAAATATGAATCACTCGACGTATACATCATTTCAAATGTTGTGGTCCATTCCGAAATGGACCACCCAGCTATATAAATTTTGTATACTTTTTTTGGTACTGCTTGCGACATCTAGTTCTTGTGCCATCTATGGTCCAAATAACGAGGTCAAAAAAATTATTAATAACCAGCTGATTTTTTGTATGCAGCTTAGTAAATATTTATACAATGAAATAACCACAAATTTAGTGATACGTTTTCCAACTCCTACGCTTAGAAGTTGTCCATTCCACGGTAACACTATTTTCATTAATAACAATTGAATTTTATTTTTTTCCTATCAGGAAGAAAGGGTAGAACACAATTTTATCACTGTCCTAAAAATGGTATGTATTTCCAGGAATAGATTTATTTTGTTCAATACTCATTCAACGCATTTGTTGTATTTTGGAGTAAATCTCTAACGAGACAAGTATAAGGACCATGCTAAAGTTCGGGACGCCGACAGCGTCGGTTGCCCTTGAGTTACCTTCCGAAACCAGTCGGTTACGACCGTTTGAAGCGTAGGCATATTTATGTCGAAGTGTTGTTCAAAAACTTATACCTCATCGAGTGAATATGGAGTTGTTTTTGTGCAAATTACTTTTTGAAAACCCAAAGTTTAGAGAGAAAAGAAGGGAAACAAAGACGTTTTCTAAAGAAATTCTGCTCTCGTGCAAACATTTCTTAAAGGCTCGAATACATCATAAGCACAAATATAAAGATGTGGTACTGCCTGACAGTTGGGATGACGATATCATTCCTCTTGCTATAAGGAGTTCAGGGTCAAAAATTTGTGGATACGATCCCCCAGTTCTACCACCAACCAAACAAAAGCTATTGCAGCATATTAAACGAAAATCATACATCTGCAGTATATGGTGTAATGCAAAAATGCGCAGCTCCATCAAAAAAATCCAGAAAACTGCGGATGGGCATTAATTGATGGCAAATACCATTACTATTGGTTTGATGGCCCCCACCATCCACCTCTTGGAGAATTGTCTTCTGATGTTCAAGGTCTGTATTATTACTTTTCTTACGTATTAATGATTAAGCTGAATTTGTTAATTTTCACAATTATTTTGTTACAGAATCAGATGTCATTTATTCTGACGATGGCGACGAAGATGATTAAAAACTTTATGGAGGCTTAGCAAGCATAGCAGAAATGTTATACTAATTCAGGAGGACACTGTTTCGAAAGCGATGCATGCAATTTAATTCAAGGATCGAAGTCTATCTAAAATTGCCAACCAATCCTTAAGCATATATGATACGTTCCTGGAAGGATAATAACAATAAAATTTATCACCGGTTGAAGTATACAAGAAGTCCAATTTTTTTAGTTCAAATATGTAGTGATCTTCTTCTTCTTTTTACATTTTGTTTATTTTTATTCCTCTGCTTCGATTTTTTTTTGCTCTTCTTCTTCTACACTTCATTTTCTGTTTCTGCTTTTGATGTTGCTGTTGTGCTTCTTACTCTTTTTCTTGTTCTTATTTTAACACCTAAATATTTCATATGACACGAAATATATGACAAAATTTTTATTTAATTTTTGACACATGGTTGCACTCACGACTCTACGAAACATCGAGGAAAATATCACCTGCACGTTGCAGAATTTATAGTGAGTGATTTACATATAAACAGCAGATCGCTTCGAGGGCTGCTTGATATTCGATAATTCTCGTAAATGTATGCGAATTTCTACTCAGGTATAATGTTCGAGGCCAAATGTACACGAAAGTACGAGAATTTCGGAATTTTGGCGTGAAATATTTTTCATATTATCACTACTAAGATAACGATAATTTAGGAAAAATAAGCATCTTGATCGCTTCAATGAAGTCGGCGAGTAGGTGACGTATTGAGCTGAATGTATCGAAACACAGTCAAAAGATTGCTGTTGCTCCCTTGAGTTTTTAAGCCTACCACCACCAGATGATAAGTCGTATTACCTTGGCTCTGCTATAGTCGAATAAATCTGCCACTGCAGTGGGACCTGAAGATGAAAGCTTTGACCACAATTTTGAATCGAACGCTGATAATCGTAGATCTAGATTCTGTAGTAATAAATATCTCTCATTTTAGGAACAGTGATTCTTAGACAAAACCATACAAAAGTTTTAATACAAAAATTTGTATTGAAAATTGCTTCAAATATAACTTTGAGTTCCAAGTTGTCCTCCATCGCGATCGGAAGTTTTTATTAAATCCGCTCGCTTCGGCTATTGGTCCAGATTATTGTTTTTCCCTGAGACTCCTTTAACCCTAGTGATGCTTTCGGTGCATCATTAGACTTGCAGTCTCTCGGATATTTTTTAGTGTTCAGTTCAGAGTATTCGTTTATCTTTAACTCTTGAAAAAAATAAAAGTTAACTATTCTGTGTACTTCACCAACTTTAACAGTGTACACAGCGTGGCGTTGGTTAAAGGTAATTTCATTATCATGAAACATACATGTTTTCCGTCGAGTTAAACAAATTATATTACAAAACAATTGCTATATTGTAAGACAACTTAATTGGTCCCCCAACCTATTATATTTAACAAATATTCTGGTGTTATACCTCAAAAGGTCTAGCCAAGAAGAAGAAAGTCCAGCTCCCGTTTAGTTGAGCCCACAGTTTCGACTGCTAAGCTAAGAGAAGAAGAAGAATAAATATAACTTTTTGAAAGATATTCATAATATTTGCTATAAAAGAATTAAATAAAATGTCATCAAATTATCTCCAATTTTAATTTAGTCGCACTTTCTCATTACTTCCGCTATAGTGTACGAGAATTTTTATTGCATACGGTGTAAAGGTGGTGTAGCAACTCTGACAAAAATTGGTAAGCAACAATAGAGGTCCATTGAGAACCCATAGAATCAGGAGTCAATGTGTTATTATTAGCAACACCTTAATATAATTTATAATAAGTAAAAATTAAAAAAAAAGTAGTTTAAGAAAGTAGCTTTAAACAAAGTAAAAGTTATGAGTGGTCTACGACAAGCTGCTAAGATCTATTTATTTTTTTGTTTTTTTTTTAAATCTTATGGCAGACTGAACACCAAATATTGGACCAAAATGTTATTAACACTTTCAGGGTTCTTTCATGATTCTTCTTTTAGTGTTAAATTTCGAATTAGTTTTGATCGCTCTATGAGGACTGGAGCACTTCATTCTTTCACACGACCTTACAAGGTATAACAGCTAGAAATGTTCACTTATTAGGTATAGTTCCGAAAGGTACTGCCGACTTATTGAATAACTACTATTATGGGATGATAGCCCAAGCGATTCGGCAACATAGGTATTATGTAGGTTATTGTGTGCAAAATTGTTATTCAT
Organism: Dioctria linearis; assembly: GCA_963930735.1. Lineage (NCBI taxonomy): Eukaryota > Metazoa > Arthropoda > Insecta > Diptera > Asilidae > Dioctria > Dioctria linearis. The sequence continues at coordinate 24,445,903 of OZ005741.1, forward strand.
CGATGAAATGCACCTCCTAAGTATGAAAATCTTTTTAAAAAATCTCAGAATCTACAGGATATATGTATTCATTTAAAAGGTATTTTAACTACCTTTCTAAAGTAATACATTCGAAGTCAATATTTCACCGTTTTTTTTAATTTTTCTTTTAACGATCGTTTCGTTAAAAAAAATCCCTGATTAAAGTATAATTTTTTTTCTGATAATAAGACAGCCCGATTTCTAACCTTAAGTTTAGTTGGTATATGAAATTTCCAATTTTTCAATTGTATAGATTACCTACAAACAATTTTTCAAATTCCGAACTACTCACTACAAATAAATGGAAAAAACAATGGATTTTTTAAATTCATTGTAGGGGAGGGAGCCCGATGCATAATGTTGAACGACTTGTCTCTAGATTTTTAAAAAATCTCTGAAGCGATATCTTGAATTTCCAAAAATACCAATACTTATTAGGGTCAATCACGGACAAAATGTGATGTAGATAATTACCGTCTAGCATCCTTATGAAGTGCGCTGTTGACCTAAGTGGAGTGATGCCAAGTTTTTCACTATCCTCACTACATGGCAGAATAACGAAGGGCACGGGGCATAATAACGAATTATATTTAATACATGAAATAACATCTTTTTTATCCAAACATATTATTATTAATTAATGACCATAATGAGCCTTGTAGGAATATGGTTTTTACAATAAAATTATACATTGTAAAATAAGGAACACCTCGAGCTGCGAATTCGAAAAATGCAAACTGAAAAAATCTAAAATTTAAGCAATTCTTGGATTTAGGAAGTGTTAGGATAAATAGGTTGACATTCCAAAATTTCTTTTGTATTCATAGAACTCAAAAAAATATTGTGTTTACAATATGTCGATTGCACGATTTTTGAATAACCAACGTCCGAAAAATATGAAAAAAAGGTTGACCATATGTTGGCAATACTTAACCCTATATTCTGGGTATCATAGTGCGAGCTCAGAATAACGTTGATTACAGATACTATTAATTCGTCACTATGCCCCGTTCGTCATTGTCCCCGGGCTGCATAAATAATGAAAAAATATTTCCATTTTACAAAATATTTCTTGTTAAGTATTAGCATAGATGGCACAAGAACTAGATGTCGCATGCAGTACCAAAAAAGTATACAAAATTTATATGGCTGGGTGGTCCATTCCGGAATGGACCACAACATTTGAAATGATGTATACTTCGAGTGATTCATATTTTTTCGTATCTGAAGTGTTGAAGAAGTCGATCAAATGTATACAAACTGATCCATTCCAGAATGCACTACCCATTTTACAATCTTTATACTCTGCTCTAGTATGCCATGTGACATCTAGTTCATGTGCCATCTATGGTATTAGTGATCTTTTTGGACAAGAAATCATTAAAATTATATTTACATAAAAAAATAAAAATTGAGCAAAATTATAAAGGTAACTAACTGTTCAGTTGTTTTTTAAATGGAGCATCTACGTTTTAGTTGCTCCCACATATTAAATAAACTCGTCAAACCATTTTGTCAGCATGAATCTTCAAATGGTATAATGGGAAATAAGACAAAAAAACACGTCGGTTTTATTACAGTGAAGGAATAAGATAAGAACCGTTGGTCCAGAATCCAGTCAGTGATAATGATAACATTGATGTACTCACGTTAAATTACCGTGAATTTTGCGAAGCTAAGCGACATATTTAATTACATAAATAACACTAAAAACACAACCAAATTTTCATAATTGAAAATGACTACTTTAAGAGACAATTTTGTTTTTATTCATAAAAAAACGTATGTAAGCCCTTAATTAGAGTGGGGGATTTTATTAGGGCGAAATAAATTACGAAATTCTAACGCGAAATCATGAAGCGTTCAAATAATTAAAGGCTACACACAGAAGCACATCAAAGAGGAACTTCGTTCGCCTACAATCACTTAGTATGCAAAAGTATGCATTAAAAATTAAGAAGTCCTCAAAGGAGATAATTGGATCGATTGGATTCGCACGCTTCTTATCCGTGGCTTTACTTAGGCTCACTTTCATTTACTACTGCTACTACTACTACTACAGAGTCGACTTTATGTAAGTCCTCTTTGGTTGTATATAGTAAGGAGCAGAATAAATTAATAAGTGTACAAAATACAACTTGTTGAAACGCGATTTTCCAATTAAGATATTTTCTAAAGGAAGTAGACCAAAGGAGCATAGAACATAGTAAGTACTTGCTTGGCGGAAACTCTTATATCCGCCTTTGTAGTCGCACCCTCTTTTTCTATTATATTCATCGCTGTATGGTATATCACGAATAAACCTCAAACTCAAAAGAGTCCAAATGGAATAGGGATGGGGGCTCTAAATATAAATGGGAGAATCGACCTGTTTTCGAGCTGTTTTCATGACCAAGTGTCATTAGATCTCATCGCTTTTGTCGAGGAATGCATTCGAAATGCATTATACTAGTTGGTACGGAAATTTATGTGACGGTGCAGATTCATTTACCCTCACTCAGCAACATATGAATTATTAGTAGTTATCATAAATTATAGTAGAAAATCCATTTACCAATATTTATTATACAATCGTTATTTTCGAGTTAACCATGTTTTTTTTTTTGCTCATTTTTGCCGAAATTTTTCAGTAGCAATTTCATCCATAACATTCCTCTTTATTGATTTGCGGTTACTCGCGTACTCATATATCTACCAACAATGTATGTACATACTTACTTCCGCATTGAATGCGTTAAACAGGTCAACGAATGCTCTTTTTCAGGATAATTTATCCAGACGAAATATAATTAACTATATTTATCAACAAAATTTTAAACTGTTTTTTTTTCTTGCTTCAAGTAATTATTAATGTAATTCCTATATGAAATCGTTTCGGGGTAACATAATACAACAAAACCCTCATATTATGTTTCCTAATATTCCCTTTCCGTGTTTGCAATTTACTGTAGCGTACCAAATCGTATGCCCGGCGAGAGTTAACCGAATCCGCTAATATATGTAAATCAAAATTTATAATATATATATATATATATATTTTTTTTTTTACTTTTAATTATTCAAATGTAATTTGGGATTTTTCATAATTGATGTTGAAGCTCTCAACTTTTCATATCATAAAAAATAGTTTCAATTAAAGGTGGTGTATCTAGTATCCCACGATTATTTTGAACCATGTGAGCACACTTTTCATTAATTTTCTGTAAGATAATTCATACTGATTTCTAAAATAATAACTTAATAAAATTTTAATTTAGATATACATATGTAAATTAAAATGATTAAATAATTATTTTAAAAATCAGCATGAATTGTCTTGTAGAACATTAATAAGAAGTATGCTGCTCACAGGGGTCAAAATGACCCCATGGTAAACCTACATAGTTTCACTACAAACCTACTTAAATTTTACAGGACTACCGTGGAATTTTCCTAAATACAATTTAATTCACATACATATAGTCTTTTTTATATTTTATTTTTAATTTGTGAATTTAAATGAAGAATTAACTATTTATTATAATTAAGTCATGTAACAAAAAAAAAACACAAAATATGAAAATCGCTAAAAAATGAAAACCCAAAATTTATTCAACAGCACGCACTAGAGTTCGTTTGGAGTTATTCTAAACTTATCATGTTTTCCCCCATCAACATCGATGTAATAAATATCGTCCAAAATCATTTAATTTTTCATTACCTTTGAGATTCCTCACTCCTCCTCATCCCATAAATATATAGAGAAAATCAAGAATAATATTAATATTTCCTACTTCAGAGCCTTAATAAGGATTGGAATTGGATTTGTTTACCCAAGGGGAAAATTTCTCATTTCTTCGAGGAAACCGTTTTAAAATTAGTTTTCTTTGTAAAATCAATTTAATTTTCGCATTGTAGAACTTATAATTATTTTCGGATTCAGTTTTCACTTGTATTGATATTAAAACGATGTCCTAATTGTATCCCAAAAAATGTCCTAAATCGATTAATTTCTGGAATTGCCTATTTCAAAATTACGATGTACGGATAATGATAAATAATAATAATTACGAACTTATAGGATATAGGACGCTATGAAAATTTAATCTCCAGTGAGTCATCAGGAAACAATTGTTGCTTAGAAGTTTTCCTTAATTTTTACAAGAAAACAAAAATATTACTAAACAATATATAAAAATTATAGCTGCAGAGAGTTTTCGCCTTTGATAATTATGCCCGATAACCATAAATTATGTTGAACCAATCACAAATTTCATGGGTATTGTAGTGCGTGCAAAATGTAGGGGAAGGATTTCTTTCGTTTGTGTCGAAATTACAAATAGAGAATCGCTGAGGCTTGCCATTACCTTCCAGACATTCTGAAGTGACTCAGCAAATTAAAAATCTCCGAATTTCAATTTTTTTAACTACAATATTTTCAAAGAACACGATATCAACATAGTTTTTCATCATATCGAATTTAAAATGACTGAAGCCTTCAGATTTAAATTGCCTACAACATCTCGTACCCTACCACCTTAATCCATCAGAAAAAACCCAAATACTCAACAGCCCTCCCACACAGAGTTAGGCGCCCGTGAATATTGCTACAACAAAATTTACCGCAAAGGTCGCTCAAATCTGCAAATTACCGTTAATTGAAATAAAAAATACATAGCCTATAATACCCATGCATACCTAATTACCAAAGTGAATTCTTATTTTTTTTTTTTTATTGGGCTTGCAGATCCTGAGCTTACCCCTGCGAATTATTGCAGCTCCTGATATTATCTTTATTTTTTTTTTAATTTCCGTTAATCAGCTCCCATTTCTACCTCGCACTCTCCCCTCCTCGCCCCCTCAAAAACTACCCCTACAAGAAAGAAATTTCAGTCTATTTCGACAGTGGAAGGTAATAGGCAGATGCACCTCAAATATGAAAAAAAGTTCAACCCTCTACAACAAAAAGTTATACCCTTAATCGTCCCAGGCGATTCCCTAATTCTCCAACCATGTTAATGAATTGGGAATGGAGAATTAGTGAATTAGGGATTCTAAGAAAACGAAATTTTCGTCACCCAAATTCTTAAATTCTCCGTCTTACAGAATCCGGCCCTGTATATTATAACAAAAACGATCAATTTTGAAGAAGAATTTTGAAACTACTTATTAAATATTATAACTCCCGAGTGTAGAGGGTGGTTTTAAGTTCTGCCTAAAGGGCGAAGTAGTAGACTTTCTTTGAATTTTTTCTTGAAAAATTCTCGGATGACAGCCAAGGTTTTTTTAATTCTCTTGTAATCGACTGACCGATATGACGTAATAGTTGTAAAACACCTAAATGTTTTTTTGCTGCATCGTCCGTGTTTGTTGTTACCAAAACTTCAAAGTTTTTTAGCTTGAAAAATAGCCTAGCCTGCTATTGGAAATTTCATTAACTTTATGTCCTTGTCAAATTTTTGGCCACACTGAAATTTTTCTCAAAACAAATATTGTTGCTCATGCGAAAATAGTGGAATTCCACTCCGATTTTACTTGCTTCCATTTGCTTTTATAGGCTCAACATCTAGCATTTCTAGTTCTTAAACTAGTTTTTTCTAACTGTCTCAGTTTCGAAACAAACTTGAATAATTTTTCTATTCTTGTTAATTGTACTTATGAAAGAGTGTGAAGCGTCATGCCAGAGCCGTAAATAGTAATATTACTACTACTATTTACGGCTCTGGTAATGCTGTTTGGCTAATTCTGAAATTTAAGCGGCAGTTTAAAGCCTACACAATATTGTAGGTTGTTCTCAATAAAAAAAAAAACACGTCCGCTTTCTATCGGAGGATAAACTCGATTCATAACACCGAAAGAGACTTTACACTGAACTGAAATGAGGATTTTTAAAAATAACACGGTTTCTAAGGCCCAGCTATTTTTATTGCAAATAAATACTGTGATTAATGTCATTATGATACGAATTGCTTCCAATATCCGAAGTATAGAGTTATAAACAAATTAATTTCCATTGAAACTCTTAAGTAACCAGTTTGAGCTCCACATTATGATCATCATGCAAAATATTATGTAAGCCAATTAATTCGGATAAATTTTAAAAACATTTACATTGTCCTGCGAAACTGCATTATAAAATTTTTGGGTCAAATCCGTTTACCTTGGTTTTTCAGTTACTGCTAACCATTTCAACCGAAAGAAACTATTACATTCACCACTCTAGAAGAAAAGTAGGTACCCTGTTACGAAAATATTACGTAACATCAACTACTTTCTATAGGTACACGACCTAACTACATTGCTCTAGCATATGCGGGGCTGAAGAAATCTACCACAACTTATTTTCAAAAAAGACTTCTAAACCTGAAGTGGGGTAAAACGTAAACCTTATAGCAAGGAGCAAAATTTTAACGAACCACATAGAACACTGTTGCCTAAGTTTAATGACACTAATGACTCTGACAAAATAGTGCATACCAGTGCAAGCTTCACATAGGTCCTTTAAACCAAGATTAATTCGATCACAATGAAAAAGCGCGCAGGGTGCACTTGAAAACAAAAAACAAAAAAAAATCAAGTAAAATTTTCAAATCCCATTAAAAGTTTTCTCTATCCCTCCAGTATTGAGGGAACGAGATTGTACTGTAACTTTTGATAGGAATCCAACCAAATCCACCGCCGCCGGTTACCATAATCCTCACGCCGGACCGTGTTATTGAGATTTATATGGGCCAAGTTAAATGTGAATTAATCATGGCTATGTTGAGCGCCCCGGTTGGTTTATACGTACAGGGATAAACGTAATTAAAATTCAATGTCCCTTTCAGATGAAATATTGTGCATACACCTGGGGCTTATCTATGTGTATCATCCCTGGAACTATTCAAGCTAACAAACGCTTCGACAGATACCATCAACCGTGAATGAATATGCTATGCGGTTTAGGTCATATGAATTAGTTAATTGAACTGGAGGATTTAGACTGGAATTAACAAAACAATAATTAAGAAGGACACAGAGATCTGGACAGGGGGAGAGGGTATACTGGTGAATTTCACAACTTCTTGCATATATACAATCTCTCTTCTATTTCTTCCATCGATACTATTTTGAATGGCCAATAAATCCTATGATCTCATATTGGCATTCATTCACGTTTCCCAGGATTTACTACTATTAGCTAAGTGCTAGAAATGAAAATACGAATTAAGTGAAACTGATTTAAGTAGGTACTTCCCTGATCCCATAAGATTTGATTTAATGTTGATTGACCATTGGTGAAAAACTGAAGGAAAATTTTTATTATTCCCTCCAAATAGCAGAGAATTGCAAAGGGATAAAAACTCTTGCGGTAATATAGTCGTAGTACGTCTGGGTTTTTATGTGCTTCACTGGTGCTTAGGGAATATCCTTTGTACCGTCAGTTATATCTAATATATGTTAGAAGAAGGATGACGGAGGAAATTAGAAAAAACTGGAAGAAATTGATTGACTCTGTGTTTGATTTCACTCATTCCATTGTTACGGCGGTACATAAAGTGCTACCGCATGTATGAGCTAGTTCGAGGAGATGGATAAGTCCTTAGTAGTAGTCTTTAGTCCACGAAACCAAAATTATCTCAGATATAAAGTAACAAAAAAAAGGAGTATAAAACGCTAGAAAACTGCTTATTCTAGTGCACATTATCTTAATACAGAAGGTTTTCACTTTACCATGATTAGAGATTTTGAAACAAGTCGCTATTTCTAAAATAAATGTGAATTACGTCTTCCACTGTAAAAAAGTTAAATCTTCGGAAAAACTCACTAATAGTGAACTCGTAATGGGCCAAAGAATGTTGTTGTGTCACAGAAAGTGACATATATTAACAGATTTTATCGATAGCTGGGCAATAAACGTGTCGAAAAGTAAACAGTGAGCTAATAATAATCTCCGGTATGCAGAGGATGCGGACAGAGTTCAAAACGGTGACTTATTTCCTATATCACTGTCCGGATCTCTCAGTGAAACGTTACAGATTCCCTGGCTCCCACCTCCTGAAAGAACTGCATGAAGCCGTCAATGATGTACTTTTGAATTTTGTTATAGCATCCGGTTGGGACCTATGAGCAGTTGTTCATCAGTCTGGAGGGTGAATGATGGGCATCGTGTGGCCTACGTTCAAGGGACCCAGTCCGAATCCCAGCCTCGTTTCATTCCCATCCAACAATACTCTCCTGGAAAGACTATGAGGATCACTCTGATTTCCTAAAAGAACAACTTACAATCATACACGTTATGGTATCATAACGATAATTTGAGCTCCTGCTGGAATTTTGGAGCTCACGTGACTAGCATATTTTCTTAATCACCCTGTAACTCCGAAATGATTGAAATACCGCTTTTGTTTGACTAGGTGAATACAGTCACCTCATGCCATATGGACCATCATTGAGGAAACAGCCTGTACAAGAGGTACTATACGTACCTATACATTTTTTTGGAAGAATGTTAACGTTTCCGCCGGTGTAACTCATTACACATCAGACTTAACAAAGTATTTATACGTAAAATGTAGGAAATTTTGTATTATTCAAATTTGTATCAGCCATTTTTTTCTGAGGAATTCAATTTGTTGTAGCTCTTTAATCCAAGATGGCGGACCGCGCTGACACCCGCCAAAGGTGAAAACTTTGATTTTTCTTCTGGCCCCGGAACTAAATAAAATAAATAAAAATCACAACTACCCCACCATTTGTAGGCCAAAGGCCCTATTTAGTCCCAATTGATTGGACTAAATTAATTCACCAGATCTGCTTTTTACCAAGAATCAGGCTACAAAGATGATACAAACTTTTGGAATTACGCCTTTACCAACTTGTGGCTATTTTCGATCATGAATGAGGAAGATCAAGAGTTCAATATGTTACGAAAAATGCCATCGATTGAGGAATGTAACAGTCGATATCCATGTGTAAACCATTCAATTATTCTCCTAGCACCGGCTCAATAGTGAATAGCAAATGCAAAGGTAGGGCTTAAAATAAATCACATATTTTTTTTTTAATTATCATTTCCTGCCCATAAGCTTAAAACCCAATAAAATTTTATATGTACTTACCATAAAACAGTGAATAAAATTGGGCCTCGATAAATGCAATTATGGTGTTTGGTGGAATGGACTATATACATATGTAACTCGAACAGTATATCGAAAATTGCACACTTCCCAATGAGAAATAACACAGTATTATTCGTTAACTCGTAACACATCAGTTGGCTTTAATAGTCACCGGCTCAATTGCGGCAAACTTTCATAAACAGCCAAATTTATGCAGATCACAAAATCACCATTCTCTGCTCCAAATTTAGCACTTTGTATTTGAATGGAATTTACAATTTAATGGCTTCATTTGCTCCCAAAATCGTTAGAGAACAAATCAAGTTTCATTTCATTTCTTTCCTCTTTATATGATACCCAGGTGTTGGCCATTAATACAATAAATTGGTGCTTAATGGACTTCACCTACATTATTATTGCAATACTAATAATTCTGTCTGTTGTTTTCTGCAAAAATATCTCTACACTTATCCACCAACAAAAGGAGAACAGTTTTTTTTCTTATAAATTACCTCTGCCTTCTTTACAATGACTAACCCCCTGACCTGCTATGACTTCTTTTTGGCTTCAGTGTGATAATGGATCCAGAGTCTCTAGCTACCATAATTTCTACTCTGCTTTATCAGGACGCGATTCCATGAAGTTAGTTTCTTCTTCATCTTGGGAGAATAATTTGTCTCTTACCACCACACCTTTTTGTGTTCTCCAAGCAAGAATTAATGCGTCCCAAATGGTTCAGGTCGAAGAATCGCCTAAAAATTATAGCTGAAAGTAAATTTTTGTTATTCTCTACTCCTACTACTCTCGTATATCCTAGTGTCCTTAGTCGCCTCCTGACCCGTAAGATCTAAATCTGAGCTGATTGCAAGTTAAAATTGTATCCGCCTTACGAGACTGGATTATGGATGCCTTGAGTGGGCTGAAAGCATCGTCTATTAATGACTTGAAAGTTTCGAATTTTAGCTTCTTGGCATAATATAAATTCTAAACAAGCTGCTAAGTGCCCTGGGAATGGAATGCTAAGAACTTTTTCCTATTGGTTGCTCTAATTTTGATTACAATCTTGTCGGCAATACGAGGACATACTAATTTGTGTGTGATTTTTCTGTACGCTTGCCAATTCATTGAGAAGAGTTTTCATGGTGCCAATTTATTATTACCGATGTTTTCAGCCGAGAGTAATTTTTCAATTATGATGTTGCTGATGTACATATCCTTATTGTTGTTTGTAAGGAAACTTTGTCATAATATGCGATATATGCAAAAATATGCTATCACAATTCGACTTCTAATTCGCATCCCGATTACGACCGCATCTTCCTGTTTATCATGGTTGTGTTGTGTATGGGGAGAAACCTGAATTATTTGGCGCTTTATATCCTAGACAGACGGACATAAATGTAATTATTATCATTCTTCCGATTTACCGATTTCAATTTCAATTGTAAAAAATGTGTAATCGACTGCATATAAAAATTGACAGAAATTTGATTTTAATTGAATGATCATTTATTTTGGTATTTCAGAACACCATAAATGTGGAGCAGATGTATCCCGTATTTCCATCTGGATTAAATCGCCGATAAATCCGATAATTCGCCCGTGTGCTTATACGTGTGGAAAAAATGAAAGGATGAGAAAAAAATTATCTGGGAGTATTTGAGAGTGTTTTATTTTTCAGATGGCCCTAGCCAAAATCAAAGCCTGTATGTAAATCTTCTCAACTATCCAGGGATATCGGTTCGGTTTAAAATCGTCATAAATCGTTTTGTTTCGCTAACGCGTCTGATCGACTTTGACTTGACTTGACTTGAATTAACATTGTGTTCTGATCAGTCAAACCATACAGATCGGCTGTACTGAAGCCATTGAAAATTACTTTTCTCGTTAAAGAGTGCATTTCTATACACCTACACGATTTCTAAAAAAGGACGCTTTACAGCAACCAATTTAGTCTCCTATGTCAACTTTTTCTTAAATATCCTAATAAAAGATGGTCAGGCTGTAACACTATATACTGATTTCGCAAAAGCATTTTTGATAAGGTTAATATTCGCTTATGTTTATATAAGCTTAAGGCGTTAGGATTCCATTCTGATCTACTTACATGGTTCTCTTCCTATACTTATTACAAATTATCAAAATTAATGAGATGCACTCTCGGCAGATTTTGGTACATTCCGGTGTGCCTCAGGCGAACCATCCAGGGCCCTTCTTTTTTAATATATTTATCAACGATGTCTTTAATACCTTTAAATTTTTCATGTTCTAGATTTTGCTGATGATCTAAAAAATTTTCACGGAAATTGTTGATATATCTGAAATATACAAATTCAAATCAGAAGTCAATAAATTTGCGAATTTGTGTCATAATAATTATTTATCGATTAATTCTTCTAAATGTAAATACTTAATGCTACTAAAAAAGTATCACTAATTAATTTTCAAGTGTTTATCGATGCGATTATTATTAAATGTAGTATAGTTTCGAACCTTGGTGTTATTCTAGATACTAAATTTACTTTTTCTAACAATATTAATTATGTAGTAAGTCAAGCTAATTCTCAGTTTGGTTTTTGTTAAACGTCGTGCTAGTGAATTCTCTGATCCATATACACTTAAGAAATTATTTTCAGCATTCCTTAGGCCTACATTGGAATATTGCACGGTTGTATGTGATCCGTATACTATGTAACGCATTATAACAGAATTGAAAGTGTGCAGAGGAGATTTACCAGGTTTGTATCGAATGTGTGTTCGTAGACAAGGTTCCCGAAGACAACCACAGCCGACGAAGCCCACCATAAATCCTACCAGTCATATTATTGACATGATCACAGCATTGCATTCTGGAATTGAGGAAGATTCCAAGATTTTTTACACAGCTCGAAAATGGTACAGGAGGAAGATCAGATACCTCAACTACTCTGCGATAGAAGGCGATGCACTGTGACTTTCCAGCATTAAGGAATAAAAGATTGTTTTCAGCCCAGTGTGCAATATTGCGCAAGTCGGAATTCAGCCTATAATGCAATCCTCGACCAGTCCTATTGGTCGACTGAGATACAATTGCACATCATCGGCATACAAGTGAATTTTACAGTCTACAACAACATTGGGGAGGTCATTTACATACGGGCTGAAGAGCAAAGGGCCGAGAATAGAGCCTTGGGGGACACCACAATTTAGAGGTAAAACCCCGGTCACACAATCCTTTACCTTAACCCGCTGCAATCTTTTGGAGAGAAAGCTGCGGAAGAAGCAGATTGGAATGATTGACCATGTCAAATGCTTTGGAAAAATCAAGAGGCCAAGAACACACAGATGGTCCATGTCAAGCGAGCTACGTATATCATTCGTAACATTAAGAAGGGCTGTCTGACAACTACAAAAATCGTACATCAGACGAAATATTTATAATACTATTTTTATTATATATATTATTGAATACAGAATTATTTCTTCTGATATTTTAAAGCTTGTTCATTTATATTTGCCGTGTAAGCAGATAAAACTACGCCCATTCTTTCTGAAGTTTTTTATAGAACAAATTATGACCTTAGTTAGTCCAATAAGTCGTTGTATTCGGCAGTTTAATTTGTGTAGCAGCATAATGAGCTTCAATCAAGATAGTGTTTCTTTGAAAGCATGTGACTATAATATTAGATATAGTTATATATTTTTATATTACATAGTATGTTAGTTTTAGTTCATACTTTTGTATTTATTTTGTTCAAGAAAGATTTTTTTGGGATTCTCCGGTATATAGCAAAAGCTAAAAAATGTTCCAATTTGTTATTTCATCACACAACTCATTAATTTTTGGGGACAAGTTTCAAGTCTTGGTTTGACTCATCAACAGCTCCCAAATAGCGAAATTGGGTGATTTGAAAAAAAAAATGAAAAATGAAAAGAAGAAAGAAATGAAAAGTTTGAGAAAAATAGAAATTTTTTTTTTTATTTATTAAAAAAATTTTAAAAAAATTTTTAAAGAAACAGATTCATTCGAAGCGAATCGAACCTGTATATGTCACGCAATGGGCTGAAAAATAAAGAAGAAAAGGAAGAAGAAGAAGCGTTTCGTAAGAGTAATCTTTTTATTTATTTTTCCTCCTGGGCTTGTATAGGAGTGTTTTTTCCTCATATAATTCACACGCAGAATTTTTTCTGAGTTTATATGAGAAGAGATCAGTTTGATCTATTTTCAAGCGTCTGCAGCAGGCAGAAAACCAAGCTGCACCGAAGAGTGTAAGGTTTTCTGCTAACACGAAACGCTTCTTCTTCTTCCTTTTCTTCTTTATTTTTCAGCCCACTGCGTGGCGTATACAGGTTCGATTCGCTTCGAATGAATCTGTTTCTTTAAACATTTTTTTAAAAAAATTTTAATAAATAAAAAAAAAATTTCTATTTTTCTCAAACTTTTCATTTTTCATTTGTTTTTCAAATCACCCACTTTCGCTATTTGGGACCTGTTGATGAGTCAAACCAAGACTTGAAACTTGTCACCAAAAATTAATGGGTTGTGTGATGAAATAACAAATTAGAACATTTTTTAGCTTTTGCTATAATACCGGGGAATCCCAAAAAATTCTTTCTTGAACAAACTTAAGTTTAACCCGGTAAGAAGTCCAAAAGAGTAATCTTTTTATTTATTTTATTATTTATGTTGACTTATTTCTGTTATTTTAGTTTTAGTATATTCAAGGTCTGTTGATTTGTAATCTGTAGACTAAGAACAAATAAATAAATAAGTAAATAAATAAATATATTTACATTGCGAAAGTATATATATACTTTGTGCACTGCAGCACACCACCAGTTGTGAAAGTAAAGAATATCGGACTCAGGCATAAACCAAACCATATAAATAGAGCACTTCCGCTCACAATCCGCATTGGAATTAATTTCTAGAACGGTTCATCGGACAGTAAAAATGATTATAACCAATTTCATAGAATTTCATATCCTGAAAAACTCCACAGTATAATAAAAATGTCTAAGACTGATGGTTTTTACAGTATACGCAAAAAACTTGAATTTTAATACGGCAACACCAACAAATGGTTGCCCGATTTAGTTCATTTCAGAAATTTTATTTACTATTGCTATGAAAACACTATGCACCAAAACGAAATTTTTGTATGTCAACCCTCCGAAGGAGTTACCCGATTGGTCCCATTTGCGAACTTAAATTTACTTTTTTTTTTTTTTAAAAAAAAGCCCGAGCGCACAATTTCAGCACCCTAAGCGAGCACGTTTTCGAGTTATCGTGAAGACGGACGGACTTTTAATATTATCCGTGGGTGTCCAATCCATTTTGCTCTAACATCATTATTTCTAGTTGTTACAAACGAAATGACAAACCCTATGATTTCATCATCTTTGGGTATAAAAAAAATGTTGCAAATTAGGTCTGTTGTCAGTCCTTTTTTCCCAAGTCTAACTACTTCCAGATAAAATACGAAATCCAAAGTTATATTGGCATATTTTTTATTAATCTTTTGTACTGAAATCATAACCATTCCGTTCTTCTACTTCCCTCCTAGCAGCGGCCGATTCCGTGAGTATAAATATCAATAAATCTGTCATAAAACGGCGTTATTTATGTATACGCATTGCTTTCTGGTACGATTTAATATACCAAGGAAGGTAGGTAGCTCTGCCGCAAAATGTCAACAGTTGTAAGATTAATAGCCTGTGCTTGCATTTTTTCTTGTTTCCCAATTCACAGAGCAATGATATTCATAGGTAGGTATACGTAGGTTCATAAGAAATTAAATTTAATTTCAAAGCTCATTGCCAAAATGCAAAACCGACACAATTCTTTTTTTCTAGGCACTAATGTATGACCGATTTGAGATTTCATCCGCCCAGTCTTTCGTTTAGTTTTTTTTTTAGATGCAACGATGAACCTCTCTCCGTATCCATAGGTAACCCCTGTTGGGAAACAAATTGGAAAAAGTGAAAAAAACATTCCTTATTTCCTGTACCTTCCTCAGAAGGATGGATGTGTTGTGCTTCCTTGAATTTTGTTGACAATAAAGGTCAAAGCATGGGAGGACAGACTTCATGAGATAACGACGTGAATGCAATTGGCAGACGGCAATCGAAATTCCTGTGACTACAAAATACTCTTGGCAGCTCACAAGTCGATAGAGAATCACAACAGTAAAATGTAAATTAGTTCAAAGTGAGGCCCGAGAATACCTCAAACAATGAAGGAAGGATTTTTTCCGATCTGTAATTTATTACTAGAAGACTTCTTTGAGTTATCAAGCAGAAAATGGTATCAGTTTTGGGCAAACAAATTTGCAAGTATACAATTTTCAAATGAATTGTGAGGATATACGTAGGTCAAATCGAAGGTATGACTTGGGTGTTTTAATTTAAAAAAAGAAAGTATATATGATACTCAACGAGATATTTATAAAATTTCAAAGTAATGATTAAGGGAATTGTTTTTTTTTTAATTGTTTTTTATTTTAATTATTTATTGTTATCAAATTTTGGTGGCGAAATTCGAAATATTCGGTCACTACAGGCTTTCTTAAAAAAATGGCTTCTACCAGCTTCGTGGGGTTGTTACTGAAATCGACTCGATTAAAACGAGTCGAGTGTATTAAATCACATAGAGAGTCATATACATAGGAACGAAATTTCTACTAACCATGGAACTTTATGTGGGCCTATTAATCGCAAGTATAAACACAGTTTATAGGAAATCTCGTGCTCTAAACTTGAAGCGTGTTTTTCCCGAAACGTCGTTTTTAGAAATTGTCGAAGCTTTCAAAACAAAAGTTTTCAAGCTATCCGCCTCATTCTTCACGTCCTTCCTCAGAGGGATATGAAAGCTTTTTATTATTTTTATTTGAAAATTTCATAATTTCTTTAACGAAAAACTGTCGAAAAAATATGAAACTTCACACTCAATTCTGGAATGGGCGCTATTTTGTTAATTTTCATCGAAACAAAAAATACCTCCAAATCGCTCATGAATTTTTCATTCATTTTTATTATTCCTATTTTTATTCAGACAATTTTAAGAGCAGTAAGACCTTCAACCAGCAGTGCAGGCACTATTTTTTGAGGCATCGTGTGATTTGAATAAAAAAAAAACTAATACGGATCGATTATCGAGTCTTAAACATTGAAAAAAGAAATCATGAATATCAGCAATTTTCAAGGCCTACTAGGATGATTCCTTAATTTTTGGTAAGACAATTGAATTGAAATAACCCCTGTAACTAAGAAAATGGGGGAAAATGGAGCGCGACGTACTTTAGTCATAGTAATCAGAAAAAAATATGTTTTTTCTAAGCTTACATAAACACCAACAAAATTTAAAATAATTCAAAATTGATGAAAATTTACGTAAATAAGACGTTACATTTACTTAAGCATGAAATCGTGTGCTTTGCTCTATAGACAAGTATTAAGTACCTAATTTCCTTAATATTTACTTCGATACTACGGGCGTCCTCTCACATGTTCTTCGCCTCGACTTAACCAAATTAGTTTTTTACAAACAAAAAAGAAAGGAGATATTTTTTGTGGCTATACTAGAGACTTCGTGGAAATGAAAATCAAGGATAGTTGTGAACCATCTGAAACCTGAATAGTTTGAGATATTTGTTAATACTACTGAAGAAAGACTATCCATATCGGAGTCTTCCTATACTTCGTTGAAATGACTACGATAGTTGTGAACCAATGACATATAGCGGTCTTTCTCAATGGAGTAGCTCTTTTAAGTAGACATGAGTACTGCAGTTTATCCTCTTGTTAGACTCCTATACAATCACTACATTTTCATGATTCGGCAAAATTATCCAGACTTACGCTATAGACTTAAACCCTAACATATATAGATAACATCCGAAAATGATACCTGACTACAACAATTACACCATACTTTTAGACTATTGATCAAGATGCCATTAAAACCTGCATACCTTTGTTAAATGTCATCCTAATTTTTTTTTCTTACCATATTAACTGTATCAAGTATGGATTAGCTTTCTTGTGTTTGCGACTGAGTGAATATAACGAACTGAAGTAGATATAAACCAGGATTAATTATATTTACCGAATAGTATACTTCGCCGGATAAACAAGTATTTTCCTCATCTCAATGAATAAGGATACATAGAGCTTTTACCAAAGCGCCCGTTAGCATACACTGTTCTCATCTGATCCTCCAAAAACAAAAAACCAATGATTCTATTTTCGTGTTGAACGATTTTTTACTTGCCATGTGAGATAGAACGGTGAAAGGTAACAATTTATTCACGCAACACGTATTTATGCTGGCGCAGGAACCACAGTTGTTCATCTCTTCGCTCTTTTTAAACTCCCTGAAAGGATACAAGTGGAGTGCGATATTGAATTTTTCAATTCGCCCTCCAATATTTTACCATTTTTTTTTTTTTTTTGTAATTCTCAATATTATTTCGTATCAATACGTTTCAGATGTGGGATTCATGAGAAATTTACTTTCAATGGAAATGCGATTTGTGAAACTCAGCAAATTTTCGACGACTCAGAATATCGTAAAGGAAAAAATTGGTATTCCCATCGATTCGATAATGCCTATGTAATACACCGCAAGAAATTTAAAAAAAATAATAATCTGTATACGTAAGCAACGAAAGCATTAAAAGATCCAATTCAATCGAGTACGAACACACCGAAAAAGACGAAAAACTTGTTAAAAACTTTCGCGACAATGTGTCGGCTAGATTCATAACGGCAGCCTTCAATGGTCGCCTAACTATAAGGAAAGTAATGCAAATTTCCTTAAACTCATTATGTACATTTGGTGGAATGAAATTCAACCATAGACGGTCGTTTTTAGGGAAAGTTTTAATTGAATCAAGTAATTTAGGCCACCAAGACGCCCTAAAACGACACGAAACTTTTGGGCAGATATAATTTTTTGAACTATAGTTTTCGCATAATTTAAATTCCTCATCAGACAAAGGAGGCCGAAGGAGCGAGAAACTACAATTTATCAGGGAAACGTTTATGTGCGGCGTCTTGTAAGTAAGTCCTTCACCGCCAAGAGAAGTTGATGTCTTCAACGGTGTGGTGGATGGGAGTTCTTATATTTCCCAAGGAGCCACATCATATAATCCTCTACTCATGAATTTATGGGAATAGTCTTTGATAGTCTAACCATGAAGCAAGTAAAAATTGCCGCACGTAAGTACCTTATCTTCTTGTTAGTACATAACTACTGTTCAACGATGCTCTTATGCTGAAATGAAAGGAAAAGAGGACGAGGTAAGAACAACACAAGTATGATAATTTCCGAGCATGCTGCTACTTCCTATGCCCAGTCAAGCTTACTTCACTTAACCGTGTAAGTGCACTTTACATGAAGCATAGTTTCTTGAGCGAGAAAAAAAACCAAAGTTGAGAAATGTGCCATCGTTAGAATGCTGTTGAGCATTTGAGTGACTAATTCGGAAAAAAAAACATTCATAAATCCCGTGAAGGAAATTGTGATTTATGTAATCCATAAATGAACATTTACTTAACAAGATTAGGAAAAAATCTGAAATATTCTTTACATCTTAAATATGGTAAATTACTGTACGGTGTTCGGTGATTTTTTTTACAGGTGTGTTCGGAAAGACGTGGACACGATATATTTAAGGATTACATAGTTGTGACTGTAATATACAAAAAGAAGCTAACAGATTCGTTCAGAAGAGGTGAAAGCTTGTCGATTTTGAATACATCCTCCATAAACACCCTGTAATTTTTTTTTTTTTATTAAATACCGTATAAAAGAGTCTGCGTTTTCCAAAAATTATGCAAATTACGCTCTATGCATAATGATAGAAAAGCTAGAAAATGCATTTCTTAGCATACATTTTGACGAAAGATCTGTCAAAACGTTTTAAAGAAAAAAGCGACTTTACCATTTTTCTTTATTTTGACAGCCGGTGAAGTAGGACTGAAGATTGCAAATATTTTTATAAGCATAGATGGTTTGCTATCGGGCGATACTCAAACTATCTTTATAAGATGTATGCACTGACATGTATATACTGTATATACGAGTATATATATATACTGCTCGTTGAACCAAAAATGTATGAAATCAAATGGCGCCACTTTGACAATTTCGAGCTTCAACCCTTTGTAACTTTTTCGATGAAACTTTCGCTGATGACATGCAGTTTGAAAAAGTTGCAGATTAAAAGGATCTATCGAATAGTAGGAAGGGAAATCATATATAGAATATATAAGAAGACATATCACACACCACAAAAACTAACATAAATAGAAGAAACCTTGACGAAAACCAACAGTAGTGAATCGAGAACCGAACAAGTAACACATAAAGTTGCGAAACAGGTCACGGTAATTTGAATTGAAATGAATAGTGAATATAGCAGAAAAGAGAAAGAACTAAGGACAGCGATTAAAAATAAAAACAGGAAGGATAGGGGTAAGTAATAGAATAAATTAGAAAGATATATTTTGCAGAAGCCTTTATATTTATATTTTTATATTTTTTATATTTATATTCTTACATAGGTATTTTATAAAGAATTGGTTATAAAGAAACAGAGAGCGGAGAAAATGTTAGGCACCATTTATAAATGACCCATTGAGAGGGAACGAGTTTAGACAAGGAACGAGTTTAGACAAGGAACAAGAGGGTCTCCCCAAGAGCATAAAATTGTCACATAAGTGCGTGTTCAAAATCATGTGCTATAACAAGAATAAATGACACGCAAGACAGCAGGATTCTATATATAAGGAAAGTTCAATATCCTTATTGATATTGAATAGAACTAATGACTCAGACAGACTGAACAGGACCGACACTACCAGTGGGAAAGCACAAAAACACTAAAACATACATCATCCATACCGCTTAACGACGAAACGTACCTTACTAAAATTCCACGGTGGCTAAACTAGTCGACTTACAACGGTGGAAAAAGGTGCAGTGCTTGTTGTACAATGCTTCGTCATTCCGCTCCAAAGAAGGTTTCTTGGACACAGATGGCACCTATACATGGCACTTGAACCTTTTTTGGAAAAAGTCATTTTTATAAGAGCATACTTACCACTGAACTGTACCGACTGAGAGCGAGAAATTGCTTTACGTTCAGTGCTATTTGCAGAACTGAAAACATAGTAATATATTTTACAGTTCATCACCACAGGTTTTCCTTCTATAAATAAACCTTTCCTTCCAAAACATCCTTGTAAAACACACTTCCTACGACTCATAATTAAAATTTAAAAACAAAGTTCCAAATATTTTGTTAATAAATCCGGTAAATCCAACTCACAGATATTTAAGTAAATCCATTGACATAAAATCTCCAAATAATTTACTACAGTTGGTAGCATTGACAGTGAGAGCATACTTTCTGAAATCAAAACTGCATTGCCACATAAAACCGGAGATCAGTCAGTGTTATATACACATGTCAGTAGATGTATGATAGAAACGTTACAGGGTGTTAATGTAGGAAGTAACTTAAATCTGCTTATAATCGAAATTGCAAATCTTAGCCCTTCATGCACCATTTTTTCTAATATTGCATCACCGATCTTCCTCAATTATGTGCACGACATTCTGAACACCATGTGTATAATATTTGATGGAAATGGGTAGCCATCCGTAGCAAAAACTTTGATTTAAGGATGTCGCCATGGACCAAAATTTTGAATAACTGATAATTCCTTTTTGCTCTAGTATGTGTTGCTTAAGAAATTTTTAAATTGACAATGATTATCAATATTAAGTAAATTCAGGACATCGAATTTCCATGAATGTTCTCCCAGAAAGAAAAATAAGTATTCAATGGATTTGAAGTTATTATTAAAATGAAACCAGAATTGTTTGTATCATTTCCCTTTGCGAGGTAAAACGTCGAATTTTTGGAAATTTTTGCTTTATTTTGCAGCAGCTGGTTAAATAAGAAGAAGACAGCCAGGATTTATGGAACGCCAATAGGAATTACCCCTCACTACAGTGCTAAAAATAATATCGTGCCAAATTTTGATCGTTGACTCCTTTCAACAATCACGTAGAAGATCTTGTCTTTTTATAGTCAGCGCGCGGTCTATACCTTCTTAGAAAAATTTCTAATTGGGCTTAGACAAACTTTTTCGATACGCTAGCGCCCAGATGAAGGCTGGTAAATATAGTCGCTCCTCTGTTTTAAAACTGTGTTCAATCATTCGTTAAAATGGTTATACATAGTCAATTTTATATTCTAAATATATATACCTCATTACTCCTTAGCAACTAACATCATCTAGGAATGACCCAGTATACAGAAACAGAAATGGAATGTTGGTATGGCAACCCTACGAAAGGGTTTGCCCTATTTAGTGAATTTTCAAAACTGGATCTTAAGTTTCAATATAACCAATAATTAGCGTAACCAAAATTTGAGGTCTCCGTACCAGCACTTTATCTACGAGTACCTAAATATGGATGCAAACCAGAATTTTCATTTGGCAACCCTATACTGGAGTATCCCGATTTTGCCCATATTCAAACTTAGATGTATGATATTTTGCAGCGGTCAGGATTGTGCTGAAAACCAGTGATAAGAATGTTTTCCTATGAAAATGTTTTATCTTCTTGAAATTAATTGAATTTTGTATATCAGCTCACCTACTTCTATCCCGTTTTCTTTTTCTTTTTAATTCTCACGTCACAATTCTCATCCTCTTGGAAATTCCCTTTATTATACACACGAAGCTTTTCCTTCGAGACGGTGAGTGATTTTATATGTTCTTCTGGGAAATTGAAAGCAACACATCGGAGAGCTTTTCCTGATCAATATTCTTGAGACGGTTTATCTGCCTTCATTAAAATTCATTCACGTGTAAAGGTGTAGCCTTGCATGGAAATTTCTTTCTGTTCGACATCACCATAAGTGTTAAGGATATGTTAACAAAATTTCAATCATCTTCAATTTTACTTCCTTCCTGGCGGTGAGTTTCCGCCTATGTAATAAATAAAAATAAATGCTCCACGTAACGGATGAAATTTGTCCCGAGAAAGTGTAATTTTATTTTAAGTGTTCGAGCACGTTTTAATGAGTTTCATATACAGAGAACGATAGCGTTCCTCATAAATTTTTATGAAGTGTAGTCAAACTGTTTCAAAGAATACAATTTTGTCGTCAGTTTTTTTTTTCTTGTGTATCTTGTTCTCGTACTTGTACCCTAGGAAAGATGGCAATAATTCTACACAAAATTCAATTTTGAAAAGCCGATCAAAAATTAAAGCTAATTCCAAATCCATTAGGTAAAAAAAATAATTTTTCCTGAGTCATATTCACTGACTTTCTTGCTTGTGGGCAAAAATGGTACTCGCAGTTTTGCCTAATCACTTTACTATATTCACAATAGGTAGACTAGATCAAAGATTTAATTAATTACACGTTTTTATAAATTAAATTTTATTATTATATATATTACATACTAGGGGAGCACGCCGGCGCTGCCCGGCGATAATATAAATGCCGAGATGGGTGGGGGTGTGGCAGTAACGCACCCAGGATTTGGTGGGGGGGGCATATGTGTCCCAAGTCCAAAGGAGTCGGAAGAATAGAACTCTGAAGTCGCGTCCTGCGCCCATCTGAGCACTTAAGTACTGCTATTGTATATTTAAACGTTTTATTTTATTTTATGGGACTTTGTAATTACATTTTATACATAATTTGTAAAATATGTTAAAAAAACTGACTTTCTTGGAGGGGACTGGTCCCGTTCGTCCCTTTCCTCGGTGCGCCACTGGGGTGGGGGTGGTTAGAGATCCATAATATCTAAGCTATCAAGTCACTCGATCGCGCGATTTGTGTGTATGTGTGTGTGTGTGTGTGTGTGTGTGTGTGTGTGTGTGTGTGTGTGTGTGTGTGTGTGTGTGTGTGTGTGTGTGTGTGTGTGTGTGTGTGTGTGTGTGCGTGTGTGTGTGTGTGTGTGTGTGTGTGTGTGTGTAACATATGCGGAAGAGCGTAGCTTCGAGTGCAAGTCGACGCACTCTCAGGCAGTGCCCAAATATATAGAAATTAACGAAATTTTTAAATAGTAACCCTACAAAGAAGTTGCCCGATTGGTCCCATTTTCGAACTTGAATTTGTGTACAAAATTTCAGCTCTCTTCGTCGACGTGTGAGGCAGTGTCCAAATATATAGTAAAAAACTAAAGTTTTGTATGCCAACACCAAGAAAGGGTCGGCCGATTTGCTCCCCTCTTTTACCTGTATTTGCAGTTTTTATAAAAACGCCGAGTACAAATTATGGGCACTCCATCTCGACGCCTTCTCAGGCAGCTTCCAAGTATACACTGAAAAGCCACGGTTTTGTATGGCAACACCACGATGGGGTAACTGGATTTAGTCCATTTATGAAATTTTATTTACCATTGCTATAAAAACACCATGTACCAAATTTTATCTCTCTACGTCGACAAGTTCTGAGGCAGTCCAAATATATAGTTAAAAACGAAATTTTTGCATGTCAACCCTACGTAAGAGTTGCCCGAGTATTTCCATTTTGGAACTTAAGTTTACATTTTTTTAAACGACATTCACAAAATTTCAGCTCTGCACGTCGACGTATAGTGGAAACCCTAATTTTGGTATGGCAATACCAAGAAGGGGTTGCATATTTCAATTTTTCTTTCCTAAAAGCCTTATTGGGACTATTATGAACATTTGAAAAAAACATTAGCCAAATCGGTACAGCCGTTCTCAAGTGATGCGATTACCAACGAACAGCATTTCATTTTTATTTATATAGATTATGCAATAATATTAAAATCGAAATGCGTGCATCTCGAATATTGTTACTTTTATATTTTGTTCACTAATATGAAATCTGAAATCCATAAAGGCATATGTACATATGTACATACCCTTTTCGAACTTGATGTGCAAAAATTCATGTAAACTTTGGAGATCTTTCAGAGCTTGTAGGTTTTGATTACCACTCACGAGGTCGACAGTCCCGATGGCACCGAATAAACTATTGCTTTACCTGCTACAAAATCCTTTAACTTTTTCCATTAATTTCAAAAAAGGCACATCTGGGGAAAAAAACAAGAGAAGACGTTACAATTGGTCTAACAATAATAATATTATATAAAATAATATAAAAAAATAATATATACAGGGTGTTCGGTAAATGTCTTTAATTCTTTAAAGGGATGAAAGTAGAGGTCATTTGGGTAAAAAAAGTCTAGATACTTTTATATCGAACTCCGCTTGGTTTTCGATTAAATCGATAATATCGGTTTTCGAGATTTTGCATACCTCTTCAGAGTAATTTCGTTATAAGTTCTATTGTAATTAATGGATTGTGACATTCAAACATTTATTTAAAAGAACACATATTGGCCTTTCTAAGAATGCATAATTAGTTATAATTATGCATTCAATTATTTTAAACAAAAACAGTATTCTCTAGAATTTTTTATTTCACCAAAATTTTTGTCGCGCTTCAGTGTACATTTATTCGAAATATCACCATTGCATGAACTTGGCAGAACTATGAAAAAATTTGCGCATTATGTCCGCTTTCCAAAATGACCTCCCTAAGTGCTATCAACAATAACAATCAAAAGCTATAAGCAAACATTTTGAAGATGTGCCCCTCGAGGTAATCTTCAGTTTTTTCGTAGGATTCTATCTCCTCCTACAGTTTTTAACCTACGACAACCATTTATATGTCATTGTATGGGAATCTGAACTGGCTATTAGATAGGGTACTTTTCGATTTCGAATTTCGAAAATGGAGGGGGTAATTTCGAAAAAAATACTTTTTTACCAAACTTGATATTTACGTAGATTTCGTTATTCCGCATCTTCATTTTGCAGGAGGGGCAAGCTCTGGGAGGGGCAGGAGCTCAAAGTTCAACTTTAAGCGGCTATATTTTCTCAACCAAGCATTGTTCTAGCAAGTAAGTCCTAAATTCATAAATGGAAAAGACATTTTTGGTGGTTTTTATTCAAATATAGCCGCTTAAAATTGAAACTTTGAACTCCAGCCCCTCCCAGAGCTTGCCCCTCCCGCAATAATGAAGATGCGGAATAACGAAATCTACGTTAATATCAAGTGTGATAAAAAAGTGTTTTTTTTTCGAAATTACCCCCTCCATTTTCAAAATTCTAAACCGAAAAGTACGCTATCTAATGGCCAGTTCAGATTCCCATACAATGACATATAAATGGTTGTCGTAGGTTAAAAACTGTAGGAGGAGATAGAATCCTACGAAAAACCTGAAGATTACCTCGAGGGGCAGATCTTCAAAATGTTTGCTTATAGCTTTTGATTGTTATTGTTGATAGCACTTAGGGAGGTCATTTTGGAAAGCGGACATAATGCGCAAATTTTTTCATAGTTCTGCCAAGTTCATGCAATGGTGATATTTCGAATAAATGTACACTGAAGCGCGACAAAAATTTTGGTGAAATAAAAAATTCTAGAGAAAACTGTTTTTGTTTAAAATTATTGAAGGCATAATTATAACTAATTATGCATTCTTAGAAAGGCCAATATATGTTCTTTTAAATAAAGGTTTGTACGTCACAATCCATTAATTACAATAGAACTTATAACGAAATTACTCTGAAGAGGTATGCAAAATCTCGAAAACCGATATTATCGATTTAATCGAAAACCAAGCGGAGTTCGATATAAAAGTATCTAGACTTTTTTTACCTAAATGACCTCTACTTTCAACCCCTTAAAGGATTAAAGACATTTACGGAACACCCTGTATAAAAGTTAAATAAAACGAAAACCAAAAGTTCTGTATGGCAACACCAAGAAGGGATTTCCTGATTTAGTTCATTTTAACAATTTTATTTACTATTTTTATGAAAAGTCGTGTGCGAAATTTCAGCTCTCCACGTTGCCGCGTTCTCAGGCAGTGTCCAAATGCATATATAGTGAAAAACTAAAGTTTTGTATGACAATGGCAACACCAAGAAACGATTCTCCGAATTAGTCCGTTCTTGAAGTTGAGTTTGCAATTTTTATGAAAACGCCGCACAGTTGTTCATTGGAGCCAAAAAGTGCACTTTATTCCCTTATGCATGGATTGAAATGAAATTTTACACTCTTGGTCTTGTCTTGATAGTAAAAATAATTTTTTGACAGATATTTTCTTGAAAAATTCGTATATTTTTTTTTGTAGATATATTAGTTTTAATTCATTCAAAATTCAAAGAAACTGCGATTATTGTTCAATTTGATAAATCTTAGAAAGTAATTTTTTTAAATACAGAATAATACGAACTCAATCATCATTGCTCTCTAATTCTATAAAATTTAGCTCTGGAAATACGTGGTATCATCGGCGATGTCGCCGTCGTTGTCATCTAAAACTGAAGCATTCTGATTGCCTAATAATTGCGAAACTTCCTCCGGTAGAGCTTCACTTTTCAACTTGTTTCCTAAAAAGAAATTATAGGATCTGATCAATCCATGGCTGGATGAAACATATCCTGAAGATTAACAATCCGATTATATTTCCTGGTATGGTCAATTCTATCCATTTTTATAATATTTATTGCGAGCTTTAATTCCAATCTACACAATCGCATAGACTGACTGTGGAGTGATCTGACTTCCAATTATTCCGTTTTGGGTCACCTTCATCATAAATTGGTAAAAAATGTAGGGTTGTTATAAACAAGCTGGAATTGTCACCTTGACCATCATTTGTCCACTTTCGACTGTAATTGGAAAATCTCGCGAAAAACCACCCATACCTCATGAACAAGGTCAGTTTTACCTCTTTATTGCTTTCATCAATTTGATCAAATATTTTCTTTTGATAAATCATGATTCTTTTAGCTTAGCTTTTAATAGATGCTGAATAGGTGCTTCACCGCAAATATCAGTACATATTTCGCCTTCCGGTCTCCAAACAGTTTTCGCTTTAATAATTGATAACGAGGGAATATGCCATAGTTGGAAGCTTTTGAGAATTGTGATATATTCAGGTATTGTCGCTTCGATAGAGAGCTATCCACTATCATAGATAGTGATTGTTCCGGAGATGTCTTTTTCACGGGATTATTTTTCTTTATCGAGCTTAGTACCGTAGTTGGCTTATCGTGGGAAGAGTCCAAATATTGGGTTACTGTAGCTAAATCGTATAAATGCTTTATTTTTGCAGCTTTATAACTTCTTATAACTTCTTATTACAAATCCCGTGCGTGGAAAACTCATTTTAGGGCAAAGTTAGTAAACTAAAGACGTAATTCAATATTCCTGACAAGGAAAATGTAAATGTAAATTTACGATTTCTGCGAAATAGGCATAATGACACTCACAGAAACATAGCACAGGATTATAATAATAATAAAGGTAGCAATTATGGTAACATTCTCTGAAATGTCAGGTAGGACGGCCTTTTGTTCGGAGCATGAGGGAATAAAACATTAAAACTCCGCCTTTACTTGATATCATCCTCTCTTCTGCATTAATTCGTTGAAAACTTGATTCTAGGTACATGTAGGTACTCTGTTGACTACAACATCATTTTTCTGAAAAAGGGGGGAAAATGTGGAAAAACTGTTGCAAGTTTCTGAAAGAGGAATAATTTGCGAACAATTTATTATACTTCAGTTGGAAGGATCCGGCAGGACTCATTTTGAATCTCAAGCAAAATTTCAAAAACTATAAAAATATCACATTCTTAAATATATGTCATTGTAAGCATATAACGGCATAAGGTCTGTTTTTTAATTTTTATAACAGTTAAAAATATACAGAAGGAGCTTTCAAAGATATATGAAAAAAATTGTGGGTATTGCAACTTCCTAAAACATTGAATAAATTTTATGAATTTCGTAATCATACATTTTTATGTGACTTTTCCTTTCACATCTTTGTTCAATTTAATTTAAAAATTTCTCTTAAATTGGATTTAAGTACTTCAGAGGCTTTAGAATAAGCAACGCCAGTCAAAATCTAGAAAATACAAAATTCACAAATTAGCAATAATGTGCACATTTTGGCTTCAATGAATCACTGAATGCCAAACTTATTATATTCTATATATTTCATTTCGGGTTAAAAAAAATCATACAATAAGTCCTTCCCTACATCAGGTCGATGCATCGTAGATTTTAATTTAGAGCGAGGCATTGCTTGCTTACCCTTGGTTATGTTATTAAGTCGATGCATCGTCGATTTTACATTAGCGCGAGACGTTACTGGTTTTTATCCAACTTGCCCAGTCTTATTTGTATGTCATTAGTTTGGCTAAGGTTCTGCATTGACACGTGAGTGTGGCAAATGCTTTGACAGTTCTTTGCGTCCTTTAAAACTTAACAAAAACGAAGTTAGTGATTGTGTTTGCTATTCTACGTGGAGTTGGATATTTGTAGGTACTTAATAGACTCATAAATACTTAAGTAAAAATCTTGGTACTAAGTACAAAATTAAGTCTTAAGTACAAGTAAATAGAAGCAAGTACTAAGTAGGGCCATTTCAAAAGTATTGACTAATAAGTCTTAAGTAACGAAAATGTACTTTAAGTAGTAGATGAGATGATCACAAGTTGAATTTATGAGAATGAAATCATAAAACTACTTACAGATTTTTGAATAGAGCACCTATTGTCAACAAAGTCAATCATGCCACTACAAAGATTAAATTGTCGTATGCAGCGACTAATTGGATCATTTAGGCAGTAATTTGTTCTGTGAAGGGATTCATACAGAATGGAGAAGAATCTCAAATTCCTAGATGGAATGTAAAAATGAATGAGCTTGAGCAAGGAAGGAGAAACAATTTTATAAGCCAACAGATCTGTTATGAACATAAAATTGCGGGTCTTCCGTCTGGTAGACAGTTGTTGTTAGTCAATTGAGTGGCATCTTACATTATACGGAGGTAGATCAGCACTCCAGTTAAGATTGCTCAGGGCGAACTCGGTGAATCTCCGTTGAACACCCTCGACCCTATTGCCATAAACAGCAAAGTAAGGATCCCACAAAACAGAACAATACTCAAGGATTGATCTCACCAAAGAAATGTATAGACTTTTGAGTGTATAAGGGTCCGAAAATTCTGAAGCCCGACGCCTGACGAAGCCAAGACGAGAGTTAGGCTTGCTCACAATGAAATCTATATGCTGGGAAAATGACATCTGGGAATCAAACAAGACCCCAAGATCAGATGAAATATTACATTTGGCAACTGGGGATCCATTAATGGATAAATTAAGTAGTACCGGTGAGGACCTTCCAGTGAAGGTAACATGCTTGCACTTTGATAGATTCAAAGATAAATGATTTAGGCAGCACCATCTAGCAAAACTAACAAGATCGTGTTTAAAGTTAGCTACATCTTGAGTTCTAACAAGCCACATGAAAATCTTTAAGTCATCAGCAAAACCAAGGCACGAAGCAAAACTAAAAATTGTAAAAACATCGTTAAAAAAAATTACAAAAAGAATACAACCCAACTGACTGCCCTGAGATACACCAGAGAGTACACGAATAGAACGAGATGTTATATCATTAATAACAACCATTTGACTCCGGTCCGATAGATAGGAAGAAATCCATTTAAGCAAACAAGAATGAAAGCCAAAGATACTCACCTTCGCAAGAAGCAGGCGAATGTTTACCCTATCGAAAGCTTTACTGAAATCAGTGTAAAGAGTGTCCACTTAAACAGAATCCTCCATAACCTTCAGTGAGACATTAGCAAAGGATACAAGATTACTCTGAAAATCTACCTTTAATGAAGCCATGTTGATGGGGTGAAATGTGCTCCTTAACAAGGAAAGAAATTTTATTAGTTACAATACTTTCAAACAGCTTGGGAATAACAGAGAGGTTGCAGATTGGACGATAGTTAAAAACATCATTTTTAGCGCCAGATTTATGTATAGGACGCAGTAATGAAAGCTTCCACTGGTCGAGAAAAACACCTAAAGATTAAGAATAATTGCTGATATGGTATAATAGTTGAGCCTTACGACAGACAAAGGCAGCCGGAAAACCATCAGGACCTGAAGAAGAGGATGTGCTAAGCTTGTTTAGGGCGTCAATAACATCATCAACCGATATATACAATGATCATAAATCAACGGAGGACGGTATGTTCTCCGTGTGGTCACTATCAAATGGTTGACCAGTATCCATAGCATAAACAGATTCAAAGTAGTCCGTAAAGATATTACAAGTATCAGTGATGTTATCTTCTATCCTATCATTATAATGGACATATGAGGGCATTCCATAAGAGTTCATTTTTCCCTTAAGGTTGGACCAGAACCTTTTAGCATTATGCTTAATATTAGATTCTATGGAATTCAGATATTGATTATACATAAGAATTTGTTTAAGAATTCATACTCCTTACGCAGTCTTTTGAAGAGAATACCATCATTAGTATTATCAGTAGTCTTATATTTCTTATGCGCTACATTGTGAGCTTCTCATAGATTTCCTTATGAGAGTTAGGTGGGATGTACGAGACAAAGAAAAAAACAGCGAGATTTGCAGATGATACACGAACACAGATCTGTTCATTTTCATAGAACGAATGAAGCAATGGAATTTCGCGTGATTAAATTGATGAGTTTATTGCCAGCAAGTCCACATTCAGGAGCACGATCCTTACGGTATACCACATAAGCTGGGCTAAAAATTTCAGACGAATGACAAGATGGATAAGCCACGTTTCAACCATTGCAATTATATCATAAGAATGTTGAGTAGAGCTCAGGTAGATGTCATTGACGTTAGTCCTAAGACCGCTCATATTATGAAAATAGCATGATAAGGAGAAGTTTGTTTTTACAGAAGCATCATGAGTCACATAGCAGCTATCAGTCACAGAATCATCATATATATTAATATTGGAGCCGCACTTTAGGTTTTTAGGTACAGTGCTTGCTGGGCATTTAAGTTTTTTGGCACATTAACAAATTTCCGCATGATTATCCCACATGCCCAGAAATCACCCTTTAGGACGTCAGGAAATATGAATTCAGGTACTCCGAGCTTGAAAGTTAGAAATCTCAATGAAGACGAAACCACGTCTTTTTTAGATAAACACTTGCAGACTAGACTATTGGGTTCAATATTAAATTTGGATGATATGAACTGGATAATCTTATCTTCAGTAGTATTGCATGGATCGAAACGAGATAAGTGAAGCCACTTGAGCTTATTAACAGCTGAAATATCCTGGCAAAATGAAGAGCCAATTATTTTAAACTGTTGTCCTCTGGTGATACCAACATTAGCTTTAGCCTGATCGAGATCACTGGTGTGCGGAACAATCGTACTTCGATTAGCGGCAACCACATCGGCGACAACTGAAGAAATTCCATCAGTGACTTCGACAATCTAGCCTATATCAGCATTAAGGACCGTATCATTGACAACCTCCCGAGTAGGTTCAACGGAATTTTGAATATCAATAAATGTATTTAGAACTTTGGGATTTCGGCGTTATAATAGACTGTGGCTGTGTAGATAAGGGCTTTAGTTCAATTAAAAATTTTTCAATAACACGCTCTTGCTGGGGTAACCGCTTTTTGCTTCCCGCAACATCACCTAACAACATGTCAAACATATTGAGGTGAATCAATTTGATAGAAATATTTGCAAGATTTTATAAATGGACTTTTCTACCTTTTTTCGCCACAAATTAGAAGCATTTGTGTATTTTTTTTCGATTTACAAAACAGCCACTTTTCACAATCTTTCTTGACCCATTGAAGATCACAGGTAATTTTTTATGAACTTCGTTCACATGAAGGTGTCGTCATTGGCAATGTTACAAAAACTCTGAGGATTTCGACATTTAGATATGATTCTTGGAGGATATAGTCGTGAATTGATTGAAGCAAATCCAAAACCGGCTTTTTCCGGATTATGGGCGTACATTTTGCTGAGAAGATCACTAGAAAGGAATCCAAAATCTTTTGAAACTTGTTCCAACATTTCGTACCTCCTCGTCAGTCAGAATAAAAGAACATCAATCGATTCAAAAATTGGTATATAAGCTTTTGTTTTGTGGTAATATTGGGATCACTCATCATTTTGTGATTCAAAAAGTTCGAGTCGCTTCTTTTTCCTTATTTCTATAATGTTTGCTGGTATAACCATATCTTCAGCAAGCTTTGCAGCACTGTCAAAAATTTCTTCCATGTCAGGATTACGAACCAACCAAATAAAGCCTTTATTTAACTATGAAAACTCAAAAATAATTTGTATTTGTCAAAGGCAAATGTTGTTAATATTATTTTTTTTTTCAACGGGCAGCGCTCTTCTGGTTCAACGTCTGCCTCACTTGCCTTACTCTTATTACAGCTGTGTAAGTAAAATCGTTAGTTTCTCGGATACTGTGTCCACAGAGAAACCCTGTTTTAGTTTTAATTTTAAGTGTCAAAGGGCCAACTGCTCTTACACATATTCTGTGCATACATATTTCCTGAATAAAATTCTTCTTTCTTTCGTCTTATTTATGTAGCATAGAATTCAATATTAATTGCAAAACTTTGTCTTGCTCTCCTTGTGCTCGGTTCAGTAGGAAATCAGCCTAATAATTTGGGTTGTTTGCCTCTTATAAAAAAGTCATTTTTAAAGACCCTTGGGGGCTGGTTTGTCATTATTTGCCCGTGCCGATTTGAAAACCCAGTCCGGCCCTGATCTTTTGTTCAACTCTGTTCTGCGGACACAAAAGCACACAGCTAGAACTATATTTAAGAAAATAATTATGGTGGCAAGGAATTGCCCGAAACATTTTCTAAAAAGCAATAGAGGAAAAATGCAGCATTTTACGACCTCACCTGGTCCAATCTATTCTTGTACAATTTAATCTTATCAACAAAAAAAAACTCTTAATACAGTTCTACATATGTATACAAATTTAGCCTTATCCTTCTGGCTCGATGGTTTGGAGCCCAGTATTACATATAAATTTTATTTATATCTTGAAAACGTGTAAGTGGTTATGTTTCCTTTGAATGTTGATATTCACAAATGTACTAGATTGTAATCCATATAATCCACTAAGTGTAACAAAAATTTCACGCTTGACGTTAAGAATTTCCTTCTACCTCAATAATCTGAACTTTATTAAATTTGAGTTTAACTAAAAGGGACTCCGTAATAAAAAGGTTCTTTCCCTAGAAATCCAGGTCCTATTTTCTGCTTGAATGATTCTCGTAACATGTGATAAAATTGAATTTATTTTTCTTCTATTATTTAAAAGAAACCTGATGCCATCAAATTATCAAATTTTTCGATTGACTTTATAGTGCGCATTATAAACGACGTGTAATGAAATTGTCCCTTTTTTATTTACAAAAGAAAATTACTAAAAGAAATCTTTATATAAGTAACCCGAAATTAATAAGGGTAACTAACACGGAAATTTAGATATGGAGAGGAACTAGAACGGTGCGTTGTTCAATTTTTACTAACAACAAACATGCAAAATAAGTAAGGACATCTCCTCGAGGTAAAAATAAATTTCAATAACGCTGCTTCTATCCTTTATTTAACCAAACAAACAAAAACGAGCAAACAAGCAGGACACAACAATCATTGCTGGAGATTCGGAGTTAGAAATTATCTGATAGGAGCTCATTTTTAAGACTCCCGATGGAATAATACGAAAATTTTGTCAATCAGTATATTATCTGTATGCCGTTGGAATTTTCTGAAGAAAAAAATCTATATGTACAGGGAGAATAGACAGATCAGTTATTCGTCTCACTGCGAAGCATACCCTATTCTTTTTCTACAGGGGACAAAATATTGACCACCTTATCTTATCTGTAGACCCTTATAAGGTTGTTGCCTACCAACTTTTCGTTTTCCTCATATTTCAACTTATAAGACTGGATATCTCAGGGAGAGGGAGGTGGATTGAGGATACTTGGATACATCCTCCAACCCTTTCAGTTGTGCACAAAAATTTGTACTTATATATGTAGAAAAAGAACCAATTTGAGAAGGATGTGGATAAACATAAAAGGAGAACTTATCTTAATGGGGATATATGCGGGTACATACTGAAAGTATTATTTTATGTAAATTAGAAACCTCTCCTCATCGATAAATAACTCACGACAATCGTTTTCTTGTAAAGAGTAAAACGAGCATATATGCGCGTTCCGTTTAAAAGTGGCATAGTGAAAACTTTGCCAATATCTACATGTGTAGTTAGTTGAGTGTATTAATTTACAAATTTACACTAACTTTATTTCTCATTTGTATTATTCATCTGGGCTAACAAAATTAGATATTTCAAAACAATTAAGGAAAATAGAGCATTTTTCTATTATAGTAACAAAAATAATGAAACATCCAAGATGAAGTCGTTGGTCGTGTTAAGGAAGGTATTAAATAGATTACCAATAGAAATCTTAAGAAATTAACATAAGGAGATCTCCTTGAAAAAATATAGTCATTATATTCATTAAATAAAACCCACCTCCTTGTTTAAAAGCAAACAACAAATTTCGATTCCAAAAATTTTACCTAATTAACAATTGTTAGAACGAGGCAGCTCCAAATAAACATAGCAGAAATTTAAAAAATAGTTGTTAAAACTTCTAAATAATTATTTCATATTGAAATTGCCCCTATCTTACAGCAAATGAAAAACAATTTCACCCCTCCACTGGCACCCCCCTGCTGTAAGATGCCAATCCAAAACAAATAGAGCTTAAGTGGTTAAGTATGATGGACGGAGAATTTGTGGGAAAATATAAAAGTTGACGTTTTTGAGTACTGTCATAAAATCATAAATTTCAGGCCTTTGCTGCCATTATACAAGTTTTTTAAAACGTCTTTTTTTTTGTTTATTATCTGAGGTGGAATTACCTTGATATCACCGCACAGAACTTAAATCTAATTGTTAGTATGTGAACAGTCGATCGGCAAAACACAGCCCATTATTTTGAAAAAGAACGGTTTTAAGGGAATTTTCGAAACTCGAAATTCCTTGAATGCCAAATTGAAAAGATAAAAACAAAATCTTGAAGTTTTGTATCATTATTTTCTTTTCTAATTTTGAAAGTTTTCCAACTAATTTACTGCTTTTTTGGAGTTGTTACACTCTACAAACATTAAATCCTTTGGTTGGAAATAGGAAAAATTATAAAGGAAAATAAAATAACTGGGTTACATTTTCACCTCTACTTCCCCTCCAAGAAAAAATTAAAAAAATTAGAACTACGCTACATTCGAAACAAATTACCGCACCCTGTTACGATATATTTGCGTAAGTGTAAGGCAGTGAATACGTTCGTTTCGTTTGTGAGTCATTTTGGTGAGTCCTAAGTGTGTGAATCTAACAATTTCCATCTCTAGAAAGAAAAAACTCCCTTGTTTTCCGAAAACAAATAGTTCGGAGAGAAAATCTTAGTTAATATATTATAAGTATCACTAAAGTCCACCTGGAAGGAAGCTCGTCACCAACCACAATACGCAGTATTTGTTCTAAGCTAATTGTTACTACTCTACAGTCGAATTGAATAAAAATACGGCATTTGGCGAGAAATGATTTTTCCAATGTATCTCAATTCATTTAGAAATGAACGATAATTAATTTAAGTGAATTAAAAAAAAACTTTTTGTTGAAAATGTCTGCAACCATCCCATACATTTTATAAAAAAAAATCATGGGCCACCCTGGCCTCTGTGCTTGGGTTCTCTCGTCCCCTGCTTTTGAAAAAAGAAAAAAAGTACTACTCAATCACTTTTCTGTATTGGAATGAAAAAAATTTTCTGGTCCCCCATAAAAGTGCTTAGAAATAGAAATCCTCACCCCATAATCCCGAAAAAGGCAATAATGACGAATCAATTAACTTGAAAAGTATAAAACGAGGATTCAGTCGAGTCCTCCTATGTAGTGCTAAATAGGAAATATCGCGCAACAAAGTGGCAAAGTGTTAATCAGAAGTTGAGAAACCTACAGCGGGAAGGCATTCGACATTGTCATTAATCTTGTCCCTTAGTTGGCCACATAAAAATGAACAAAAGAGAAGCGAATCTTTTGCGAATCAATCCCAACAGCTGTGCTCAAAGCATCTTAAAGCTTTCGTGATTTATTGGCCTATTTCGTTATTAATCAGCATTGCGGTCGTCCCTTTAGCCAATGTTTCAACCACAATTAACCTTACTGCGGGACACAGTTCACTGTGACAGTTTATCCCTTAACGCAATGCTTTTGTCATTGCGGTGTTTTCTGCTTTCAGACACTTGTGAAAAATTGTTTTCTCTTAAATTGAAGCCATCAAAACCTTCAACTGACAGCGCTATAAAAGATTGATTGACTCTTCTGTGGAATGTACGCTCCATTTCATGAGGGGAACGATTTTTTGCAATAAGTGGATGTCAATGTTAAAAAAAATTAATTAAAAAAATCATATGGTGGCACAGAATGGATAATTGGGACTTAATTGCGAAAATTTAATCAAATTATTGGAGTTGACAATCACTATGCAGAGCGACGGATTTCTCATTGGATTACTCAAAGCTTGAATCAAGGAGTTGCAGGGTATGCTACCATATTGTTACACCCTGGTAACATGCTTTTGAATATGTATGTGAAAAAAATGTTCTAGACCTCCTAGTACAACAATTTCATGGAATAATAACTGCTACGAACTACAGAATGTGGGAACAAATTCGGACTAATTTAACGTTGAAGATATAACTGGTATACCTACCTGTTTTCTGTAAGGAAACCTAAGCAGGTGAGGAAAGAACGAATCATAGTAATGGGATAAGCTCAATGGAAATCTAATTAAAGGTACTCATATTTTTCAAATAGGATTCGTAGCAAGCTAGGCGCAGGATATTATCTGTAACGAACAAATTACAGATCACTCGATCCATACATACATCACGGATGTGTGTGGAGGAAGAACCGCAGTGTACTCATAGAAATATGTCACGTAACAAGAATGGCAAGGACGCCAATACCTACAGAAGTACGTATGCAGAGGTGGATGCAGCCCGCGAACCCTATTACGATTTACTTGTAATAGGATCCTTCCACATTGAGTGTCTAGCGTGTCAGTCTCCCCCAGTAACCGTGCAACTGCATTTCCTAGGAAAGATCTCTTATACCTACCTCACATATTATTTTTCATTTTTTCCTTCCGAACGCACCGATTGCGCCATTTCTTATCAGTCCTCTGCAGTTTACATCTTATCGCTTGACAGAACATCTCTGCTCAAAATGTTTTCCCAAGATGTTACGGTCTGTAGTTGATACTCTTGCTATTATCACAGTTTTCCGCATTTTCCCGTTTTCCACTTTCTGTATGAGTTTTTGGATTTGCTTGGAAGACTAATTTACAGCACTGCTTAAAGGTATTGGAAATTAGAAGAAAGGGCAACGATCAGGAGGAAAATAAAGTCGAAACTGTGAGATCTTCTTCATCTTTTCATGCATATATTATAAAATTTAAATTTCTGATTTACCCCGAACGGCGATCTACTTATATTTAAATGGTCTTATGGTAAGTAAGAATGGCCGCCGACATTTGGAAGCATGTTTCGTATGAATGACAACTTCGTCATCCAGTTAACGAGTTTTTCCATACTCTCGTATACGAGAGCATTAAATAACCCCTTGATGACTTTTCTAGACGTGAAGTGTCAAGCGATTTTTTATTTTGACCACAAATTTCCTATTTTTCCAAACTATTTTCCCTCTATGTGCTTCATCCGAAGGGCAATGAAGGAATAAATTTTATTTGATTTGTTGAGGATCCAAAATGTTCTACAATAAAGTTTTACGATGGATTTCATTTCACTATTTTGGGTAATTTCAATGAATTTGGTTAGATTCAAGTTTTGTAACTATACCTAGTTTCTGAATCTTAAAACTCGCCCACGTTAAGACGATGGTAAACTTCTATCGATTGGCGGCACATTTTATTGCTCAAAACAAAAGCGAAAAATCCATAAGAGCTCTTGGCTTATGTCCGCTACATAAGAGCTTAAGGGATTTAATGCTCTTCAAGGATGAATAAATTACAATAAAAGATTACCAAGAGGTTTTGAGTGCTCTGAGAAATGCTTTAGGGAAGACATTCTTGGTATTGAGCATTGCATTACTGGCTTCATTGTGGATAATTTATCTTCGATGTGGTTTCAGAAATCAATTGCTCATGGTTAGTTAAAAGGATTCTATGGAGCTGGCTGTTATATGTAATACGTATATATTTTTTTTAAATATGTATTCCATTACTAATCGATGGCATTATGAGAACGAAAAAAATGAAAAAAAATATTGATTGAAAGATTTGCTTTACGACGGAAATCCTCAAAGTATTGAAATAAAAGTAAAACTTCAGCTTTTATTTTTGGAGATATTCTAGTCGGGTTGGTTGAAACCTAATTCGTTTTTGCTAAGGAGCTCTTAGGGGTTGGAATTGAAACCCGTACCTGACTAGAAAAAACTTTTTTTCATAAATTAAAGGAATCAATAAAATGAGCCGAAAGGAAATAACTGTGTGTCGCGGTGCGATGTATGATCGCTCTAAATATGGAGAAGATATAGTATAGCTTATTTTATAGAAAAAAGTGCAGTAGTACATAAATAGGTTAAAGCACAGATCTAAAAAGTATTGCCCAGGGATTAAAAAAAAGAATTTTCGAAAAATCAGAAAATTGCAAGATGGGCGCAGAGTGTTGCCAAAGTTTTTCTAGTATATTTTCCAAATTCTAGTACAAAATTCAATAAACTTCAATTTAGCGGTATATTTTTATTTTTTAAGTCCCAAAACTTGTTGATAGCGAAGCTGATATACTTTTAACAACGAAAAATTTTCAATGATTTGCTCAGGGCACAAAAAGAGAGCAAGATCTGGTAGAATGTAAAACATGCGGATCCAAATATGGCTGATCATGGTTCTGAAACTTACTTACTTATTTGTCTAATGTAATTAATAATCGGAAATACAGATACCAAAAATAAATCAATGAATTTCTCCGACTGTGATAATCTACCATTTCACAGAAGGAAGTTATATAAGTAATTGGAGACTTATGAATATAAAAGATAACATCAGGAACTATCTCGAAGCAATTGGAACGAAGTAACTTGTCACCTTGACCCTTGTTCAGTCCTCACATATATGTAAGATCCCACGATGAATTTCTTATTTTCAAGACGTTCATATAGCTCAGGCGCGTATCCAGACCCGCAGTCTAGGGGGGTCACAACTAAAATATTCGGGGGGAGGAAAAAGTCTTAAGAAGTCGCTCTTAAAATTTTTTTTTAATCAGTTTTACGTTATGTCATAAAAATCAATTTCGGTCTGATTTGGAAAGCCTATCGATAATATAATCCACATCAATGTCGATCTCAAGGTGGACATTACGGACTTATAACGAGATACGCCTTCTCGTGCAGAGATTGTAGAAATAGAAGCTGACCCAAGGGATTCTGTCCCGGGTGAAATAATTGACTGAGAGTGAGCTTGCAGCTTGACTCACCACATTTAATGGAATGGGAGTAAGAGTGCATGAATTGTTACTAACTATTTCTTCTGATGGGAACTTAACTGATCTTGCTTTCTTCTGAAAAAAATTGTTAATGGTCTTATCAATCTTCTGCTTTACACTTTCACTACTATTTCTACCTCCATCGCTAACTAATATAGCAAGTTTATCCTTATCCTACAAAATAAAAGTAAACGTAAAGTTAAATTAAACAACACTGAATTAATATGAAAGTACAAGCAAAGCAACGCCAACCACCGCAGTGGAAAGTGAATGAATTTGACTTTTATAGTTTTGCCGAAAAAATTCTGAAGAAAAATTGCAGAATCAATTTTAGCGTCACTCGAAACAATCCAACTGATGGTTTTCAGCCACCAATAAAAAATTCAAAAGAAAAATGTTCAAGTAAATTTCTAAGAACAAACGCTCATAAACAGTTTCAGCGACCCAGATCAGAAAAAGCACCTGAATCAATATAGCTCTTTGGAACCATTGTCCGGCATCAATAGTGCATGAAAAATCGAAAGAAAAATTTTCAGATCTTTCTAAGAAAACTGAATGCTTGTACCCCTGTCCGAAAGAGTGAGCCACCAGAATCAATGCACCAATTCGTTTAGACCGTTGTCGGTGAATGGTTATTCATTCAAATTCTTAAGAACAATTTGCAAGTATTTTTCTAAGAACAATTTAATTCTTCCCTACGAACGTAAAAATGTTGAACGACTCCAGGCTTACACACAATTCCGACGACAGAGCGACAAAGCGACAGAACGACAGACGACAGCGAAAATATCGTTGCGAAACAGGCAGTCGAAAATTTGGGAACACAATTGAAACGACAGGCGGTGAGCGACGATTGTGAAAGAAGAAGATATTGAAATTTCATTTGTTAAATGTTTCGAGCGTTTTAAAAGGAGATTTTTATCAAGAATGCTTTATATTATATTGAAAGAAATGCAATGAACCAAAGTGTGGAAAAAAACTGAAAATGCGGAAATTAAGTAAATTAAACGCTTTGAAATATCCATCCAACCCACATCTTTTTTGCCCATTTGTTTTGCCTGTCTTGTAAACTAAGTATAAATTATTTTATGGATTTCGCATTTCCTCGATCAATTTTTCCTCAAAACTCATTATTTTAAAATTACCGCGGCGTGCTACCACCTGAAAAAGGCAAAAGTGAATGCCACAACCATTTCATTCGATTAATTTTGTTGGTAGGACTGCAGCGACGATGGCAAAATTAGAAATTGATCAATCCCGGCGAAAATGTCGTCGATCGCTCAACGTCGGTCGTCTCAATTTGGTGCATTCGCATAAGATGCTGTGCTTTTAGAAGTTTGACAGCGATATATCGTCGTCGTCTGTCGTCTGTCGTCGCAATTGTGTTTAAGCCTTCAGGCTTCAATCAGTGTCGCTATGAAAAATCAACGGCTGGCTATACTTTGATGATTGCATTGAACTAGGGTTCTACTGGAAGAACCCTAAATCAAGATTCATTAAGTCAGTCTGTATGCTTGTTTTACGACCTCCACACCAAGTTGTCCTGTCATCGATTTTATGTGGGAAAATCAGATAGGTAAAAAAAAAAAATTTATGACTGCTGATCAATTTCTTAGAAATAATAACACTTTCAAATCTCAAAATTGCATGCATTTTCATCTATAGTAGTAGTCGATGCAACAAAATTATAAAAGCATCTTCATAACCGAGGTGCTAAGCATTGCGTGCCTTTCTCTGAACAATCAAACAATAAAATAAATATTTCGTATTCCTAAATTATTTACCATTCTGCTGGATAGGTGTGATAGATGACTTTTCGACAATATATAAAACACAAGAAAATTCTAAAAAGTCGTACACGTTTCAGAGGCGTAGAGCTATGAGCGAATGACTATTATTACCCACCCACTATTACTGCTCAAAAGAAGACAAACAAACGCCCAACCCAGCGCTAGCTGTCGTCGCAGATTGCAAAAGTGTTACAGCACCAGCATTAATCGCCGCCGTTAGCTACACATTGTTTCCATACCATACGAAAATCGTCCTGGTAAACTTTTACAACTCACTACAGTTTAGCGTTCCATTCAATTCACCACGAAGGTGAGCTAATGCTTTGGGAGGGGTCATGACCCCCGTGACCCTCCCCCTGTATACGCGCCTGAGCTTGAGGCAGCAAGCTGAGTAATACTCCATCGATGCCTAATCTACCTAAAAACGAAGAAAGAAGACACAAAGTATCATTCAAATTTATTTTATATAAAAATAATACTTATCTAATTAAATCCTCCAGCACATCAGCGCGCATTCGAAAGTCGTTTTTGGAATGATTATTCATTCATTCAATAAAAAGCTGCTGCTCCTCCTCTACCATTTATCTAAAACAATCATTAATTAAACAACACAATTCCATAAAATATACCACAGTCTACTTACCTCCGTATATTTACAAATTTGTCGATGACATCAAGTGACATTACGTCAACCAGCTGTCTGTGGTACATTTCAGACAGCACATCAATCGTTGCTAGGGCGACACCAAGAGGCGAGAAGACGTAACTGGTTACAGCGGCTATATAAAGCCGATGAATTTCAGTAGATGGCACCATTCTTTTGGCAGAGTTGATCTGTATCAGAGCTAATCTGAGTAAAAAGAATCGTGCTTCCTACCTTTTTCCACAGAAGATAATTCTGGTCAGGGATAACCTGAATTTCCTTTCCTATCATACAGAAGATAATGCTGATCAGGGATACCCTGAGCTTCACATCCTTTTACACAGAAGATAATTCTGGTCAGACAAATCTGAGTCTGAATTTTTTCATAGAAGTTTTTTACTTCCTTGTACCCACACGTACTGTAATTCGGACCAGAGATAAATCTGAGTGTCTGATTACTTCCTTGTGCCCACACGCAGCACAAAGGCATTTCTTTATTGACTGAATAGTAAAATTTAATTTGATGATAGTGCTCAGATCTTCTTCTTCTTTTTCTTTCAGAAGTGAGACCATCAAGAGAGTGCATCGTCCTTTTAAGTTGAATTTTAATTTGAATTGTACTAGTTTGTAGGTTAGTTTTTTTTTTTGATTAATTTTACATTGAATTATTTTATATTGAAACTGAATTGTGATATTAGGTTAAGCAAATTGAAGTATTTAATAAAATTTTATATTTGAAATCTAAAAAAAACTGAGTTATCCTCTAAACCGGCTCTCCTCCCTCACGAACGAGACTAGATCTCACAACCCTAGTAAACTATAATCTCGAGTCTATAAAAGGTGTATTCGTGCCGCATTTAAGACAATTGGTGATAAACCATTGCGATCAAGTAAATCAATGCAAAAACAAGAGAAAAGTGAAAACTGGTCTAATACCAATAATATTATACCCTAGATGAAAATAAAAGTAAAATAAATCGAAAACCCAAAGCTCTGTATGTCACCACTAAGAAGGGGTTGTCTGATTTAGTCCATTTTTCAAATTTTTTTTACTATTTTTATGTAAACTTTGTGTACAAAAATTCAGCTCTCTAGGTGAACGCGCGTTCTCAAGCAATATCTAAATATATACTGAAAGCCTAAACTTTTCTATGGCAACACCAGTAGGATTACCCGAACGACAAAATCTTATTGAATTGCTCAAAATCCTTTCAAACTATTCATAATAATGTACATCTGGTCACACTACCTATCATTTTTTAGAAAAAGATAAATTTCGCTTTGGCCAAGATTCTGAACAGAGATGTAAAGTCCCTCTCAAATAAAATTCTAATTTTTCCTGAAATATCAGAGAATCCAGCATTAGTTTCTCCCACTTAATCTCCTCAGAACAAAACGAATGTAAACAGAAGCACGTGCTACTCAAATAGCATAGAAATTACACTAACAAACATTGGTTATGCTATAGAAAGCATTGGATATTTCTCAAAATATTTCAGAGAAAACCGGTTTTTACAAAAGCGCGGGAACATTTTATGAGAGTAAAACCTGAAAACTCCTCCCCTTCTCATTTATTTTCGTTGCATTTTTTAACTTTATTCATAAAAGTTTTAAAAAGAGTTTGATTTTTTTTTCATTTTTTTTATTTCTTTCTTTCTTTTTTCTCGGTGTGCATTTTAAATGTAAACCAATCCGAAAACTCTTCTGTGTCTAACTTGTCATTAAAAAACTTTGCTATTACTATTGCTAGGAAAGCACCATGTAGGTACTAAATTTCAGGTCTCTACTTCAACGTGCTCTCGGGCAGTGGTCATAAAAAGTAAGAAATGAATAACGGAATTTTAGTATGACAACCCTACGAAGGAGTTGACCGATTTGTCACACTTTCAAATCTAAAATTTACTTTTTTTAAAAGCCCATATGTAAAATTTCAGAACGAGGTATCGTGAGGACGGACAGACAAAAGGACATGCAAAAAATCAAAATAACTTTTAATATTATGCGTGGGTGTCCATTGTCTAATCCATTCTGCTCTACCATCATTATTTC
This sequence comes from Dioctria linearis, assembly GCA_963930735.1. Taxonomy (NCBI): domain Eukaryota; kingdom Metazoa; phylum Arthropoda; class Insecta; order Diptera; family Asilidae; genus Dioctria; species Dioctria linearis. The sequence continues at coordinate 24,489,988 of OZ005741.1, forward strand.
TATGCGTTAAAACGGAATGACAAACTTAGTACCTATAACCTATAAATCTTCATGATCTAGGATATAACAAGTGCATCGCCACTATTATCTGAGTCTTCACTGATGAGAAATTAGGTAAGATGTCATGTGATATGTCATTATTGTAGAGATTTAGGTCGTAAGAATATTGCCAAGGATTTTTCCATTTCCCACCTTTACTATTCGAACTGTTACCCTGTTTATACCACCTCCTCAGAGTTTAAACCAAGAAAATCACTTTTGGGTGAATGGGGGTACCTTTCACTCACGGAGAATTTCTTTAAAGTGGGGAATATAATACATGCGAGTATGTTGTTGGGGTAATGATGATTAATCACTTTCCACCGAAATTTACACGCAGCGGCAGGGTGGGGGGTGAGAGCATAACTGGTATAACATGGAGGCATAAGCAATATACACAAACCAAAGTGTATATTTTCAGCAGCCGCAACCGTAGGATAAAAGAGATTTATGTACAAAATGCTTTATCTTAAAATTTGTTTATGGAGTGAAGAGGATCAATTTACCATGTTCTCCCACTGTGCTGTACCCGAAACACCATCATAAGATAAATTACTTTCCAGGTATTTAGGATGGGAAGTAATAAAAGGCGGCGTAAAATATTTACTTATTTAAAAACAATGACGTCTTCATATTTTCCACAGGCACTGCCGGGAGTTCATATATTTTTGGGTAAGCTTGTGAACGCGAGTTCAATTATATATGCTTGTATATGTGGGTATCAAGTGTGGTTAATTTCACTTAGAGGAATTTAATAATAATAAGGACAACCTTTGGAGGGAAGGAATATTGCATTATTCCCATGCCTCGCAGGGGGCTTAAACGCCGATGTCGTTATTGTATGTAATCTAGGCTCACCAATTTTCAATTTTCGCCCTTATGTATGCACATAGTACCTACATAGCTTATTAGAATTATTTTTTATTAATTTCAAGTATATATATAGTAGGTAGGTATATAATATCTTATAAGGTGTATGAATATTGGCCTCGGTTGTTCTAATGTAGCTTACCACTCTGAAGATTGCAACAACCCTGATTGTCCCTAGATAGGACATGATATTTGTGTAAAACAATAACAAGTGTGGTTTAGAGGAGGAAAATCTATCGCTGATCAGATATTCACCGAAGGATAAATAATCGAGAAATAGTGGGTTTTTAACAATAATCTCTATTTGGTTCGTAACCCAAGAAGTATACAGAAAGAAGTATGTTTTTTTTATTTGAGGCTTTAATCACTTGCAGTCAAATGCTGCCTGACTTCTTATGGCCATAATTATAGAAAAGTATATTATAGACCAGTCAATAGAGACGCTTAAATTCCAAAATTTAACAATAATTACAAAAGTTTTCAAATTTTGGGAGAATGTTGGGTGAGGTAAAATAACTACAAATTTAATTTTGCAACCATCACCAAGGTCCGGAGCATGCACAAAAATGCAGAAAAGCAAGAGTACTTATAACTTCCACAAAATAAAGTCCAAAAATCCTGCAACCTTAAAGAAAATGTTTACTCTGATATTTTCCACAATGTGTTAAATTTGCAACTCATTCCTCCGCCCCCGCAACATTATTTTTAATTGCAAAATAATGCTTCTATTAGTGATAAGTATGTAAAAAAAATTACAAAAGTGCTGCAGAATTATTATTATTATTATTATTGCAACTTACCTGAACCTTTTATGTTGCCGGCACAACATTTTTTTTACGTCATGATCAATAATTATGTTTTGCACTTTTTGCAGGCGTTCAAATATTTCACTTTGCAAATTTTACATAGTCCTTCATATGTCCTACCCCATCAGAATATAATTTTGCAACCCTCCACTAGTGTAATAGCGTTGCAAATGCAGAGCAATATATTAAACATACGTTGACGCGTGACGTCAAATTGCAAAACTTTTCATTTTTTCATTCGTTTCAAAATAAAAAAGGTATAAATGAAATATTTAATTCAAATGTTCTGAAATGAAGACCCTTGATTCATTTTGTAATTAATATGAATGGAAGTTTGTAGTTTGAAAAATTGTGATAATTGTAATCGAAGTAAGTGTCTACCGGCGATCCAATTCTATTGCTTTTTTTTTTTATATATTATTAAGCCAAGCTCAGGGGATACCCTATGATGCAAAGCACAGCATGGCAGGAAGGAGATAGGGAAAGGATTAGGGGATATGAGGAGAGTGGCGGAGGTGCCGATGTATGTCGCCCTTAAACTTCCGCAGATTTAATGCCGGAGGAAAACCAGAAGATGGTAAGCTGTTCCACATTCGCACTGTTCGGGATAAAAAAGCATCACGGAATTTTACTGTACGACCGAAAGTAGTTTGAAGGGTTAAAGGATGTGCTCGGATTGCAGCGCGAGTATTGCGTGCAGGAATCATTCTACAAGGGTTTAGACTAGATATTTCATCAGAACATTGACCATGCATATAGCGATAAAGGAGCGAAAGGCATCCAACATTGCGGCGGTGCTCGAGTGAGTCGATATGACAAGTTATTGCCAAATCGCCAATGAGCTTGAAGGCTCTCTTTTGGACAATATCCAATGAAGCTAAGGCTGTGCGACCAGCCCCGGCCCATATATGGGAGTTGTATTCCATTCTAGGTCTAATGTAGGACTTGTAGAGGAGCGCTAGATTTGACGGGCTGAAATATTTCTTACACCTTTTCAGAAATCCAAGACATTTCGATGCTTCTTTGGCAACAGAGAAGATGTGATCTGTCCAGTTTAACTTACTGGAAATATTAATGCCAAGAATGCTTAGTGACGGTGAATCAGAAATTAATGCTCCATCAAAAGAAACGGGTGTGGTTAAGTTATGAACTTGTTTTTATGAGATGAGACAGCTCTGGGTCTTAGATGCATTGAATTCGACGCGATTTGCTTTGCCCCAAGCGAGGATACTGTTAAGATCGTTATTCAATGATCTAGTCATGCAATCTCGTTTAACACATGCGGCATTCCCCCCGGATTCCGCAAGAGTGTCAAAGGAGTAAGCGAAATCAAGAGTACTGTCATCTGCGAAACTATGGATGGGATTGAAAGTAAGGGAAAGCAGATCATTAATGAAAATTAAAAAGAGAGTTGGAGAGATAACAGAGCCTTGAGGCACACCAGCATTTATGGGATGCAGTTCAGATGTAACGCCATCTAATACAACACGTATTTGGCGACTAGATAGGAAACTTTCAATCCATAATAGAAGAGGAGGGGAGAGACCAAGTGCTTCAAGTTTGGCTAAAAGGGCTGGATGCCAGACTCTATCAAAGGCTTTTGAAATATCTAGGGCAAAGATTTTAGACTCACCAAAATTATGAAGACTACGGTTCCAACGTTCCGTAAGAAAGGTCAGCAAGTCTCCAGATGAGCGTCCAGCTCGGAAGCCATATTGGCGATCGTTGATGAGATGATTAGTTTCTAGATACTTCATTAATTTTGAGTTAATGATAGATTCAAAAACCTTTGAAAGAATCGAAGTGATCACAATTGGTCGATAATTTGAGGGATCGCTACCATCTTCTTTCTTGGGAATAGGCTGAACGTGAGCTAGCTTCCAAGCAGTTGGTAATTTTCCTGTCGAATAAGATAAGTAGAATAGTTTGCGCAGAGGTTTAGCCAAGGATGAGGCACAAAACTGTTCCATTCGGTTTTCTGATTCCAATTCTTCATTGTCGCAGTCTGATAGACCTTGATGAATTTTCCTAGTATAGTCAAGCAAGATTGTCCGTGACAAAAAAGCAAATATCAGAGCACTTCAAGCCAGCTTTCCGGAAGCCACATAGATTTCCGCAGACTTTTTCGCATTTGCATGTGAATAAGCTCCCTCCTTATGACCCATCCATAATTGAACCTGATGAAATGTACGCAAGGAATGCTGTCACGCCGCAGGTTTCGTTGATGGCAAACAAGCGATGTTGAATTTGCTTTTTGTGATTGAGCGCCCAAAACCATCATACCGTAATTTATTCGTAATTTTTTCGCGTCGTCATTTTCATCTCGATAGGCGTTCGGACCTTTAGTAGTAGTCCATAGCCTTCACTAAAATCTTTATTTCTTTAAATCCCGAAGTTGAGTCACAACCTGTGAAGGCATGGTAAAATTATTTTAATTATTTTATTTTGAAACCTATAAAAAATGAAAAGTTTTGCAATATTTTTATTAAGTTGTAGTTAGCAAATTTATATTCTGATGGGGTAGGACATGCGAAGCTTGCAAATTGGTACAGGTGTTCAGGTAAGTTGCAACAACACCTTTTTGCAGCAGTTTTATAATTTTTTTGATATTGAACAAAATATTAGTTTGCAATAAAAAATTATATTGTGTGGGGCGGAATGAGTTGCAGATTTAACAGAATAAATATTGTCTGTTTTAAACTTGGAGGACTTTTGAAGTTTTTTTATGGAAGTTATAAGAACTTTTGGTTTTCTTCATTTTTGCGCATGTTCCGCACCTCGGTGATGGTTGCAAATTCAATTTTTAGTTGTTTTACCTCACCCGACATTCCATCAAAATTTCAAAACTTTTGTAATTATTGTGAATTGATTGTCCTTTTTGACTGACCTAGTAGGTAAATTTTCGAAATCGGCTATAGAATGTCTATATTAGTAGTATATTAGTAGTCGTAGAAATTGGAAAATTCTTTTTAAAAGGGTCATAATATAAGCTGAAATTTATAGCTGTTTATCTAGCTAGTTGGTAGGTCAATGCAATATAAGAGAAATTTATATGAAAAGCAGGTATTATAATTAGGGGAGAGAGGGGTAGAAATAACCAACACCATTTTTTTAAGATCTAGTAAAGCCTTCCATTAGAGAATACCATAAAGCAACACGAATAAGTTGTGTACAAGTTTCCGGTATTAAACTTATTTCTAACTTAAGACTCATTCAGTTCTCACTCGAAAATACTTTGAAAATCGTGCGCGGCTGATGTAATTTTAGCTGGCATTTAAATTTGTTTCCTTAATGACAAATAATGGTGAATTTTATTCCACAGAAAATAATACTGAAAAACTGAGTTTTGCATTTGAAAATGAAGAAATTACAAATATGTTCAAAGTTTTACTTCTGGATAAAATGGACTGATTTCGATGTTTTTGTAAACTTTACTTGCAGACCGCTAAATAATTTGCGGCTAGCTTGTACGTAATAAACGAATCCATTAAAAAATCATTTAAATAATTTCTAGTGTTTTATTATTCTGCTGTCATATTTTATGGTTAAATGTGCCCTTGCAGAAGAACATTTTGTCCCGATAGTGAAACAAAGCGAAATTGATGTTCCCAAATTTCTAAAATTTAACAAACGTAGAATTAACAATTCATTAAAATTGGAAAACAAAAAAAAAGGAATAATGAAAGTATATTGAATAAAAACGAAAAAAAAAATCAACGAAAATTTTAAATGCAAATTATAAGCAGCAGGGCGATCTAATGCCCGATGCACGTCCTTTTTGTGGCCCGATTACATAACAAAAAGGATAGGCTATGGAAGAAGAAGTTAAACATTTCTCTAAATGCGGTAGAACCGCGTCCATGTGGTCGTTTTAGTAGTAGGAAGTTTTGAAAGTAGGAAAAATAAAAGAAAACTTGATAAACTGTAGCTGCGAATAAAGGAAATTTATTAGAAGAGATCGATCCCATTATATTGCAAGATTTTCAAGCTAATATCCAATTTGAATAGATTATATGAACAGAGTTGCACAGATCAGTTGAAAATCGAAAGTGAACGTGGACAGTAGAAAAAAGCAAAAGAATAGTAATCGAGTGTACTTTATAGATAGCAAAAAATTCATAATCAAGAGCTATTTTATAAGCCAACAATAACCAAAATCTATAGCGTGGTTCAAAAGTTATACTCATTTATTCCCATCAGGGTTCACGAATATTGGAGAAATCTTCAACTGGCCACAACTCCTAAAGGAAGTTTCTAGGGGGGGTATGTGGAACAATTTTTTGATCAGCTTACCTCAAAGAATCGCGTGGTATACCGGAAGGTATATTGATCTGAATCACCCTGTATGTAGGATGATTTTATTTTAGAAAATAAAAGACACCTTCTATTTCACAAATTCACAATGATTTATTTTAATTTTTAAGTAGTTAATTCAATAAAATCTTAGTTTAGTTATTTAGAATTAGGTTTAGTTAGTACCGCATAGTCCACTAAGATATTTAATATAAGTCCACTTTTATTAACAACCGACTATACCTGAGGAGTCACAAATTGTGACTTCCATTTTTAAATGTATATTTATCTTATCTTATTTTATATTATTCTTATCTACGCCACTGCTCAAAAATATCTAACAGACACAAAATAAAGCGCAGCTTTCTTGCTGGTTTAATATGTAAAACTAATCAACTAACTTGGTTCTTTTATATAAGTTTAGTTTTGTAAATATGTTTTTTAACATAAATTTATTTATTATAAATTGTGGGAATTACTTTGTTTAATTAATTTTAGTTTACTACGTGTTGCGGTTGTTCGTTTAATTACGCTTTGATCTAACTTTGTGTCCGTGTAAGAGTAGCCCTTTTGTTTTATATTACATATTTGTCATATTTGTATATTTTTACAGATAATCTCGATTATATCAAGAAATTTTATTCATTTTTAAGTTTAAGAGTTTTAATTATTCCTTTTATGCTCATAACTTTTGGAGCAGCAGTACCCACCTAGAGAAGGACAATTTGCCTGCGTAAACTAGATACTTTTCTCAGTAATTTTATTCGTTACTGTAATTGGCTCCAACATCATTTTTTGAAATTTTTATGTGTTTGAAAGCATTGTTTTCTAAATTTACGAGTTAATTTATCCAACTTGCTCTTTCTCAGTTCCACTTTGCCTTCTATTTCCCACTCACAGAAGCTAATTAAAATACAAAAAAATTTAATTACTTAATTTATCGTTGAGTTAATTGAATTACGTCCATTGTACCCGCCGCGTTAAACTTGTTAACGAAAATCAAAGAGCAACAAAAATGATATTCGCGATTTTATTGGGCTGGGAAATTTGTTTGGTCTATTCTTCTCAAGAAAAAATACTTTATCTGGGACACACCATATATATATATAAAAAAAAAATGTAAATGCATGACGCTTTATGTTTAATTATCCTCTCCGATAATTTTCATTGCCCTTTCTTCTCCAAACGACAATTTTCCGTCATTTAATGAGGTAAAAAACGCGAAGCGATAAATTCTAGGCAATTATACTAAAAAAAAACAAAAATCTCCGCTAAATGTTTGCAGGCGATTTGTCACGATACTGAGCATATTTGTTGGAAATTCATGCAAATCGCGTAAGAGTTTTGGTTATCTTACAGGGAAGTTTTAAACTTGCTGGGATTCGATATCAACTCTCCAAACTTTTCTTTAAATGACCAAAAAAATTTGCTTTAAATCGATATTAAGAAGAATTTTTATATGGATGCCGATTTACTAGATATGCAAATTGGTAGGGCATCCTAAATTGAGTGGGTGTTCTAAGGAGGAGAGCTTTAGTTTTCTATTTAATATCAAATTTGGAGCTCCATGAATTCAAATGTGTTTTGTTATATAAGAGCCGTTAACTTGGTATACCTATTATTATAGGCAGTTATGGAGAGCTTTTTTTTAAACTGCATATGTATGTATATCATTTAGGCTCATAAATTTTCAATGAAAAAAATATAAATTTGGATGTTTTTCTTTTAGTGTCGTGGGGATCATATCAAATTTAATTAAGCCATTTGGTCCTGTTTCCTGCTCGTAAACATATCGTTATTCTTTATTTCCTCTTTTCTACAAAATTTGCGTCCATGACATAGAAGCGTCAAACTACTCACTTTATGCCTTAAATGCCGCATTGATGAGGATAATAAAAAAAACGGAAAAAATCCTTGGACAAAGGGAATATGTGATGGAGTCATGCTCTCTCATTTTTGTCATTGGAATAAATTCAGTTTTTTTATCGATTTCTTTTGTATCCATTTATTTGTTCTCAATCCCCGTACCACTTAAACATCTGCTTTCACAAGCAATTATTAAGAATCGAATATTTCTAGCGATTTGAGCTAAGAAAATTGAAGGTTTAAAAAGATAACAGTAATTTCCAGTAAATTTATTATACAGGCAGCTTTTCAAAAGCATAACATTTTTACACAAATTTAAGGGCAATTAATTCAGTTTTGAAGACAAAATTCCAGTAAATTAAAAACGATGGCTGTAGGTAGGTACTAGTTAAAAAAAAACTTGTCGTAAAGTTGCTGCTCCGATCATAGCACGCATTGGAAAATGTAAATACTTGGCATTAATTTTTCTCATTTTTTCGCACTTAACATCAACTAAACCTTTAATTAGAATTTCGATTTTCATTATTTTGAATCATTTCGAAAATAAAATTGGAGTTCATTTCAAGCTCCTATAGTTTCTCTTTTTACTCATCCCCAAGAGGTAAAAGTTGGACCATTTCAGATGCAGGATAAAATCTCCATGTTTTTATCAGTGGTAAGTAATAGATACAATTTGCTTCAAAATAATCTAGTAAGCCTAGTACAAAAGTTTGGGATATATCTTGGGGCACGCAACTTAATATGCTCCCGTAACTCCATAATTTTTTCTCTACATCGCTTTTTTTTTTATTGGAAATTATATACATAAGCAAGTACACAACGCAATGTAATTATATTTAACTTTTATGTAAATTATCCCATTTGTAAAAAAAAAAAACATAAAAACCCTTTGACTCAATTTTGTGCAAAAAATTCACTTAAAAGACAAACCATATTTAACTTTCCTGGAATTATCCTGCTTTAGCCCTTTCTGTTTAAAACAATGAGAGGAATTAAGGACAGTGGAGCAGCCGTTTCCCTTTTTTAATCTGCGAGCCTCATTACAATGAACCTTACTCGATAACATCAGCATAATTATATCAACCTCATGTTGAACAAAAGGTGGGTTTTAACGAGGAAAAAATTTTCCAACAATATTATGTTTGTGAATAAGTATTTGTGGTTGTATTAGTGGTTTCATGATTTCTTTTTATTTTTTTTTTACATAAAAATTGTGATGAATGTACATAAATTAATGGAAGGACTCTCAAGTTAAAGGATTTCCATTTAAAAAGTTTTGTTTTTTAATTTTTTTTGTTTAAATACATCTGCCTGCAGGTACAGTCTCGTTTATTAACTGTTGGAAACGACGCTGAAAGTTTATACATGCCAAAATCTTTTGACATTGGACTCACTAAAGTCTTTAAGTATGTAAGAAGATCCGATACCGCCATCCCAGGTATGTAACTTTTATCCAAACACAAATTATTCCCGAATCTTAGCAAAGGTAAAGTGAAGTAGGTACAAGGAATGCTCTTTGGACTTTATGAAACTTGAACTTTTATTTTGAAATTTTGAGAACTTGTTCTTCACTTTTCTACTGACGAAATCTCATGTCCTTTAATAATTTTATTCTTCCCTTTTACGATTTTAAAGCGGATCAGCAAAAAAACATCATTTGGTAGAACACTTTTAAATTTTGAAAACAAAATAACGTTCTTCAAGATACCATCAACCTGTGGTCAAATTAAAAGCTGGAATCCAAGTTTTAAAAAATTTCATCAAATCATTTTAACTATGTTCATTTGTTGTTTGGTAGGTATACGTTAATTCATTATAATTTTACGGCGTTCTTTATTAATTTTAAGAAACATTTAAGTTTTGTATTCAGGTTGGTAAAATGAAGTGAAAATATTGATCTTCAAATCGAGAAATTTCAATAAATTTCTAAGGTTTTTGTTAGAAGAATTTAAAAAGAAAAAATTAATTTGAATGAAGACTGCTGTTCAGCTGGAATAAAACTTTGGGCTTATGTATATGTTATAGTCTAACAATTATCGTTACAACCTAAATATAAGTAAAAGATTTAATCAAAAACTGTATAAAAAAGCGAAAAAGAGATGAATTAAATAATCACATTGAAAAAAAAAACTTAGAAAATCTGTGAAAAAGAGTTATCAGAAAAGCCAAACTAAACAAGAGAAAACTTGTGATAACTTAGTTAGACATACACAATCATATAAACGTAGGTGTATTACGATGAATCACAATTCTATTACGAACTCAAAAATTAAATAAAAAATAAAAGCAATAAAAGGTGCAAAATCACTTACTGAATTTCAAGTGAGCGCCAAATCAAAGAGCTGTAATGAAAAAACAGATTCGAATATATTAATTAACCGTGAGATATAATATGGATACGCTTATTACGTATCTTTTCGAGCAATTAACGGACATAAAATTAATACGAATAAAATATATTAAAAATACTTTTAGAATAAATAACTTTTGTAAATAAAATGGACTAAAAAGTAAAAAATAATTTTTTGCTTTCTCAGTGATATAAACAAAAAAAAGTTTAATGCAAAATAAGAAAAGTTTGGGCATGATTTGCAGTTAGACAATTAGGATTATATTTATGGATACCCAAGCTTTTAATATTTATTCTGAGTTGTAGAATTTCTTATTTTGCATTAAACTTTTCTTGTTTATATCACCGAGAAAGAAAAAAAATTTTTTTTTACTTTTTAGTCCATTTTATTTACAGAAGTTATTTATTTTAAAAGTTTTCTTTAACATATTTTATTTTCTACTTTTTAGTCATACTCTCGTAACTCGACTTTCGAAATTCGTCTCTCGAAATTCGACTCTCAATATTCGACTCTGGAAATTGACTCTCTAAAATCGACTCTCAAAATTCGACTCTCGAAAATCAACTCTCGGATCTCGAAGGGTGCTAGTTACCACCACCACCCCAAAAACCCCGCAACACGTAAGAACATTTTACCACATCGGAAAGCCCTCCATTCACGCATTCTAATTCATAAAACCCCATGTAAATCCATCCACGTTTACTACCCCAAAACTATTTCATCACGAACGGCACTCTCGGGCGCTCAGTCACAACTTTCTGAGTCAGGGGTCTGTAAGTTGCTTGAAAGTTATTAAAAATGGTGCTGTACTGAACTTTTCTATGCAAAATATAAAATTCATCAAGTAATTTTTCAATTTTTAGCGCAATGTTTGAAGGTAGATATTTTTTATTTAAGACTCATGGAATGTTGATTGCTGTAAAATAAAAATAAAATTTAATTTTTATAACTTTTATAAAAAGTCCTGCAAACTTAACGTAGTGAATGCCTATATCTGGACGTTGTCGACAACCATAGTGTATAAGAAACTGATAAAAAGAAATGCCCAGTAAATTCATAAAAAAAAAAATCAAGGCTTATCTCTATTCATAAAAATCTGTAGCAGGCCGCCATCAACATTTTTGTATTAATTTTGTAAAACGAAATTCGTTATTTACAAATTGCAGAAATTTCCGTAACTCATGGAGGTTTGCAAATTTATATTCTGATGGGGTAGGACTCGAAAGACAATGTAAAATTTGCAAAACTTTTGCAATATTTTCACGACTACAAAAATTTGAAAATACAATTGTTGTTAATTTTTGCATTTTTTAAGTTTGCGGATTTACCAAACAGTGACGAATAACGATGTGAGCGTTTGCACCGAATTTCAGAACTTTTTTTTCAAATTAAAAGCCAAGTAATCAATTTTACAATTTACATGTTGCAGTGTTGTAAATTTAACGCATTTGGATAATATCAGTGTAAACATTGCTATAAGTTTGCATGACTTTTGCAAAATTGTGAAGTTAAATTTTATTGTTATTTTGCCACAATCCACATTCCATCAAAATTTAAAAATTTTTGGAATTAATGTTAAATTTTGTAATTTAATTGTCCTTTTGACAAGCCTATATTACCTACAAATCAAAATGAAATGTATTAAATGAGTTCTAAGTATAGAAAACAAGGTTTTCGATATCTGGTTAATATTTTTGTTTGTGCTTCTATATAGTAATAGCAAATCTCTGTTGGGAATAAACATTTTTCCCTGTTTGACTTTCACCGCAAGACAATTCCGAAGTATTTTTTCTTATGATAATTTCCTTGGATTCAGGAACGTCAAGGACCTATTGGCTGATTATATGAATTATAGTCTACTTGGAACGATTTTAATGTCGTGTCTAGGACATATTAGCTACTCTTTGTACTCTGCACACCTAACCCCAATAGATAAAAACACTGGAAATACGAGAACATTTCTACTCCTACCAATAAGCACGGATGATTTTTCATAAAATCTCATTCCACTGAACATTTTAAAAATGAAATTTTTGTATTAAAGTGTCTACCATCTTGGAGGAACAAAGTGTTATCCTCTGCCTATTATCTACGTGATATAATATTCGAATCACGCTCCTCTTTTGCTTTCAACCGAACAAGAAACGTATACTTTTTTGCAATTGCTTCACACATGTACAACTCGATTTTCTGGCCGCTTTTCAGACGTACATTCACATCACACAAATATAGACACTAGAGCCTTAACCGCATAAGCTCCAAAGACAAATAACACTTGAAGACAAAGCTGTCAGTCAGGATGAAAATTCTCAAACAGTCATACAAACGTGACGAGAGAAATGTTTAAAACAATAATTTTTCGTAAAAAGCAGCAAACACAACCTCTGTACATACGTGAACACATCTTTTGAGTTATTGACCTCATAGTTTAATACAGAAGGAAATCGTCCTATAGAACGGTGTATGTTTCTTGTTTAAACAATCAAAAGGAAGACAGGACATCAAATAAAACGTAAGTGGTTTGTTTATGCTTGAACAATGACAAAAAATTATGTTGGTACATGGATGCAGGGAATCATCCCATTCAGATATGGCACGCATTCCACCATAATACAAAATCAGTTTTCTCAATATCGGCAGCATTTAATCTCTTTACAATTCCCATAATTATTTTTTTTAAACAAAAATTGTAACAAATATTTCTCATTCTTTTGGATCAACAATCGAACAGTAGTCCCACAAAAATAAAAAATAAATAAGAATCTGGTAACGTTTTGGTGTTAATTTCTTTAAAATTAACTCTAATTAATAATTGTATTATAATTATTTGCATGTTTGCTCTTCTATAAGTTCTATAAGTAAACATATTTCTTGACATTTGAGTAAATTTTAAATTAAAAGATTTTATCTTCTTAGAATTGAGCCCAATCATAAGTGACCAGAAGTACAAAAATACCAACAATAACAGTAGATTTTCCATATTCCATATTCTGGCACACTGCCGTTCTGTTGACTCAAATTCGCAATCTTATATCGATTTTTCGCGGTATTGATATTCGATATTTGTATAACAATCGCTTTGTCATGCAAAACATTCTGCGCACTCTCTGTAAATTTCGTTGGAATAAAATTTCGGAAATATGTCAACACTTTACTCAAAAAATGACGCGTGTGTTTTGACATTTTTGTTTGTTTCGTAAGGTTCCTTAGATCATATTACTAAAAGAAGCAAAATATCGAGTAAAAGATCTGTCGATGTGAAGCAAACTCGGTACTAAAGTGAATGGGTGGAAAGTAAGGCTGTTGATTTTCGAAGCTTCGAAAGAATGTTCCAGCGACGAAGCTTTGAAGGTCGAACATTCGAAGCTTAGAAGCTCCGTGACCCTGATTCTAAATTTGTATTTGCTAATTTGACTCACTTCCCGTTGAGTCAATGAGCTAAAATTTCGCACACTTATTAAACTTGGAGGACAACATACTTTAACACTTTTATATAGTATAAAACCAAAAGTGGCGCCTAAGATATGGCGGGCGAATTTTGTCATTATGGCCGGATTCGACTAAAAATTCATTATCTTGAGATTGTCGGTTTCACGGATTACGGATAATTGGCCAAAACTTAGAATTTAAAGATGGCGGCGCCATGTGTCTGAATTTTTTTTTGCAATTTTGCCATTTATTGCTCGCTTCGACTTAGAATCGGTATATGGAATTTATGGGAGTGCAAATAGTACTAAAGGAAAAATTAGTATGAGTTAAGCATTCGACCTCAGAGGAAATAGGAACGTTTTACCAATGAAATACCGAAGTATTATAAAAAAGTCGAGCGAATTCAAATGTACGAAGCGTTGGCACAATGTTGAATAGCGCAGTTATTTTTTCGGCCATATATCAATTTTTGAAGCAATCCAGGGCAGGTTCAACACAATTAATAAATATTAAAACAAACTGTAAAAAATGTTTCCAAATTTGCAATGGTTTAATGGATAAATTGATTTGATAATTAATTAAATTAAGCTTTAAAATTTAATAATGTGTATTTGAAATTTCGTAACTCGATTTAAAGAATCATTTACTCTTATTATATCCTGATGAAATCTGTTGGGTATTATTTATTTAATTCAAAATTTGTAATCCGGGTATAGGGCTTCTTCCGGCTTGCGAGTAACGTAATCGTGATCTGCAATCCCTAAAATCCCCCAGATTTTCAATCAAATCTGACAAAAGTGATAAAATTCGTCCACCGTTTTGAAGCTGGGATGATTTTATGTTATATAAAGTTCTGAAAGTGTATTTCCATCCAAGATGTGTAAGTCTGGCAAATTTTAGCTGAAGACAAGACAAGAAGAGTTTGAAATTAGCGTTAAAAGTTTTGAATCAAGTTGCGCTTCAAATCATAAGTACATATAATAAAATATATTTATATATTCATATCATTACCAAAAGACTTATACTACGTCTATTCCCAGAAAAACTCAGGCACTCTTTAAACTATTCAATATATATATATATACTATTCATATTATAATTTAACCTTAACACTACAGTGGAATTACCAGGAAAAGTTCATTCTTCGAAGATTCAAATACTTCGAAGCTTCAGCAAAACGTTTATACTTCGAAGAATTCGACTTCGAACCGCCTGCTTCGAATTCTATTAACAGCCCTAGTGGAAAGACAAGAAGAATTTAACTTATGTTAACTTGCTAATGTCAAATAGAACTAAACATTAGATTCCTTTTTTTTTTGTAGGTTCTTGAATTTTGTGCATTTTATAATTAAAAACTATAAATTGTACAGTTACTTGGATTAATTAAGATTTAAAACATTTGAAATTCTTTGTTTACATTTTTGTTTTCCTTTTTTTTCCTTTTTTTTTTCCTTAATGTTTCAATGGCAGTTCACAATTTTGTTTTGCGTCACCCCCCTTCAAAACTATTTCAGATTTCCTAATTCAATTAGCATAACAATTACATAAACAGAATTCTACCACATAGTGGGAAATGTCGCAATTTCTCAGGCATTTTGCACTTATTTTAGTTATATGTTCTAAGAATGCCACCATACTGCACTTCAACTAGATTTTAGTACAATTTTGTCACAAAAGTCACAAAAAGACTGGAATTCCATATTTAGGTATTCAACAATACAAATAGCGCATTATATCTCTACTTTCATACACATTTTCGAGTCTCACAACCTTAAAATATTGAATAAAACTGAATCGTAATAAAGCGAATTTAGCATAGTCAAGCTCTAATTATGTTGGTTTTGTTCACTTCTGTAGTTCGTACTTATTGTGATGTAAATAGCAACAAGACTTCAAAAAGCACACCGTCAGTCATTAAACATAAAAATATGCTCGCTCCACGAAATATGTATGTGGTATTCACCGTGAGTTTAAATTATTGTTCTCCAGATATTTTGAAAAGAAATCAAATTTTCACGCAAGGTCAGCTTGTTACAAATTTGGTTGGAAGTTTGTCCTCGACACCTGAAAACCTATTCTGTGCTGCTCGGTAGCATCCATTCAAATTTGTTTCCTATTCCAAGAACAAGTACTAATAAAGTTGACTACCTGGAAATACAAATTATTTATTTGATAGTTTCCAGCAAAAAAAAGCCCACGCAACAACCTTCGGCGCTTTTACCATAAGCAACAAAACAAAGAGGAAACTACATATATGGTGGACCAGAAATCACAACCGAGGTTAAAAATTCATAGCTGTTTTATTAATTGAAATTTTCCCAGTTCTATTTTTGCGTATTAAAATAAAAACTTGGGAATATTTATATGTGACTGCAGGATGTTTGCACAGCTATTATGGGTTTTGACGTGCAGGTAGATGAAAGTGGGCGTCATTTGAAATCAAACAATCATTTATTTTTAATGTAGTTTATTAAATGAATTACCAATCCTGAAATTTTAATAAATACTTCCTTTGTTTCGGAATCGCAGAAAAAAATTGAATGTTAAGTAGATAAAAACTCAAAATGTACACTTAAATGATGTAATTATATTTTTTGAATTGGCTTGTTGTAGAAAAAATTCAAAATGGCTATCGCGAAATCAAATCTCCATTTCTTTGAAATATTTCCTAAATTAAAGCAAATACAAAAACGATGTTAAGCCAATAAAACAAAAATATTGTGAGCATCAAAATACGTTATGTACTAGATTTTAAATAACTGCAATATGAGAGATCAGAAGATTTAAGTTTAATCTAGCATGTATAATGGACGATTTCTGATCATTTTAGATCCCTAAAACTCCTGAAAATATATTATTCAAAAATTTAAACTTTTTGATATTAAAAATAATATAGAGAGCCCGATAACGTGACAATTCTTACTTAGTTAAGATATTGCTTCTTTCCGTTGACATTAAGGACTGTGAAACTGTTATACCTGGACGCACATATTCCTAACATAGACACTATCCTTGTCATTTATCACTTAGAGCGCTCGTAACACCGACATTAACAAGTACGCGAAATGTACCTCTTACTGCCATTCACAGATCATATCTATCAGCGCTTTTTATCTCATGAATTACCTAAATGGGGGAACATTAGATACAGGTGTGCATATGATCTGTTAAGGACTTTTGATCCACAAAGATTCTTCGCGATTACTCGAATCCTTATTAAATCATTAAACTCTGGATAGTAACCTCGTGCATTTCAAAAAATTTATATGATTTTCCTGTTTTGTGTCACAGTTTCGAACTTTGAAGATTTGTACCTTCAAAGTGACTGCATTATATTATATACAGGGTGTCCCATACGTACCGCATTTCCTTTATATCCTGGATTCCTCACTCAATTTCGAGAAATAAATTGTATGAGAGGAGAGCCGGAAAATGCACGGTGTGGGCGGTAGGAAGGTTTTGTAATCTTGGGTGCTTTTTATCCTAATACCATGTAACTTTCTTGTTTGTTATACACCCTATGAAGGTAACTTGCATCTCAGGAGATAGTAAACCCTCTACGATTTCCAACAAATGCCCAACCCTATTTCCTTCTGCAGTTATAGGACTTCAAAATCAAAAAAATTGGAAAATTTTGCAATTTCTTTTTCAATTTTAACGATTTTCCCGGCAAAAGGCAAGATAAGGATAGCACTTTATTGCAAGATTTCGAGACCTCCGAATGTTCCTTTTCATTTGATCCTACACATGTACCTACCTGCATGCATCCGTTTTTGAGATATTCCCGTTTCTATAATTCATAATTTCATGAATTTTGCTAATTTGCGTGGAATTGCATAAAATTAGACACGATTTTTATTGTTATTAGCAATATTAATGAAATTATACATCATAAAAGCGAAAATATCTAAAAAACGGTAGCATTTAGGTAGGTTAAGGTAGGTAGCACCCAAAATCACAAAACCCCACTTCCGCCCACACCGTGCATTTTCCGGCTCTCCTCACATACAATTTATTTCTCAAAATTGAGTGAGGAATCCGGATGCGATACGGATGGGACACCCTGTATATGTGTATATTATATTATTTAGGATAACTAAGAATCTGGTAAAAATGCATGAATTAGAACGTAATAGAAATAATAATATTTTCTAAATAAGTATTCAACTAGCCGTTTTGAACTATATCTTCGAATTCGAAAATAAAATCAAAATTGAACTTCCGAAAATGTCCAATGAAATTTGAATGATTTTCGAGCTATCTATTTTAAATAAAAGATAATTCTGTCAGGAAAAAGCGTTTCTTCGACTTTTATTTATTTATGTATTTATTTATACCCTCGATTTTATTTCTGTATGTTATATAGAAAGGATTCCAGATTGGAGAAGCGTAGTCTAGGGTACTATACAGAGTTCTGTGCGAAGACATCTGTTTAAATGTCCTAGCGTACCTTAGAACAAACCTTAAACTTTTAAAGGCTTTTTCAGTAATATGATTAATGTGCGAGTCAGACATAGTCTTGCCATCAAAACAATACTCCCAAGATTATACATATTTATGTGCGAAGAGAAGAAATTGTCGTCCCCACCAGTTTTTCGTTTTTATACCCTAGATGAAATCTATAGGGTATACTAAGTTTATCATTCAGTTTGAAACGCACAGAAATAATGATGGTAGAGTCAAATGGATTGGACACCCACGCATAATATTAAAAGTTATTTTGATTTTTGCATGTTCGTCCGTCTGTCCGTCGGTGCGCACGTTACCTCGAGAAAGCACTCACACAGAAAGCTGAAATTTTGTACATAGACTTAAAAAAAAACAAGTAAAATTAAGTTCGAAAATGAGACAAATCGGGCAACTCCGTGGGGTTGTCATACATAAATTTCGGTTTCCACTATTTATTTGGCCACACGCATCGATGTAGAGAGCTGAAATTTGGTACATGGTGTTTTTATAGTAATAACAAATAAAATTTCGAAAGTAGACTAAATCGGGAAACCCCTTCTTGGTGTTACCATATAAAAATTAAGGTTTTTTATATATACTGTGAAAACGATCAATCCTGACATTTTTATTGTACTAAAAACGTCTTTAGAATACGAAATCCTATAAAATTGGTTATAATCATTTTTTCTGCCCGACGAACCGATCTGACCATACGAAATTTTATACGGGCATTCATCTAGGATATCATAAGAATTGGTCTTGACCAATTCTAGCTTTTTTACTTGTTTCTTTATAATAATTCGAAATCGACCCAAAATCGATAATATTCACAGTTGGGAAACTTTACAATGACTGTTATATTGGAAAATTTTTAAGGTTCTGATCTCTGGAGAGAAGTCGGCTGGGTTACAACGAGGATAGCTAAGCGAAAAATGGTAGGATAGGTATGTCATTTAATTACATTTTAAAACGCAAATGACTTTGGTCTGCTAATAATTTGCAATGATCTAAACATATGTAATCGAAGGAGAACAAGTGCATAACATAGGCAACATTTTCTTATATACATAATATGATATTATACGACACTAGTATTTATAATCACGATCAGAGTTGGGTGGGAAAACTTAAGGGCAAGACACTTTTTAAAAAAATGTTCGACTATAACTAACTCACTACTAACCATTTCAGAACGTACACTGAACCTAACTTTAGTTTGTATTAGAAGAGTTTCGAAAATGAGCTAAATTATTTTTGTCGACCTCCCGCGAACATTTTAAAAATATTCAAATTTTTTGAAAAAAAAACAAAAATCTACTGTAGCATCAGCTCTATTAACTGCACTTTTTTCTCTTATAATTATTGTACCAGATTTTAGCTTTTAGTTTACATTGGGGCATCTTGCAGAGAGATGCTCATATCGAAAAACTAATGATATTTTAATTTTGAATTTACTATAAATTATAGGAAAAACATTTTTGATTAAGTCCAACTTTATTGTGTAGGGTGACTCAAATGCGGGGGTATTTGATATCAAATGAAAGCACTTTGCGAGTACAATCTACTACTATTTTATTACAACATATACTACTAAAAAGATATCTTTGAAATTTCTATTTCATTTACCACGTCTACATATATTTTATATTTCGCCACGCTCTATCCATACAAAGTTAAGTACAAACACAAAATCAAAATTCGATATTTTCTACCAAGAAGGAAGTAGTTTCACCAGAATCACGATTTTTCACTGATATGCATAATCATAGCATACTAGGGTGAATATCTAGTATTTGGAGGGACATATTTACTTAGTATATGAATACCGTAAATATCTCCATAATAACATAACATCTTTGGGCCCTAGCTTTAGCTAAAAAATGCTGGTCGTAAAATGTTTTAAAAATGCAAGTACAGATTTTTATAAAACCTAAACGAACTTACTCATTACTTTTATTGAGGTTATATCGGTTATATAGAAATACATACTCTTAGCCAGCGAAACATCTGGGTGCAACAAACGTTTTTTCTTATTTTTTTTCCCCCGTTTTGTGATAGAAATTTCCAACCAAGGCATGAGCAAATTTAAATTGAATAAAATTCTTTTGTTTCCTTTTAAATTTTTACAATTTTAGTTGGTCTTAATCTTACACACATACCCATTCCTTTTAGCCACACTTTGCAATTATATCTTGTTTCAGGACTCCTCTAGCCATTGCGAATTTCTTCGAATTTTGAACAATTTCAGATCCCTTGCAGATTTTTTTTAAAACTCTTCAGTATCCTACAGGCAAATTCTAACAATGAAAAAGTTTTGTTTGCTTACATTATCCGAGTAAAAGGGATGTATGTTTTTAGGTAGCAATTAATCGTTTTACAAACACAACAAAAAGCCCAGAGATAAATCCTGAAAGCAAAATTACTTCTATTGGATAAAATAGTTTATATCTACTTAAAACTAAATCAATATTACAATGCGCACCAGATAAAAGT
The DNA here is from genome assembly GCA_963930735.1 of Dioctria linearis. Classification (NCBI taxonomy): domain Eukaryota; kingdom Metazoa; phylum Arthropoda; class Insecta; order Diptera; family Asilidae; genus Dioctria; species Dioctria linearis. The sequence goes on from OZ005741.1 coordinate 24,510,584, forward strand.
GCTCTTCCCTCGCTTGTGCCATATCATTATGAGGATCTTTAATAAATACCTATTATTACCAAGGTTCGGTTATTCTTTTTCTTCAACTCACTTAAATTACGAACCACAAAATCAAATATTACTCACACATCATCATGCAGCATCCCATTGGCTTCGTAATGAGTAAACTGGCATCAGTAGAACGTCCCTACCGTATGAGCGCACAGATTTGGCTCGAACCCAGTCTCATAAAATCATTTCAATTTGATATCCATAACGCCACCACGTACTCGTCCAAGATATGTGTGGACTTTGCTCAAAGAACTTTTTGGCTCAACTATATTTTGATATCAAATTTTATATCACTGGAGATATGCCGCACCAAAATCTAATTCACTTCAATTATTCTCAGGATAAATATTCAACGCAGTCAAGGGCACGGCACTCATATGGAAGCTGTACTTATGACGTAATATTTCATATACTACTAGCATATAAGAAGCAACAAAGACCCATTCTTATGCATATTATTAACAAAACCATATGTTGCGCATGTTAGTTATCTTAAAAACTACAAAGCCGAATGAAACTATAAATTTCTGTCGTACGAACTTCATTTACCTTTCCTCCGGAGGATTTTCATTTTAATCAACACTATACAAAAACAGAGCAGCTACGCTTGTGAGAGAAAAATAACAGCAAAAAGTTCCCATTTTAATTAAGAAATTATAATTTGACTACAACCACCCCACATATCTTGCACATCTAAATTTTACTAGCATATCTGTCAGTCAACCTCTAATGGGAGTCGTTTGTGCAGATGACACGACAGTTTTAATTAACCTCCAAGTACTAGTCCGTGTATTCTTAATCTAATTACTATGTAATTACACTTAGTGTAAATTTACCAGCAATTACACCACTATATGATCTCTGGGGATCTACTCTACCACTCTACGAACGTCCCTATTTTCGTTGCAAATCATCATTACTGTTCGGAAAGTACATAAAATGTGCTACAAACTTCACACTCTTTTGATAATTTTTGTTTATCACGGGACATTAATGCGCATCCACAGTGTATGAATATCTATGGTGGAAATGATGTTAGATTATTTTGAATGAATCGTCTTATAGAATTTGGCACTGTCATATCATTTGGTATACTGCGGCAAGGAAATCATTTGTGCCACAGAAGTGATTATAGACGTCATTTTCTTCCGAATCATCAAATTTCCTTGCTTTAGAAAGCAGCACTAAAGGAAAAAAAATCCCATTTCATCTTGTGACATGGACTCATCTACCTACACCTAGAGTACATATGTAATTCTAACTGAAAGATATAATGTACATTTTACCACAAACACACATGTGTACCTATTTCAATTGTGTGTAGCGTATGCAATCAATTATAAAGCGGGACTAACGTTTGTGGATGTTGTGAAGAACGTTTAAACTGGTTGGTGTCTAACGATAAACTGCTGGACCTACATTTGGTGGAGCAAATATCCCCAATAAAATAAAAATGGGGAATCAGACGTTTCTTGGATATCCCCAGAAAATTCATGCTTGAGCTATACTTCTACGTACTTCCAGAATCATGCGCATTCAATACTCCGAAATTTTCATTGAAGTCTGGCAGGAATTACGCTGGAATACGTGAGGTTTCCACCAGATCCATATTTATCTGTCTGCGAAATTTTCGAATCATGCTCCAAGTTATGGTCTTGATGAATTTTTAACAGATCTCTTAACCATGTCATAACGCCAAAGTTTATCATCGGACATGATTTCTTTTATAAATTTGAACTGTTGATTATCTTTACCTCATTCCGTTATCCCGAATAAATTATGCAAACATTTCGGAAAGCGATTAGGGCAGCTGTTAAACAGAAATGTTTAAATATGGAACAACATTGGCTACATGCTTCCAAAATATCTAATAGCAATAGCGAAAATTTTTGAAAATCCCCTCGAAGGCAGACCAAACTTCAGTTCAACAAAAATATTACGCATAATGCTATTATACCACTCATAAGAATAACAAAAGCATTGTATTGAATTGTCAAAAGAAAGGCACATCCCCCCTAACTTCTTCACTGGGATTACTGAAAGTGAGTAGAAAAGTTCGACCGTACCACATTCACTGTTCTTAATAATATCTCTTCCTTTTTTCTTAAATGCAGTGACTTTTATATCCTGCTCTAAAGCACATCTTCACAAATAGGTACTTTGAAACTTGCCAATTTTCGACATGTACCAAGGACTTCCGATACTCTTTAACTATGACACAGTTACCATTAATTAATTAATCTTAGTTCCAAAAACCTTAATAGTACTTATTTCCAGTGCCTTAGCTCATGGCGCACATCAATTACATTCAACTAAGGAAGATGCACCGGTTCAAAGCCTATACACAGCAAGTAACCAATACAACCTTTGGATGCTACATAACTCTTTTGCATGGAAATCTACGTAACGGTTCCTTCCAAAAGACGAGCAAAAAAGGGAAAATGGTCAGAATAAATTTGAAATTACTCCTAGATAACTTTAATATGGCAACAGGGTAGAGAAAAATGTTCTATTAATATTTAATAATAATAATATATTCTCATAAGTACCCTGGTTTGTTCGAGCTAAGTAGAGAATATAAGAAAACTAAATCTCGCCTTTTCAAATTCGTAGCCAAGGAGTATCCGGCACAAATGCTATCCAGCTTAGGAAACATATTTCTACTATAGGTAAAGTGGGGCAAGATAAAAGCTTTAATTAATCTTGGGCGCATGCCAACAGACAGCCGACCTGATGAAAGTCATAGACATCGGAGCCCTGCATAAACTTTGCTGACCATAGCTTTAACGTAAGCACAAAATTTAATATGAAACGATTACATATGGCCCAGGTGTTAGTTCTTTCCAAATCACAATTTATACGTTCAATACAGTCTTCCAGAAGACCGATATCTTAAACTACATCTGCCAGATCATTGATAAGTAAACTGAATAGCAAAGGCCCCAGTATTGAACCATAAGGCACCCCACGAAGTAAAAGCAGTGCAGAGGATGAAATATTATTAATATATACTCGTTGCCTGCGATTGATGATGGAAGAACTACTAAAATTAAAAGAGGCACCACGTTTCTGGAGAAGGAAACGATGGTCCACAATGTCGAAGGCTTCCGAGAAGTCTAAGTACCAAAATACTGAACTTATCCTGATCCAACGCCTATGTCAAATCAGATGTCACCTTCAGAACTGCAGTCTCACAGCTGTGAAACTTCGAAAGCCCGATTGGCAGCCTGCAAGAAAATTATTGGTCTCGATAGAGTAGAAAATTCTCTTCAGAGTCAGTGGTGTTCAGAATTTACACCTAATTCAGGGCGCACGGCAGCACGGTCAGCAACAATTTGCGATGATTTGATTCAAATCATAAATAAAATGTTCGGGATCTTCTTATTACTGGAGCAAGTATCAACAGCGTTGATTCAACTCCTGATATGAATCATTCGGAAAAACTAACTTTTATTATTACATATATATTATGGGATGGTATTCCTGTTGAATAAGTATTTTATTATATTTATCAGAAACTGGTATTCTCTGGACATTACAAATTATCGGTGGCAGTCCCATGACAGCACTAGTCGAATATTTAGATTTTCGACTCTCATTAAAGAGCACAACCCTCTTCCATTGTCCTCTGTGCAACAAAATTAATTTATTATGATTTAAGAAAACACCCAAATTTGCTCGAAAAAGGGTATCTTTAGCTGAGAGTGAAGTGCTGTGAATCCGCTCCAGACCCCTTACCTTATCCCATTTCTGATAAATCTGTGCAAGGTGACAGGTATCCACATTATAGATCAAAGAAAAGATTGTGCCGAATAACTAATCTACATTACGATCGTATCCAATATTAAGAGAAAACTATGTAAATCACTTAGGTATGTACAGTTAGCACCTCTAGCAAATCCCTCGTTGTAGAAACAGTTTCATTATATTCATCCCTTGAGTACCTACATGTATACAAATAATTTCCACTTTGTTTCTTGAATATTGTGTTTGAAAGAAATCTTCCTTGAAAGTAAAAAGTTTATTTTTTAAGAATGCAGCCAGCTATGAATATATTATGTGTGTGTGTGTGTTTGTGTGTGCGAAACCATCGTAAACCTGCTCCATTATTTTCCGCACATTTTCCCAGCTCCTTAAAGAACTCTCCCATTTTATCCATGCAACTAATTTTGAACTTCTTTAGGTATGTAGTGAAAGTAAACAGAAATTTCAAGTTTTGATTTTAAACTTTTACCATGAATAATTTAAACCTAAACTTGTACAGATACGAGAGCATGGTCGACTGACATGGCTTTTGCGTGAGAAGCTTACATTATTTCAGAATGTGGAAAGTACAAAGGTACCTGTAGCCATCTCATTAGTGGAAAAGCAAAGAGAAAAGTTAGTAAAATTTAATTTTATGGTAAATCAAGAAGTAAGTGGCTTGGTGTTTTTCTGGTGGTGTCACGACAGGACTTTATTCGCACCTGAAATTTTAGAACCCACTTTTCTTGTATTGGATGGACTTTTGTGTGACATGTTTTTAACAAAAATCTTATTAGAAAATTAATTAATTGGAAATTAATTAATTGACGTCTGTCATTATTGGAAAACTTCGAAATGAGGCTGAATTTTTATGTACAACTTTATGTAGTCGTTATAATACATAATATATACAAAAAATGCCATAATTTTATTGTACTTGCTTCGTAGCACGTATATAGTACAAAAATCTTACGCCTGAATTTTCTATTTAAAAAAGCGAAGGTCAAAAGTTCTTTATCAAAAACTTTCGTCCGAGCAGTTTTTTATCCAAGTTGACATTTTCATGAAAATTTTCCGTGTTTAACTTAGTTCTAAATTTACGTTTAAGGTATAAAAAAATTAATAAGATTTTACTTTTGAGTAAATATGTATATTATTATAACAACAACAATATACGTTAGGCTGTGCCAATATGAAGGACCAGTTTTGTTATTTATGGGCCGATTCCAACCCTCAGATATCGTGGTTTTTGGCGGCGTGGATCACGAATTTTTGGTCAAAATTTAGAAATTATTAATAATTTTAAAAAAACAAATAAAAGAATTATGCACTGAAAAAGATAAAATCAACTTCTTTTTTTTAGCTCTCACAGAACGTCCTCAATAAAAATGTTCAGTTAATTAAGAGGAGTCAGCACCAATATTTACAAGTTTCATACATTTTTCAATGCAAATTTTTGGCAAACTATTTGTAGCAGAATAATGATTTATATCTTAAATTAAAGGTAATGACGAAGTCTAGTAAATAACGTCGGCAAAAATTAAAAAAAGTGTATTTGAATGGGGATATTAGCTCGGAAACTTGTAAAAAATGGTAAAAATTGTACTCTTTTAAATCAAATTCCTGTGGGTATGTATTCTCATTTCTTCAAATTGTGACTGTTTTAGAAGGATAAGGCCTAGATCTAGCAAATAACGTCGATTTTTTTCATTTTTATAATTATTTGACTCTAATAGTACTTGTTTTTTCTCCCGACATTTCACCGACGAAAAATTGCAATATTTATTTGAATGTTGTTAAAATACAAAGCAAAATTGCATATTTAACAATTATGGGCAAACAAATTTAGGAGAGTTAATTCTCGTTAAAAATTTTCAATTTATGTGAACTGCAAATTTTCATTTTTCGCCTTAAATTGTATGGTTTTGTCGGATGTTGGGTTTCTGTCTTTTGCGGTAGATGTCTCTAGTGTGCTCTTTGGTCTAAGTCTAGGCTAATTTTATATGAATTTTCTCACTTTTAGGACACAAACCTAGGTATAGTAAGTTTTATTACCTACAGATTCGCTGGTATCTAAATTGAAACTTTTGCTGAGTACTGACTCCTCTTAAGATAGAATTACATATCCACATATGACACAGGTACAAGTTGATATTTGAGGGAACCTAGTTAATCTTTACTTACAACAGCATAGTTGCGATGATAAACAAAAGTAGCACGTGCTATTTAAATATTACAGGAACAACATGGGTAACGACTTCGGTAACGTCTCTCAAATTTTCAGTAAACACTAAAAATTCTACCCATTTTTCGTTATTTACGAGAAAATTAACGGGAAAAATTAAATGTATCAATTGCGACTCTTTTCCCTTGTATACATAATGTAGTCTTAGCTTTCACATTTTCTGTTTCCATTTTCGTGTTGTTATATTCGAAAACCACTTTAATCCTTCTTACTGTAACTAACTTTCAGGAGTTAAATTTGGGGGAGAGACGGTAGTAAATCTCTTCGGCTCCTTAACTTGCCCCAGCTAATAATAAAAAAACAAATTTTAATTTGTTGGTTCCTCAGTATCTTATCTCATTTTATTATATTTTAATAAAACATAACGGAAGTCTCTAACCATAGTTCAGGTAATCAAACTTTACACTAACCACAAAAATCTCGACCACACCGCGAAAGAGTAGAAAATCGAATATAAGGAGAATGTGATTTTTTCCTTTTTTTCAAGTTAGACAGGAAAACACAAAAAAAATGTTGAATTTTTTACGAAAAACAAAAAAATATCTATAAAAGGAAACTCAATTCAAAATGTCCCTCTTTTGACACTAAATTGACAGCCACTTCTGAGACGGGTGTTCTTGACATTAATCGCTTCAAGCTATCATGATGGCGCGTTTTATTTGATTTACGACGAAATTTCTGTCTAGCAATATTAAAACAAGTTAGCGATGATACAGAGATGAGCGATAATTTTTCCATTCCTTAGAAATATTGTGTTGTAAGCCAAATTTAAATTTTATTTCTTTTTTTAAATATTTGGTGGAGACAGAGCGATTGTTTGAAATATAATTATAAGTGGAAGATGACAGTCGTGCGTGAAGTTTCTTAGCTTAAAACGCCTTTCTCCTTTTCTAAGAAAAAAAATGAAAATAATTGGAATAACGGTTCTTACGTGTATCACCTTATAGCCAATTACCTGAATCATAATTCAAGCTAATCAAAACAGAACTTTCTGTGTCGGATTAACAGCTGATATTAGGTAATTGAAAATATTCATGAAAATTTTTGATTCGTTCCCTATCCAATTATTATCCACACCTGCATATGCGTTGAAAAACTTCAAAGGCAATAGAGATCTGTGAAATTCTATAAGAAAATACTTATTTTTGTGTTAATATTTCTATGGCAACTTTCAACCATTCTTTCTATCTAATCTATGTAAGTTGGATTTAATATTGAAACTTGCATGTTGATCCGCCAACTTACATTTGGGAATACTCCCATATTTGTGGATAGTTTACTTATAATCTTTCCAAAATCAGAAAAGGAACTACGGAATGATTAAAAACTATATAGTAGAGATAGGAATTCAGAAGAAATCCAAGAGTAGGCCTACGTCTAGATGCGATATGAAGGATATGAAGTCATGTGACCCATCACCGTAGAAATTAGTTTTTATCGAAAATCATGTAAGATCAACATTGGGTGATCTTATTGGCAAAAAACGACTTAGAAAATCCTACTATGTAGGTACTGTCAAAATTGAGATAAGAAACCATCGCATATAAATCACCTACTCCTTGAAACTCACGTCCTGCCTCTTATTTTATGCCAATGAAACTATCCTTATGGGTGCCCTGGGACCGGATTCACTAACTCGGAGAGTTGTGGAGTTGTGGAGATGAGAGTTCTTTTAACTCTCCACTCGGAATTCTGTAACTCGGGGAATTTGCATTGAGATTTACTAAACTCTCTATTCCACTCGGCTGTTTTAGTTGTGGAGAATTAAGAAGAATATTTCTCAACTGACAGTATTGTCTGCTTTTATTGTCCTTTGTGAAGGTACCTACATATATACCTAGGATTTTCAAATTGAATTATGGATTCAATGCATATCCCGGCTATGTTTACAAAAACAAATTATGGAAATCCTTGCAATACTTACAGAGAAATAAGCATTTTGGTGGTTCAAGGTACCCGCTAAAAATTGTAATTCACGCGTAAATGATCAATTTGGTCGTCTTCCAGTACAGAAGGGATGCTATAAAAAATTTTAATATGCACGTTAAAGTTTGTATGTAGGATGAGATCGCATCTACATTTTGTCCCTTAAATAGATATGTAATTAGTTTTTGAGTCCGGTAAATAGTTTTGGAGATAACTGTAAAAGAAGTGAATCAGTTCTTCTTAAGATGAAAAAATGGCCGTTTGCTGCTACAAAACTGGACATATTTTCAACTCATCATTATGAAAACCTTGTAAGTCGTGGAAATTCACTTTCAATGACAAAAATGTTTACAACAGAATACTAATGGATGTGAAATAAATAACGGTAGAAATATATGCAAAATATAGGAACTGGGGTGTATATGACCCAAGTACAAAAAATTCTTCTTTCGGGTGTAAGGTCAGCTATGAAGTTAAAATGATCAAAAAAAGACTACACCACTCGATTATCCACTCCTCCCTCTTTAATTTGATACCAAGCATGATATATTTTGGATAGCCCCAATGAGGGGTGGCACGACCCCCCATCTCCAAAAGCCCCTACCCAAAAAAATGTTCATACATATTTTTGTACTCTAGAACCTAAATCCGAAGGAAAAAACCCCAATACCCTACGACGCTCCCACACAGAGTTAGCTGTCCTTCAATATTGCGATACTTCTCACGTTTTCCCTAACTCCCTAAGTATTTTAGAGAATCACGAATGGAGAGTTTGGGAGTTTTAATTGGAGAAAACGAAAATTCTAATCTCCCAAACTCCCAAACTCTCCAAGTTACAGAGTCCGGCCCCGATCAACGTTAGTTGTGACACCTCATTCCTTCAAGTATTCTGAATCACCCTTTAACTACTGAACGATCTACGCATGATTTAATATTTGTTAGATTGATAATAATTTTAGCCTTCCAGCCGTGGTTAGGGGTAGGCAATTTGTTTCTATGAGTGGGCTTTTTAAACCGTTTTTATCACCATAAGTAATAGGGCAGTAGTTATAGGGTGATTCATACAATATGAAGGAAAGATTTTCAATCTATCCTATACGGTTGGAAATTTTAGTATAAATGTAATAAATGAGTAATATCTATATAAATCCTTACAAAATGTTGTATAGAGTTAATAAGATAGCTTCTTATAAGCTTTTATAATGCGATAGAATGGGAAAGATAGAGCTTGGTATGCAAATATGTAAAATAAAAGTTGTATAAACCAGATAAGTTATACATTTTACAGTCTGTAATTACTTAACTGGCATATTAATTTTATAATCGCCGTGTTTAAATAGAAAGTAATCGCCCAGAAAACGTTCTCCGATTTAAAAAAAAAAGATAAAATTCCGGAATCCCAGTCTAGAATAAACAGTTAAGCATGAAAATTCATTTTATAATGTGTACAGTATATGCTTTCCTGCTCTCTTAATCGCTGTGAATATAACTGAATGCTATATAGACTATTTTTCCAGTAAGTGTTGGCGACCCGCTTTATATGACAAATTGAAGTCATAAAGTATCTGAAATCAAAGAAGCACAATAAAGGCTGATAACAAAATGCTCCCAGAGTTCTTACAAAAAATTTAGGACAGATGAAAAAGTAATTATAAGCATCGAATAAGCTGACAATTTTTCTGGAACTATTCTCATATACAAAAGTCACATAAATTCCCGGATATAAAACCATGTCGGCCACTTCACTTCACGAGTAACAATGTTAAACTAAACAAAATCGCAAAATAATGCCAAGCCAGGAAATTCTAACCAAAAATTAACCGTTATTTTCTAATTTTAATATGCTGATAATATTGATTTTATTATATGAGCAATTGAATTAATAGAAAAATCACAGTTGCTTTACATTTTTTATATTTTATATTGGAAAAGACTTAAATTGAAATGGCATAAAGTAACATCATTCGCTGAATTGAATACTATATATGGGGATATGAGTTTATTCCAAATTGCTACAAATTCTATAAAAATGTCGAATTGATTTAAAATCTAATATTCGTGAGATAAATACATTTTCACATAAATTTTAATTTTTCTTGGTATGAATGTTAACCAATTTATAACATGTTAAGAATAATTCCGAGAATTAAAACATATTTGTCATATATTATTCCATTTCTATAATATTTTTCGCGTGCATGTGCTTTATAACAAAAAAAATAGACATATTTTTACACTATATACCAAAATTTTCAACCGTGTATACAGGGTGTTTCCCACTAGGAGGTCAATAGAGCGGGAGATGATAGTCCTTACCTAGACGAACCATAAATTGTATGGCAGGGTGGGGGACGGCTTTTCAACCGTTTAGGAGTTACAGGGTAATTAAGAAAAAAAGCTAGTTTTTCACAAAACACCCTGTACCTTACAAACTACACGGTGTACGGTCACAGTTAAAAGCTCATTATATGCAGAACTTCATGGCCTTTCCAACGACTACTCAATCAGCACCACACCCCTCCCCCATCAAGAATTATGGTTGTCTAAACTAAAAATTACCGTTTTTTTAATTTAACCTCTATTATTTTTGAAAAAAGATCGTTAACATTACATTTTTTTATAAAAAACTGTAAACTGTAGACTCTCCTCTTTAAGTGGACCTATTACACCCAGTGTGCTATCTGAAGGCCTTTAAGAGTTATTAGCTCTAAACTTATTCTGAAACCTATTTTCAAACCTATTCTCAACAATAATTTGTTTCCTTAGCACGTCATTTTAGAAAACATTATCTAATTTCGGTGTGACCGGAATAGGTGATGAGTTAATAACTGTTTAACGGATACAGTTAAGACACGGGGTGTACTGGGTCAAATTAAAGAGGACAGTCTACAGTTTACAGTTTTTATAAAAAAAAGTAATGTTAACGATCTTTTTTCAAAAATAATAGAGGTTAAATTAAAAAAAACGGTAAGAAAATCCAAATTTTTTAGTTTAGACAACCATAATTCTTGATGGGGGAAGGGTGTGGTGCTGATTGAGCAGTCGTTGGAAAGGCCATGAAGTTCTGCATACAATGAGCTTTTAACTGTGACCGTACAACCTGTAGTTTTTAAGGTACAGGGTGTTTTGTGAAAAACTAGCTTTTTTTCTTAATCACCCCTGTAACTCCTAAACGGTTGATATGCCCCCCCCCCCCCCTTGCCATTCAATTTTTGGTTCGTCTAGGTAAGTACTATCACCTCCCGCTCTATTGACCTCCTAGTGGGAAACACCATGTATAATGTATATACCTCCCAAATTACAAATTTTACTGATAGAACGGTTCTGGACAAACTTTGATCAGAAAATCTCAAGAAATCAATTAGAACACTTCATCCTTTTTATTTTCAAAACACTCTGTATATATATATATATTGCTTTCAAAGCCTACTCTCTCATTCTGGATAGTAAACATAATTTTACGAAACAACACATCGCAAATTATAATACAATTGCTTTTTATATTTGTGTTATTTATTGAACTTTATTTTAACATTAATTAATTTTATTCTCTTAATGCAAAAATAATTATATAAAATAAAGATGTACGTTTAATACCCATGCTTAATATCCTTCTCCCGACAAAAAAAAATAAAAAAAAAATAGAAATAACAATTATTAAATAAATCAAAAAACAATGCGTACGAATCCTTGCATGCTTTTATTAATGAAAAAAATGTTTTAAAAAAAATTAAATAAAAGAAAATAAAAATAAATTAATTAAATATAAATTTAAGGAATTTAAATAAATTAAAAAATAAAAAATTAAAATATTTACAAACTTCTAAAGAACGAGCAACTTTAGCTACTACTAGTCATATTCAATTAAATCTCCCACTACTTATGGATATACTAATTAACACAGCTAATGACTATATAATTACCGTATAAATTATTAGAAATACGAAATACCAAATATCAAATGTGTGATTACATATATTCATGCACGAATAAATAGGGTAATATTTTCTCGATAATCTATCCTTTTTAATAGTAAAGTTACCCGTATAACTACTTAACAATTCTCTAGGTAATTAACCAATAGGAATAGTTAGCAGGGTCTCTACTTACTATAAATTGCCTGCAGCCCTGGAATAATTGAAACTAAAGACAAACACCCACAATTCCATCAGAGTAAAATAGACTAAATATTTTGCTAGAGTTAATAATCTTTGTATATGCCTTGAATATTCTTGCCAATAAGTAACCGAGACACAATTAACTTTACGCCCCATTTCCCAGTTTGTTATGGATCCAATTAACGACGGATCCAGGTGTACCTGCACGTTTTGTGGTGACATCAACAGTGAGTATCTACATTAGATGAAAATTTGTTGCTTTATCGATTTGCGGCAATGTTCAATAATTATGCATGGAAATTGTTCATCATGCCTCTGAGTGTGTCAATAATGGCCGGAAACATCTTTAGAACCTAAAGAGGAAAGCTTAATGGAATCAAAGAGTTTGTGGAGTATAAAGAACATTTCTGGATTAAATATAAATGAGAAACATAGCCATGTAAAATTCAATCTCCAGGAATTAATCCTGAAGGACTGTAATACCGTTACGAAAGATACGAAGACTATATTGTGTTTACCAGCTTTAATACTATATTACTGACATGAGACAGGAAAGTCGACATTCTGTGTACAGTACACGATGTAAAGGAAAATGGGGAAATCTTTTAATATTTCCTGCTATACACTATAAAAAAAATTTTATTCAAAACCTCATTCAATCGATTGTTTTAAAAAGATCCCACTAACTTTGATTACACTTATCGTAGATTGCCTCGGAAAATATTTTTTCCAATTTTTATTATTTTGGCGGTATGGACTTATGATGCAGTCCGAAAGGAAATTGTTAAATAACTCATTGGCAAAAAGACCATTAACTGATTTTGCATATTGAAATCATGCTAAAGATTTTTTTTTGTTGTATTAATAAAGTTGTAAATAATACAATTATAGGTTTCGGGAAACTTAAACATTGGACGAAATGAAGTTCATTTATTTATTTGTTTAATTTTTCATAAAGGAAACAATGCAGCTAAATAACAAGCAGAAATTAAAAATAAATAAATAGCACAAAAAATAATCCTCTAGGGTTATCAGCGTGATAAAAAAATAAGATAAATTACAGTATCGTAATCAATGCTGAAATTTCCTAGACCTGTAAATATTAAATTAAAGCTTTATGAAGTAAACAATAATTATACCTGTGACACACAACTAATACACACATAAACCACGTGTGTGCCGTTAAATATCAGTAATATATATATAGTATCAATACTAAGGTTTTTTTCAATGGTGTAAAGAACTTTTTAATGATTGCAGCGCCACTTTCTGGTAATGACAAAATTATCTAGTTTATGACATACACCACGTTGGGATTTTGGCATTTTTATTTCCTAAAAATGCTTAAGTTCGGTACCTCCTAGTTCTGATTATCAGGAAAATCATCATTATTGAATATTGAATTTTAAAATTATTATAAATTATAATAAATTACACTATACTTAGGAGATCAATGCCTAAGTACCCATTTTGGCCACTAAAAGTATTTCTGACCTCTTATGTCAAGCAAAAAGGACAAGTTTTAAAAGCTGCCAAACGAAGCTTTTATGCAGTATGTCACCAAGCATGGTATAGAGAATACAATGATATCCAAACCATGGTACCTATATCAGCTGTGTGTCATAGGTATAATACATTATAATACATAAGATAAAAAAACACACAAAATTAAATTAATATGTCTGGCGCGCTATATTTATTTATTTATTTACTTTGAAGGTTATAAAGATAGTAAACAGAAAGCTTTCCAATAATATACTACCTTACATGTAATTTAACGAGCTAATAGATTTACATAAACAAAACAAAAGAAGAAGTTAAAGAATAATTAAAAGCTAAAAGTAAAAGAATGTTTAGATATAACTACAACAAATAAATTATAACTAAAGAAGTAAAATTAAGAGCAAAAGGAGCTATATAATAGAAAGAAAATATAAAAAAGAAAAAAAAAAAAGAAAAAAAAACTTAAACTAAATCTAAAGCATGCATAGATACATGCCTGAACTTAAAACTAGAATATTAGAGAGGCAAAAAGTAATTAGGACCAAAATTCATCGAAAGAGCGGAGGCCAACAATGCTGTTAATGAATTTGGAAAAGGGGCAAAGAGAAGGAGTAGAATGAAGGAGAGTGGTACTGAACGATCTCGCGGAGGATTAGCTTTTTAAATGTCAGAGGGCTAGCGTTGCAGATGTCGTCTATATTGTTAAATCTTATATTGGATGATTTTGTAATTCTGCAGATAGTTGACTTTTCTGAAGACGATCTGGGATCTCGAGTTACGCGAAGGGACATGTAAATCAATATTAGACACCAATGCATCACAATATACTTTACCATTTAAGATCTTGTATAGAAACGTACTACCCAAGTAGACTCTGCGATTTTCCAGTGTCATTAAGTTATATTTTGCTAGTCTTTCATGATACTCTAAAGTGGTATTCTTCAATCTGAGCAATAGAACTCTGGTGAATTTTTGCCGGACAGCCTCAATTTGTGCAGTATAAGAGGAATAAAAAGGATTGCAAACCAGACTAGCATATTCAAGAATGCTCCTTACTAAAGAATAAAAAAGACTGATATAAGAGGATGCTGACCTAAATGATTTGCAAGTGCGAAAGATAAAGCCTAATAAACAAAATGACCTGGAGGTAATAAAGTATATGTGTGGAATAAAGAGGAGCTTTTGATCAAAGATTACACCTAAATCTTTTATCTCATTGACACGACAGAGAGTACTATCGTAGATGGTGTAGTCAAAGAATATAGGGTCGTTTTTGTGATGAAACGAGATACATTTGCATTTGCTTACGTTGACTTCAATACAGTTATCATGGCACCATTTTTCCAGCCGTAGTATATCTTTTTGAAGATGAACATAATCCGTCACGTTATTAATTTTCCTAAAGATCTTGGCATCATCAGCGTATAATAAGCAATCAGGCATGTCATTGATATAAATGAGAAAAGTTAATGGTCCACATAATGTACCTTGGGGCACTCCAGAAAATTTTTTAAATGAGGAGGATTGATGGCCATTAAATACAACGATATTATCTCAGTTGGTTAAATAGGAGTGGAACCAAGATATGCTGTTTGTTTGGAACCCCATTAGCGCCATCTTTGAAAGGCAGCGTTTGTGATTAATCTTATCGAATGCTTTGGCAAGGTCAGTGTGGATAGAATCTATTTGTGTATTTTCATCAAGAGCGGATGCGATTTTGTCTGTGAATAGAGATAAGTTGGTGATCGTAGATCGCCCTGGTAAAAATCCATGCTGTTTTTCAGAAATAAATGATTTTGTTTGGAATAAGAACTGATAATAACGACTTTTTCAAAGATAAGTGCAAGAGCGTTAGAAATGAAAATGGGTCTATAGTTAATGACGAGTTTAGAGTCACCAGATTTATAAATTGGCATAACGAAGCAATTTTTAAGAGCTACTGGGTAAATTTTATTAGTGATTGAAAGATTGAATAGATTACTAAGCGGTTCCGCAAGTTTTTGTGCGCATCTATTAAAAAGAATATTTGGAATCCCGTCATATCTCGGATTTTTATCACAATCAAGATTGTTTAATGCATTAAGAACTGATTCCGAAGGGATGGAGCTTAACATTATATTCATATTAGAAGCGTCCTAAGAAGGCGAAGGGATAATTCCGGGATCTTTTTCAGAGTATACGAATGTAAAGTTCGATCTATTTAGGTTCTTACGGAAAGCCCAAAATGCCTTAGGGTTGTGTTTTAGCGAATGTTCAGTGTGCTTGATGTACTTTTGATAGCCTTGAGTAATCAAGAATTTTGATATCTTCCTCAAATAAGAGAAAGTCTTATAAATCTCCGAGTGGGGACTTTTTTTGTACAATCGTCTATATTTATCTTTTGCCTTAAGGACTTTAATCAGTTGGGAGTAATACCTGTTCGAAAAATGATTGTGATTGCGTTGAATTACTTGGGGGATAAACAACTCTATTCCATTATTAATTTCTTCATAGAATTTGGCAAATGATTGGTTAACATCACCGGAAAATGTATGAGAGAAATCAAAGTTTTTAAAAATTCAGAGAGGCCGGTGTAATTATCTCTATGGAAGTTTCTTTTTTTTTTAACAAATTGACTATGAGCATTTCTTGACTGCCAAATCTAACACAATATTGAGTGGTGGATGGTGGGGGTCACCTTAGATAGTAGACATAAGGATGAGGTGATGCTCGCTTTTGAATGCAAAATGTTTGTGCAAACCAGATCGAGAAGCCTATTGTTTATATTAGATTGGTTATTAAATTGCTTTAGGTTACATAATTCCATATTATTGAGAAGCGAATTTGTGGAAAGACTATAGGCTGCAGAGGAACGCATGCAATTGTCATGCGCCTCATAAGTCCAGTTAATATGTGGTAAATTGAAATCCCTTAAGAAGATTACAATTGAGTTAGTAGGAAGCTGTAATATTTTATCAGTAACGCTGGAAAAAAGGGAGTTATATGATTCATAAAGTGCTCGGGGAGGAATATAAACACAACATAAGTATCGAGTTGAGTTGTTTTCTTTTATTGCCACCCATAGCATCTCATGGTCTGTTTCGAAAGATTCGACTCGAAAGGTACCCTTAACTGCGATAAGACACCCACCACCATCTTCTCGCCTTGACATTCTCAAATTCCTATCTCTTCTATGAACTACATACCTATCGTCAAATACCTCTGAGCTAAGAGCACCCGTTTGCAGAAATATTTCCGTAAAGCATATGACATCATAGTCGTTAGAAATTACATTTAATCGAACGTGCTCTGTTTTGGTACGCAAGCCTCTGACATTTTGATAATATGTATGTATTTATTGACATTAACTAGGTTATTATTTGGAGCTATCTTGGATACTGCTCCTAACGAGATCGAGACTTTTTTCGTTTTAAATAAATTTTCGAATTTTTTATCCAAACGAATTTAAACCCATTTTCTTGCTTAAACTGCTTCGTTTTGTGCAAAAGAGTTTTCTTTTCTTTCGACAAGAATTCATTAAAATAAATAGTCCTCTTTTCCCTGTATCCCAGCATATCGGCCTTCACACCTTCGGTAACCTTACTAGCAATTAGCACACGATCTCTGATTGACTGATTAGAGTACTTAACAATTAATGGGCTAACAGAATTTACGTTATTCGCTCTAGTCTTACGGCGATAAACCTTCAGTACATCAGCTTCTTCTAAAGATAACTTGGAATTCATGAATTTTTTTAGCAGTATCAACAGGTTGTTCATCCGGGCATGGAGGGATATTTTTAATTTCAATAAAGTTAGTTAGAGATCTATCTTCTAATGTTTTTATACGTTCTTCCATGGCTTCCATGTTTTTACTCATACGTGACTTTTCTGCCTCTAAGGCTTTAATTCTCTTTTTATTATCCTCAACAGCGGTCACAAGTTTACTAATTTCGTTAAAACCGTGCAGCAAAGTATTAATTGAATTATTGACTTCTGCTTGTTTTGATTTAATAACCTCAATTTGTTTAGACCTGCTCTGGACGGCTACTAAAATATTACATGTTTCACTTTCATCACTATCAGAAACGCAATCATTAGTAGAGGATTAAGAGTCGGGTAAAAAGAAATCTATCAAAAAAAGTTTTATAATATTTATGACAAAAAAAAAACGTAAATAACTTATAAAACGTCACCTAATAATGTGTAAACAAAGAAATCGCATATAGTAGTTAAACGAAAAACAAGTAATAAAGCTAGAATTGGTCTAAGATCAATTCTTATGATACCCCAGATGAATGCCCGTATAAAATTTCGTATGGTCACCGATAGAACGATTCGTCGAACAGAAAAATGATTATAACAAATTTTATAGGATTTCGTATTCTGAAGAAGTTTTTAGTACAATAAAAATGTCTAGGACTGATCGTTATGAGACTTTTTTCCAATGTTTAACTATACTAACGTCTTCCTCTTCCAACCCCGCTTTTGAAAAATAATTGCTTCACATTTTTAATATGTATTGGAAAATGGCTTCTATTATTAAATTTGAAAATTTGCAATTGCTTTTTGAAATATTTTCAAATATCTATATGTATAGTCCAGTCATTATACACTTTTGAAAATGCAAGTGAACCGAGCAACCTGATTTTTGGATATTGTGTAGGGGGGCTTAGAAAAGCTCAACATTGTCGACCGAGATTTCCTATGAGCTTTCTCCGCCATCTTGCAAAAAGGGGTAGATTTGTTTTTTTTTGTGATAACTCTGCTCTCCGTCATGATAAGAAAATTATGATTATATAATTTTTGTAATGTTTTTTTCTGTTTTCTTCTTTCTTGTGATACATATCGAAAAAATGTCCATTATCAAACTGGTAGAGCATGTTAATACCTACAATGTCATTTTTTTTTCTTTTTATACCCTAGATGAAATCTATAGAGTATACTAAGTTTGTCATTCCGTTTGTAACACCTCGAAATAATGATGGTAGAGCAAAATAGATTGGACACCCACGCATAATATTAAAAGTTATTTTGATTTTTGCATGTCCGTCCGTCTGTCTGTCCGTCCGTCCGTCTGTGCGCACGATAACTCGAGAACACGTATACTTAGAGAGCTGAAATTTTGTACACGGACTTTTAAAAAAGAAAGTAAAATTATGTTCGAAAATGAGACAAATCGGGCAGCCCCTTCGTAGGGTTACCATACAAAACTTTCTTTTTCCACTATATATTTGGACACTGCCTGAGAACGCATCGATATAGAGAGCTGAAATTTGGTACATGGTGTTTTCATTGTACTAGAAAATAAAATTTCAAAAATGGACTAAATCGGGCAACTCCTTCTTGGTGTTGCTATATAAAAATTTAAGATTTTTACGTATACTGTGAAAACAATCAGTCCAAGACATTTTTATTGTACTAAAAACTTCTTCAGAAGACGAAATCCTATAAGATTTGTTATAATCATTCTTTCTGTCCGACAAATCGTTCTAGAAATATATGCGAAAAAGCACTTCAAAAATCAGACATTCATAGATCGATAACAATACGAAATTTCATACGGGCATTCATCTAGGCCCTAGCATCGAGAAACTCTAAAATAGTCTCAAAAAATTCAAACATCTTGTCAAACATAATCCTTTCGACAGCCAGCGTACTTCAGTGTGAAGGAATAATTGATGAAAGTTCTCATCATTTTCTTCACACAACTGCGCAAATAATCCTGTAATCAACGCGTTGCTTCGGTTTCGGTTTACTGCATTAATGGTTAATTGAAGAGATTCATGATTTTTAGCAAAGTAAGGAAACACACACTCACCTGCGTACACCAATGACTCATGACTAATTTACGACTCATGCGTGCGTGCGTGAGTTGTTGTCGTTTTTATTAACGAACGCGCCCATGAGTTAGTAATTCAAAATAAGAGAGCGCACACTCGCGTGCGCACACGAAATTTATCACTGCTCATTACTCACGAGTGATTAATTCAAGGCAAGAAAACGCCCACTCGCGAATAAAAATTTTAATATTCATTATCCACGTTTTCTACATAATGTAGATATTTGATAAATGAAATTGCACACAAGTTGGAAATGAGCAATGAGAAATTTCGTGTGCGTTTTCTTCCCTTGAATTACTCACTCGTGAGTAATGAGCAGTGAAATTTTCGTGTGCGCACGTGACTCTGCGCTTCCTTTTATTGAAATAGTCGCTCATGTGTGTGAGTAGAATGCTCAAGAAAATCGCACACGACTCATGAGTATGTGCGCTTTGATCACACACAATGTTGCAATTGCACCATTACGTGTGCGCACCTGCGTGTGCGTTTCCGTACTCTGATTTTTAGCAACTAAATGTTGTCGATTGATGACACAGTGTATTGCTAACACCCCCGATACATTTTGTTTTAAATAGTTTATAAATTCACAATAACGCCCAACCATGGCAGGTGGTCCATCTGTAGCTACTCATATTATATTTCATAAAGGGATTACTTTTTCCGTGAAGTAATCCTTCAAAACATTAAATATTGATCCATTATATAACAAACATATGCCAATAATAATGCTTCATTGCCAGGTAAAGTTGACTCGTCCAGCTGTATAGAGAAATGGGTCGTATGCAAATAATTACATAAGAACCTTTAAATATCAAAACTAATTTTATCAATACGTCTTTCAACTGTATTGTTGCTTATAGGATTTCCTTTAATGATATCAGATGCAGGTTTGTGTAAAACAGTTTTTAAAACTTCTTCAACGGCTGGCAAAACTAACTTTTCTCCGATAGTATGCAGTTTTCAGGATTTTGCTATAAGTAGCGAGATATTGTAAGACACCCACAAACCATCATCGTCTCTTTATGAAGTCGAAGCGAACATTCTGTCCACCGTGGGTCTCTTCTAAACTTTTTCCTTGAGTGCATAAAAGTATTTCAAATCCTTACCTGTTTTATCAGGGTGAGATCTTCTCAGATGATCCTCCAGCTGAGATGGTTTCATAGCGTCACGAAACAGAATGGCAAATAGTTCTCTCAATTTTTGTTTTTAACTACAATAATACATAGTCAAATTCCTTTCCTCCATTCATGCAAAAGACATAAGATATGACATACATATATACATAGAGAGAGTTTTTAATAAAATACTGCACTACTTATATAATCACTACTTCGCTACTACTATTATAATTGCGAAATTAAGTATTTATATAAAACCGTAGTATATAGTATTGTAGTACATTGTCGTTCTATTTGTTACGTTTTCACCTAAAACCTAAGCAACAAATTTTCGTGATTTGTGCACAGATAAAGTTGGAGGCCTATCTACCCAAAAAGGCTACAATTTATTGAAAAAAATGCTTTTTTCTTTACAAAATAGAAACTTACACGCAGAGAAAAATGTTTACTTCACAAGTAATTTTATAATTTATGTACATAGCATATGTCTTTATATTATAAGAAAGTATTATATAAGTAAATAAGTATCTGAGTATGTGGATTATTCCATTCATGGAAAGCCAAAATTAATGTCACGGTCTACTTAAATGAGATTCACTATCGCTGACCCCCATTTACATATCATGGACCCCCAATTTTTTTTTCGATGACATGGACCCCTTGCAGGTCGTCTTCGACCCCTGAAGGTCGATATAAACCACTTTGGGAATCACTGATCTAGGGTATCATAAGAATTGTTCTTAGACCAATTCTAGCTTTTTTACTTGTTTTAGACAAAAATTACGACTTATAGGTCACCACAATATGAGGTGGTCAGAAAGTAAAACATTAAGAGACAGTAGAGGAAATTATTAAAGCACAATATAAATAAATACAACAATAAAATTTTGAATCACACGCATGAAATTTATTAGTAAATAATTGTTTTTGTGTTGTAGAAGATGGAAATGAATGGAGGTCCGTTTTTAATATCTATACTCTTCTTCGTTTCGACGATTCTGGTTCACAGTCTTCCTGCTCGGAGCCCCCTACACAATATCCAAAAATCAACTTCCTCGGTTCACTTGCATTTATATGCCATTTTTTTGTTATAATGACTGGACTACCTGGAAATTACAAACTTCACCAGTCAAATCTTTTTTACGTTTTTCTTTTTATCGTTGTCACATAAATTGTATAATTATCAACCTTTATTTTGGGTTACTGGTGTTCCTCTGTTTTAAGGCATAATTTATCAAGAGCATAGTTTTTTTTGTTTTTTTTGTTTTTTTTTTTTTTTTTTTGATAATCTGGATGTTGGGATAGAGAGTCATAAGAAGGAGAGTTACTTTCTCCAGGGAGATCTAGATAAGATGCATAGGTACTATCTAAGCATATTAGCTATAAGTTAGATTTTTGTATTCGATACCAACTATTTTGTCAAGAAATTAATTTCGTATGCATTCCCTTTTCATTCATATTGTAAATTTTACACAAGAAAAAAAATTTATGGTGACAGTAGAAGACTTCCTGGTTAGCTTCCTTTATTTACATAATTTAATCAAATTTCCAGACTTGCCTTTTTTCAAGAAACATTACAGTACTACTTAACTTCTTTATTTTCAGATACAATTAATGACATCCCAGTCATATGATAAGCAGGCATCAATTAAAAAAGTTCGATGGATATCAACTGAAAGCGAAACAAATCCAGCATCTCAGGTTGAACTCGGAACATAGAGTGAAAACACGAAAATTACGTGTCGTTTAGTGGGTTCCCTTTATTTAGAATTGATTTATCTATTTTTTTTTTACTTAGTATCAGATTAGTGCAGATTTTAGGGCATTAAAATATTTTAGCACAAACTGAAAAAGTGAAATTGTTTTCCAAAGTGATAACATCCCTTGCTACAAATTCTAAATAAAATAAAAGAAGACCATTGAAGAACTGCTAGAGCCTAAATAATTATTAAAATTTCTTTTATTATTTTTAATAGTTTTTGTTGCACCCGTAAATTTTTAACTGATTCATGTCAGATATGCTGTGGGATAAGGGATAAGCTTACGAACTGGCTTCAAGTTATTTGCCAGTGAAATATAAGAACAAGAATGCCACTCTATGAGCCCCACCCATTTAAATATTCTTAGAATGGAACGAGAAAAGACGTTTGTCTAATTCTCTGCGTACAGAGACTTTACACAAAATTTGTCCCCTTTTTACTCACCTTACTTTACTTTTTTAGCTTTTTCAATAAAATGTGATTGGAAATTCGTATTTTATTGAAAATACCCTAAAAAATATTCAGAGGTAATTGAATACAGAAATTATTGTTGACCTTGTCCCCGGATCTATTAAAAACAACAAAAAACCCACGAATTTTACATACATTTGTAAATATTAATTTCCTTCGCCTACCACCATAGTACTTATCTGCCCCGCATATCGTGGTCAGTAGATTAAAAAACCTCATTAAATAAAAATTAAAACAATCAATCGAACAGAGTTTCGAATTACTAATGCAATCAGGGAAATCTCTATCCCCCAAGTATCCAAGTGCGAAATAATCAGGATAAATGCATAGCGGCAGTTGTTAGCACCAAAAGCTCGGCGTTTCGTATATTGATTTCTCATTGGTGGCTGGTCTGCACAATGGCAGACTCATCCATAGTGATATTAGCAGGATTATAAACGAAATATGCAAACTAGGTTTGAAATAAGCAGCTGCAGTATATTGACCGTGGGCATTTTTAATTAACTTAAACATACCTTTGCATATGGAAACCGTGGTGGTACTTAACGTAAGTCAAAGCTGACAGGCTTTTAAATGACAATGAATTGAGGAGTAAATTGCAATCAACATAAATTAAAATGCCAATTCGAAATAGGTGTGAAATTTAAGGTGAAGCGGTCGGGACTGGGGGAGATACTCGAATTTGATTGATTTATTGATGGATCAAAGGGAGGCTGATACCTGAAGAGCTCTCAAACTTAAGCCACTACCAAGTAGCCCAGATAAAGGCTTCCGACTTTTTCTATCTAGTTCATGCAATTCATTAAAGGCAAATTGCGACGAATGCCGTACAATGACAAGGAAAATTAGTCACTGTTTCGTTCTTCTTAGCTTGATAAAAATGGATACCAGAATTTTCAAGGAAAACTTAGTTAGCCTTAAGAATTTTCTCGTTCAGTTTGCTTGAGGTGCCCCGCAGATCTTTTGTTACTCAGCCCGTGAGGTTATCGAACTAAAGTTGACTGTGTTCTCCTATAGAAGGGGTTAAATAAATAAAAAAAGGACTTTCATTGTCGGATGAAAGTAAAATAAAATGGTAAAACATCGCAGTTATGGGATTTAGTGAACCGACATTTTAGACGGAAAGGATTCTAGGGAGCGGCTTCAGTTGAATTGGATCTCTGCATGATCCATGCGGGTTGTGTGACGTAAGCAATACCATTTTCTGCTTCGATCCTGTTTTTACCTGACTATCTCCAAAGTTTCACTCCAATGAATTTTAAGATGTCGGAAATTAATTTTTTTAATTTATAATAAGGCACATAAATAGATCAAGCTAAACAGAATAGAGCTTGTGTAATTTCATCACGTATTTGTTAGTTGGACCATTTTGCTCCTTAACGCCTCATAGGTGTGTTATTATTTTTTTATTTACCTTCAAAAACGCGAATGAAATTTTGTGCTGCTTTGAAATTGACCAGCGATACTTCATTTCCGTAATTTCAAAATTGTTTCACTTTTTTATAAGTTTTGTTGATGGTGGTTGTAAATTATTCTCAGCCAGTGGTTTCCGAGACAAATGAAAACCCCACTTTACATACTAAAAATTAAATTAAATTTTCTCTTAGCCATACGGACGATAGCTTACCACCCAGCAGACGGCAGCTAGTCAAAGACTGTTTTGCCTTATTAATTTATTTAATTGCATCTTCAGCCTTAATTACCCACGTAATACTTCTTTTTTATTCATGTCTTTATGCCTTTGCTTATTTCTTTGCGAATAGACAGCGTTCCCCACAGGCCAATTTTGTGTGAAAATAAGCAAACAATTTTTTGTTGATGTTTCTGTAACAAAATTGTTTCGAGAAATGAAAGGGTGCTTTTTCGTGCCTTCGTAATGTTCTAAAGGATGATTACCTCAATCTTGAGCAAAAATTTTGTCATTTGAAGGAAGAACATGAATTATGGCTTGGCCATAAATAAGGACTTATCTGGACATTTTAAACTGAACACGGAAAGATGGACAAAAACAGAAACACAAAAATTTGCCCGGAAAATTGTAAAAAGAGCAGCTTTTGACAAGGGTTTTCAGAGAATGACCAAATGGAAGGACTATTAGATGGAACACGATTGATGTAGACTTTTAATGGAAGGATACATCTTGTAAATGCCCTTTTGGGAAAACATACAAAAAAGGAATTTTATTCTATAAACATTTTTAAAACAAAAAATGGTGAGGGGGCTTTGTGTGTGCGTTTTATTTTTTTATTTTTTTAAGGGAAAAGCTATTCTTCTGACGACAGGGGAATTAGTTAAATCTTTATTTTTTTCACAATTCATTTTGTATTTTACAGTTCAGTTAATCACTTTAATAGAGTTAACTGAATCAGCCGCCGATTTAGCCTACAGGACCCGAAAATCTTCATGATTTTTCATGGTAGGTATATGCTCTGCTAACGAAATTTTAACCATAATTATTTACTCATATTTAATTTATTTTCAGTTGAAGTACAGCATATATTTTCGCACAAGCCATTAGAAAAATGAGGTCAAAATAAAAGACTAGTAAGAATTTTTCTGGATGTACAGACCATAGCCAACTTTTTAAAATTATTGGGCAATCAGTTCCACAGCCGAATCGCTTAAACAAAGTATGTTAGATTCCAAAAATTCGCCGAAAGTGAAATTCATAAAGAATCACACTTTTAAAAAAGTGAAAAACAATTTAACATAAACCGCTTTTTGGATCCGGAACCTGTCGTTTTCCGGGCGACTGCTCTTACCTCTAAGCTAACGAGACAGATGTCTTTATCTCTTGTATTTATTGAATTTTTAGCCTATTAAGCCACATTTGCTTCCAGCTGAAATTAACGAGTAACGATGGAAGCGAACAAATAAATTTGTAATTTTTTATTTATTTTTGATCTTGTGCAATGGTGACTCGAACTTGAATCTCAAAGGTAGGGAACAGTCCCCCTGAAAGTGGCAAGTCCCGGCTTCAAAAATCGGACGAGGGTTTTTTTTCTCTTGTATTTAATAATTTGATTTGAATCGTAAAAATAAAAAGTTTTTCTTAAAACTCTTCTATTCCATCTGACCGATTCTAAAAATTACAAGTTCGAGTCCACCATTCGACAAGATCAAAAATAAATATTATTATTAATTCATTATTAGCCACAAAATATTTATTTATAATTCATATTAAATCTAAAATTTCGAAAAAAATTTACTACTCTCATGTGCATTTTAATACCAATAAAAACAGCATACCTGAACCAGTCTCTTTAAAAGTAAGAACTCTGATAATCGACTTGGCTTCAAACTAATAAAATACTTCGCTTCAAAATAAAGTCTGATCAAAGCCATAAAGTCAATTTAGCAACTACAGACTGGTGAGTGCGCTTATATTATAAACAGTTGGATTGTTGTTTCTGGGCTCATTATTTCTATATTACTAATTCCAAAATCTATGTGCATGTGAAACTGACTTATACGCAAATTGCATCTTCTAGCAGAGTTCAATGCGTCACAGTCCTCAGTGATGCGTGCACGTGTATTTTAAAATCGCATTAATTCTGGAACATTATTTTTGTAAATATTAAGCAACAAAGGTTCGAAATAGATCCCTGAGGAATACCACTAATGTCAAAAAGTAAAACCTGAACATGGATTCTCTCCGAAGAAGACAAAATCGGTTCCATCGACCGGAAAGGTCAAGGTTATAAATTTCTGTGGTTCACGAGGTTCAGTATTTATTGACTACCTGGAAAAGGGAAAAGTAGAACAGTATAGGATCAATTTTATGGTCCATTTGGCAATACAAAGCTTCTCTTCCTGCATGAAAGTGCACCAGTTCACACATGTAAAATTGTCATGACCAAATTTGTACATATTCGGTATGAGCGCTCATCCATCCACCCTAATCTGCAGCTATGGTAAAAATTTTGCAACTTATGAGGAGGTCATCCCTGAGACATCCTCCATTTTTTATATGTAAGTGCTTTTAGATGCTCGTCTGTTCATTCGTCTGTCCGTCTGTGCACACGATAACGCGATTAACGGGCTTATAGGAAAAAAAAAGTAAACTTAAGTTCGAAAATGGAACCAATCGGGCAACTCCTCCGTAGGGTTGCTATACAAAAATTTCGTTTTCCTCGAAAATAGAGAGCTGCAATTTGGTGCATGGTGCTTTCATAGCAATAGAAATAAAATTTCAAAAACATACTAAATCGGGCAACCCCTGGTGTTGCCATATAAAACTTTGGCTTTTCACTATGGTTATGTATTTAGAAAGTGCCTGAACTGCCGAAATCTTGTACACGGCGTTTTCATAAAAATTGCACCAAAAATGGACCAAATCGGGCAGCTGTTTCTTTGTGTTGCCATACCAAACTTTGGTTTTTCGCTATATATTTGAACGACGTAGAGAGCTGAAATTTTGTACACAGCGTTTACATAAAAATAGTAAATAAATTTTTTTAAATGAACTAAATTGGGCAATTGGTGTTGCCATACAAAACTTTGGGTTTGCGCTTTATTTCACTTTTATTTTCATCTTAGGTATAATATTATTTATCTTAGACCACTTATAACGTTTTTACTTGTTACCTACTCTATGATTTCCCAATTGATATGGCTTCAGTTAAAATGTTTTAATTTCCTGTTTCTCATTTACTGCAATGTACACTACCTAGATTGAAGACGTAAATGAGCATATAGATATAATCAGCATAACCCCAAGCCCTAATGATTTATTCTTATCAGCTTTTGCTAATAAATACACCACAACAACTCTACAAAAGCAAGATAAATTGATACATTTCGGGTGAGAACATGGTACTTAATAAGATATACGATGTCATGCCACCACTCAAAATATCTTTACAACTCATAAAAAGAACCCTTTTCCTTGCAAAAGTCAAAGAGCGCCTCTTGCCTTGTGTCACATTCAAATTAATCCGCCCAAGTGATTTCTTCCCCTTTGTGATCTTCGGGCCCAAGTAATTCGGTGTAATTATTTCAGAAGCATTCTCGAAATGATAAAGTTCCCCCCAATTATTAATACCCTTACAGCACATTTTGTCAGATTGTGGGAAAACATCAATAACGGTGTCACATTATACGTACGAACGTATCTGCATACATGGAACAAATTGTGCTGTACATTTGCACACAATTACGGCCATCCCACCGCAGAGATTCAAACGTAGATACATAGTTAAGTAGTATATATTGCATGGCTTATATGTATGTATGTACATGTATATATGTATGCGAACTGTAAACCGGTGGTCCTAGGTCCCAAACATATCTGTGCTGTATTTAGGAGCGTATAAGAACCTTTTGATTGATGACAGCATTCGTTATCTGATGGGAAATTATTCAAATTGCTCACGGGAAAGCATCAAATGATGACAGGCTTCCTTCCAACTTGTGTTTTTGATGGAGCGACAGGAAAGTCAATAATTTATAAAATTCGTGTGTGAAATTTATTAGAAAAAAAAACGCTAAAATTGAATTTCAAATGGAACCTCGATTTGAGAAGGGTGTCTAGTCACATTATTTGGCTATCTTTCGATAGAGTCGACGAACTGTATGAACTGTAATGTGGAAAAGCTTGTAGTAGCGATTCTGATCGTTGTACGAACTAACGTGGATGATAAATTTTTAACGTATAATAAGGACAACCCACCTTATTGTACAGCAAGGAGATTGCCCTGAAACTAACTGTTGTGGAAGGAAAAATTGTATATATTATAAGTTCCTCCACCCCCCCCCCCTCCTTATTGAATAATATGCCCATGCCGACCATCACCAGAAAGTGAGTAGATCTTTTTCCCGCATTATGGTTTCGCTGACTCCCATAACAGTGACGCTATGTTGGTTCATCGCTATAAGGACTTCATCCAACCGTGTCGTTGGTTAGAGAGTAGAATTTTCCCTCGCCATTATCCGAATCTTACCCATGTATGAAAATTAAGGGTGGTCATCGTTACGTCAATTACAGTCGTAGGTTATGCTTGTTTGTTCGTAACCAAAACGATCGACATTTAGTCCAATTCTAATAGTTGGTTACCAGGGCCTGCTATGGAAGGCATGTCGAGAGATTGATAAAATCGGAATGGAATGGCAGTGGACTGTTCTGCGAGCTAGAAAGCATTCTGGAATTATTTCCTGACATATTTTTTTTAACGAAAAATTAAGCTTGTCATCAGCATTCCGCTCAATCGATAGCGTGATGACGAAGTACGTTTATATTAGATCGTATGCCATTCATAAGATAATGAAAACTACACATATCTATTTTTAACTATCCCTTATATAATCCTTATTCCATTTCCTAATTGTGGCATTATGTATCCTTGGAAGCACCTTTCGTTATACATTATTACCATATTGATATGTACTCATGTTTCTTGCTTTTAAACTTTCGACACAATGACATATGCGACTATGGCTACCCTCCCGAAAATCTGAAAAGTGACATTAAAAAATGGGCACTCAACCATCAGCTTAATTCATTTTTCATTTTGTGACAGTCATGCCATTTTTCCCATTACTTTTTCGTCACTCATTGACCAATATCGTCACTGTTGGTTGTGTTAGGGTTTTTTGTGAAAATTTTTAATGTACCGGAGGAAGACCCATTGGTTTGGAGCAAAATAGATATTTGTCATGAGCACACACAAAGCCGAGTCCTATAACTACTACATCCATGTATACAGCTCTCTATACATTGTACATAGATCCGGTGAGAAACATATTTTTTCGAAGCAATTGGTCCGCATTAAATGTCTTCTGACTAAAGCTTGTTATACACGTGTGTTTCTTATGATTAAGCCTTTTAAAGATTAGCTTTAAACACACAAAAATACATACATGGCATTTGCATTGCGCCACTCTTCCCCAACCCATTTTAATTGAAGCCAGTGAATTATAAATTCATGAAGTACAGGAAGGAAGGCATCCCGCAGTCAAAACACGCTCTTTAAAAGTCGTTTCGCATCTTTTGCACATTGTGCAGTCTCTTTTTGTATCTTAATATCTTGCAGTTTCCGTCTGCATGCAGATTACATGCTAGAATGTCTTAAAACTACATGTAACTGTTTCCCATATATCCTATTTTCAGTAAATTCCACGGTAAATGTTATTACTATTATCGGCTTTTCATTTCTGATTCTTCGACGTAGATTTTCGCTTCGAAATTCCAAGAAATCTGTATCCCAATGAGATTACCCTTAAGCTGCCGTAAATAGCTATAAAGTCAAAATGGGAGATGAACTCGTACAAACATATTCCTTAGCATATAAAATTGTATTTAAAATCAATAAAATTGTGACGGGGAAATTGGGAAAGTAGTAATGTCCTTAGGATTTTGAGCAAAGCTACAGTGTGGGAGTTTGAATATTTGAGGAAAATCCCTGACAGTTGATCTTGTTTTCTTGTTTTTTTCGTATTTTTGCAATGTTTTCGAAATATTTATGTGTACTTGTGTACTTAACACTGAGGGCACCCACCAACCCTGTTTTTTTTTTAATAAGACCAATTTCTGACATTAGTGAGGTTTTTTTTTTTTGTTCAATATTATTAAGCTAAGCTCAGATGATACTCTATTACGCAAAGCTCAGCATGGCAGGAAGGAGATAGTGAAAGAAATTAAGGGACGAGAAGTGGAGTGGCTGAAGGTGCTGATGGATGTAACTTTCGAAGATTGTATACCAGAGGCAAGACTGTTCCACCTTTGTACAGTTCCGGATAAAAACGTTTTGTGGAATTTTACTGTACGGCCGAAAGTATTTTGATGTGTAAAATTATGTGCACGGGTTGCGTGTAGGATTCATTCTACACGTGATCAGACTAGATATTTCATCAGAACATTGACCATGCATGTAGTGATAAAGGAGCGAAAGGCATCCCATTCAACATTGTGGCGGCGCTCAAGTGAGTCGATATGACAATGAGCTTGAGGGCTCTCGTTTGGACAATGTCCAACGAAAGCATTCTGGAATTATTTTCTGGCATATTCTTTTTTTCTTAACGAAAAATTACCTGTGTTATAGAAGATATTCAAACACTTTCGTAAGCTTGTCATCAGCATTCCGCTCAATCGCTAGCGTGATGACGAAGTACGTTTATATTAGATCGTATGGCATTCATAAGATAATGAAAACTACACATATCTATTTTTAACTATCCCTTATATAATCCTTATTCCATTTCCTAATTGTGGCATTATGTATCCTTGGAAGCACCTTTCGTTATACATTATTACCATATTGATATGTACTCATGTTTCTTGCTTTTAAACTTTCGACACAATGACATATGCGACTATGGCTACCCTCCCGAAAATCTGAAAAGTGACATTAAAAAATGGGCACTCAACCATCAGCTTAATTCATTTTTCATTTTGTGACAGTCATGCCATTTTTCCCATTACTTTTTCGTCACTCATTGACCAATATCGTCACTGTTGGTTGTGTTAGGGTTTTTTGTGAAAATTTTTAATGTACCGGAGGAAGACCCATTGGTTTGGAGCAAAATAGATATTTGTCATGAGCACACACAAAGCCGAGTCCTATAACTACTACATCCATGTATACAGCTCTCTATACATTGTACATAGATCCGGTGAGAAACATATTTTTTCGAAGCAATTGGTCCGCATTAAATGTCTTCTGACTAAAGCTTGTTATACACGTGTGTTTCTTATGATTAAGCCTTTTAAAGATTAGCTTTAAACACACAAAAATACATACATGGCATTTGCATTGCGCCACTCTTCCCCAACCCATTTTAATTGAAGCCAGTGAATTATAAATTCATGAAGTACAGGAAGGAAGGCATCCCGCAGTCAAAACACGCTCTTTAAAAGTCGTTTCGCATCTTTTGCACATTGTGCAGTCTCTTTTTGTATCTTAATATCTTGCAGTTTCCGTCTGCATGCAGATTACATGCTAGAATGTCTTAAAACTACATGTAACTGTTTCCCATATATCCTATTTTCAGTAAATTCCACGGTAAATGTTATTACTATTATCGGCTTTTCATTTCTGATTCTTCGACGTAGATTTTCGCTTCGAAATTCCAAGAAATCTGTATCCCAATGAGATTACCCTTAAGCTGCCGTAAATAGCTATAAAGTCAAAATGGGAGATGAACTCGTACAAACATATTCCTTAGCATATAAAATTGTATTTAAAATCAATAAAATTGTGACGGGGAAATTGGGAAAGTAGTAATGTCCTTAGGATTTTGAGCAAAGCTACAGTGTGGGAGTTTGAATATTTGAGGAAAATCCCTGACAGTTGATCTTGTTTTCTTGTTTTTTTCGTATTTTTGCAATGTTTTCGAAATATTTATGTGTACTTGTGTACTTAACACTGAGGGCACCCACCAACCCTGTTTTTTTTTTAATAAGACCAATTTCTGACATTAGTGAGGTTTTTTTTTTTTGTTCAATATTATTAAGCTAAGCTCAGATGATACTCTATTACGCAAAGCTCAGCATGGCAGGAAGGAGATAGTGAAAGAAATTAAGGGACGAGAAGTGGAGTGGCTGAAGGTGCTGATGGATGTAACTTTCGAAGATTGTATACCAGAGGCAAGACTGTTCCACCTTTGTACAGTTCCGGATAAAAACGTTTTGTGGAATTTTACTGTACGGCCGAAAGTATTTTGATGTGTAAAATTATGTGCACGGGTTGCGTGTAGGATTCATTCTACACGTGATCAGACTAGATATTTCATCAGAACATTGACCATGCATGTAGTGATAAAGGAGCGAAAGGCATCCCATTCAACATTGTGGCGGCGCTCAAGTGAGTCGATATGACAATGAGCTTGAGGGCTCTCGTTTGGACAATGTCCAACGAAAGCATTCTGGAATTATTTTCTGGCATATTCTTTTTTTCTTAACGAAAAATTACCTGTGTTATAGAAGATATTCAAACACTTTCGTAAGCTTGTCATCAGCATTCCGCTCAATCGCTAGCGTGATGACGAAGTACGTTTATATTAGATCGTATGGCATTCATAAGATAATGAAAACTACACATATCTATTTTTAACTATCCCTTATATAATCCTTATTCCATTACCTAATTGTGGCATTATGTAACTTTGGAAGCACTAAGCACTTCCGTCGTACGTAAGTGTATTAGCTCTTGTACGCGTCCACACGGGAGATGGAAGGCAAGCTTCTGTAAAGTGAGTGGAAGGCGAGAATTTAAAGCAAATCTGGCAGCAAAAATAATAGCTTTAATTCAGTTTTACTTGCAATTTATATTAGAACTTTTAAATTGACTGTAAAAAAAGATTAGATCAGTTTTTGCCAGGAAAGACGAACTCATATTCAGTACTGATCAAAAAAATGGAGGGAAGTAAATTATGCTGTGGCGTATTTCCGAATAACATCTAGAGGGGGCCTGGGACTTGGGGTGTATGTATACAGTAATTGCCAATACGATAGACAGGTAAATAGACAAACAAAATCTGCCTAGCTTTGCTGTTGAATATAATATTATTGTTTTTATATTAGGAGTATGTACATATATACATATTGTTACGTGCAACAAAGTGACATAAGCGATATCCGTTGGAAATAGAAACAACTTTAGATTAGTAATATCTTAGTAAACTTACTAAGGCCACACTCGTAAGACTAATATATATAGAAATAAATATTATATGCCTATGTTATATGTTATTATTATTATAGGAGGGCAAGCCCTCTGCAACTGCATCCACTTTTCTTAATGCACAAAATTGTTGATTGAACTACCAATAATGCCAGAACAGACTACAAATAGCAAGATAATGGGTTCAGAATTGCCTTTGCAATATATCCAGCAAGGCAGAGACAACAGTAATTTCGACAAGCTTCCACCAATTAAGATACCAAAGTTCAGTGGTGACTACAAAGATTGGAAGCCATTTATCGAGATTTTTCACGAGCATAATCCACAACAATACGCAGATAAGTAATGTGGAGAAAATACAGTACCTCCTCTTTCACCTGGAGGGAAATGCGAGAAGAGTAATCAACCATTTTCAATTAAATAATAAAAATTACGATACTGCTTTGCAGCTAATAATAGCACGTTTCAACAACAATAGGAAAATAATTACAACCTACATAAACACCATAATCGATGCAAAAACCATAGAGCACAGATCGCAAAACGATACAATCATGCTATACGACACAATAAAGGAATGTCTGGAAGCATTAAAAGATATGGATTGCAATACAGATGGGTGGAGTCCAATTTGTCTGCATTGCAATAAGAAAATTTGACGCTGAAAGTCTTCGAATTTTCGAAGAAAGAGTGACTCACCCAAGAGAAATGCCGTCGACAAATGATCTACTGCAATTTCTGGAGAACCGTCACCAGGTATTAGATTGCATGAGTAATTCAAAGTTAGAAAACCCCCACTATTCAAAGAATTTCAAAAAAACCTTCCTCGCCACCATAAAAGGCTTGTGCACTATCTGTAAGTGGCAGCATGATTTCTATCAATGTGGGGAATTTAAAAAGATGAATATTGATGATAGGCAAGCATTCATTAGAAGCACTAATCTCTGTACTAATTGCCTCATGCATGACAAAAACGATAAATGCAAATCTCACAAACTCTGCGCACTATGCAACAAAAGGCATCATACGTTACAGCATCAGAAATCTTCAAATAGCAGTATTTCACCGGCTATTTCACCATTAGAAGAAAACTAAAACGTAGCGACACATATGACTACAAACGGAAGCTAGATAAGCAAGGCCAAATTGAAAAACCAACAAGGGTAAAATATCAGTTGCCACACAAGCAGATCGAAAATTGAAAATGTTCTGCTACCAACCGCAATAATCACAATCAAGAATATATACAGGGTTTTCTAATAAGAGGTGTTATTTTAATTAGCCCGCTATTTCGGTAGATGTCACTTTTGGAGCTGTCATTTTTTGACATTTGACAAGTAAAAACTACGCCATTAATAAAAATGGAACGATACACGATTCAACAACGCATTGAAATTATTAAAATTATTAAAATGGAATCGAAAACTCATCTTGAGTGATGAGGCCCATTTCCACCTCGATGGCTTCGTCAACAAGCAAAATTGTCGCATCTGGGGCTCGGAAAACCCAAGAGTTATTGTTGAAAAGCCTCTCTATTTTCAACGTGTGACTGTTTGGTGCGGTTTATGGTCCCGCGGGGTCATTGGACCTTACTTTTTCGCAAATGAGGCTGGAGCAACAGTTACGGTGAATGGATTGCGCTATCGACAGATGATTAATGATTTTTTATGGCCGGAATTGGATGGTATTGATCTGGACAACGTTTACTTTCAACAAGACGGCGCTACGTGCCATACAAGTAACGAAACCATTGATCTTTTACGGGAAAAGTTTCCGGACCGTGTTATCTCTCGAAGAGGTGATCACAATTGGCCACCGAGATCTTGTGACTTAACACCTTGCGACTTCTTCCTTTGGGGCCACGTGAAAGAGAACATCTACGCCAACAGCCCAGCGTCGATTCAAGGCCTCAAAGATGGAATTCGTGAGGCTATCGAGGAGATAGGGCAGCCACTTTGCGATTTGGTTATGGAAAATTTCATGAAAAGGATATGGTCCTGTAGGCGTGGTCGTGGTGGTCATTTGGCTGATGTTATTTCCATTATTAACGGCATATCTTCCTCTTTATAATGAAATAAAGATCCGATCATTTATCTCAAAAAATGGCATTTTTCTTTGAATATAAAAATAACACCTCTTATTGGAAAACCCTGTATATGTCAACTGGAACAGTTCAAGGCCCTAATAGATCCATAGCTAGTTGGTTCATATCCGGCTCGAAGGACCATGTGCAAGATTCAGCTGTGTGTCGAATCAAGATATTGTTGTTGAGGTGCAAAATTCAACCGTGTGTTGAATTGAGCTGGTGAGATTTTAAAAGTCTACTTCAAGATCTATGACATTCAACAGTGTGATGAATCAAGATAGACTTAAAGGGTGTGACTGGTTAAATTGTTTGGAATGACTAAAGGCACTTTCACATCAAAAACAAGAACAGAAAAATGTAAACCGAAAAACTCAATTTATTCCACTTTAAAACAATATTTTTGTTCCAATGATTAATTAAATCCAGAGAAATTGGATAAACTAAGAATTTTACTAATAAAATAGTTATATTTATTTCAGATTTTGAAGAAGAACACAACTTTTATGTTTTATCGGCCGAAAAACTTTTTCGGCGGAGAAATTCATAAAAGGTTGTGTTTTCTTAAAAATTCTAAGATAAATATAGTATTTTATTAGTAAAATTATTAGTTTATCCTATTTCCCATGATTTTATCAATCATTGGAGCAAAAATTTTGTTTTA
Organism: Dioctria linearis; assembly: GCA_963930735.1. NCBI lineage: Eukaryota > Metazoa > Arthropoda > Insecta > Diptera > Asilidae > Dioctria > Dioctria linearis. Next base: position 24,546,707 of record OZ005741.1, read on the forward strand.
AAGTGGAATAAATTGAGTTTTTCGGTTTACATTTTTTCGATTCTTGTGTTTGATGTGAAAGTGCCTTAAGACTCAATAGTGTGTTGAATCTTGATATATTTGAAGAACAACTCTAAACACTCTTCAATTTAGACTAGACTTTATTGTTTTTTATACTAAATAATTAGTGCAATTAAACTACCATATACAATAATAATACAAAAAATAAACAATTATACAAGCAACAAATTGGTGGGTGCATTGACTCATGGCAAAACATTAAAATTGTTTCGTCACTGTCGTCAGAGATTTTATTTACTCGACCTATGGAGGGGCAAAGCAAGTGGGTCAATTGAAATAAGAAAAATGCGCTGACTAGCATAAAGTAATTAAATTATGCTGCCATGAGTCAGTGAACTCCGAATAGAAATATTTTATAATGAATTTAATTTAATTCTGATGATTAGTATGATGCTATGATGGTTGTTCAGGGCTGAACAACGTTTATTTAACAAATATCAAGAAGCATCACAGGAAGTCGCAAGTGATTTTCAAAATGGATAATGTCTGTAAATTGTCCAACAAAAACAAGTACTATTTAGTTAACAGATGGCATTATAATCTAAATATTATTTGAAGCCAAAAGAGGAAATCGTGGTTTCTTTAGAAAGCCCTGCATTTATTTCGTTGACCATAATGATATCTGCATAATATACATAAACTGGTGACGCACACGCACAATAAATGTCAGTTTAAAGCTATATGCTAAAAAAACAGATTGACCCCGTCGCTCTTTTTGAGAATATGGTTGCTCTTAAGTTCGTATACCATTTTATGTAAAACTCTTCTAAATTCGTAAAAAGTTTATTAATGTCGTAAATTTTGTACTTAAATTGCTATCGAATTATGAAAATATTCGAAAAATAGTCGATAGATAATGTAAAGTCAACTAAAAGTTAAATTCCGTCTACAATAGTGTTGTAAACCAAAAACTATAATAGAATTTGATGATGCCTAAAGTCACGCAGAGCGTTGTTTACTGACATATGGATTAACATTAAAGTGAGAAACACAATTGCACCGTTTCGATCCGATACGTACAAATGTCAAATTTGGTTATATGAGACGTACGTGTAATTGGACACATTCGCCGAAATGGATCGAAACGGATCGAATCGAAACGGAGAAGTTGAGCAAATTTCAACTTTTACGGATGACATAACCTAGAAAATTACCTGTACAATGTTTGTGTATAACTCAAGATGGATGAAGAAGTTTTTATTGAAGAAATTAAAAAATATGAAGAGCCTTATGACAAAGGCAACAAATTTTACATGGATGTAAAAAGAAAAGACAAAATCTGGAAAAATTTCAATGAGAAATTTAAAACTGATGGTAAGTTTGAACGGAACAATTGTGCTCATGCACGTAACGGATCGAATTGAATCGAATCGAATTGAATCGGAACGGCGGAATTGTGTTTGGCACTTAAGTCAAGAAATTTTTAGCGCTCCCAAATTCAAGTATTCTTTTTCGTATTCTTCTTTAAGCATTCCTTGACCAATCTTTTTTCTCATGAAGTTTTGATGTAGAAAAAGAAATTTCCTTTCTCTAACAAGCGGCCCCTTAAAACCAGCAACGAGAATTTCGAAAAATAAAAATATTCTTTAACAGCAATAAGTTTAATTTATTAGCTTTCCAGTTCCGTTCGAAATTATTGCCACAAATTCTTAACGCTAGCCTCGAAGAGTTTTAGCTCATTTTATTACATTTAAGTTTCTTGACCCGTTTTATTGTTGTATTGAGGAGTCAAAAGTTTTCTCATTAATTTTATCAATGTACATAATTCTTTTACGGGATATTTGGACTGCTTTAAACATATTAACAAAATTCACAAAAGCTTTACACTTTAAGAATTTGCCAAAGTTTTCCATTATGTTTACACTAACAAAATTGCAGAACGCCAATATGACGACATTTTTGAATTTAAATACAGTGATTAAAAAAATTGGAAACTGGAATTAATATTGTGTTTAAAAAAAATGGTGAAATTTAAAAAAAAATTGGTAAAATTCCGAAATTATTTTAAAAATATATAACAAAGAAGTGTTACCTTATACATTTCGCAGGTGTGCATACGCCCTTATTAGGGCTGCCCCGGGGTTCAATGGAGAAGGTTAGGTTGGTCGTCACCTCAGTTTGTAGCTGACTGAGGAATTCGGGTTATAAACCAGAAAATTGACCAAAGGAAACACACTTTTAAGGCACACTTTAAAACACACCAAACATGTGAATTTACGAAATAAATATGAAAAAATGGGGTCTAGTTTTTTTTAAATTGACAACGTCAGCTTTAATATGTAATTAGGTAGAATTAAACAGATAAAATATTTCTACACATTTTAGTAACAAACAGGAACAGATGAAACTAATTCGGAGGAATTTCATAAGCACCCGAATTGATTATAAATCAATTTCCAGAGCTCCATTAATTTTCTAATAAATAACAAGTACCCGATCGAAGCAAATAGTAAAAGAAAGAAATGCTTAATGAAAATGAAGTTGTGAGGGCAGCTTATTTTATAAATAAGACCTTCTGCGTTGTAACGTTGTTTATCATCATAAATAACTGGCATATGACAGAAGGATAAACATTGAAAAATATATCGGACTGCTCTGGAAATGGGATTTCATAGTTCAGCGCCAAGAGAAGTTGTTCGACATATCGCCATCGTTGGTATGTTGGACACAGAGAAAAGATTCTAAAGATTTATGAATTGGCTTGCGTCCTACAACAGTCTATGCTTCCTCTTTCGAATCCATATCCAATCCGGATTGTATTGTATGCAGTTGAGATGCAATAAATCCTGTTTGTTTATACAAGCGCTCTAATGCGTATGGATTCAATTATCACGCACAACCGGAATGAAACTTAAAAGGGACCATAAAACGGATATTTATGCATATTTTGGGTGACCAGCGTTCTTGGGTTTTTTTTTTATATAGAGAATATAGAAAATATCGGAAAGGTCTACAAACTTATTGAACTTATGGTTTTATGTTATATTATATATTTATTCAAAATATTCATCAGGTTGATTACTACAATAATTATTACAAAAAATAAAATAAAAATAAAATAAAAACAAAAATAAAAAAATAAAAACAAAATAAAATAAATTACTCAATGCAAAAAATGCGAAACGGCAAAAACAAATAAAGAAAGCAGATGTGAAATGCATGTAAGTACATAGTCGATTCGCATTTCAGGGACATTTTTATAAAAGTGAGTAAAGATAAAAAGAAAACGGCTAAGGAAAAGTACTCTTAATGACAAGTTAGTATACAGAAGAGTTTTCCGAGTGTTTTAAAATGTCCATGGCAAGAAAAGCAAGAAAGAGGACAAGAAATAAAAAAAATATCAAACTTTCTTTAAAACTGTTATGAATAAAGATAAAAATGTGAAAGCTCAGATTGCATTGCATGCAACGAAACAGAATGGCAAATGATTCATTTTCGTAAATAAATGAGAAGGGGCTGAGTTTTGAGACTTTACTCTCAAAAAATGTTCCCGCGCTTTTGTGAGAAAACCGGTTTTCTGTGAAATGTTATCCAATGTTTTTTTATGGCAAAACCAATGTTTGTTGGTGTAATGCCTATGATATTTAAACAGCACGTGCTTGTGTCAAAGAATAACTAAATAAAAGAAAGGACACAGAAGAGTGTTCCGATTGTTTTCCATTTAAATGTACACGGCGAGAAAAAGAAGGAAGGAAGAAAAAAAATAAAAAAAAAACCAAACACTCTGAACATTTTACGAATAAGACAAAAAATGTGAATGCGAAGATTACATGCAACGAAATGGAATGGCAAATGATTTATTTTCGTAGATAAGAGAGAATGGGCGGAGTTTTCTGATTTTACGCTCATAAAATGCTCCCGCTCTTTTATGAAAACACGAATTTCAGGAATTGTCCCAATGTTGTTCACAGAATTCCAATGTTTGTTAGTGTAATCCTATGATATGTGAACAGCACTTTTTCTGTTTTCATTTGTTTTGCTCAAGTGGGGGAATCTCATGCTGGATTCGGGGAATTTTATTTGACTGAAATTTCACATCTCCTTTTAGTACGTTGTTTATTGCGAAATTTATCTTTTTCTTGCCAAATGGAGGTAGGGTTACCCAATGTACATTATTATGAATAGTTTGAAATAATTTTGAAGGTATTCAAGAAGATTTTATAATTCGGGTAATCCTATTCTATTTTTGTTTTTAACTCGTTGTCTCAGTCGCACTACAATAATGCATAGCCAAGTTCTTTTGCCCCATTCATGCAAAAGACAAAAGTATATGAGATTACCTCTTTCGGTCTAAAAAACACGGAAAATTTCCTAATATGTTCGCCTCTGTCTCTACTTATCCTTATTTATACTTTGCTTCTGTTTACAATCGTTTTTCTCTGAAGAGTTTAAGTGGGAGAAACTTATGCTGGATTCTCTGATATTTTCTCGGGAAAAATGAGCATTTTATTTGAGATAAATTTTATATCTCCTTTCAGCACCTTGGCCGAAGGTAAATTTATTTATTTAGGATTTCGATTTTGTTTCTGGAGTTCGCTTATTTTTCATCTCGGACTCGTAGCCTCTAAGTTGACATTAAGTTTTTCATCTCGAGTTTTGGGGATACGAGATCACTTTCAGTACTATGCAGCAACTGCGCCCTAGTGGCATTAGCCGATACTACCAGCATGCTCCGGTGTGTCTTGACTGTACTGGTTTATGTCTTGGATGCAGAATTGAGTCTTGACTGAAAAAGTGACGTAGTGTTACCCGAAGTACATTATTATGAATAGTTTGATAGCATTCTGAGCGATTCAATAAGATTTTGTCGTTCGGGTAATCCTACGCTCTCTCGATTTTTGTTTTTAGCTCGTTATCTCAATCGCACTATGTACATCATAAGAAGTAGAGTGTTTAGAATAGCATAATATAGAACAGTATAGTGCAGTAATAGTACAATTATTTAATGTGTGTTGAATGTTATGAAAATTGTACTTTTATGAATAGTGAACGAATGTGTGGACGTTTTTATTGTAGTAAATAGGCTACTACAAATAGTGTGAATGGAGTGAATGGGAGTGCTCTTGATTATTCACGGTGTTATAGAATAATTAAAGCACTCTGCATTGATGACTTAGTTATCTTCGGATCCTGATCCGTATTCGATCCCACATGACAGGTAGCGTTGAATTATGCTGCTATTGATGAATGATCCCGGTGCGTACTCGATCTTACAGGAAATGATCTTAATTAGGCTATAGCGTTGACTCAAGCCGCTATTGTCTTAGCAACCTAGTCCGTACTCGTTGTCATAAAAGATCCGTCCTATTTTGTACAATAACGTTCAACTATGTTGTTATTGTGATCAATCTTAAGGGTCTCCCAAGTAACAATTTTTCCAATTTTTGGTGACTGAAGGTGATGGGTAGTTTTATAAGGGGTACATAATGGTTACTCGGTTTTATAACATTACCAATTGGTGACGTAGTTATATTAGATTTGTTTAAGGTTACTAATGGTTATCGTGGAAGTAAGTTACTTACGGTTTTATAAGTTGGTGAGGAAAATGTTTCCATCACCGGTCTATATAACTTAAGAGTAACCATTACTAGAAGGTATATAAGAAAGTTTAATAACTGTTTTGATCACCACGTTATATAACTTATTGGTAATAAGTGTTTATTGCTGTATCCGTGGTTACCCTTATATAACTCGACAACATTCAATAATTTAGGTGACCTTAATAAAAATTGGGAACTTTCGATAAAACATATACCCACTATAAAATATCGTACAATTGTTGGTTACCCTTTAGTAACTACGGTGATCGTTATAAAAACAAATTACTTTTAGTGTCGAATGGAGCCATTAAAAAACTGTTTTTATTTATATAACACCGCCATTTTTTCATCTGTCCATTGCAGATAAAAAAGAAAATGTCGGTTAAGCCAATTTTTTAAATTGCAGATATATGCCGTGCTATTTTTATATGACAACGATACATCTTTTTAGGTACACAACATTTCTAAATTATGTTATGTTATTTTTATGAATTAATATCACCTAAGTGAAAATTTTAAATTTTGTCATACTTAAGTAAAATTATTAAAAATTGCTTATTTTTGGAGGGGTCTTTATTTTTTAGAAGTATCCATGATGATATTCATAGTAAAATTTTAATTGCAGTTGAATTTCACCACGTACATGCCGAAAAATTGTAATTCTAAAATGTAAAAATATTAAACCCTTACATTATAAAAATGGAATCCAAAAAAATATCGAAATTTTATGTCGTAAATATTTGCATTATATTGTTTTATAAAGGTAACGAAAAGTAATTTCCCTAACATTTCAATCACTAAAAGTAATCAGTCTGAGGAAATTTTAAACGTTCTGGCAACGTTACCATCACCATTATAAACAAAGTTTATAAATGTAACCGAAACATTACTGCAACCACGGCTATGACCAAATTAGTTAATCGAGAGCACCATGGGTTATATAAGGGTTATATAATAAGTTATATTAAGGTAGGTAACCAGAATATTTTTGTTACTCATTTTATAAAACTTTTACTTATATAACATTACTTAAATCAGATCACGGTAACCTTTACATAATCCTCCATTTAAGCTCTATAAGGGGTTTATAGTGGTTACAAGAAGGTTTCGAGTACTAGTCTATATAACTCAAGTTATATAATTGGTAATGGAAAGCTCGCCGTTATTACTATATAAAAAAAGTTGTTTCTTGGGCCTTTCGACTCCTGATCCAAGACCGAAAGGAGTAGTTTAACTATGTAGCATAGATGTCCCCCTAAAGCATCCAGAAGGTAGTGTGACGTATATATACATAAAGTTTTAATAAGATAAGTGAAAGAAAAAAATAAACCGAGTTTAAGACGGTTATACTTTGAAAACTTTAAATTAATACGGTAGAAATGGTCGTTTAGGAGACGGGTCATTGAAGTCAAGGGCTCGTTCGCACAGTAGGTGGTTCGATGGTAAGAAATATGGAGAAAGTTTTGGCCTCTGAGCCAGTGACTCGGGTTTGATACACCAGCTGAGCTTAACAAAAGTTGAGAATTTATTGAGCCCTTCAAAATATTGAAAACTAACACAATTCTAGAGATATTAATTCTAGTTTCTAATGTTTGCAAGGAAAGCAAGTTCAAACGGTCCACAAGCGATTAGTGCTGCCACAAAGTAAAAAAAAAATATTTACAAAAGGGAAATAGTCACATATAAAAGGAAATTTTTTATTGCAATATTATGTTATTAGCTTAATCATTTATAGTACCTAATATTTCAAGCTGTGCTTTAACATTTATTTTTAATGTGGAAATAGTTTTTATTAATCAAAAAAAAAAAATGTTAAAGAAGATTAAATGCATTACAACCATGAAAAAAAAATATAAAAATATACGAGTTCCACACCACCTTGGTATGGCAATTGGCGCGCTTGTGATTTATTTAATGTTTTTTTTCTCATTTTAAAATTAGTGTATGCACAAATTTGAGAAAAAATTAAGTGTATATCTACATTTCACTAATTTACACTGCTGTAATAATCACTGTCTTTGCTAATTATAATTTTTTTAAACTTTGCCCTTCGAAATATGACATTGATACCGCAAACTAACTAACTGACAAATTTCAGGAATACATCGCATTTATATAAAATAGGAGAACATGTAGCTACCTGCATAATAACAACAATAAACACTCTGAAGAATACAGAATTTTTCCATAATATTCTATATAAAATACAAACATTCGTTATTGATTGATTCATATCAGACCAGGCAAGATTCTTGACCGATATGATAGGTAATTCGTCTTTCTACCTGGGATGTGAAAGTGGCTATAGTGATTAAATTTATAATAAAGCGTAACAACAGTTTAGGTATTCTGACATGAGGGTATTAACTATCATGCTTCTTTACTTAAGAAATTATAATGCATCATGTAATGCATTTGTCGTCGACAATTTTAGAAACCTATTCCGGAGCTCTTTTATTAATTTTTTATGATGCCAAAACTGCCGCTCCTCAAAAAAATTAAGAATCTTACTGTGCATATGCTTACCTTCGTTTTTTTAACTACCTAATGATAAAATAATCGATCAAGGTTGACAATATTCGTCACTCAGAAGAATGTTTTTTTCGCTTATTCAGAAAGTTTAAAAAGTGGTAGTTATTAATAACTTTAAAACTCTATGCCCACCACATTTATCGTTGGAGCTCTTAATTTGATTCAAACAAGTAAAAAAGCTAGAATTGGTCTAACACCAATTCTTATGATACCCTAGATAAATGCCCGTATGTAATTTCATATGGGCACACATTTGTGCAAGTTTAATTTATGAATTGGTTTTTCGCATACAATTCTAGAACGGTTCGTCGTACAGTAAAAGTGATTCTAACCAATTTTATAGGATTTCATATTCTGAAGAACTTTTCAGTGCAATAAAAACGTCTAGGTCTGATAATTTTTATAGTATACGTAAAAATCCTAGTTTTATATGGCAACACCAAGAAGGGGTTGCCCGATTTAGCCCAGTTTTGAAATATTTACTATTTTTATGAAAATACTATGTACAAAATTTCAACGCTCTACGTTGACGCGTTCTCAGGCAGTGTCCAAATATGTAGTGAAAATCGAAATTTTTGTATGGCAGCCCTACGAAGGAGTTACCCGATTTGTCCCATTTTCGAATTTAATTTTACTTTTTTTTAAAAGTACGCGCGTTCTCAAGTTATCGTGCGGACGGACGGACGGACACGCGGACATGCAAAAATCAAAATAACATTTAATTTTATGCATGGGTGTTTAATCCATTTTGCTATACCATCATTATTACTAGGTGTTACAAACGGAATTCCAAACTTAGTATAGCCTATGATTTCATCTAGGGTATAAAAAAGTACACAAAATACAGAGAATTTTCGCAATATATATTTCTCAAGTTTAAAGGAATTACATGAAGTAAAAATTCGTGAAGAAACATATAAACATTTAAGATTTCAATACAGCGCATATTTATCATATTTAACAGTCTTAAAAATATAAAATTTATTACAGCAGTGTAGTTGCGTGGTACGAAGCGTAGTTTTAAATTTGAAACTGGAAAAACGTTATTACTTAAAATATTTTTTGAATATTTACCAACAATTTAATTAAGAACTGCGTACAGATTTAATTTTTAAAATAAAATTCAAAATTTCCCTCCTTTTTAGCAAATTATGATAGCCCTAATTATGTAATATACCGCAAAATAACAGTAATTTTGAATGTTTTGCCCCTCCGGATGGGAGCATATGTTGGCGTTAATAATTTTGTATGGGAAAGGCATGCATCTAGCAGTTTATATTATTGAAGTCTGTGGAAATGTTATATAATACTTAAATGTTGTCCCTTTACTCACTCAGTCAGTCAGTTTATTGGTGAAATACTGCCGGGCAGAAATTGTGAAAGACTTTCTTAATCTGGGAATCATGGAATCATGGAATCACGGTATTTTACTGTAAGGCCGAAAGTATTTTGAAGTGCGAATGGATGTGCGCGGTTTGCAGCGCGAGTATTGTGTACAGGATTTAATCTGCAAGGGATCATACTAGATATTTCATCGGAACATTGACCATATATGTAGCGATAAAGGAACGACCAATGCCGGCCCAGATGTGAGAATTGTATTCTATTCTAGGTCTGATTTAGAACTTGTAGAGGAGCGCTAGATTTGACGGGCTGAAATATTTTTTACACCTTTTTAGAAATCCAAAACATGTCGATACTGCAAGAAAAGTCCCTTTTATTTCTTTCAAAAAAAACTTTCGATGGCGGTATACTAATGGTTTGGGGCAGTGTTGCCTCTTTGGCTGCAATCGTATAGCAAATGGCTACTTTGAACAGCGATCAGCTACAGCGATACCCTCCTAATATTTTGTCTACGCTAGAGAATTTTTGAATACGTGTCAAAATTTGTCCAATAATTTTTATTTATTTTAATTCTCAACACTGCAGCAGTGTAAGTGCAGTATCATTATCTAGGCTGACTGAGCTCACCGTTTATTTTGAGCTATATTCGATAAGGATTTGAAATTTCTTTAGCCCGTTCGCACATCGAAAGACGAAAACGAAAAGCTGAACGGAAAAACTCACTCTTCTTCCCTGTAACAATGAATTTTTCCTATTAAACTTATGTACTAAAAGTACTTATCCTTTGATTTTTCGCAAGAATATATTGATTTCTTACATTGTTTCTCGAGAAAAATACATTACATTGTTGCTGTGAACGAAAATTCAACGAAAACATTTAAGCCGGTTCACATCGTCGCGATAGCGATTGCGATAATCATAGTGATAAACTGGCGACGAAATTCCTTTCACACCAACGCGATGGTTACATGCATATTCCTTCATGGAAACATCTGAACATGAGACAAATTAGAGTTTTTTCAATTTCAAAAAGAGATGAAATTTGAATACGGGTTGTTCGAAGAATACCACCAAATGTTTGCCTGATCAATATCAAAGAACACCTCATACCTCGATTGTCGATTAAGGATTCCCTTTAAAATTTTACTTGATGCGTCCTTTCGCAGCAAGGTATGCTGAGTTTAATTACATCTGGATTAGGTTCAAACTTCACAGGCACATCATCTACTTTTGCTTCCTTTATCGCAGCCCAAATATGTCTGATGACAACACGGTATCCGCATTTGACAATATCTCCAACAATATTGATCATTTGCTTTCTGTCTCCCCCTCTTCCGAAATCGTCCTGGCAGGCGATTTTAATGTCCATAACATGCCGTGGCTCAGACATTCTTCTACCACAAGTCCTGCGGGCCGATTCGTTGAACTATTTTGTGAATCTTTCAATTTGCATCAGCTAGTGGATGCACCGACGAGAATTCCTGATGCAGCTGGAGATAGGGCCAATTTACTAGATTTGTTTCTGTCATCTCACCCTGACAAATATTCCATCTCAGTCGGCTCCCTTCTTGGTAATTCAGAGCACTGTCTAATCACGGCTCAATTTATCACCTAAACTCTGCGCCGCCCTACTTCTCCACCTACAAGTAGGCTTCTCTGGCACTATAAGAACGCTGATTTGGAAAGTCTCAATCAGTATCTTAGGGAAATTGATTGGTCGGTCTGTTTTGCTACGAGGGATGCTGATGAATGCACATTAGAACTTACTAACATACTAAGTCTAGGCATGCGTGAATATATTCCGTATTCTTACAGCAGATCTCAACAACAGCAAAATCGCTCTTGGTTTAACGATAAGTGCAACCAAGCTATAAAAGCGAAAGAGTCTGCTTTTCGCGCCTATCAAGTGAATCCTTGTCCAGAACTGAAAGAAATTTACAAGACTGCACGGAACACCTGCAAGTCCATTATCCAGAGAGAAAAATTTCTTTTTGACCAGAATGTTAGACAAAGAATCTTGGCAAGCCGCAAAGGTAGTAAAGGTTTCTGGTCCCTGGTCAAAACCATCAGGAACAACTTCAGCAGTTCCTCTATACCTTCACTACTTAATAATGGTGAAGTGGTTGTTGACTCCCTGGATAAAGCTAATATTTTGGCTGCTAGATTCGCATCAAGTTCTTTTCTTCCACCCACTTCACAGGCACCTGTCGTGCAACCCCGTGCGGATGTGTACAAGAGCCAATACACATCCGTACGAGAGATGTGTTCAAGGTCCTTAATGGTATCAACGTCTCTAAAGCCGCAGGCCCTGATGGTTTGTCGCCCCTATTAATTAAAAGCTGTGCCTCATCCTTGGCTAAACCTCTGCGCAAACTATTCTACCTGTCCACGTTCAGCCTATTCCCAAGAAAGGAGAGGGTAGCGATCCCTCAAATTATCGACCAATTGCAATCACTTCGATTCTTTCAAAGGTTTTTGAATCTATCATTAACTCCAAATTAATGAAGTATCTGGAAACTAATCAGCTCATCAACGATCGCC